>JAWXYG010000009.1:6252500-7502500 GCA_034222035.1 Acacia crassicarpa | reverse complement strand
GGCATTTAATTTTGTTCTTCAACACAAGATGTGCCCTTTGTGAAGCTAAGCTTGGGGTTTAATGCCTGCCATCCAAACCAAAAAAAAAAAGAGTGTGGGAGATCACTTCAAAGACACAATGGCCAAAAGTCAAATGAACCTCATATCACCCTGTTTAACCTTGTGTTGACTTCTATTACACTGAATATAAACGATGCCAATACCTCAGCATCTTGTGCTTTTGAATCACAACATAAAATACAATAAAATTTGGGATGACATGGGTCTTAATCTTTCAATTTGCAACCCCTACACAGCATAAAAAGTTTCAGCTTGCACATAGAAACAAAGGCAAGACTGAACATAAAGGAGCCAAGATGATTATCCTCATACGAATCTAGGCTCCACTGCACTACCAACAAATACCTTATATAATGAAGATTCTCTCTTTCACGTGTCTAAATCATTATCCAATTCTACGACATAAGGAAACAGGCTGCAGAAGTCAGCCAACAGTCTAAATGAGAAGTAAAACTCCCCATGTCTTTCACTCAACCTCCAACAACATTTGACAAAATCAACCTTCAAAAATAATTCTCAAATATACACCAAATATTTATGTTGTAATCATGCCACCATTCTCAAAATCCTTGGTATACCATAGTCAGCATCAATCTTTCATAGCCATTATATTCTAAAGCTCATACACAGCATACTATAATGGACGCTACTTGCCTGATCCCCAAATTCTTCCAAATCTATTACCGGTCTACTGACAAAAACAAGAACACTGGACATCACAAAAAGACAATTACTTGCTGTGGAGGGGTGAGAAACAGGAAACAAGGACACTGAACATCAGAAAATAAGACCAACACTTTCTTTTGGGAGGGTTAAGGGTATATTTATTAACCTCTTTCCAAGGAACATGACATAATCGAAAAACCTCAGGGGAAACTGAAAGAACCCTTCCCAACGTTGGCAGGGTCTACGCACGGACTGCGAGGAAGATACAAACAATGCAGACGAAAGGGCCATCTGCCTTTTAAGGTTGCAGAGTTGACCCTTTTGGTTTGTATCCCTTTTGTAGTAAAAGTAGGATTAGTAGCTGGTTTTAGGGTGGCTTATGCAGGGGCCGTGATAGTTCCTTTATTTTGATTATATATATCGTTAGATGTTGGGAGGGAGGGTATGGAATATTTTGTGAGAGTATGAGGAGAAGAGGATCAGGTTCAGTGTTAAACCTGGGACTATTCTTGGCTGCTTAGGAGTTGTTTTGCTTCTAGCAGAGGGTTGTAATCTTGATATCAGTCCATATATCAGATTCAACAGTGTTTTGTGCTACTAATTTGTTAGTTCCTAACAGAAACCAATACTTCTCATTGTCTTTAAGATATGTTCATAAACATTGCTTCTCTCACTCGACCAAGCAATGTGCAAATGATTAAGCATTTAACAGTAACTACCCACAATTTGAGTACCAGTTTTGCAACAACACATTCATCCAAAAGGTCTATAGCCTATACAGATCAATTCGAGCACAGTCTCATAAACTCATTTACTGATAGAGTTATATAAACATTACTGTTAGAATATTAGAAAATAAATCAACTTTATTATTAAGATCCCTAGATTATTGTCCTCCTTGATTATAGGATTCTAATTATATCAGTTTTATTAGCCTTCATTGTAACTTATCTTAGTCCCTAAGTTTCTCTTCTAACTGCCATATAAAGGCTCTTATGTACTCTCTTTTATTTAATGAGTTTAATAGAACGAGTTTTATCCCTCTAAATCCAACTATCAGAGCAGGTTAATTCCTGAAGAAAATTAACAGTTTTGTTCTGGTTTTCGACGCTAGTGACTCGCTGCTCTGTTCAGAGTTTTAGAGAGGCAGTGAGTTACACAGCGCCGAGAGACACACAACTTTGGTTAAACCAGAGAACACAAACAGGACCACCATAGTCAAATCCACAAATCACCAAAACGGAGTCGCAAATTCCAGCGATATTCACATATTCAGGCGAGTGTTTTGAAAAGAGGAAAAGAGAAGATAGTGCCACAGAAGGAGACCTCAGGGCAACGTAGATTGCCAGATCAACACTGATTGCCAGAGCAACGTAGATTGCCACCTTTACCGTCGGACAGCCTCGATCTCATCGCCGGAAAAAGGAAAGGAGTCTCGATTCACCAGAAGCTGAGCTGCAAATTGAACCAGACACAGCCACCTCAAGCCACCATCGAACAATAGAAGAGGGAGAGAAAATCAAAACCCGCCGTGATGGACTGAAAAACACCAGAGCACCTTTGACGAACAAAACCTTAGCCGTTGCCAAGAAGGAGATTTAGAGAGGTCAGAATTAGTTTTTCAGGTTCTCCAAAGCTGAGGCAAGACCCATTATCTTCGTTCCCTTAAGCTTTAACGGCAAGAGGAAAGCAGAAGACCAGATGCGCCGAAGAACCAGAGAGATCTAGTCACCATCATCGCTTGGCTTGCCAACAGGTCATGAACTCAGTCCGTAATCTCAGTCGCAAACACCGGCGATCAAAGCCGTTGTGCGTCCTCTGTCTTCTTTGTTGCAGATCAGAAAAGGAGAAGGAGCGAAGAGAAAGAAGACGAAGTTCACGGCACTCAGGTTGGAAGAAGTCAAAGGTCTGATCTAAAAAGGTCCAATCTGTCATTTATCAAATTGAGGGACTTGAGATTCTTTTGGGTAAGTTCTGCTACTCAATATGGGACCTCTGAGACTCCAAAAATAAGTACAAGCCCAAACAAAATATGGGACCTCAAAGACTCAAAAAGGAGTACAAGCCAAAACAAAATAAATGAGCTACTGAGACTCAAGAAGAGTACAAGCCCAGACAAAAATAAATGGGCTGTTGAGACTCAAGAAGTACAAGCCTAAAGATTTTGAAGATTGAAGCAGGCAGAACAAAGTTTGAAGGATTTCGAGGCAAGCTGGGTATGATCGACATATACTCTCCAGCTTGGGGGGAGTGTTAAAATATTAGGAAATAAATCAACTTTATTATTAAGATCCCTTGATAATTGTCCTCCTTGATTATAGGATTCTAATTATATCAGCTTTATTAGCCTTTATTGTAATTTATCTTAGTCCCTAAATTTCTCTTCTAACTGCCTATATAAAGGATCTTATGTACTCTCTTTTATTTAATGAGTTTAATAGAGTGAGTTTTATCCCTCTAAATCCAACAATTACCAAAGAAGAATTACACAAATCTCAGAAATTTACGTGAAAAACTCAATTTGCTGAAAACTTTATGAAGCTGAACATGCAACCATCAGCTATTTAAAAAATGCAGCTAAACAAGACAAGGTAGGATTAAGAACGACTAAAACCAAGAACACAGCTCCAAACAACTGCTTATCCAACCCCATGACTAGAATACAACAATCAATTCTATGAAACGTATTTTATTTATTTATTTTATTTTTATTTTTTTTTTTTTTTTTGGGGGGGGGGGCGCTTAATTGTAGTCCATAAAAAATATTGAATAGTGAATATTTTGACATCCAACTTTCTTCCCTTTTCCACTAAAAAAAAAAAAAGTAGTAGTTGTAGTAATAAACATGATACAACATTCGTATTTCAATCTGTAAAGAAAGATAACGACTGAAGGACTAAACTAAGATACACTCTTCCTGTTTCGAAGGTTTTTATGTTGGCAGTTGCATCTCCAGAGTGAACATACAGAGAAAAGAAAAATGCTAACATGGGAATAGAAATTCACACCCTTATCCTCTACAATAATTTCTAGCAAAGTTGAGAGAAATTAGAAGCCCTTTCCAACCCAAATTTCAATTCAAGGTCTTGCTGGCACCAATGTGCAAGGACACCATTCCTCAATTCTTTTACACTTTCCCTTATTTAGTTTCTTGGGCATAATTAAAGTGGTCCTTTCATCCAACAAAAAGTTACAGCTGATTCCAGCTACCCTTCTGTTGTGATGCAAAACACACAAACCAAAAGTCATGGTCATTAAGTTTGATCTTTGTGGGGCAAGCTTTACCAAATCAACAACTCCTCCAAACAAATAAAAGATTCTATTGAAACTAGACAAATCTATAAATAGAGCACGCATAAGAAAGGAATCCAATGATTGAAGATTATTGTAGACATCAGGGCTCCATCACTGAGAAGCGTCAAACATACGTTAGAAGAATTCCTAGGAAAACTCTTGAATATCATAGCAGTTGTAATCATGAGATAAAGAACACGACAACACACCATCATAATTCAAGAAGAATGGGAGGGGGAGAGAGAGAGAGAGAATTAGGACTCAGCAACGAGTGAGGAAGGGAGAAAGAAAGAGCAACCAACCTACTGGAAAATCGAGACTACTGCGCATGAGTTAACGGTGACAGCGAGTTAAGCCTTCTGCTTCTGTTTCTGAAGAAGATGCTGGAGTATGGGGCGGAGGCGGGATCATACGGACGGACGGTGCCACGGAAGGCGGAGCCGCGAGGGGATGAAACAGAAGTGTGCTTAAACCAGAAGAGAAGAGGGACTGAAGCCGGTTAATTTGAACCAGTTTTAATTGGGTATCTTAGTCCAAAAAGGAGTGAGGGTTATCTCGGGTTAAAGCTAAAAATAACCCCACTATATGGGGCTAAAGATTGGACTTAACGAACTAACCTAAAGGGTCCAGCTCGTTTTAACAAGCTCTATAGGAAAACATGTCCAAACACTGAGAGATTTGTTACTGGGTATATTGTTTTTTTTTTTTTTTGGGTCAAAACCGGGTATATTGTTAAGTTTGGAGGATCTCCAATTCCTTGGAAATCTAAGAAACATGGCCACATTATGTCGATTCATTTTCAATGTTTTTTAGTTTTACGTTTTGGACTAAAGGTTGTATTATGACTCACATTATAGTGCTACGCGCAGTGTTAAAAATTCGTCAAATTATTTACCCTGACTCTTTTCTGGTTAATTTTTCAAACTTTAAATGGAATAAACGGTTGGCATTACCTTCGACGACAGGAGAGGAGTGAAATCAAATTCTTAGCGTACTTTTGTAATTCCAAGTGCATGGTATGGTATGATCTACTCGAGTAAGAAGAATCCATGCCATGTGACTCTTTTAGAACAACATATCGTAAACCTGTGTGAACAGATGAGTCCATTCGAAAAAATAATATGGTTTATCAAAAGCCGCAAGATGAAAGATGACTCCTATCAATCATCATTGGTATCACCAGGAATTTTTTTCCTTCAATTAAATATTACTTATTTGGTTTTCTGAACAACTATACTTTGAGTCGGTATGAGGTTTAGTCGTGTACACGTTATTCCACTGGGGCGGAAAAGAATAAATTGACCTTTTTAATCTTTTTTAACTCATTTTGGCAGGTTCACACACTAGCCATTTCACTTTGTTGACTTCTCCATTTGCTGTTCAAGTTCTCTCAAGGCCTACAAAAGAAAAAACAGGTGAAGAAAATAAAACAAAGGTCATTTCACAATGATAGGGTCTGTAAGCTTACCATCCTGGCGTCTTCAATTGCGGTTTCAAGTGTCTTCATATTCTGCAAAAAAAATAAATAAATAAATAAAGGTTAATCTTTCAGGATGCTTTGTTTTCGAGAAAAGGCATCGTTTAAAGAATGACTCACATAAGAGACACCTCCAAGAGCAGCTTCTAACCCATCAATTTTCCTCAATGCCTCTTTACAAGCCATCTCTGGTCCCATAGCCTTTCCAGAAACGTCATCTTCATTTCGGAAATCATTGTCAACCTGGGTTTCATCAAAGATTACAGCCCATTTAGTAGTAAGCAACAAAGATTTTATGACATTCAAAGATGAATCATCCATGCCTTGTTGGGCGTCAACGATTCCTCTGAAGTAATACTATCATTGATCTCTCCTCTCAATGAAATCGCCTGCAAAGTTAAATGAAGATTCCCCTCTCAATTAAATCTTCATTACAAATGGTAAAAATAAAGAAATTAGCGCTCAGAAGTTACAAGGACCGTTGGAGCAAAAATAATGACCTGAATCATTTCTAGTATTTCAGTATCATTCCACGGCCCTTTATCGCTCATCAGGCAACCTCCAGAGTCAGAACACGAGCACTGCCCACCCAGAAAATCTGGCAAATTACTGCAGAAATCAGACGAGAAAAATGTTTGAAGTCAATAGCTTTATCGTGTGCAAAACTACATAATAGCATCCACTGCCACTAGCAACTTCATCAACAAACTGTATCATGTCAATAAATGACAAATCATATCAAGTTCAAGTTATAAAACAAGCCAAGGCAATTTCTTGTTACCTTGGATCGATAGCCTCAAGCAGAACATGCAGATAGTTAGCACCCAATACCTGAAACAGTAATCTCGCATGCTTATGTACAGGCTATACAGTGATAGAAAAAGATGAATAAAGAATTGAGGATGAAGGTTGACGGCAAATAATGATCCATACTTGAATTTTTGCGAGGGTGCGAACATCTAGAAAGGCTTTCACTGCTTTCCACAGCATCCTAAACCCAGATCCCGCATTGATGATAAACATCCGATTCAGTGTCTGCAACAGAACCTCATCAACTTATGTCAACTCACAATCAAATGTTCGTAAATCAACATGTAATCAGCTCTAGCCAACATTGGTTCAACTTCGCTTCGAGCGTTTAATCGATCTTCATACAATGAATTCAAATGTGATATAGATACCTCGGGATAGTAATTGCTATCAATCTTCTGAATTTCTGTAAAGAGATATCTAGCAGGCTTGGAGAAATTAGACATTCCCTGATAACAAAAGAAAAAATCAAATGGATATGGATCATTAACATTCAGAAGCCGTTAGAAAAGAACCGTGACAATTGACATTTGACAGACAAAATACTAACTAAGCCCAGAAACGCATTGTTAATTAATAATGATTAATGAGCTTACCACTCCGTTTACAACTAAGATAGTTGTGGTGGATGCAATATGCCTTTGAGCTGCGAGTGAACATGCAGGATATCTTACATTTAGTGTTTTCTCTTGCTCTGACACATGATATTTGATATATCTTTCAATTGTGGTCACTTCCAGCAGTCTCTTAAGGTCTATCAACCCAATTCTTTCGATATACAGTGGTCTTCCATGTCTGTCAACTCCATGGTACCCATTAGGATAACATTTCTTTACTTCTGTGTACTCCGTGAATTTGAATTCCTGATTATATCCAAGAGAGAATCAAATCCAGAGCCTTACCAGAATTTGTAATTTAAACAGTGCCATATGAAACTAAAAACCACTTATAAGTGATACGCAGCATGTGTCAATTAAAACAAAAGTCTTTTTTAAGGGGGGAAAAATTATTTGGCTGGCCTGGCGTAAGTCCTTCCTGTTCTCAATCAGGATGGTTTTCCTTGTCGTCCAGGAATTAAAAGGAATTCTTTTCATTCTACCAAAAAGAATACATAATCTCACAAGAAAATGTCTACATTCATATATTCACCTTAGGAAGCATATCTACTCGAAACTCCTCCCGCCATTGCAGAAAATTCAGAAACATTTCTTTGGCTTTCAACATATCGTAATCCCTCATGCGCAAAAACCTTAAATCAAAAGTGATTAATATATGGAAAAAGGTTTCATTAACAACTTCCAGTATGCATTTATAACTGCATCTATGGGTTTTAACAACTCCTGGGATCTTTTTAACATCATAATTTTCTCTAGGACTTTTTTGACATTTTCTTATTCCTTATGACTTAAAGGATTTTTCCTAAAAAAAAAAAAAAAAGATTAGTCAGATGACAAACCGCAAAAGTGTATGATAATCGTTGTGCATTGGAGGTAAGAGACCTTCGACAAAAAGCATTTCGCGGAAAGAGTCAACAATTTGTTCATCTTTGAAATCGCGAGGTCCTTCTAAAATCATTTGCATGCTTTTACTCCTCCGAAGTTTCTTTAGCGGGTAAACCAGCACTGACTTGACCGATGAAGAAGAAGAAGCCTTCTTCTCTTTCAATGAGGGTAGCTCCCAAGATGTTTCAATGGGTGGATGAAGAATTTTAGTCCTGCTATCGCTAAATCCATCAAGCCCATGTTTCCGTACTCCCGGAGATTCTTCTCCGGCGCCTCTTGCTATGAGTATATCCTTGTCTTTCACTTTCATCAGTGACCAGATCGCGTTCTTTAACCACGAGAATACTGCAAATATACATTTCACACACAGTTATCCAATAATTAAAATCCGTAGCAGAAAGCCAGAAATCAGATTGAGGATTTAAGGGAACAAAATTTATCTCACTACTGCTAGGCAACATTACTCGCAACTAAAGAATTCAGAGCCAAGATTAATGTGTTGAGGTCCAATTCTTAAGAAGGATAAGGGCTTCGAAATTCATACGAATGCGCGTGATGAAAATTCCAAAGCAAAACAACGAGAAATTGACAATAAACGTACAAACACAGCAGAGAGTACTAGGGAAACATAAAGAAGGAGAAATGAAACAGGGCAATTACTTAATCACGTACGATGGAGGAGGTGGGCTTGTTGTGAAAAAGAAAAGGAGAGATTCTTGAAGTGATCGCTGGTTGGGGAGGATCCAATTCCATGCTTTGCTTGTATTCTCCAACACTTGCTTCCTTATTCAGAAGAAACCGCGAAAACGAGAAAGGATGTTTTGTTTTGTTTTTTTTTTTTTTTGTATTTCAATATACAGATTTCCCGGCCCCGCGTGTTTGGGGTATCGTATTGTAATTGTTTGGGCCTGATTCGGCTGCATTTTTAACTCACAGCCCAATTTATTGTGTATTAGGCCAATATTTACAACTCATTTGCAAGCCAGTGCCTTATAGGTATGGAAGCTTGCCTCCCCCCATATCTAGGGTTTGAATCCTGCCCCCCTCCCTTATTATATGTATCAAAAAAAACAACTCATTTGCAGCTAATGAGAATTGGCACAGTTGGTTAAAGTATCAGCCTTCACCTCAAATGGGAGGGAATTCGATACCCGCTGATGTGGGCGATCTGTAAGTAACTCTTTGAGCCTGGAGGCATGCCCTGGCCCTGATGAGGTCCCAGTGTCTACCCCCACCTAAACTTTTTATTATCAAAAAAAAAAAAACCAAAACAACTCATTTACATGTAAAGGCCTCGTCCGTGAGTGATCTATACTCTTATCAAAAAAAAAAAAAAAACAACAACAACAACAACTCATTTATATGTGAAGGTTTCGTCGATGAGTGATCTATACTCTTTGAGCTTGAAGGTGTGCCCTGACCCTAGTAAGGTACTAGTGTCTACCCCCATCTAAATTTTTAGCATATAAAAAAAACTCATTTAATAATCGATAATACTCCGAACAAAATTGCCTCTAAATGATAGGAGTCTAACAAAAAAATACGTATATATCAGCACTATTGCTTAAGTCACTCGTATATGAAAATTGTATGTCTGGAAATTTACAGGCAAGGTTGGTCTCGGATTAAATTCCTTTTAGCAAGGATTTCTTTCAATAAGATATCACATCTCTGTTGAGGATCTGCACTCTCTGTTTTTTTAAAGCAATTAGCAAGAACAAGTCTATTAGATTCACATATAACCTCATCCTGTTGGTTCTAATTAATGTGCATAGATAAGGGCATCCCAAATACATGGGGTTACGCTCTGTCACGGAAGCTAAGTTGTCAGTCATTAAAACAGGGTTAGAAGTTGGTAAACACCTCGAATTTTATAAACTTTGTCATTTATGCAGATTTACTTAATGCATTCAATCTCATTATGAGAAAATGTGCGTTTGGTCACCTATTGAGAGCTGACGTGATGGAGATTAGAGAGTTCTAATTTGGAATTTAGGAGGGTTGAAGCTGCAGCACACACGTTGTCATATCATCATATTGTGCTAACTTTCTTGATAATGAAGGACATTGGGACATACACTTTCGAAACAATCATAGTTTTTAAGGTGCCGAGTGAATGCACAAGAATGTACATTATTGAGGATAAACAATGCTTGATTTAGATTATCCATGTCTTATGATGTTTGAGTCTATATCAATACAATTATCTTAGATTCTTCATTTCAAGCCTTGCCTTGCTTGTGCAAAAAATAAAAAAAAACACACACACACACATGAGACTTTCACTTGATGCTCATTAGCTGTTATATCACCTCATTACCTTTTGTTACAAGTGTTGTATTGATTGTCAAAATTAATTTTAATAACGGTCACAAAGAACATTGCTATATTTTTAAAATTTTCAGAACTATATGGAGATCCAAAAAACTTCCAATACTATTTTACGATTTTTTTGGATACTTCCCAGATCAATCTGCCCTTGACCTCTCTTTTATATCCATTGGCCCGTGCAGAAAAAAATTACAGTTTCTTCTCGAACTCACACGTGTTTCTCATAATTCTTGGAGCAAGCAACCTGGTCGTGTGTAATAGTGTTGTGAAAAAAACTAGTGTAAAAAGATAAGTTTTTACGTTTTTAGTAGGTAGGGTTATATGTTATGAAGCACCGACACTCCTTTTTAAAATAAACATGCGTGTCGGACACTCCGACACCGTCCGACACTCCACAACACTCTTATTTTTTAAAAGTATGTGTGGTTTTGAATATTACTAAATTGATGATGAATTTTTCTTTTATATTTTTTTTAAAAAGAGGAGGCACGGCTTTTAAGATGAAGCCGAATCTATGATGAACCAAAACTGGAGGGCAGGATTTTATGAAATATTGAACTTGAATGTAAATTATAGTATATATATATTTAATATCAAAACGTGTCCTAACGTGTCAAAATTTAGATTTTTTTAAGATTAACGTATCAGAGTGTCGAGTCGTGTCGTATTTCGTGTCTCGTGTCGGTGTCAGTGCAACATAGGTTATATGTGTTAAAAATGCAAGTAAAAACTGTTATGAGTAGACTCCATTTAAACACGTAAACTGTTTTTCCTTTAAAAAAAAAGGATGCTTTTTTTTCCCCCAAAAAAAGGATGAAAAGTTAAAAACCCTATTATTGTCATGCATCTTGAACTCGAGATTGCTGGAGAGTAAAGAATGGATAGTCATATATAGTTTTTAACTTATTTTCATAGTTATAAATATAAGTTTTTAACGCAAGTTTTTTTAATATCAGTTTGTTTAATATTTTATATAATTATATGACTTATATCTTTTAAATATAAAGTTATTCATTAAATTTTGAGTAATGATTTATGATTTTTTCTCATATATATATAATTTTAATCTTTGACCTTAAGTAGTAAAAAATAGAAATTTTACGTTTCGTGTTTTTTCTACTATTTACGTTTTTATCATCCCTTTTATATCTACGTAGAAACTCGATTTTGACAATATTTGTGTTTAGTTTATAAATGAATATTCCATATATTTATTGATTAATGTTTTTTTTGTCTAGTTTTTTTAATGTTAATTGTTACCGAAATTGAGTGACCTTAGTTTATACCACCGATCTGCTGGTTGATTTGTTTGATTGATGTGATTTTGAGAATATCGTTTTTCTTTTGAGATGAAAACAGTAAAAGAAAAAGTGGATAAGAGTGGATATCATAGGGCATACGTGGGTGGAGTAGGTGAAGTTGGGCGGAGAGAGAAAGAGGATGAGGCGCATGGAAACAAGTGAGATAGCTGTATCCAGACTTTGAAGCATTGCCTGCTGCCTCCACTTGTTTCGTCCTCGAATCAACAAACACTCCCTCATGACGTCATCAGCATCCCACTCCAACTCACCCCCGCTCCCTCCTTCTTCCACGTCAACGCCAACTCACCATAAAGCTATCCCATTTGATTCTCGTGTCCTTTTATTTTTAACTTTACCTCCTTGTTTTTCCCAATAATAATAATAATAAATCAAAATCAAACTCATTACTGGTATTTAATAAAATCTCATATTTTATTTATCCCCATTTCAATCAAATAAGGGTTAAATATCTAATTTGTCTTGGAAGTTTTGTTAAGGGGGCGTTCAGCACCCGAAAGTTTTTTTTGCACCAAATTTATCCTGGAAGTATTAAAAAGGTATCAAATTGCCCCAAAAGTGAAGGAAATCCACGTAGATCGTTAAAATGCCACCTCATCACATATGGCATGTCACCTCATCAATCAAAAGTATCATTTTTGCCCCAAAAGTTTTCATTGAGGAGCAATTTTGCCCCAAAAGTTTACAAAAGTAGCAATTTTGCTCTTCTTGCTCCCAATATTAAATTTGACTATTAAATCAGTCAAAGACCACACATGTCATGCTTTGAAAAGGTTGAACTTAAAGTCAGAGAAAAAGATCCTTGAGATGTTAAGCTCAAGACGACTAGAATTTGTGAAGTCGAACTGGTTACAGAGACTGAAAGGTCTGTCTTACCTCCTTGTTTTTCCCAATAAATCAAAATCAAACTTATTATTGGTATTTAATAAAATCTCATATTTTTTTTTATCCCCATTTCAATCAAATAAACCTGTTTTATAATCTCCACAACTTCCAATTGTGCCCCGGATTGAGAAATTAGTCCGAGAGTAACAAGTTATTGATTGATGTACCTTTGATTTAACTTTTAAGAAGCATGTTTACGTTAATCAAAACCAAACTCTTCTTATATATTTATTTCGTATATTCTATATCGCGTTAGAAAAATAATTTCTATCACTAATTCAAACAAAAATGATAAACAAACTTACCCTATAAAAGGATGAATCATAAAACGTGTTTATTGAGAGGAGCCAAAATGTTAATTAAAGGTGATATACCCCCTTCTTTTGGATTTCTCCAGAGGTATCGGTGGGATGTCACCACCTCTAAATAATTATACTCCCTCTAATTTTAATTAAAAAAACACTTTTATAATATAAATTGCACTATAAATATATTCCTATAATTAAGACCAGATATAGTAATAATTATTGCAGCTATATATCACAGGATAAAAAGTGAGACTACTTGTTAGACTATGATGACTTTAGCCAATCTAAATTTTTGGCAGTTATTTACACCATCTAAACACTTGGAGGTGTTATATCCCCTTCTAAAGATATGGGAGAACACGTTTGTTCCGGGGTCTGATTTCTCTATCCAGCACTTATCTACCTATCTTTCCTCATCTTCAAATTTTACTGTCAAAATTTTGAATAAAGGGTCCAAAATTATTTTTTAAAAAAAAAAACGCATGCGGTGATTTAAAAAATAATCTGGACCCTTAGATCAAAATTTTGACAGCCAGAACTAAAGATGAAGAGGGATGGACAAAGTACCTACTTCCATCGATTCTACTCTACATAGCTAGTCCTTTATGGTTTCTGGCTTAAAAACTCATTTCTCTTAAATTATTTGAAGAACAATTTATTCTTTCTTTTTTCTTTTTTTCGCCAGAATTGAAGAATAATTTATTCTTATATGCTAATATTACCATAATTAATATTGAAATGTAGGTTATCATATTTCTCTTCCAATATGAAAAGCTCGTTAATAAGAATAAAATTTAAAACTTAAATTTAAAATGGATTTTAATAATCGTTTTTTTAAGACTTGACTTATCTCTCTCTTTTTTTTTTTTTTGTCTGCTCTCATCCTCTACTTCCTTCATAACAATTGGATCAAGGTTTCATGATCCACATTTAATATTTTATAAAAATATTATCACAATGAATAGGAGGATGAGAAGGAAATGAAGAGTATCAAATATTAATATAATAGAGCGAATGGTTGAAAGGAAATAGAGAAAAAGATGAGAAAAAAATATAAAATATGGTTATGGGATCCTGATCTAATAATCATGAACGGGTAAAGAATGAGAGCTGACTTTGAAGGGGGGACCATAATGAGATCTTGTTCGTATAGACGAGGTCTAGATGGTTCAGATATTATTTTTTTATAAAAAAATTTAATGCATGAAGAATTTAAAATAAAGATAATATCATAGCTAGTATTTTTTAAAAAATGAATTTTTATTTAAAAATAAAAAAGATGAAAAAAAATAAAATAAAAAATAGAGCCTGGACGATCAGGAGGGCTCCCCTGCTCGTCCAAAGTACGGGCACAGAAACCAATTCCCTCTAGAGGGGTCACTGTCCATACGTGGGCATTAACTGGGGCGGAGGGGTAAGGGTAATGTGGTAAAACACAAGTGAGAGGATCTGGTTGGATTCCAGAGGGAGAAAGATGATCATTAGCGGGGGAACGAGAGAACCCCATTAATGCTCCACTACAGCTGGATACAGTAGTGAGTCAAAAAGCTTGCTCATTGATTCTTTGTGGGTAAAATTAATCTTTTTTCCATGTACTTTTAACCTATTGTAACTCAATTTCTATAATTTTAATTTAGTTGTAATTTTTTTTTTCAAATGATCTATATATTAATACTCCAAAATGATACAATACATAACAGTAACTACAAATGGATCTAAAACAAATACAACCAACATAACAACAACAACAACAAAACACTAGATACAATAATAGCTAAGCACCGTACATTAAAAATATAAAAGTAGAAGTAGAATCATCAACATCATCGGCCTCCTCGAAACCCAAGGTTAGAAGTGACGAACAAGAGAGTGTTGGTTGAAAAACCCACCCTAAAGGGCACACAATCTTAAAAAGCAATAGCTGTGATTAAATCAGCTAACTGGGTACCCCATCTTGGGGTAAAGAAACCAGAAAACCCAACCTTGGAAGAAAGAAAGCTCTTGATGTCCTGAAGAACATTTCCGCTCCTCTGACCAAACAGATTCGATGACATCGACCACAAACCAGACCACACCTCTTTAGATCTTCCCCCAAGAACGCAGATCCGGGCTACCAAGAGGTAGTCGGACCTCATAACGTCCAAACAGCCATCCAACCAAGAGGATTTGATCTCAGATCTGACAGATCTGTTTATTTCTAGAGACAAGAACACCACCACAAAACCCCATACTACAAAAAAAGAAACAAAAACACAGAAAATCAGAAAACTCTCACCTCGACAGATCAGATCTGAAGAAGGAGAGGGAAAAGCTCGCCCTAGGAACGAGAAGGGTGCTCGCCGGCGACCTGCATTACAAGCTGCCGGCGAGGGAAAGAAGATCACGAAGAGACGCGGCAGAGAAGAAGAGAGAAGTTGGACCTTCTCTCTCTAAAACACGCAATTTAGTCGTAATTCAATCTTTAAATTTTGACTTATTTAAATTCAGTCAGTATAATTCTAATCATTTTATAATTTAATCCTTATGTTATATAATAAAGGTGGAGACTATGATATAAAATGATTCAAACTACAAGAACTGAATTTCAGTGAATCAAAATTAAGAAAAAGAGTTGTAGTGAGTCAAAATATAGGGAATTAGTTATCGCGTGGCCAAAATTACTTGGACAAAAAGACTAATTTTCCCTCTCTTGTATTTTACCTTTTTTTATTAAAAAAAAATCAAGAAAGGGATTGAATTCACTCACAATCAAAGGATAGGGCGAAATCTCCTTTCCTCCTAGATGATACTGATGTTGAGCAGGACGAGCCGTCTATTACCCTCAGACGTTTACCTAGGCACCTAGAAACTAGGATACCTCCTTAAATGCCTTGACCAACTCCAGAATTAAACTCTCTCTCTTTAGTAAAAGTATCAATCCCTTTACTAGTTGAGCACAATAATCTTTTCTTTTGGAACAAGGTAAGGTGATTGGTAACGAGGATTGAAGAGGAGCGTGGACGCGTGGTCATAGTCATAGAGGGAGGAGGGTACGCTGTCCGTGAATTTTCTCACACCTTTTTCATGTGCGCTCCTCTCTTCACACAAAATGACAAAAACCATCCACTTGTGCAATTTGGCCTTTCAAATCATAGTCATTTACCCCCCTACCTTTTACATTACCCACGTAGGCCCGTGAACATCCTTTTTGTTCCTGAATTGATTATGCATTTTCCGGACTTGGTTTGCGTATGCTACCGTGCCATATTTAAAATTTTGTCGTTTTGACGTAGTTTTAAGTCAAATTTTGTTTTTCTTTAAAAAAATTTAGGATATTGACGAATACTAAAAAGATATTTTAAATTATCGACTGATACTAAAAAATATCTTATGATCTTAAAAAATTATTTTAGGATCTTCGAAAAAATCCCGAAATATATTTTTAGTTCCATTCAATACCTAGAAATAATTTTTCAAGATTATAAAGTATTTCCAGTACATTTAGTATTCTGAAGCATATTCTTAATACAAATCCGTACTTTAAAATATTTTTTCAAGATTCTAAAATAATTTTTCAAGATCATGAAGTATCTTTTTCAGTATCAATCAATAGCCTGAAATATCTTTTTAATATTAGTCACCACCCTAATTTTTTTTATTACTCTTTCCGGTTTTAATTATAAGAACACTTTTATAGTGTAAATTACACTATAAAAGTGTTCCCATAATTAAGACCAGATGTAGTATTATTTTTGAAAGCAAAGGTTAACTCAAAATTGCGCTAAAATGGCACGATTTTGAGTATGGGACAGCAGACACAAGCCAACTCCACATTTTGTTTCGATCCTCACACATTTGTCCATTCTTCCATCTCGTTAAATCGTGTTTTTATCAATCCAACATGTCAACGATTTATTTTATCTGTATTTTTTTTTTTTTGGTCAAAGGATATTTTTATTAATACTTCAAGAACAATACAATCAAAAACAGAATACACACAAATGAAACAGGATACTTCAAAGAAGGAATCTGTATTTCATTACTTCACTGATAGGGAAGTAATGAAATAAAGATATGAACACGACATCAAGAATATGTGCTCAATCGTAGTACCAGGATGGTCCCAACGTTTTTGAGCTCGCCATTCCCTTCTTGGTTGTGTTTATCTACTCTGGTTCTTTTGCCCCCATAAACTTCTATGCCAATTTCTAATTCCATTTATTGCCCACACGTACTGCTTCCCATAACCAATCACAATACACTTCTTTCTCAAACAAACGTAGATTATTATCTTCATGTTCCACTCAATTATTTACGTCCATTTGCATTACAATCATTCTCATGAAATTACACAACTTTTGAACTGTGCACACTTCACTTTTGCCTCCTCCATCCATAGTTCCATCATTTACAAAGTGCCACAGTAAAAGTGCTTATTTACAGAAAAAGAATACCAGAAGCTAAATATGAAGTTCAAACCCTTCCTAAGTACAACTCATTAAGTTCAGCCCGTTTTAGTGTGACCCGACCCGCCCTTTTTGGGGATCCGAGGGGCCCGAATTCCATGCCTGCGACGCTCACTATTTGGAGTTTAGCTTATCCCAAAGCGACGCGCATTGCCTTCTAGCGAAACCCACGCGCTGATTTTCCAGATCGTACACAACCTCGAAGCCTTGTTGTTGGTAATTCCCCAGCGTGGCCCCTGGTCCACCGTCCGATTCAGCCTCATCTCCTCCGTTCATCAGCATCAAACAACCCACATTCCTTTTCTCCTTCGCTCCATCCCCACCGTACAAAAACTCGTAGAAGTAGTTCTTCCTAGGCAGCACCACACTGGAATTATTCCCTACAAAATGCAATGTCACGGTCGGGATTTCTACTGTCTTCTTCTTCTCCGAGAAATAGCAAGGCCCGAGCCCTGTTTTGTCCTCGACCTCACCCGCACGCTCGTGAACTCGACCAACTCGGCCGTTGAACTCAGCCACCACTGAGTTGTACAAACTCGCCGGCAACATAGTGAATGTCGTGCCTGAATCAACCACCATACCTCCATTTCCCTCTTCATCCACCCTGCTCAGCATTTTTGATGCCGGGATAGTACTATTCCCCACAGAGATTCCCATGAGTCCGACACAGTAAAAATACGGATGCTTGGGATTTTCAATCATGGATGTGTACACAAATTCATTGGACCCACTATCTATATTCTCTTTCTCGTCGGAACGACCGATGATGAGTGGGCTTGGATGGCGAACGCGTTGTTGATCAAATGAATGAGAGACCAAGCAGTAAGAAAACTGGTTACCCAGCTGAGGAGAGAAGCTAGCTAGCTGTGCAGGCAAAGAAATCAAGCCACGGCCGAAGCCGGCAACCCCTGTGGGCTCGCCGAGGGTGGTGTGAGCGCACCCAAATGTGAAGTTTTTAAGAAACAGAGCACCGGAGGATGGTGAGACGGCGAGGGTATCGCTATAGAGGCGAGCAACTAAGCTTCCATCGGCGTAAGCGTAGTAAAATGGCGGGCACGAATAAGAAGAACAATCGGAGGTCTCAATGTTCTCCAATGGGCATCGAGCCATTGCGCATAGATCAGAGGAGGAGGCAGAGGTATGAGCAGCAGAACATGCAGGGGATTTGCATGAGACGACGACGCTTCGGGAGATATTGGGTGGTCTGGTATGGAGTGAAGGATTGGGTTTGCCTTCACAGAGTATACACTCGAAAGGAGCACAAGGAAACCAGACAAGGTCGCTGCCGGTGTCCATATAGAGAGTGATGGGTTGCGGAGGGTGAGATCCCAGGTTAAAGGAAAGAGTATAATCACTGCCGGGAGATAGTGGAAGAGAGACATGCCGGTGGCGGAGACGGCGTTGGTGATGGAAGCGAGCTGCGGATCGAGAGGAGGTAGACTTGAGGAGGTGGTGAGTACTGTTAAATTGAGTTGGGGAAATGGAGTGTTTCAGAGGCAATAGAAGCATTTCTGAGGCACAAAATGATGAACACGAAAAACAGAGCATGAAGAAGAGAAACAGAGCAGAGGAATCCATAAGTCAAAACAGAGCAGAAGATAGAGAGAGGAAGAGACGACAAGTTTTCAAATTTCAAAGATAGGCATGAGGGGAAATGAAATGAAGCTTATAACGAGGGTGGAGGTGGGCGCACTCGAGGACACTGTTTTCGTCGTGAAGTAAAGCTAAGAAATTTTAATAATCATTGCGAATTAAATTCAAAATGGCTTTGTTAATGAATGAAGTCTGAGGAAAGTGTAAAGATGCTAGGTGGGAGTAAATTTTTGATTTGCCTGCTTAAGCAAAGAACCACCTTCACTCCCATCACTCCGATGACTCATCACTGCATATTCGGCCCGATTTGCTCGTTCGTATTAATTTTTCTTGGTAGGTCAGGACAGCCCCAGAACCCTCTTCTTTTTGAACTTGTGAGGCTAAATACTCGAGTAAGGAATCTTTATTACCTTTTATTATTATTATTATTATTAAGTTTCAGCAGTGTTAATATATAAGGTCAAAAAAAAGGAGTGGTGATATATCCTTCCAAACAACATTTAAGGCATATCCTTCCAAAAGAAACAGAACACAAAAACCAGCTACGTTAATATTTTTAATGGTCTTGTGAATGGAATTTCCAAGTTGAATCCTACTTGTAATTTATACTGTTAGTGTTTTCCCTTTAATAGATAACCTCTAGAATTACCTTTGAGTAGGGAAAGATTTTTACCCAAACCCATTTCTTGGATTCTGTACGAAAAGCACTTGTAAAATTGTGGGTAAGTTCAGTGGTTTTGGATTCGTCGGCGCCATTACCATACCCAGTGGATATTTTTATTTTTATTTTTGGTCAAGAGTGGATATTTTTATTTTAAACAGGCGTTGCAATGGATTTATCATTCAGATATAGTATGAAATAACATTCCACATCCATGTTCAATGAAACGCCATCTATATGGAAGGGCAGGTCAAGGCAATGAGTGTTTTGGCCAGCCAGATTAGGATCAATAATTTTGGGGTGTTTGCCTAACAAAGGACTCGTACCAGTCAAAGGATTGTTTGCTGAAATGACATACTTTTGTGGAGTCTGAAACATTGACACGATGGTAGGGATGGGAACCATTTTGACAAGGACTCTCGACGATTATTGCAATTTGTACGAGAAGAGTCTATTTGAGGGGAGAAAAAGAGATAAGGTATGATATGACCAATAAACTATTAATTTAGAAGCGTTTAACACAATTAATTAAGTGGATCAAAAATATCAACAAATTTTTAAAAAGGAATGCCTAGCACAACGTCGTTAACAAAAAGTTAATGTCCGTTATCTAATGTATAAATTGTCCAGCACAAAATTTTAAATTTTATTAAAGTAAATAATCTTTTCTCAATTATCATTGTTCAAAACTACTTATATAGATATCTATGGACAAAAATTACTCATTCTTCAATTTTGTCAAAATTATAATTCGCTAAAATTAAAAAAAAATTAATTAAAAATATAATTATATAATTTAAACTCAGTGTGTTTTATAGTTTATTACATATGTTAAACCCAAAAACAAATTATATGATTTATTTTTATTTTAGAAGAAATTTATTTGAGTTAAAAATTTCATTTAATGCTAATAATTTTTTTTTAAAAAAAAATCTATTATATCCTAAAAGAAATGAAATGAATTTAATTTAATTTAATTTTTATTTTGTATAAAAATAGCTTAATGGATATCAATGTTTATACTTAATAATATAAATCCGGTAACTTGATGATATATTTGTTAATTAAATTATCTATTGCTTATATAAATATGGGACTTTCGTAGGCCGTATTGCTCATTAACCTATTATTAAATTATTTTTCCTCAAGCCTCTTAAGTTTTTTTTTCCAACAAGTCCCATATTCATATAATGAACATATCATTTAATTAACAAATATATCATCAAGTTGCCGGATTTATATTATTAAGTATAACGATGATATCCATTAAACTCTTTTTATAAAAATAAAAATTCATTTCATTTCATTTCTTTTAGGATATAATATATTTTTTAAATTTTATTAACATTAAATGAATTTTTTAACTCAAATAAATTTCTTCTAAAATAAAAATAAATCATATAATTTTTTTGTTTAACATATATAATAAGTTATAAAACACCTTGAGTTTTATTTAGATCGTATAATTATATTTTTAATTAATTTTTTATTTTAGCAAATTATAATTTTGACAAAATTGAAGAATGAGTTATTTTTGTCCATAGATATCTATATAAGTAGTTTTGAATAATGACAATTGAAAAAAAAATTATTTACTTTAGTAAAATTTAGAATTTTGTGCTAGGTGCTCCTGGATTAAAAGTTCATTGGCCAATCTGCACCTTAGATAACGGATATTAACTTTTTGCTAGCGGCATTGTGCTGGACGCTCCCTTTTAAAAGTTTGTTGTGTTGGGCACTCATTTTTAAAAGTTTGTTAGTATTTTTGGTCCATTTAATAGTTAATTGTATTGAACGCTCCTAAGTCAATAGTTTATTGGCCAAATTGCACCTTACCAAAAAAAAAAAAAAAAAGCAAAGCTTCTCCAATATTTCTTACTCCCATTAACACTTTATAGTTTAGTGAAAATTTGTTTTAGACCCTTTTAGATTCTATCTGGTTAGTTTTGGTTCTTATAATTTTATAAAAGTCTAATTTGAATTTAACAACTGGTCTCTTTTATTCTTAATGAATTTTGATTTTAATCTCTACATTTAAATTTGAATTAAGCCCTTACAAAATTATGAGAATCCAAATTAACGATTTAAATCTACAAGTACCACAACTTAAAATTTGATGAGATTGTAAGAGTTAACAATAATAGTAACATTTTGACTGTGACGAACTGTTATATATATACATGCACTGATACACGTTTGTTTGCTTGACTTAACAAATTGAGCAAAATCCCCAGAACTAATTAAATTATCGTTGCAGCTCAGCAACCAAACTTATCAAGCTGCTTCATTTTATAAACAATCAGAGTCAAACATACTACCTCCGGTCCTAATTATAAGGCATTGTTGACTTTGTTTGGAGAGATTAAGGAAGCTAAATAAGTTACTTAATCATTTTATATGTTGTGTATCTTTAGATTATATATTAGTTTATTAATCAAACTAATTACTTTGAAGACAAAAATAAAAATAAAAATACTGTAAAGTAATTTAATTAGCTTTCTTAATTTCTCCAAAAAAGTCAACTATGCCTTATAATTAGAACCGAAGGGAGTAATTTATAACAAGCATGCTGATTACTTGTTTTACTTTAAAAAGCTAGCAACATAAATATGCACAAAAAAGTAGTCTAGAGGTATAGATTACAACTATTCATATATCAATGAGAGGGCCAATTCAGTGGTATAAAAGAAAGCCGAAGATTAGGAAGCAGTCAGTGGCGAGACCAGATAATTATTTTAGTCCGGGTCAAAAACTAAACATATTGAACTATTTACTAAATAATATCTCATAACATTAAAAATACAAATAAATGATAATTGACAATTATAAATTAAAAGATAACATAGTAAATAAAATTCTATGATGTTTAGAAAGTGACTCATTAGAAAGTGCATCACTTTCAGAAATTTTCTTCTTAAAAATACCACTTTCTGAAGTTATTTTCTTCTTAAAGAACACATCTATACTTTTCTGTTTATTTTTACTTATCTTTTTCAACCTACAAGAATATATATTGATGTCAGTGTTAATTAGTATCTTATGTCACTAAACATTAATTCTTATAGTACTACTCAATTCAGAAAATGAACACTTAAATGCACATCTCACTTACCTCAAAACAAAGTAATTGGAGAAAATAAAAGAAATATAATATGAACCCAAAAAATATTTTAAAAAAAATATAAAATTGATTCAGTTTCAGCTAAGCAAATACCCTATTATAATCTATTTTTTAAAGAGAAATTTATTATAAAATCATAAGACAACCAAACAATAAATCCAAACCGATTAAAACTAGCCATTAATCACTTTCTACATATATATAGTCTTTTATTGTCAAAACTCACGATTCTCCCGAAATCATAACCCCAAAATTTTCACTAATCACACAATATTACCCTCATTAGAAAGATAAAAATACGTAGAATAACTTTCACAAAAGGAGTAAGGTGAAAAGAAGTGATTTTGAGTACCTATTTAGTCTTTAAAATGAAAATGAACAACGCCATATATAAGATGATACTAATAATTTCAATAGGCATCTCAAACAAAAATTTTACTTTCCTCTCACATTTCAAAAAAAATAGTATGATTATAGAAAAAAAAAAAAGAGATCAGCTGGGGCCAAATTAGTGGCCAAAATAAAAATTATATAACACATATATAAAAATATATAAGATAAGAAAAGACCAGCTGGGGCCAAGGCCCCAGCTGGCCATAACGTGGCTTCGCCACTGAAAGCAGTGGTAACGTTGGTAGAGGTAGAGGTATGTATATTCTATGGCCAATATCCCCTGTAAACTGGACTCCAAGCACCCTGCCCTTGGACTGTGGGTGAGCCCGACTACTTCCCTAAAATTTGTATATAAAAAAAAAAAAAGAAAGCCGAAGAATCTGGGCTGGTTGGTAATGGTAGGGGATAGCCAATTCAGTGGCTGATAAAAAAAGGGTCATCAATTATTGCCTCTTAAACCCACAAAACTAAAATATGATTTTTCTTTTCTTATGAAATTCATTATCCTAATGCCTGCTGGCTCCATTAATGTTTAGCTTAATATAGTACGCTTGCCTATGTTTCTTTAGTGCTGGATTTGGTGCACAAAACTAGCGTAGAGGCACTTATAAATATTCCTATTCCCATTTATTTTAATGAAATGGTCCATAAAAATATACTAAAAAGTAGGGCATTGGTGTCTTTGGCGAAAGAAGATAAAGCCATAATCGAATAAGTGATGAGTAATGGGTCCTTACCTAATGGACGGTACACCAATCCTATGAATTAAAGTAGTATGAAGAGCCCTGCTTCCGTCTGCCTTCATTAATAGGATATGAGGATCTTCTACAACAAATATTGGTAACTATACTGTCATAAATATAAGATAGGGTTGGCTTTTTTTTGGAGCGATTAAAGGAAAATAAGTTATTTAATTATATCATATATTATATATTCTTAAATTATATATCATTTTATTAGTCAAACTAATTAATTTAAAGAAAAATATAAATATAAATATTTTAAAATAATTTAATTAGTTTCTTTTATCTTTTTTTTGAAATAATATTAGTATAATGCTTCCAAAATGTGTAGTAGTTGGGCCATCCCCAGAAAGATGATGAAAAGATATTCGGCTACGCGTAGACAATTCAGAAAGCTCCAATCATTCAATTATTACACAGCCCATTTCTGGAAAATCCCATTCTTCCACTCCATTGCGACGTCTTTTAACTCATATCCACATTTAAATTGTGGACGAAATCCTACTGCGTTTTCTTCTTCTGCTGTATAAGGAAGGGGAAAAAAAGAAAATAAAAATTTCATGTTTTGCCCGGAATGTAAGATTTTGTATTAGGTAAATCTCAGATGACGAACGCCCTTGTTCTCGGTTCTTAATTCAACCATATATAGTTTGGAACACCATATCTTTGGAGCTTCCTTCTGTAAAAATATCCAAGCCTCGTATAGCTATTGACGTTGACGCTGTCGTGAATTTGAAAGCGATAGTACTCTCTTTAACTTTGGCAGGGATACTCGTTGCTTACTGTAAAAAATATGTACGTGCAAGGACATTCAAATGGGAATTATACATTTTTTTAAAAAAATTACAGAAGATTGAAGCTTATCAATCACATCAATATCTACTCAGTCTGAAGGTGGCCCTGATCTTAACCGCAAGCAATAACATATTTGAGAACCTGGCAAGAAAAAATAAGGCAAAATGCTATTAAAATACCGTTTAAAGCTGTAAAATTTCTAGAAGTTTGTCGAATTTGTAAAAAGATTCAGAGGTACCAAAAACCTATGAGACATATACAAATTCAAGTAAAATTATCTTTTTATCCTTATTTAAAAAAAAAAAAACCTTACCGCCGTCAGCCACTGGCGGGCCGGCCAGCCACCGACGGCCTTTGGCAATTCTCATTGAGTATGAGAATTGCCAGGTCAGTTGCCGGCCGGTAGGGACGTAAGGTGAAGGTATTTAATTTTTTTATTTATTTAAAATTAAGGGTAAAAAGGTAATTTCGCCCGAATTTGCATATCCCTCATTGGTCCTTTATACCTCTTAGTCTTTTTACAAATTCGGAAGACTTCTAGGGATTTTACAAATTTAATTTTCCCAAAACACAATGTGCGAAATACTTTGTTAGTTGCCCATAGGATGGACATTCCCGGGTTCGGGAGATGCATCAAAATAAGAACAAAAAAAAATTTATCGGATTGGAACTGTTTGAAAACTATTTTCCTTTCTAATGCAGTCAAGTCAACGCCCAGTGATATGAGTTTGACTGCCACCACTGACACTGACGTGAGACAAACTCACCCCACTGTGACATCTTTTTTTTAAAAAAATATATATATTGATTGGCACGCCAATCAATATCCAATTGAAAAAAGAAGGGGTGACCCCATATTAAAAAAAATCAATATTAATAATATAATAATAATAATAAATGATAAAAAACTTGAATAATTTAAAGCTCTACTTCATTTAATCTGGAATCAAAAGAAAAAAAGTATGAGGCTTAAATAACTTACTAAGAACGCCCTTAAAAGATTACGCGACACAATTTGGTTATAACAAAAGATCCCAAAATGGGGGATATATAGACCAAAATTTTGGGATCTGTTGTTATAACCAAATTGTGTCACGTAATCTTTTAAAGGGCGTTCTTAGTAAGTTATTTAAGCCCCATACTTTCTTTCTTTTGATTCCAGATTAAATGAAATAGAGCTTTAAATTTTTCAAGTTTTTTATCATTTATTATTATTATTATTATTATATATCATTATATTATATATTATTATAATAATAGTTTTTTTTTAATATGGGGTGACACACCAGGCGTGTCACCCCTTTTTTTTAAGCGAAAATTCGTTTCAGGGCCCCTATTAGGCAAAGAATTCCAGAAAAGATCCAAACATTCTGACAATACGGAAAAAGGCCCAGAGATTCTGACAATACCCAAAAAGGCCTCAAGATTCTAATGGGGAGCTGATATAGTTGTTAATGGGGCTGATATAGTTGTTAACAGGGGGCTAATATAGTTGTTAACCGGGCTGATTTAGTTGTTAAATTTTTTTTTCTAACAACTAAATCAGCCCGGTTAACAACTATATCAGCCCCCACTAACAACTATATTAGCCCCATTAACAACTCTGTCAGAATTTTTGGGCATTATTGTCAAAATTCTTGGGCCTTTCTGAGTATTTTCAGATTGTTTAAGTCTTTTCTTCAATTTTTTAGCTAATAGGGAACCTGAAACGAATTTTTCGTTTTTTTAAATTGGATATTGATTGGCGTGGGCCAAGCTCACGCCAATCAATATATATCTTTTTTTTTTAAGATGCCACAGTGGCGTGAGTTTGTCTCACGCCACTGTCAGTGGTGGCAGTCAAACACACGCCACTGGGCGTTAACTGCATTAAAAAGGAAAATAGTTTTCAAACAGTTCCAGTCCGGTAATTATTATTTTTTAATTCTTATTTTGGTGCATCTCCCTCTCGGGTTCACTTTGATATGGTTACTTTTTTTGGTAATCTTTGATATGGTTAGTTGACTAAGTTATATTCAGACATTGTCAAACTCAATTGGACAACGTAGTTTACATAGACTCAAACTCAAAGAACTCAGAGTCCACATTATATGCTTATACTTACATGCTTATTAGGTGCTTATACATCTAATTTGAGGTATAAGCATATTTTTTAAAATTTTTTAAATTTTTTTATATGTTATATTTGCTTATATTTAAATTATATGCTACTTTTTGAGATTTTTTTTTGCACCCAGTATCTCAAATTAATTAATTTCCATAATATTGGTGTTACAGACAAATGCAGAACTGAAAATTAATTAATTTGAGATACTAAGTGCAAAAAAAATCTCAGAAAGCAACATATTATTTAAATATAAATAAATACAACATATAAAAAAAATTTAAAATTTTAAAAAAATATGCTTATACCTCAAATTAGAGATATAAGCACCTAATAAGCATGTAGGTATCAAGAACTCATGACCAAAACTCCATTCACCAAGACCAACACATGTTGGTTGGATTTGGACTTTCCTGGTTCCGTCCTAACAGTTTATCTTCCACAATCTCAAGTCTCGGCCATATATATGTAACTGATACCAACAAATATTAATTAGCATCATAAAAATCGGTTATTTTCTGAGCTGATGAAATAAACTATCATTAATTTTGCATACAATCATGCCCATAAATGTGTTATAGCGTAGTAATCAGCAAAGCACGGCTGTCATGAAGCGATATTGCCCAACCAACATGTCAACGTCAGCTGCTTCATAACCCATTATCTTCCTTCCTTGTTTCTTTCAATCGTGTCGACGGCTACATTTTAATTTTTAAATCAAACTTTTTGTTGCCTTGTCTCTGTCTAAATGTTTTTCAACCAGTGACAACCATGCCGCTGAATAATTTAGAGCTCAATCACTGTGTTCGTGAGTAATCTATACAATAATGCACACCCATGACTTGCATATTAGTCACGCACGCCATATCCCTGACACTAGAGGAAATTCCAGATTCGCCATTTCCGTAACTCTGAATTATATGCATATAATTTTAAATCCCAGAAGCACACCTATCAAGACAAAGTTCAAGTGACAACTAGGCAAAGGAGAAACATGGAAATAAAAACAGCAAATTACTGAGTGGCTAGAAACTAGAGCAAAGAGCAGGCCCTTTATCCTATCCTCTCAGTTCCTTCAAGATAACCACTGACCAGGTTGCCAGCATAACATGGTGATGGTTCTCAGGAAATAATCGAAGATCTCTAATTCAGGCAACTATGTTGCATAGAATTATACAATGGCAAGAGTCAAAACAGGTAGGTAGGTAGCTACAGACTGGCTTGTGGCCGTGAAATTCACCGCTAAAGCATACTCATGAGTCGTGAGTCTCAATTTCATGCAGTAATGTAATGCTGAATACTTCGATACATCAGTAGCTTTCCTGTTTCTATAGGACAGGGCATTCCCTGTACACAATATATATATATATATATATATGGGGAAATCATATGTTCGGTCACTGGTTTTTTCCAGTGAGCCCCAAGCGACGTCGTCCAATGAAGAAGGCCGTCTTCAGACACTGTAGCGCACTCAAAGCTTTTGTCCATGCATCTCGCACTCAACGCCAAACACCCCCTGTATATTCCCTTCTCGGACCGTGGGTATGTCATGATCGAACTCTCATGTCTTTGAGTGATCTGAGCTTGATTTAAGACTATCCACCTGTTAATGTTTGCCAACCACTGCTGGCCATTGACGATGAAATCTGAGTTTCTAGATCAGAGCTCGGTGTCGGACTCGGGCGTCAGTGCTTCCTCCTCCACAACCTCCGTCAAATGGCTCCTCTGTTTTTCTTAACAAAAAACAGAGGCAAACGAGAAAGGAACTGTTTACGAGTCATGGCAATGTTGAGAGTTTAATTTCTCCGTCCTTCTTAACGGTCCCCGGCATCGTTTGATTTGGCGAGACTCAAAGCCAGTGTTTAAGAAACATGGGAGTACCACTGGTATTATACCATTAAACAATGTGATTCTTTTATCACACTTTTCATTTGACCCAAATTTTTTTATCATTCGATTCCTTTAGTTTGAGTAATTCTAGCCAGGTAAGTGATGTTTTGCTGATGAAAAGAAGTGTTGCAATGCATAAGGGACTACCCATCATTCGTATAGTCAGGTATGTTAGTGGTGGCATAGAAATTATGTCTAAAACAATCTCCCATTTATGTGCCCGAATATTAAACCAAAATCTTCAAGATATGAATCTTCCTCAATTCAAACTACCTCTAATAGTGGGGTTGTGAAACTATACCGTCTTGAAATCATTTGTATTGCAGAGCACAAGTCTATCTCTTTCTCTCTCTAATTTCATACCTACCATTTTAATTTTGATCGTACATTCTGAACATGTTGCTTTCATGCATCCTTGTATGCTATAATGTCAAATTCTTTCTCACATTAGTCATGGAACAAATTCATTCATCACACGTGTAAGCTTTGACTTTATGAAGCATTGACACTGAATTTGGAGTATTCTAGCCTGATGAAACTATCATATTATTCAGTATTTCAAAACAAAGCCATATGCTTGTGAACCATCAAGCCTGCCGGTATACCCACCTAGCAAGGAGATTGATGTGAAACAGCTGTAGGAGTCAAGGAGGTGAGATCTCATCCTCTTTGTATGTTCAAATACGTTAGCATTGTTTGCTTGTCAGCTCTTATTTAAACAACTGCAATGGACTTGTAGGAAAAAGATTGGTGGAAGAGCACGTGGACCTGAAACAAGAAAACCATCAAGAATGCCATTAGGTCAATTACATTATTGAATGGTTTATTGCGTTTCATTTTATGTGCATGCATTATAAGGAGAGGGAGGTCAGTCCACATTCTTAAAGAAGGGAGCACCAATGTGGGTAAGGAGGAATCAAAGTTGTCTAGTGATAAACCAGATGATGCTTCCCATACCAAGAATGCATCTCAAGGAGTATTCCCTTTTCTAGGCCATTGCAAGCTTACAACATATCTATATAGCTGCTTAGCATTTAGAAGCATTAAATAGAAACCATGTTCATTTTTTCTTTTTCCCCAACTGCAGCGATTACACACACACATATCAGCAAGGTTCTGTTTCTATCTATTTTTTTCCCCAAGTGTGTAGCAATGACAGCAATGTTTTCTCACACACACACATATATACTTTACAACACAGTGAAGTTTTCTCCAACTTTTCCTTTGTTTTTCTTCAACTTCCTTCTTCTCGGACACACTCTCTTCGGTCTCTCTCTCCGCTGCAGTTCTTTCTGGTTTTTATGCAGCACAAGGTCAAACAAGAATGATCACGACTTCCTCTGTTTACCGGATTCAAAACAGAGCTCACAAAGCTGAAGCCCTCACTCTCAAACTCTCTTTAACTCTCTCGATGTGGCTCAGTCTGTTTATCGCTCTCGGACTATCTCTTTCTTGGTCTCAACTCTGTTGGTTTTTGTTAAGGCAACATGGGGAAGGAAGCTATGAAGCAACATTTAAATAAAGCTAAGGGTCTAGTCTGACGTGAAGGAGACGCTGAGCATTTAGGTTAAGTTCGAAAAGCATGGGAGAGGCTGCTACTAATGCATGAGTATGGCTTGTTGCGCGTCGCTGATGAAATCTTCTTTTCTGAGTTTACGACACTGTGATCTCTATGGCGAGATATGGGTTCATTTTCGCTGTATGACCAAACGACGTCGCTTGGGGCTCACTGGAAAAAACGTTAGGTGCAGTGACTACACATATTATTTCCCCTATATATATATATAGAGCATCTTATTCTTGATACTGCTACGAACGTAGGATGAATATTACAGTGTACCATTATCTACATGTTTTTTGGTATAACTTCAACCACAAACATTATCAATCTTGTGATTGAAGAGACGCATGTTTAGATGGGATCAAGAGTATCAAGCATCTTAAAAATATGGAAACCCAAGACTTAACCAATAACTGTAAGACAGTTGTACATTTTAGGGAACAGCAATGGCAGGCTTTATCTTCTCCAGAAGCTTGTCTGCTTCAATAAAACCAAGTGATCCCAAAGACATGTATTTCATGCATCTCCATCTGCTTTCAGTTATGCAGTGGTAAGTATCCACGCAACAAATTGGACAAGATTAAGCATACAGTAACCAGAATGATGAAGATATGATACCTGGGCGTATAGGGTAGTGCCAAACAATGGAGGTGTAGGTGGTCAACAGAGTTCAGTGGAGGCTGATGAAAGCCAAATCTGTCAGAAAGAACGTCATTGTAATGTTTAGTCTAAGTACTGCAATAAATACAGGTCCAATCAACCTATTAGTTCAGACCAATGCTGTGATGTGCTGCAAATTCTTTTTTCAAGTGCCTTCAGTGTGTTCATTGCAAATATTACCGGGTTTTCCTTTTCTTAACAACAGATTACCAGGTTTCAATGGCACAGAAGAAGCACATCTCAGGTAAAAACCTTAAAAAGACATGCAGCAAGATCGGTCCATGAAGGCAATTCAAATTATGAACAAATGATCTTTAAATCTTCTAAATATCTCTAGAACCCACTTTACTTTACTTAAACAACTACAAGAAACCCTACAATATTAACAGAATAGAGAGTATACACTATCCACCTACTGTTCCTGAGTAGATTTGGCAGAAAAAATCAGACAACATCAAATGCCGTTAAACAAAGTTAAAGGATAAAATTATAGACAACTGCTTCAGAATATGTTGTCAATATTTCCAATGAAATCAACCAAACAGTGAAAACATGAGAAAATAACAATAATAAGCATAGTTTGTGTGACAGGAGACAGTACCGGTGGTGCTTGGCCTGAGGTGCGTCTCTAAGTAATAACATTTTCCCCACGTCTAACATATGACTTACTGGATGGAGGAAATAATCCTAACATCAGACTAGGAAAGGTGTCCATGAACGTGCAATTTAAACACTGTAGTTGGCTAGTTGCCACAGCCATCCGTTTCTTTACCTAAAGAGTAATCTTCAGCTTTTCTATGGAGATGTTTGACAGTAGGAATGTGCTCCACAGGAATAACTAAGTAATGCCTAAAAAGTAGACCAATTCAAGTTAGTCACCTCAATAAAGGTTAAAATATGCAAAAGTATGACACAACTAACAAGTATAAAACTAAACAAGGATTGAAATATTTATAAAATCTGTCAAAATAGAACCAGCATACAACAATTGTAAGCATAAATGCTGTACGTACACCAAAATTTCCATTTCATTAGTTTGTCTAGGGATATGAACATTTTTACTTGGTATAGATATTTAAATACTGAGTTGAAGTCATCCTTTTGTGATTGATGATAATGGAAATATTCTCTTCTCAAGATCAATTATAATCTGTTTTGAGGAATTTCTAAGAAATTTAAGGATAAATTTCATCAGGCAATAGTATGGTATCATCAAGATTAGTAACAGATCCGGCAACTTGCTAACTCAAACATGTGGAGACAGAGCACAAATTGAGAAAGAGTTTTTTCTTCTTCTTCTTTTTTTAATTCCTAGCATTGCGTAATACACAGAATTCATACAACCATAGCCACAGTATACAGCATTAGTCTCTTACGGTAAGTAACCAGACGTGTGAATTGCTGTCAAGGTCTCTGCCTCTCTGGGATAATTAACAGGTTTCACTAATGAAGAAAAAGGGCATTTTGATAGACAATGCTCATCCATCTTTTATTACTCCCATCCCCTTACTTAAAAACCTATTTTAGATCTTCTGTACAGCTGATTCAATTTTTCAAATCATCAGATACTCTGATTACTCGGCTAAACTAGCTATTAATCTATTATAGCTAACTGATCGATGAAAAAGAAAACTTTTCCAGCGCTCAATTTGAAATGATTGCATTGTCGTTAATTAATAAAGGGACAAAAACAAAAGATGAAGACGGAACAATTACAGCCAGGGAATTCATTATGAATAAGTTAAAACAAAAGATAAGGTAAATCTCAGTACCTGAAAGCTGATGGATTGATATCCTGAAATGCCACAACCTTGTCATCCTGCAGTTGCAAAACTCAATCAGAAGAAAAAATAGTCGGAATCCCCAACTGGGAATATCAAAAGGACAAGAAGACGGAAAAAAAAAAAGGGTTTTCATGGGAGGCTTTTCATGCCATCAAACAATCAGCGAAGAACAAAAGAAAATTTCGAAAACCACGAGAGGGAGGGAGGGAGGGAGGGAGAGACGGCGTGGAGCAGAGCAGTGGACGTTGATTTGCGCGCAATGTCACAAAAAATGCAGGATGCTGCTACTGCCCCTGCTCCCGCCATTGTTTTGCCCTAATGCTGCTTCATTACGCTTTCCCTCCTTTCTGGCTCCGTGGGCTGCTTCTAGTGTTACAAGCTGCAACCATCCGAAACTGAATTTTGATCCTTTTGTTACTGGTATCCAGAATGTGTGCTAATTCAATAGAGATTAAGAGAAAAAAAAATCACCACCCAAACTATACTTATTAGCCTTGTATGCGTCTTCTCTCCCCGATTTTTAATATAAAATTAGTTGACTTTATCAAATAATAAAGAAACTAAATAAATTACATTGAAGTATTTATCATTATTGTCTTTTCTAAACCATTTTATTTTATTTATAAAATATAAATTGGTATATAATCTAATGATACATAATATGTTATGAGTAAGTAATTTATTCTTTTAAAAAAATGTTAACTAGCTTTTAATTTAGGTTTCAAATGATGACTTATAAGTGTTTTCAAGATATTAATATTTAACATGACAGTTATTTATTAACGCTGCAAATAAATCGATATGAGGGAGCAAAAAATAATTTGTATTACTTATTTAAATGCATTAAAATTTAAAATTAACACCCTAACCCTAAATTTCGAGAATTTTGAAAAATAATCTGCAAAAATTGCAACAATAATGACTCTTTTAATCTGCTTAGTATAGTTAGCCATGTTGAGATAAAATCATAGAGCCATAAGAATATGGGAAAATGTCACTACAAGAACTTTGAAAATAGTAATAGACAGATAGATGTTGTGAATATTTATAATGCCATTAAAGTGTGAATACTCAAATTGAAATTTTAAAATTTAGCATCAAATGACAAAAATGCCCTTCAATATTTCACTACCTTCCTTCTCTCAACTTCTCCCCCTCTCTCATTTGGCTGAATCTCCCTCTCCTCTCTCTTTCCTTGTGACAATCCCACCACCACATTCCAACCATCCATCCCCCTTCACTCCATCAATATTATTCATTTTCCCCCATGTTTTCTATTGATCACTTCCATGGACAAAGTCAAATTCGACAACCACACAGGCTACAACATTGTCGTTCATACTCATTATTCAGTCGCTCTCGCTCTCATGATCGTGATCTTTGCTCAATTGTCTGTCAATTTTTCTTGCTTGATCTCTACCCCAGCTTAGTCACCCTCAATATCTGTTACTTGAGTAGTCCCCTCCTTCTTCCTTTCTCACCTTTGACTTCAACAATGACACCATAGTCCACGGTCACCTTTGGCTTAGGCGTAAAGAAAAATTCAATTCGTGGTTGCAAGCGATTGGGTGAATCTAAACAATTTCTTTTTTTCTAAGAAAAAAAAAATCCTTTTGGAAATTTGTTTGATCTTAGATTAGTGGGTTTTGATTTGTTTTTCGCCAATGGTGGATTGGTTTTTGCAATTTCATTATGCTTCTTGATTGAAACAAATTGTGTTTCCTTTTTTCGGCCATAAAGTTGTGTCTCTATTAGACTTTTCATATATGTTTGAGTTTCATATTGGAGTTTCACATTGATTCAAATGAAAACAAAAATTTGATGATGTGTTTGCAAGTGTGGGACTGAGCTAGGGTTGTGATTTGTCAAGATGAGGGGTTTGCCATATACTTTGATTCTATTGGATCATTCTTGCTACTTCAAGATGCTTCCACGCTATTTAATGTTGTTAAGGGTCTGTTACTTAATAAATAAAAGTTGATAAAACTTGATGGAATGTGGGGAATGTAACGCCTCATTTTCAATACCAAAATCTTGGCCAAAATATTAGTAACACCTCCAAATATAGGATATTCAACACTCAAAAACATATTTACAATATGGCCAAAGGTAGAAATCCATTTATACAGAGCCAAAATAAATCCAATAAATAAGAGTTATTTTAAAATGCGGAAGTCTTTTAGGTTCATGGCAAATAAAATAACACAACATAAACTAAAGGAGTACAGAAGAGCCTACAAAGCTCACTCCATGGATGCATTCCCTTGATCTCTACTAAGTTATTCACCTGAAAAATGTTAATATGGGGTGAGATTACACATCTCAGTAACTACTAAATATTTCTACCGTACACGAGCAAATAATATATGACAAAAAGATATGGGCTGATTTCAAATATATATATAGATTCCATAATTTATCATACAAAATAATTTATACTAATAGTCATCAATATAGAAGGTATTAAAACATATATATCTCAAAAGTTCTCATCTCATGTCTTTACAGAATATTCATCATCATATCAAATTCTTGAACTGTTCAGAAATGCACTATGCAGTATGCAGCCTCCCTTATATCACCACCTCCCTTATACCGCAGACTGGAGCCATAGGCTAACACATAGTCCAATAGAAACTCATTCATTTGACTGAATTGTTCCAAGCTCACCAAAACTTAAGATACACCCGGCCAAAGGTATATAGCTTAAATCTGGACTATGGCTCCCCTCCTTTAAAATAACTAAGGAGGTGTCACATGTCCCACAACTCCAATGAAATCCCGGCCAGAGGAAAACATGGAAGATGGGGCCCTGAAACAAGTACCATCCACTGTGCACCGAGTGGTGGCATAAATCATTCTTATCATTCAAATCCCTCCTTACTCCACCCATCATAATACAACCGCCATGATGAATATGTTCACTCAAAATAATGCATTATTATACCATAAAGTTTTATACATCAATATGCGTATTTATGAATAGTGAATACTATGCGTATATGTGAATAGTAAAATACGATATATATACATGAATAGTAAAAATGAAGAGTACATACGGTATGTATACGTGAATAGTAAATACGGTATGTATACGTGAATAGTATTATGAATAGTAAATACGGTATATGTGAATAGTAAAATGAATAGTAAATACGGTATACGTGAATAGTAAAATGAATAGTAAATACGGTGTGAATAGTAAATATGGTATACGTGAATAGTAAATACAGTATACGTGAATAGTAACATGAATAGTAAAAATGAATAGTAAATACGTATTTGTGAATAGTGAACACTATTCATATTTCACAAATTTCAAGTATTAAATACGTATTTGCGAATAACATATATATTTTTTAATTACGTATTTGTAAATAGTAAAAACGTATACATGAATAGTAAATACTATTCATGGGTCCCACAAAATACTGATTTCAAATTTATCACTTTCCGAAAATAGAGCCTAGTAGTCTTCCAAAAATAGACTTATTCTCAAGACTTTAGGTCCAAAATTCAGGATGTTACATTTCTCCCCTCCTAAAAAAAAATTTTGTCCCCAAAATTTTGTAATATGGTAAGAATTCTAACCTATTTAAATAAATGTGGATAAGCTTGTCGCATGCTCTCCTCCGTTTCCTAAGTAGCATCTCCAGGAGCCATTCCTTTACACACAACCTTTACAAGCTAATAGCCTTGTTCCTCAATTGCTTATCCCCCGCATCAACAATCCGCTCCGACTCAGCTTTATATATCATATTATCCCTAAGTCCTATCTCTTTCCCAAACATGCTCACCAAGCACACAACACAATTTTCGTTCATCTTGTACCCAAAGTAATATTCAGACACAGGATCCACTAGTTCCTTATTTGAGCGCTTGGTTACACTGGCCTCACAGGCCAGTTCATTCTTCCTTTCTGCTTATTTCATTGTATTACCACGACACTGGATATTCAGATCTTACAGCTTAAGAAGTTACCCTCAGGCCATAATAACCACAACATGATATAATCTGATTATTCTACCAACCTTAAAATAAACTTTAGACATACAGGTCTAATGTTACCATGATAGGCAACAAACTCAATACTAGGCACATAAGTCTTATAGCCTAGAGATACCACCATATGCAAACTAGCTCAACGGGTCTTACCGCTTCAAGCCTCTGCTCGTCTATCCTATACCCGTGCTTCCTCAATTCAAGTTTAAGAAAACACTTACTTACTAAATCTAGCTTTCACCAATGGCAAGTAATTCAAAAACAAGTACATTTGGCAAGATTCCGCAAACTAAGTATATTCACAACAGTTTCCAACCTCTTCTAGCTTGTACACCTTCCACCACAATCATAATGTAAAAGTCAATTCTTGTTCGAATTTCGCAAGGATTCATTCCATGAGACATCATAGTTTATAAATGTCGATTACAAACTGGTCTTAAATCCTGTTGTAAATATTGCGTAAAAATTTCCAAACACAGCAAGTGCATTGGTAAGTTCAAAATTCAAATACTCAGGGACCTAGCAACTATTTTAAATAGTCACCAACTCCGAATACATTCCAGGTTCCAACTTATTCTACTCAACTCATCCATGAAACACTCAATTCATTATTTCTAAAGAAAGATTCTATTATCAAGATCATTTCCTATGCTAGTTAAACAGTTGGCAATTCTCTGAACACCTTATACATGTTGGTATCACATGATTCGAATTCAATCCTTAGTATCTCAAAGACATATACTAAATATCATCTGTTCCTCTCATAGTTATCTATTAATCACACCCAAATAACATACTAATATTGTAACATAAATCACCGGATTTCATACTTTCATAATTAGACATACTATCTTAACTCAGATTGAATTCAAGTCTATTCTCAAATATTCCCAGACATTAATAGTCAAGTTTACAATTTGATTCTTATAACCTCAACATCAACTGATAATTCGTGTTTCCCCAAAAATACCCATTATACATACTAAGATCATGATTCACAATTCCTTAATCTAATTCTTGAATTATACGAAGACTATCTACAACCTCAGCAGCATTCACAAGGTTCTAATTCTACCTCAACTTGCAATATCACAAAGGCTCATTTCGTTCTTAAGTTCTATTTCAGCTTAGATTAAATTAAAGCCTATCCTCAACATTTACTATATTCATTCTAACATCTTACTGGCATTCCTAAGGATCACCATTTCATACCTTTCCATCGATCTTCCAACATGTTTATCCAAAAACCTTAGTCTTTGAATTATCTGTGACAAATTCATAGAGTTCTTCGGATACTCAGAGAGTGAAGAATGCTCTCGGGTTAATTGGTACAACTCATCATCATTTCAAATCTTCGGATTCTCTCCGGTTCATCTAATATTATTAGGAAGTCACCCTTCCCAAGATTACTATCACCTTAGCACGCTTACGCTTAAAATCCTATTTTCAAATGTCAATTCCGACATCTTGAGTCAGCTGCACATCCAAGACAGATTTCTTAGATAAATGTGCGTATAAACGTCCAAACTTATTTTCTTGAAATCACAGCTAGCAATAAATGCCATAGTGATTTCTGTCTGCAAAGGTCTAGGAAACTGCGACCCCTAACGGTGGCTAGGGTGCACTAGGGTGCGGTGCCATAAAATTTTCCGCATAACAACAAAGTCTACATGATTCTGAGCTAACGACAGATGAGAATCCGATGCTGCTTAGCAAAATATAGACGTTGCTAGCCCAGCTATAAATAGAGTAAAGAAAGAGTAAATGTTTCACGTTCTCTCAAACTTCACAAAACCTCCACATATTCATTTCCTCTCCGATCGTAACCTTCACTATAACCTTCCACATTATCCTTAAACATGGCCGGTTCAAGTAACTCTATTCCAGTCTCCGATTCATTCAACCCTTTCTTTCTTGAAGCCTTACTTCATGACTATCAGACTAACATGTTGTCTGATTTGTCAAACAATGCATCATACCCTTATTCTTCTTTACTTCCCCAAAATCCCGTAAGTATGAACGTTCATTCATCTGCCTCAACGATTAACATTCCTACTCCTCCTCCAAGGATACAAGATTCTATTTTTACCACTACTAACAGAAAGGAATCTGAAGCAGGTCCATCAAGGCGACCTGTCCAAAGGTGTCGTAATGTGGCAGAACTTATGGAGTCTACGGTACCTTCTCAACCAAGGAATCCTGCTTCTACCTTGACTGAGACTACTAATCCATTTTCATGTGGTTGCTGCCATGTTCTACGAGAGATTATTCATACCAATGGACTTCAATACCATAAACTTGAAGTTCATGGGAGGATTGGTATGATATGCCACGCTGTCTTTCACCAGGACGTACAAGGAGGTTCTTCCAATCCTCAAGTATTTGACTTTGGTAAGAAAAATTTAGAAGATGTCAAACATTTTCTAGAAAATTATTGTTTGAATCAAAATTCTTTAGGGTATGTCCTGGTGTCAGATCCCCTATCAGCCTACTATGAGGCCCTCTGTGTTGGTTTGGAATGGACTAAAAATCAAAATGAACTCCCTAATAGTTCATTTCCAACCAATACAGAAAATATATCCAATAAAGGAAAAGAGCTCATGGTTGTAAATAATAATCCTTCAGTCCCCATACCTAGTAATCCATACCGATCAAGAGCTGAACAAAATATTAGAGCTGCATCAATGTCAATTAATGATCTTAGAGACTTATTCCATTTACCTCAACAAGAAGCGGCTCAACAAGTTCGTCTATGCAAAAATGTTCTAATGAAAATATGCCATAGGGGAGGAATAAAGCATTGGCCTTATGTAAAAATTCGAAGCACTATGAAGCAAATAGCTAGATTGAGAAGAACAATGTCTCCTGATGGTCCTCTCTCAAGAGCAGCCGCTCAGGAAGAAATTAATAGACTTAAACTTGAGATAGTCGAAGCTTGCGGTGGGATTGTACCAACTGTTGTTCTTGATGCTTGAATTAATATAGTCTACTCTTCTTAGCCTTCTTGCTAATGTTTGTAATCTCTATTCTAGGATTCATAAGGATTTTCGAGTTTTCCTGCCAAACTCAACTTTATCTTATTAAATTCAAACTTAAGCCAGTTATTTTGTATAGTCAAGACTATGCCCGTATTCTGTTATGGTATTGTCATCTGTTACTCATATAAATTAGCTAGGTAAGTGTAAATCTAGCGAAAATCTCTTCATACTTTTTACAACGGCAACTAATTGAATAACCATCAAATAGGGGCTTAGTCTTTCAATCACTTTCCTAGACACCAATAAAAATATTCATCCCCTAGAAAGTAATTTTGGGCCTACAGAATCCAATATTCAATAAATTTTCTACTTACCATCTTCCGCTACGCGGCTCTGAAATTTAATCTCAATCACATCCTCAAATCATAAATCCTCATTATCAATCACTTGAATATTTTGATTAACCCATTCTTCTCCTATCATGAATGTCACAAGAAAATTGGTAAAAAGAATCCAAAGCTATAAAGGAAAATGCACATGTTATGATATTTAATTTGCCATGACCTCAAAATTTTTATTTAGAAAACTGATAGGAAATTTACAGATTGGCCAGAACCTTTGCTCTGATACCAAAAATGTAACGCCTCATTTTCAATACCAAAATCTTGGCCAAAATATTAGTAACACCTCCAAATATAGGATATTCAACACTCAAAAACATATTTACAATATGGCCAAAGGTAGAAATCCATTTATACAGAGCCAAAATAAATCCAATAAATAAGAGTTATTTTAAAATGCGGAAGTCTTTTAGGTTCATGGCAAATAAAATAACACAACATAAACTAAAGGAGTACAGAAGAGCCTACAAAGCTCACTCCATGGATGCATTCCCTTGATCTCTACTAAGTTATTCACCTGAAAAATGTTAATATGGGGTGAGATTACACATCTCAGTAACTACTAAATATTTCTACCGTACACGAGCAAATAATATATGACAAAAAGATATGGGCTGATTTCAAATATATATATAGATTCCATAATTTATCATACAAAATAATTTATACTAATAGTCATCAATATAGAAGGTATTAAAACATATATATCTCAAAAGTTCTCATCTCATGTCTTTACAGAATATTCATCATCATATCAAATTCTTGAACTGTTCAGAAATGCACTATGCAGTATGCAGCCTCCCTTATATCACCACCTCCCTTATACCGCAGACTGGAGCCATAGGCTAACACATAGTCCAATAGAAACTCATTCATTTGACTGAATTGTTCCAAGCTCACCAAAACTTAAGATACACCCGGCCAAAGGTATATAGCTTAAATCTGGACTATGGCTCCCCTCCTTTAAAATAACTAAGGAGGTGTCACATGTCCCACAACTCCAATGAAATCCCGGCCAGAGGAAAACATGGAAGATGGGGCCCTGAAACAAGTACCATCCACTGTGCACCGAGTGGTGGCATAAATCATTCTTATCATTCAAATCCCTCCTTACTCCACCCATCATAATACAACCGCCATGATGAATATGTTCACTCAAAATAATGCATTATTATACCATAAAGTTTTATACATCAATATGCGTATTTATGAATAGTGAATACTATGCGTATATGTGAATAGTAAAATACGATATATATACATGAATAGTAAAAATGAAGAGTACATACGGTATGTATACGTGAATAGTAAATACGGTATGTATACGTGAATAGTATTATGAATAGTAAATACGGTATATGTGAATAGTAAAATGAATAGTAAATACGGTATACGTGAATAGTAAAATGAATAGTAAATACGGTGTGAATAGTAAATATAGTATACGTGAATAGTAACATGAATAGTAAAAATGAATAGTAAATACGTATTTGTGAATAGTGAACACTATTCATATTTCACAAATTTCAAGTATTAAATACGTATTTGCGAATAACATATATATTTTTTAATTACGTATTTGTAAATAGTAAAAACGTATACATGAATAGTAAATACTATTCATGGGTCCCACAAAATACTGATTTCAAATTTATCACTTTCCGAAAATAGAGCCTAGTAGTCTTCCAAAAATAGACTTATTCTCAAGACTTTAGGTCCAAAATTCAGGATGTTACAGGGAATGTCTTAACAAAACTTGTGAATAACATGAAAGTGTGGATTTGTTTCTTGGTAAACGAAATATGTTAAAAGTAAATGAAATGTGGTGAGTTCTTTAACAAAAGTTGTTAAAACCTTATTTAAATTTGTAAAACCCTTGTCAGAAGTGGAAATCAACACGTTGTCATTATAGCAAATGGTGAATTTTGAATTAGAATTTGTGAAAATCTTATCAGAAATTGTTCAAATTTTATTTGAACTTGTGAAATCTAAAGTGAGAATCAACACAATTGTTAGTGTAGCAAGTGATGATTTTTGAATTGGAATTTGTGAAAATCTTATCATAACTTATTAAAACTTTATCTAAACTTGTGAAACCCTTAAAAAAGTGAGAGTCAATACATTGCCACTATAGTAAGTATTTATTTTTGAATTGAAATTTGTGAAAATCTTATGAGAACTTGAGAAACCCTTATAAGAAGTGAGAGTTAATACATTGTCATTGTTGTAAGTCGTGATTTTTGAATTGGAATTTGTAAAAATCTTATCAAAATTTGTCAAAATCTTATCCGAAATTGTGAAACTTTTATAAGAAGTGGAAATCAATACCTTGTCATCGCTGCAAATGATGATTTTTGAATTGAAATTTGTAAGAAAATTATTAAAATTTGTCAAAACCTTATATGAACTTGTGAAATCCTTGTCAAAAGTGGGAATCAATACTTTGTCATTGTAGCAAGTGCTGACAATGTATTGATTCCCACTTCTGATAAGGGTTTCACAAATTTAGACAATGTTTTAATAAGTTATAATAAATTTTTCCACAAGTTCTAATTCAAAAATCACCCTCTTTTATAATGGCAAGATATTAATTTCCACTTGTGATAAAGGTTTTACCATATTGTATAACGTTTTCAAGTGTTTTGCTCAGTTAAATACTAAACTCAATCAAGCACAAAGCAAAATTGGTGCAATAATCTTCTAATATTATTATCAAAATTGGTGCAATTCAATCGTTGGAATGATATACTTCGACGCCAAACCAATACGTATAGCCATTGATTAAAAAAGAAGATGAAGAACACTGAGTGCATTTTATAAAAAAGCTCACACAAAAAGATGATTTACAGATTAGAAATCCATGGGACTCACAAGTGTTGAAATAATTTTGAGAGTATGATTTGTAACTCTAATTGCTGATACTAGAATGTCGGCAGAGTACAAGTCCTGAGCAAAAATTATTTGATTCCGAGATTCTCAAAGTTTCCAACAAGAAGCATAGTCTATTTTCCAAGATTCTTTAGCTGTTGGACTCCTCAAAATTTGAAGCAACCAAAAAATGATATTACTTCTGAAAAAAATTCTTGCACATGTCAGAAGGGAGGATTTTTTTCCGAACTCAATTTTCAAGCGGGCAATCCTTGAAAACATGACAAATATATATTTTCTGTGCCCTTTTGACAAAGAGAACATTGTTGGTCTTGTGTCATACCTCTCCGATGTCTTTCCACATTTGTGAGTAATTGTTCCTTAAAGAGGAGCAATATAAAGGTTCTTGCCCATTGAGCTACTAGCAGATTCCATATCATGGTCTACTTTGACTTGGCTTTATTACAGTTTAGACATTTTGAGTAACAATATGCAGAGTAGGTATTCATTCCAGTAGAGAAGGGGTCGGTGAAGTAGTCTTTGTAACTGGCATCGCCGCCGATGGAGGATATGACCCTGTGAGTTCATCCAATTCTTCAAAGAAATCGTTAATATCGAACCTGACGTTCATCATCTTCTCTCTTCCTCCATTAACTATTTGAGCCACCATTTCTATTTCTTCCACACTAGAGTTCGCCCGAGATTCGACTTTCGTCTCTGTTTCACCTCTGACGGCAAATGTAGTGGAGGTCAAGGGCTCCTTGCATGGGTGAGGTAATTTTTTTTTTAAAAAATATATGTAATGTCACTTTTGTCATTTCCGTTAGATTTTAAAAATGACAAATTAGATATTAATTATGAATATTCAAAATTTTGTTCTTCCTTCTTCCTTTAAGGGGTTGTGAGATTTTCCCAAAGTGTGTTTAGTTCAGGATAGAGGACTAGAGAAGAGAGGTGAGAGAAATTTTTATCTCATATTAACAAATTTTTTTATAAATTTTTTTTAATATTCTAAAAATATACGTCTAATAAAAAAAATCGACAATTTAGTTAATATCTTTCTTCAACTTCGATGTCCTTCCCTCAAATTCAATATATTTATTTATAAGTCCTCTTTAACTAAAAATTTAGTTTTATTTATAAGTCATTTTTAATTAAATAAATAAAATTGAGACAATTTACTTATATTACTGTACTAGTAAAAATAAAAAAATTAAAAAATTAAAAAATACCAATTTATAAATTAAGACAAAATTAAAAATTTAACTCATAATTATTAACCATCCCACCACCCGTGAGATTTGGTCAAAAGATTTATAAATAGGACTGTACTACACTGATAATCGTCCGAAGCAGTAACTTTCTTGATCTTCTCGATTCAGGCCGCGCAAGTCGCAACCGAGGAAGTGTTAGGAGGAGGACGGCGCCCGTCGGACTCTGACCATGTCTTGTCTTCCTCTTCAATGGCTTCTCTGTTCCCAAAAACCCTACTTGCTAGTCGGTCCCTTTCGCTCCTTCCCCATCTAGCTCGAGTCCACCATTCACTATCTGCTTTACGAACCATGAGCACCGGGTCTACTCAGCGCGTCTTCCAGCTCAAGGTAGATCCACTGACCGGTAACTCAGAATGGGTCGTGATTGAAGAAGACGAGGAAGAAAGCTTTGCGCAGAAGTTTCAGCAACCTCTTCTGGCCACGACCTCTTATTTAGACATGCTCAATGATTCTAGAAGGAACAGAGCTTTCCGGGAAGCCATTGAGAAAACCATCACCAAACCCTGCCACGTCCTTGACATCGGGTATCATGACTGTTAACAGTATTAGCTCTATCTCATTCGCCTCTTGACTTTAGATACTGCAAGATTCAATCAATATTAATGAAAACTATTTATAAAAACTGTGCAGTGCTGGCACTGGACTTCTATCGATGATGACTGCACGAGCTATGGGCTCTGGTGACTCAATCGCGCCTTGTGGCAGCAAGGGGATGATAACTGCATGCGAGTCGTACCTTCCAATGGTGAAGCTGATGAAAAAAGTTATCCGCTTGAATAAAATGGAAGGCAATATCAAAATCATCAACAAGCGCTCTGATGAACTCAAAGTTGGCGTTGATATTCCATCGCGTGCAGATGTACTTGTAAGTTGCAATAGCAGTACATTGAAGTCAAGATAGAACTAAAAGTTATTTTTTCCTTTCATATTTAACAATCGTAGTTATTTTTCAGCACTGGGAACGTTATGTCTTAGGACTCAGAAGAACGAATTGTATTTCGATCCAGCAGAACTGATTGCTGGTTTCTCATAAGTTGCATAATCAGGCATAGCCTATAGCCCGTTCTCTTCTTTATAAAAATAAACCATGGTAATATTTATTGCAGGTGAGCGAGATACTAGACTCAGAACTACTGGGTGAGGGGCTTATACCAACGTTGCAACATGCACATGACATGTTATTGGTGGAAAATCCTTTAACTGTGCCATATCGAGCAACTACTTATGGACAGGTACTTTAGGGAACCTTCAACTATTCTTCCTTCTCATGAATTCTTCTTTTGGTTTCAAGCAAATGATTAAATGATATTTTATATGATCTTATAAAGTGAAGTTATTCTGCGTTAAATTCTCTCTCTTTCTTTTGTTTCCAAGTCTCACAAAGTTTGTGCCTCTTCCCCCTTATCCCTCTTTCAGCTGGTTGAAAGCAGATTCTTGTCACAGCTGCATGATTTGCGTAACAATGAAGCAAGTGTATCTGATGGCATTCATCTTATCCCTCCTGGACTAGATAGTGTTTTGAGCATCAAATACCAGCAATATGCCATGCATTGCAATCCACTAAGAGAAGAAATAAAACTGGTAACTTAATTTATAGTTCTTTGACTGACTTCAAAAAAAAATTGCTTCTACTCAAATAAAGATCCATCCAGCTTTCAGAACCCTTCAAAGTTTTTGAATTTGAATTTTCGAAACGGCCAGAGAGTCATGGAGAAACTGAGCTGTGGATAAAGGCTAATAATGATGGTAGATTGCATGCGGTGATCTCATGGTATTTATCTATGTGATGTAATATTGTGTTGTTAATCCCATCTCAGTATTTCCACTTGGTTAATAACAGTTATTGTTATCAGGTGGGTACTTCAACTTGATCAAGAAGGGACAATCTATTATTCCACTGCTCCTCGATGGATAGATTTGCCAACAATTATAAGTGAGCTTATTTTGTTTTCTCCCTTCAAATAATTCAATTAGTTATCCTGGGTGCCCAGACTTAATTTGCTGGATTACTACTATTGCTGTGTTGCCTTCTGGAAATTATATTTCAGAGCTAGGGAGTATATTCTGAAAGTAAACCATCAAACTATATGAACTATTATGGTCATTACCGTCTCGGAGGAGTCTTCATTAACATTTCATGTGTTGATGCTACACCAGGTTCTGTTGATTGGTGTGACCATTGGAAACAGTGTGTTTGGTTTGTTCCTGGTGATGGTATTTCCACATTCAAGGGGGACACAATTTGTTTGCATGCTATACATACTGATACTAAGATCTTGTACAATCTAACGAACCAAATACCAAGGACTGAAGTTTCACAGCACAGATTGAGTGATGCAGATTTACCTATTGTACTGTCACCAGAAAGGATTGCAATCTATGGAGACGGAGAGTGGAGGCTTTCAATGTTGAAATCAGTGGAAAGCGTAGTAAGTTATTCAACCCTACTCTTCCTTTGATGTATGACTTATGCCTTTTTACTATTTAAGGAGCAGATTAACTTGTAGAAACTCCTTGTTCTAACTTGCTTCATTCACCATATGCTGTTTGTTTACTGGAAGTATTATGTTTACAGTTGCAGGGAAAAGATTGCTCGTTATGCTTGGTTGCAGATGATAGTATTTTTTTACCTCTTCTTGTGGCACATCTTTCCAAGACATCACATGTAATTTCTTTATTTCCGGGGCTGGGGAGTAAGGGCCTCCAATATTTGCTAGCTGTTTCTCAGGAGAATGGTTTATCAAGGCATCGCATAGAAGTTCTTGGAAAAAGGGCAAAACACTTGACCATGCGTGATACACATAAGAAAAAGGTAGGATTTCCTTATTCCACTTTCGTACAATGTTGTATGAATAATTTGAATGCATGTGTACTTCAAGGTATTTTAGAAACTCATAGGCAACACTTATATTAAATGTGAGGACTGAGGACTAATTAATATAAAAATTTATGCGTGTCTGTTCATCTGTAGGCTGACCTGTTGATAGCAGAACCATTTTATTATGGACATGATAGCATGCTTCCTTGGGAGAACCTGCGATTCTGGTATGCTTCCTTGGGAGAACCTGCATTGACACTTGTGGTTTATGAATTATCTCTACATGTGTAGGTGCTGTTTGTTGTATGACTTGATATTTATTATTTATTTATGAGAACTGTGAGTGAGATTTTGTTGAAGTTTAGCTTATTAAATAATCTATTCTGATATCTTCATATTAAACACAACCACATGAAAAATTTGGTGAGACCAACCAAACAGTCTGGGCTCAATAGTAGTAGAATCTACTCCGATTTGAATTCATATATCAGTTGGAGCCAAATACCAAAGTGAGACCATTGATATTTTAGACCCTGAAAGTGCTGTAAATTAGTAAATTATGTGTTCATTGCATGTGTAAAATGGTCTAAATACTGAATTTTGAGATGTTATCTACTTTTATGGCATCGGTATTCTGGTACTTCTGCCTCCTTATTTGGAATTCTAAAAATAGTTGGAATAGATTACTGCTGAACTTTGGGAGTCAATATTTTACTGACTGAGCAACTTCATTTATAATATTGTATTTTAAAGGAAAGACCGGACTACTCTTGATTCTATCCTCTCTGAAGATGCTGTGATTATTCCTAGTAAAGGACTATTGAAGGCTTGTGCCATGTCCCTTCCTGTACGTTAACTCTTTTTCACCCTCTTAAACTTTGATTTACAAGAACTCACATGAAGGCATGGTATTTTTGTTGCTTAAAAATCAATTTTTTTTCCAAACGTAGCTAGTTGAGGGGAGAGGATCTTTATATTATGCTTGGTGGCATGGCTGTATGATTAATGTTTAATGAGATGAAATTTTTCCAGGATTTTTGGAAAAGTCGCTGCTGCTTGAGTAAGATAGAAGGTTTTGAGCATTCAGTGGTAAATACCACATTAGGGGCTTGTGGTTATCTACCTGAATCAGAAGAGGCTCCTTGTCTTCCCTTTTTTGTCTGGCAAAGTGGGGGATATGAGGTAAAATCTGCTAAAAAGCCTCTTTTGCATGAGATAGTTGAAACATGAAGATGAAAAGAAGTTTCCGTTTGGAATAACAATCTTGTCACTAGTGTCGATGCAATCTTGTTAACACTTTTTCAGGAACTTAGTGAGACATTTGCAGTTATGGAGTTTGATTTCTCCAAACAAATAGATTTATGTCAAGGAAAATCCCAGGTAATATGAATATGATAATGCCCTCCAATTTTCAGTTGCATTTTTTTTTTTTTGTGTAACAGTGGTAAGCCGTAGCTTGACTGCTTGAACAACCTTCCTAGAACTTAAGTTCAGATGCATTTGTATGGTGCATGAGCAGCTGGTATATTGCCTGTCATAGTCCGAGTATTTATGAGACAAATAATTACTTTAGCAAAAGAACTTAGTGACATTTATGGCCCAATATTTAAATTGCTTTACTGGATCTCACAGGACAACATCACGTGGGTTAAGATTACCTCTGCCACTAAATGTTTGTGAATTGGAAGATTTCATAAGCAAGGCATCTAGTCTTTCTATATGTCTGTTCTGCTCTCATATCCTGCTTTAGAAGACAATTGCCTACAACTCAATCTAACACACGTTCTTAACATAAAAACTTGTATGCGGCAGGTAAAGTTTACTAAGATGGGGTTGTGCCATGGATTTGTGCTGTGGATTGACTGGGTGATGGATTTGCAGAATACTATTGTTGTATCTACTGGTCCAGGTATGCATTAATACCCTTCCCTTTAGAAAAGCAGACCTTATGCATAAATCTACAAGCAAAATGACAGATAGGAAACTAATCAAAAGATGAAAGATGTTGACTTCAACATCAACATATTTTGTAAAGCACTTAAAACTACAAGGAGTTTTCACTTGTGTACACTTTGCTCTCACCATACTATGGATGATTTCAGACAAAAGATATTGGAAGCAGGGAATAAAGCTTCTGGCAACACCAAGAGCAGTAGGTCCCCAAGATTCGAGAAACGTGGGAGAATGCTGTTCTGCAGTTCTGGAGGCATCCTTTGATCCATCAAATGGGGGGCTCAAAATAGTGCTTGATTTCTTATGATGATGCCCGTTTCACCATATTACAGCAGGAAAAAGTATGACAACTGATCTTTGACACTATCGAGATTTTGAGGGGTTCTCGGTTCATGCTTTCCTAGTTTCCTTGTCCCTTTTTTATTATCTCTCTCTATCTCTCAATGTCGTTCCGACACGTGACTATGATATGGAAACTGTTACTCTCAACCAACCAACATGGCACTTGAATTTAGCACTCGAATATTGAAGCTCACGTTCTCCCTTTTCCTAAGGCTGATACACCTCTGCTGCTCTTGCTTCTGCTAAAGATCTGGTGGAGTGACTTCAGAGAACCTGAACCAGTATGCCTTGACTGGTAAGGCAGGTGAAACCCAATGTCATCCTCCCATTGGTTGTCTTTTCAAGAGAATTTGCGATTCTTTGAGGGATTTTTCTTCAATTTATTCATGTTATTGTTTTCATAATTTTATATGCAGGATCCAAGCTGAGCAGCACTACTATCTTTCTACACTGTCTGCAATCGGGTCATAGATTTGTGATCGATGACCGGTAAATGGCCACAATCAAACGTTGGGGAGGAAGTTACATTCAGTGCAATTTATTTATGCATAATTAATATATCTTAGTCATCTTTCATCAAGTACACTTTTTTTTTGGGTAACGTTATAAACTAATTTGATGAGCGATAAAGCCAAGTCAAGCCGGTTAAAAGTGAAAATTCGATTAAGTAATTACTAATATAAATAATTTACGGGGAACAATACCTGTGGTGGTAAAAGATGAGCACCAAGAACTCATAGCACTAAAATTTTTTATAACTTCACTGCACCCAGGATTAAAATGAAATCAAGTATTTTTGCTGGAAAGACATTTATGTCTTTGTGGCGGAGATGGTTTTATCAATTCACATGTGTCTAAATAGTCTGTATTCTTTGGAATATGCTCTTTGTTTTGTACACGGATAAGATTATCTTATAATTTATTGATTCGTTTGTAAATAGTAATATTTAACTTACAAAATTAAAGGTACAATTATCTTTTAACCTACAAATTTTAATTTCAGTTTAGTTTTAAAGGGTGTAGTAAAATTTCAGAAAGTTTTGGAGGGCACTTTGATATTAAATGGCTATCGGAGGTGTAGTGAAGTCTTTTTTTATATATATATATAAAAACTCATTACAATCCTATGATTATGATAGAAAAAATGTGTCTCCACTAATCATTCTTTTTACTACCTCTTTTCTTAATTTCTTTGCCATTAAATTGGTTTTTAATGGTAGAACTTTAATAGTATATTAAAAATATTATTAAAATATTTTAAATTAAATGATAATAATGTTTTTATCAGAATAAATTTCAACCATTAAAAATTAAATAGAAATTGAGAAATTAAGTGAAAGGGTGATGAAGAGTGGGAGGGGTCAGTGCTCCGAGATATTTTATTATTTCTCATCTTCAGCGTTGCCTTTGGGGAACGGAGGTCAAGGCACTGTATTTTCGTTGAGACGATCTGCGTGTCCCCAAATCGTGGGAATCAGCCTGATGGGGTTCCACGTAGTGGCTCTAGCGAAGCTCCTCCACCTGAAACTGAGCTCCCACAGTCTCCGCCCAGCATTGGCTTGGCTGGCATGCCCTCTCTCTCTTAAGCTCTTGTTTGGTCTTAGAATCGTCCGCCATTCTTTCTCTGACGCCGCCTACTCCTTCAGGCTCTTCTCCTTTCAATTGGCTCAGATTGCTTTCCACGGTGAATCGCTTCCCTTCGCCACCAGATTCCAACGAGCTCTTCGCTTAATCGCTGGAAGGACTGTCGGTTCCCGACCGGCACAGACCTTGCAGCCTGACCCCTTCACGGAGAGCTTTCACACACTTTCCTTTCTCACTCTTTAATCCCTTTCTTTCTCTTTTGTTATGTATTTCGCGTTCATAGATCGTTTGGTTTGGTTATATATAGCTGTTTGTGTCTTTGATCTTGTGAAATTAAACAAAATATATTCCAAATTTTCGGGAAGCAGAGATTGGTCATATCATGTCTGGGCACAGTGGATCGTTCTTTTTCTCCGATGAGAAACTTTGCCAGCAAATTTGGATGCGATTGAGTGATCTTTCAGTTGTGTTGAGATCCTGTGTCACTGTGAGTAGCAACCTTGATGCTGTTTCTGGGACACGTGTTGGCGGAGGTTCCAACCAAGGCAGGTCTATGCCCCGTATTATACTGGGGCTTCTGATTTTTTTTTTTTCCTTTTCTGATCTGTAATTTATACGTAGATTATTATTTGATGTCCTTTATATATATATATATATAGCCCCGTGTGCCAACCTTTTCCACTAAGGTCGTTGTTACTCGGATTTGTATTCTGGATATGGTGCTTTAAATTGTTAGAAAAAAGAAAAAAGATAGTGCTTTAAAATTCCTTAAATTACAAATTAACGGTTGGTTAAATTGATTATCCTTTAATTCTCAGACACGCGTAGGAACTTGTGTTATTCTTTTTCATAGAGTGGGGTCACTTGTCATTTCAATTTTCAATCAATAATTGAGGAAATATTAAGGAATAATGATCCAATAAAAAGAAATGAATTAAAGAACCAGGCACCTTATGAAAAATAAGATAAAACTACGAGAATTGACCAATTGCCAAATTATTGATGTTCTTATGGCCAAAAAAAAAAAAAACTATTGATATACCTAGATGCTATCTCAAATGTATCAACTATAATTAATTGTTTTATTGTTTGTTTGGAATAATAATTGGAATATTTAAAAATACTTTTTTTAATTGTTACGTTATACTACCGCCGGTCCTATTATAAGCCCAGATTGACTTTTTTTTTAAAGATTATAATCCAAAACACTCAATCTCCTTCAAATCACATACCCTACAGTAGGTTTATTCATATAGCATATCTCCCATGTATGTTTAATCACAAGAGGACCTAGAAAAAAAAAAAATCCTCCAAATGTTATGAATATTAATTATATAGATGTACATTGATTCATACCCTACTCAAAGTTCATAAATACGTTGTTGAGAAACTGAAAGATTATTTAATGCATGAATGATATGAAGGGTTGGAGTTTAAACTTTTTATATTGCATAAGAAGAAAAAGATTCCTACACACACATGAAGTAGTGAAACTATATATATATATAATGCTAAATATATATATATATATGTGGTCCCACCATGTTATGTGTGTATGACATGAGAAAATACTTCTCCTCCAACATGAAAAATGTTTTTCCCTAATATAAATTATGTCATTTATAGTATCTTAATTGTGACTCTTGTTAATGACTCTTCTTCAAGACCTATAAAGAAAGGCCTTGAACATGGCATTGTAATTACATAAGACATAAGTAAATGAGAATTGTTTCCCTCCTTTCTCCCTCAAATTTTCTCTCGTTTTTTTTTTAATAACTCATAAAGTTAAAGGTGAAATACCGATCGACAAAAGTCTGAAGAAGTAAAGAAAACACTACCTAAATATCTTGGTATTTAAATAAAAAACAGATAAAGAGGATTAAAAGACAATAGAAGACGAGCAACATCCTTCATGATAATACTTCAAGGGCTTTATGGTTAAGTAATAGACTTTTCTTATCTGACCAAATCGATAGAGGTGAGAATAGACAAGAGTTCTTAATCCGCGCGACGAATGCCCTGGGACATTTGTACCAAAAGAAACCTTCCCCATGACAGCTTTCATCCACTTGAATTCTTGCAGTATTTGTCCTTGGAAAGCAATCCAGACTCGGCATGATGATGGCTTGGCAGTGTTAACAAGGATTATTACCCAAAGCCGATGGAGATGGGGTTAGTTCTCTCAAAGTCCAAGTAGACGATGACTCTGAGCTGTTAAGATCTGTGGTGAAGACCAACTGACCAAGTCACAGAATTTGATCATGGATTTGATGGAGATGGATAAATGCACTGGCTCTATTTTTCCCCTCATGAAGTATGGAATTCCTTTTCAACCATACATAATTCACTAACATGATCGTAACTTTCATAGCCTGGTCATGCCCATCATCTTTCAGGGCAATCACCATTCAGTGAAGGGATCAAGGCTGGTTATATCCTCCATACGTATGGATAAGCTTTCATACCACACAGCCTTAGTAAAAGGACAAGAACAGAAGATGTGATGAAGAGATTCATCCACATCACAATGCCGAAGGATATCACATGAGGGAATGGCTTGAGATAACATTTTCCATGTAAACAGTAGGTACTTCAAATGAAGCGACATTGACCAAACAAACTTCCAGAAATCATCCTTCACACCAATATATTGAACTGATAGAGATATTATATCCTGCTTTAACTGAATAAATTCCAGAAGAAGCATCATCTCCCAAATGATTTTATCACAAACACCAGCGAAGCACAGTCATAAAGGGAGCGAATAAGCTGAGACTTCCAGCTTAACAAATTTTCCCTCTTCTATTACTCTTCTTTCTTATCACATATTTCCTATATCTTTATAACACCAACAACAAAAAAGACGATCTTCAATTTTTTGTTTGTTTTAAGGTGGACTGGTGCCTTGCGATTTTTTATTTTTGGGTCAACAATATATATATAACTCTTCAAACCTGAATCCTTCTTTTCTATACGATGGGAAATGCCCATTTAGGGTTGGTTCCCTAGTGCAACCCATAATTGAATATCCCTTCTTCAGAAAATTTACCCGCTGCTTCTTGACAAAAAAAAACTGTTTTGTGAAAAAAAAAAAACTGTTTTCGCTCCTCTTCTGTCGTTCTGCTATTCCCCGTCTCATCTTTACCATCAACACACCGTCCTCATCCTGATTTGGTCTATAGGGTGAGTTCGGTTAGGCAAACTCGGAAGAAAAACCCGAAGGTCGAACCTTAAATTCCACCGAAGCATTTCGATCCCAGTGGGTATGATCCGTGGCGTCCTGGTTCTACCAACTGGTGTTATATTTAGTTCCGGGGCTTGATTTCTTTTTATCTCTCTTGAAAAATTTCCCTGCCCGATGTTTGTTCGCAGATTTCCGTCGGGATGGGGTTTTTGGTCTTCATTTTGCTTTGCGTGGTGGGCGTCGGAAGAACTTAATCTTGTGTCGATTATTATATGAGTAATTATCTTCTCCGGTGCTTCATATCCAGGAGGTCTGGTTAGAAGCAATGACGACCGCAGCTCGACCCACTTGGGCACCGGCTAAAGGTGGCAACGAACAAGGTGGTACTCGAATTTTCGGTCCATCTCAGAAATACTCATCAAGGGACCTTGCCGCGCATACCACTCTCAAGCCAAGGTAGGCTTTTGGTCGTGTTTGTTCAGTAAGGTTTTGGATCATTTTAACCTTAATTGTAGTAATATTATGGTTGCCTTTCCTAAGTGCCCTCCAGAAAATAGAACAGTCACCAATTTCTCCGTTTTTTCCTTCACCAGTACAAATGCCTTTATTATTGTGCTTCTTCATGTAAAATTATTGTTGGTTACATTAGTCTTTTATCCCTGTCTGGTGTTTATTGACATTACAAATTGGAGGAAATCATGATATAGTTATATATTGATTTGGAAGTCACAAATAAGCTATACTTATTTTTTTATTCTTTCCTGAATGTGATACTGATTTGCGGTCAAGGTGTTTGGACATTTCTGTCGTTTCCTTGTAACTTGTTGCTTTGGTACTCATTTCAATCAGGCATTGTGATTAAGCCTTAGAGGCAACTCAAGATATGATATTGCATAATGTGATTGCAGATCTTGTTGCTTTCCTTGTATTTCCTGACATGATATTATTTAATGTGATCTGGAATAACTGAAGGGGATATTACCTTTTAGTGGAAATTTCTTTATTTAACATCCCTTCATCTAACTTTATCATGAAAGTCTAGAAAAATGTGAATTTGAGGGATTAAACTTATTGTTCAACTTGTGTTTATCTGTACACATCGACGGCGGTCACTTGAACATGCTAGTTTAGGTTCCTCCCAAGCGGCTGTTTTGTTGATACTTATCAGATCCTTGACTTGCCTTGATTTTGTTAAATTCATGGGTGTATGATTTAAGTTACTGTTAACCCAGTTTTAGTTTTAGATTTGTCTTTACTCGCTAAATACTAATCTTAGCCAAGATAAAATCTCCTTGTTATCCCAAGGATAGAAGTTATTTGCAGAACTGATACTGTTGATGGGTGATGCACAGTCATAAGGGGTGCCCGTACCAAATTTAGCTGTGAATTTGTTTTTTTAAAATAAATCAAAATGGTTTTTTTCTTTCCCCCTGGTAGAGATTTCATTTCCATATGAAATCATCACCTGTTTGATTGATGCTGCATCTGCTCATTTTCCTACAGTTACATATTTGACCGAGCTATTTCTTTCCTGACGAATGTAAATCTACTTTGCCAGGAAGGAAGGGCAGGACACTCAGGAGGAATTGCAGAGAAGTAACCTACGTGATGAGCTTGAAGAGCGTGAACGGAGGCATTTCTCATAAAAAAAAACAAATCATATAACGCTGGACCATCAGTCATAGGTGGTTTTGTACATTTCATCATTCCTGTGAGATTTGAGTGCATTCTACTAGGCAAGCTTTCACCATTTCTATTGCATTATATATTGGCAAATGACGGGAATCATGGAAAGGGAAGTCATCTTTTGTTGGAAGGTATTTTATTTGATGCGCTGCTATGTATGAATTTAATTTAATGTTTTTGATATGTTGCATGCTGTAATCCAAAATACTCCTCCGATCCTTGCACCAGAAACTAGGTTCTATATTTAGTATTGGATTTAGTATAAAAACAACCCATAATGATTGTTTGCTTTTTAGTGTTCTAATTTTGATGGATCTATATTCACCCAGGGACAAAGAGGGAAACAGAAGATCGCATTGTTCCACGTAATGTAGATGCAGATGATTCTGATGTTGAAGTCAAAAGTGATTGTTTGTTAATTGTAGTTGTTTTGTAGCAATATGTGGTATCGGACTTGTCACAGTGTCTTCTTTCATCTACAGTAGTTTGTATTAAAGTGCCACTATTGTGCCAGTGATGACGACGACGACGACGAGGATGACACTGAAGCTTTGTTGGCTGAGCTTGAACAAATAAAGAAGGAAAGAGCAGAGGAGAAGCTCCGTAAGGTGAATGAAGCTTATTCTTTCTAATAATTTCCCTAGGTTGTTTTAATATACTAGTGAAGCTCTGGAGAATATTTGAGCCGTGTTACTGGAATATACATGTGTTATCCTTGTAAAGGAACAGCAGCTGCGAGAGGAAGTGCTTAAAGTAAAGGAAGCTGAGCTTCTAAGAGGGAATGCATTGCTAAATGATCCAACTTCCTTCTATGTGAAGAGGAGATTTGAATCTTTGAAGTTGAAGTTTCTGTCTTTCAAATGAAAGACTGTATATTTGGTCTACGTCTGGTGTGATATGACTTGGTTTTATACTTTGGTTGGCGTAGGTGGGATGATGATGTGGTGTTTAAGAACCAAACTCGTGGTGAAAGTAAGACGCCCAAGCGATACATGAATGACACCATAAGGAATGACTTCCATGGGAAATTTCTGCAGATATACATGAAGTAGATGTGTGCGAGTGGAATCAAAGAAACGTGGCAATTTGCTGCTGTCTGTTGTATTATATTTTTTGATTCACTTTTAATGGATGTTGATGTTTTCTGATGGACTCCCATCTGGCGTGCAACTCATAATTTTGATGTAAACTCACGTTTGTGGTGTATTTCACTGAATGCGCTTCAATAATGACATCAATCTCAACCCTATTAGTTTTGTGGTCATTTTCATTTCGTTTGAGTGAAATAGAATGGAAAATATGTGAGAGACACGTATCAGGACGTGCTCAATACCGCAGTCCACGTTTGTTTGTCTTAGTGGGTCAGCACTCAACCGTAGTCCATGTTCACCGAAGCCCAACGTTGCCCTCAGATAAGCCCTTATCTGGGACCCAGCTTATTGCCTGATCCTTGTGTTACACGTTGTTGTTTCTTACGCCTTAAAATTAAAAGACTTGCGCCTTGTTAATTAGGACCTGGCTGGATTTAATTTTTGGAGAATCGTTTATGTGATTTACAAGGTAAAAATGGTATTTGGAGAATAGTTTTTGGGATATACGAGGTAAGAAGGCCTTTTGGAGGATAGCTTTTGGATAAAAATAATAATGTTTGAATATTGTTATCGAAATTGCTTTTTTATAATCAAATTTGTCAAAAAGGACATTAGGTTTTGATATAATTACATATAAAAGATAAAGTTGTATTTTGAATATTTTAAATATTATATTTCATAATAAATACCAAAAATTACATAAATTTGTGTACAAAATCAAAATACTTAAGGGTACTGACTGGCAATAAAAAAATACTTCATAATCTTAAAAATTTATTTTAGGATATTAAAAAAATATTTCAACGTAATGACTAGTACTAAAAAGATACTTAAGGATACTGAAAAAATACTTCATGATCTAGAAAATTTATTTTAGGATACTGAAAAAATATTTCAAGGTACTGGCGGTTACTAAAAAGATACTTAATACTGATTGGTATTAAAAAAATATTTCTCATGGTCTTAAAAATTTATTTTCGGGTCTTGAAAAAAAAATTCAAGGTACTGACTAATCTTTAAAAAAATTTCAAGGTACAAATGGATAATAAAAAAGTACTTAAAGATACTGAAAAAATATTTTATAATCTTAAAAAACTATTTTAGGATAGTAACTAATCTTGAAAAAAAATATTTCTGAAAAAAAATACTGATGATGGTAAAGGAGAGAGAACAATATGAAAAAAATAATTTTTTTCAAAACTTAGGTTTTAGTATGAGTGATATTGAAAATTACTTAAATTTTAGGACAAATTTAATAAATTTAATAATTTTTATTAATTTGTGATAATTATTAGTTGATGCTTTATAATAAGGACAAAAAAAGTATAAGGCACTGGAACTTTGTAAAGATCCGTAAGAAGATGATAATAATAATAATAAATATAAATATAAAAGCACCAACCAATGACTACCAACTAACGAATACCTGCACGTGGGTTGAGTTTTTCTCATCATCATTTTTTCATTATTCCTCATGGTTTCTAAATCATATATATCATATCGATCTAAAAGGTCATAATATTATTTTGAATATTTTTTCATCTTCTCAATCAACAATTAAGATAAGCTAATAAGAGATAAAAAATAAAAATAAAATAAAGAGAGAATCTGCTTCGATACCTACACGGAATGGAAAGGATTATGCGGGAGGATAAAGGGATAAAATAGAAATGGACGGTCTCTTGCTAAAACGACATTATTTATATATTGGAGACCATCCCTGGCTACTTCCTTTCGGTTCCATAGACTTCTATAGATTCCATAATACCATAATCATTCATGTTTTGTTTTTTTTTGCTCGGACATTCATGTTTTGTTTACGGACTTTTTATATCTAATGTTTTTAAAATGTAGGGGTCTAGGGGACTGCCGTTTGCAATGAGCCATGTCTTTCGATTAGTTGATTATATATTAAATATATAGGAAAATACTATCAGAAAGTTGACTTTTTAAGAGATCCCCGCCTGCGCATCACATTCAATTATTATTTATTCCGTAAATATCGTATTTCAAACTTAAATACATCAATCGGAGTTGTTTTGGAAACTAATTAATTTAAGATATTAAATATAAAAAACATGTCAAAAAATAATATATAATTTAAATATAAATAAATATAGTATATAAAGAAATTAAAAACATATGTTTATACCCTAATAAAGATATGAGTATATAAGAAGTATATAAACTACAATGTGGACTCGTAGGTGATGAGGAAGATATATCTAACTGTCAGCGTTGCACATTAAGCTTGAATTCTTGTTGTGTGGATGTTTGTATCTAATTATTTGGACAATTGAAGACTATATAAGCTTGTGCTTCATCGTGTTTGGCTTTATATGGAATCAGTGGAACCTTGTTCCAAATTGTTAATGAGACGCTTTCTTTCACCCTCCTATTTAGTTTATTTTATGCGATTTTGTATATTATGACGTAAATATAAGTATATATATATATATAATTTTTATGTTAAAAAGTACAAAGGTTCTTTTTATTTATTTATTTATTTAGCTTGCAATCACCCACTTAAACGAATGTTCAAATAAGCGTGACTTTATGCAGAGGAGGACACGGGGAGCGCTCAACCGGAAGTCCACGGATGGGTACGAATTCATCCACGCGCAAATCATATTTCAATGAGTATTAACTATATGTAACAATATTCAATTTTTTTTCCTAAAAAAAAAAATTAGAACTGGGTTTTTTAATCATAGGTATTAAGGAGTTCTCCTCAGTTATAGCAAGATTTAAATAAGCCAAATAAGTTGCATCAAAATTAATTACACTTATTTTTTTTCTCAAAACTAATATTTTTAATTTATACATTGATATATAATATAATAAAATACAACATATACTATAATTATTAATTAAGTAACTTATCTATATTTTTTTAATCTCTCAAAAAAATTATTTGACTTTTATATTAAGGACTGAATGGAGTATATAAATAAGGGTATTCAGAAGGCTGCTATCAAAGTATTGGATAAATTAATCATTTGACCCTTATAGCCTTGACAATTGATTATACCTTAAACTCCACTTTAAATCAATACAACTCATTCCTTGTATTTTTGACCTAGATGTGACTCAGTTTTTAAACTTTGACTTATTACAACTTAGTTTTTATAGTTTTAACCATTTTCCTCCCTTGATCAAGGAAACTAGTTAAGTTATTTGATATAACATGTTTTTTTTTATAAAACATCTTAATTATCTTCCTTAATTCCCTACACTTCTCTTTTACTTAATTATTGTTAGTGGATCATTAATAATATGGGTAAACTAAGAAAATGTTCACAAATATGATAAATAAGTCTTAAATTCATGATCAATATTAAATATCTAATTAGGACATACATTATGAACCAAAAGAGAATAATTTAGTCAAAGTTTAGGAATTATGTTACAATTGAGTCAAAATTATAAGGATTGAGTTTTGTTAAGTCAAAATGTATTAATTGAGTTAGAACTGACTCAAAACTATATAAACCAAAAGATTAATTCTCCCTTTTAAGTATTTACTAACCATGCTAATTTAAATTGAAATTATTAACATAATAATTGGCTTGCTTATAGATAGGATTATTTACAGTCAATGACATCCAACTTTTCCTTAAAGTATTTTTTAAGAGTGGGGTCAGAAAAATTTGAAGCCATTATAAATAAAATAATGGATAAGATTATTTATTTATTTATTTTGGTCAAAATAAGATTATTTATTTATCAAAGGACAAGTGGGGGGAATTTTATAAACAACGATTAAGCTTTTTCCCAAAAAAGAAAGGCAGTTACAACAAAGTTCATTTATCTTACACAAAGTAAAACCACCATGAGAAGTACTACTTCCGGTCTTAATTATAAAATTTAGTTGACTTTTTTTTGAGATATTAAAGAAATTAAATAAGTTACTTAATCATTTCATATGTTGTGTATTCTTAGATTATATATTAGTTTATTAGTTAAACTAATTATTTTTGTATAAAAAAACTAATTATTTTGAAAAATAAATAAATACAAAAATGCTTTAAATTCATTTAATTAACTTCCTTAATTTCTCTAAAAAAAAATCAACTACGTTTTATAATTTGGACCAGAGGAAATAATATCTACATATTTTGTGTTTACTTTTTCTATGGGTTTGCATTCTTTCCTCAACTCAACCTTTTTCTACTTTTTTTATTTTTTGTCACTTGGATATTGCCGCAGCATTTTGTGTTTTCTACTTTTCTGTGCATACGCGCGTTTATGTGGCGAGCTCAATTATTTTCATTAATCTAATAAAATAATACGGATGTACTCTTAGCTCGAGAAGCAATGTACTTTTAATTAATCTTATTAAATTTAGACCAGATATTGAATCAGTCGATGTAATAAATCAATGTCCCGTGAATTATATTAGAGTCAAATCAGAACTAACTTATTCATAAAATAAATATTCCAAAATTATTAATATAAATGTTCTAAGCTCTTATTACATTTCAAAGTTTCTCTTGGGAACCGTGTATCTTCCTTTCTGATGTCTGATTCTGGGCAAATTAAGCTCCCGCCGGATCGTCCGCCAGCTGAAGGCCAGGATGACCGGAAAAAGAAGGCAAAAGTTGAAGAAACTTCTCAAACTCCTCAAGCCATTATGGATGACGCCATGACTGATAAAGATGCAGAGGAATCATATGATAAAAGCAAGTCTTCTACACCTGAAAAGGCAACAGGCAACAAAGATGCTGAAGCAAACAACGGAAAAGCCACTCCTAAATTTCCATCATATCGAGCCTCTCTAATGGGCTTCAATGGAGTTGCTCATAGCAGCCATATAATGGAAGAAGATGACCTCTTTACAGATGATAAGGAAATCTCATGGAAATTACCTGAAGAATCAGATGAGATGAAGAGACTCATGGAAATTTACCCTGTTGCACCTTGCACTCAAGAGGAGTATAATGAATGGTGTGAGCCATGGAATTATGCCCTAATTCTAATAGTTCTTGGAATGAAATTTAACCTATATGTTTTAAAGGATTTATTGGAAAATATGTGGGGCTTTTCTAGCTTTGAACTTATAGATTTGCCAAATAATTATTTTGTGGTCCGATTTCATGACCAAGAACTCTGGAGATCACACTATAAGAGAGTGCTCTATGAGGGCCCTTAGGTGATTAAACAACACTGTGTCCTCATACAGAGGTGGACTCCTTACTTTGATCCCTACAACAACCCTCTGGACAGAGTCGCTACATGGGTTAGGATTCTTGATGTCCCCATACACTACTACAACAGGCACTGTATTTCCAGAATAGGTGACAGAATTGGCAGAACCTTAAAGGTGGACATGAACACACTCAACGATTTCCAGGCCACAAATCCAAAAATTGAAAGGGGTAAATTTGTGAGATTGTGTGTGGAATTAAATTTGCAGAGGAAATTAGTCCCTAAAGTTATTGCAGCAGGCATGATTTTCAATGTTGAGTATGAGGGTCTTCACCTCATTTGCTTTTCTTGTGGTCGATTTGGCCATCGCAAGGAACAGTGCGCCTATAAATGCCATGCCACAGATCTTCACGATGGAGCATCCTCTTCTCAGCCAGTGGTTCGCCCATCAGCAACCATGAAACCACCGGCAAAAACAGCTGGAGAAGACGACGCCTTTGGTCCTTGGATGATCAGCCGGAGATCCATCAAGCCACGAACGCTCAAACGATCGGATGTCAGAGATAGCCATCATCGTGCCTTGGAATCGGGAAATAGGACGGCTAAACCAAAGGATTTTGGGCAGAAATCAAGATTTGATGTGATAGCCGACGTGGAGGAGGGCACGGATCTGTCACTGCAAGACGGAGTGGGGAAAGGAGAAGAGAATGAAAAACGCGTTGTGAATAGAACGGACATAAAGAAGTTGATGCCAGCTGGAAATTCCCAAAGTAAAAAAAAGTCTAATGGTTTAACTTTGGGCCAAAAAAACAAGCCTTAATATCGGCCCAAAGCATCCAGTGGTTACAACTCCAATCCACTTGCCCAGGAGCCCAATTTCCCCAATTCGACAAGCAATTCCATTCTGCAAGACGTCAATGGCATTAGCTGCTCCAACCCACCAGCACGCGATTTTCTTAATCCAGATGGGCCAAGTAATACTAATGGGCCTAATTCTAATGAGGTGGATGTGGCTTTGGATAAAAATAATGCAATAATCCCTGTTGGGCCAGTTAGTGATCAGCAATGCTCATCTGAGATCCAGCCAGCGCCGAATTCAATCATTGCCAGGATAAATGCTATTAATCAGAGAACTAAGGGCCAGCGGTCCCATTGTGTGATCCAAGGAAACATCTCAACTTCGAAAAACATTGGGAAAAAAGAAGTAGCTAAACATCATTCTAGTTCTCAATTGGCTCAAGCCCAGGCCGTTGTACCAAAAAATGATTCAGTTGAATTCTCAAATCCAAGACCGCCTGATCAATTGGGTTTAATTGTTAGAAATGATGCAGTGGATCCTATGGTTAGCAATAAATCATCCGTGGTCGAGATCCAGCAAACTCCGCTTGAGTTGTCACACGTTAGTGAGGCTCACCACTCCAGGTAAGTATGCCTATCCCTATCTTGAGTGTTTTCTTTTTTCTTTATCTATTATTTTCTTTTATGATTATTGCTTCTTGGAATTGTAGGGGGGCCGGTCGCCGGTCCTTCCCTTTAACTATCAAGGATATTATTAATAAATACTGTATTAATATTCTCTGCCTCTTGGAGCCTCGTATTAGTGGTGATAGGGCGGATAAAGTTTGTCGTAGGCTTGGATTTAGCCATTGGATCAGGGTGGAGGCTAGTGGTTTCTCTGGAGGTATCTGGGTCCTTTGGGATAATGGGGCTTTTGATATTTCTTATTTGTCTTCCTCTACTCAGATGCTTCACTGCCAGGTTTTTTATCGTTCGAATAATTTTACTAGCCTTGTGACCGTGGTTTACGGTGAAACTACTTTGTCCGGCAAAAACCCCCTGTGGAACTCTCTTCGTTCGATTGCTACAAATTCTACTCTACCCTGGTTAGTCTTGGGTGACTTCAATGCTTTTATGTCCCCAACGGATAAGCTTGGTGGAGCCGCCCCATCATGGGCGTCGATGCGGCACTTCAGGGATTGTATTGATGACACGGGACTTCTTGAGCCCATGCCTTACGGCGACAAATTCACATGGGAGAAGGAGGGTTCAAAAGGAAGACTGCACTGGGTTTTCAACAACCTCAACTGGCTGAACTGTCACCCCAACTTCACAGTCCGGCACGAGCTTAAATTCAAATCAGACCATCGAATTGTGGTTGTCAATTCTTCCCCATCATCACAAAGAAGGACTTTTCAGAAGGCGTTCTCTTATCAGGTTGCTTGGACTCTTGAGGATGGGTTTAAGGATCTAGTTTCCACAGCCTGGCAGGGGGAAAATTGGCTGGACGGATTGCAAAATTTTCAAAGATCGGCTCTTGAGTGGAATGATAACCGTGTTGGCAATTTCACTAACAGGAAGAAGAAAATCATTCGTCGCCTGGAGGGAATTGACAGAAGCCGGTTGACGAATCCTCAATCTGGTCTGTTTCGTCTGGAAAAGAAACTTTGGGGTGAATATCATAAGGTTGCAACCCAGGAAGAAATCACTTGGTTCCAGAAATCTAGATGTAAATGGCTTCAATGTGGTGACAGAAATACTAGGTTCTTCCATGCTTCGACTGTGGTTAAAAGAAAGAAACAGCGGATTGGAGCCGTTATGAATGATGCGGGTGAGTGGGTTGAAGACCATGATTCTGCTAAAATGCTGGCTCATGACTTTTTCCAAAATCTGTATACTCGGGATGCTAGCATTAAAAACCCAGAAGGATGGATCTCAAATTTCCCTTCTTTGAATGCCAATCAGCTGAGCTCTTTATCATGTAACATCAGTAGAGTTGAAATCAAGAATGCTACATTTGCTATGGGGGCCTTCAAAGCCCTGGGTCCTGACGGTCTTCACGCTCACTTCTTCCAATCCCAATGGAACGCGGTGGGTGACAAAGTCTGTAGCTTCGTCAAGGAGTGTTTTAACAATCCCTCTGCTTTATCTAGTATAAATAAATCCAAGATTGTTCTAATCCCTAAGGTTGATAACCCCGCTACGCTAAAAGATTTCCGCCCTATCTCGTTGTGTAATGTGAGCTTCAAGATTATAACCAAGATATTGGCGAACAGATTCAGGGTTGTCATGCCTCATCTTGTTAGTCAAGAGCAGTGTAGCTTTATTCCTGGCAGATCTAGCTGTGATAATATACTCATTGTTCAAGAAATTATCCATTCCATGAGAATGAGTAACAGAAAGCAAGGCTTTGTGGCTATCAAAGTTGATATGGAAAAAGCTTTTGACAGATTAGTTTGGGGTTTTATAAATAATACACTCCGGCATTTGAATATTACGGAGAATCTGGTTAACCTTATTATGGCTTGTCTTTCCACCACCTCTATGTCTATCCTTTGGAATGGTGATGAGAGCCCAGCATTCACCCCTTCTAGAGGTGTCAGACAAGGGGATCCTCTTAGTCCTTACATCTTTGCCCTCTGTATGGAGCGATTGAGCCACCTTATTAAAGCGGAATGTGAGGCCCGGCGATGGAAACCTTTCACCTTCAAGAGAGGGGGTCCTCATATTTCCCATCTGTTCTTTGCGGACGACCTCATCCTTTTCATTGAAGTGTCAAATTCTCAAATGGAGGAGGTTCGTAAAGTGATGCACAGCTTTTGTGAAGTCTCGGGCCATAGAATCAATGTGAATAAATCTCGCATGTTCTGTTCTAAGAAAATACATTTTAATAGAGCGTTGGAGCTAAGCCAGCTTCTTGGGATTGGCCTCACCTCTGATCTAGGGAAGTACTTGGGTGTTCCTATTATCCATAAAAAAATTTCAAAAGCCACGTATTTCCCTGTTATCCAATGTGCCCGGAAAAAAATTGTCTATGTTGAAAACAAAATTTTTGACTGCGGCAGGAAGGTCTGTCCTTATTAAATCTGTGCTTTCAGCCTTGCCCAGCTACTGCATGCAGTCCACTCTTCTCCCGATTTGTACAATTAATGAGCTTGATAAGATCTCCAAGAATTTCCTCTGGTCGCAACATGATGACGCAAGGAAAATGCACCTCATAGCTTGGGACAAAATTAGTCAAGCAAAGAAGCATGGTGGGCTTGGATTTAAAAATCTTCGTCGTCAAAATGAAGCATTCATCATGAAACTATGTTGGAGCCTCCTAACTAGGCAAGATGCACTTTGGGTGAAATGCTTATGGTATAAATACAATTGTGGAAACCACCACATGCCTAAGGTTTCTAAGAAAAAGACTTCTTCGGCTGCTTGGAAAGCAATCACCACTGTTTGGGATAATTTTATTAATGGTGTTGGAAGAAGGGTTAACAATGGGATTGGAACCAAGTTCTGGTCTGATCGGTGGCTTCCCCTTGATCAGCCCATCATAGCTTATGTTCAAAGTACAACTGACATTAATATCAATGAGACTGTTCGTGATCATCTCACGTCTAGCGGTCATTAGGACATCATCAGATGGCATGGGATTGTGCCACGGGGTATTATTAATATGATCATTAAAATGCACCCTCCTCATGTTGGCTCCTCTGATTGTTTTATCTGGAGACCTGCGAAAGATGGTGCCTTCTCGGTTAAATCTGTAACACCCCAATTTCCATACCACTTATTGTATTCATAAACACATAATACTGAGGAATACGGTATTGTCAAATCAGAGTAATGCGGATGATAGAGCATACATTATCATTTGGATAATGAGTATCCGATACAATGCCCAAACTTAAGCTGGCATATTAAAAATCTTGAACGAATATTCTTTCCAGAACTAGTCTTTCTTCCGAACTTCGTTCTGTCTGGTGACATTTCACGTACTTCCTTGAATAGTTCCTTCTTTCATCTAGCTTCTCTTCTTGAAGCTTTTGCCAAATCTAAGATTCAATACACATTGAATCTCAGGTAACAGATAACCTTATTTGCAAATATGAAATGTAAATGCAGTATAACACATGTAAAAGCATAGAATAATTTACAGTAAACAAGTCGCACCGTAACCGCAGTTAACGGCCAAGGACCTCAGTCCTTTAGGACACGCAGCCCTATGAGACCGCAGCCTCAAATCCATAGCTAGGAAATAAACATGTAAATCATCTAGCAAACATGATCAGTCATACATGATTACATACATACATGCTAATAAGAGTTAATGTTACTGTACGTGAACGTACCTTCCTTCCACGTGAATAGTAGTTTACTATTCATGTATACGTCACTATTCATGAATAGTAATATGCCCGTCCTTTGAATCCGACTCCAAACTTCCCGGACATCCTAACATATTACCGTATCACTTAGAATAATGCTCTAAGGGTTATTTATATCAGCATTGACCATTTTACCCTTACATTTCTTCAAAAACGGAATTTCCAGCATTTTGCCCAGATTTTTCTCTAACTTTGAAAAATCATAATTAATTCTACAAAACTCCGAATGAGGTGCTGTAAAATTCCACATAACCCTTGATATGTCTATTTTCAAGGAAAAATAACGGCTTTAACTCGAAATTCATGAGTCATTCCCAGATTTTCCGTTTCCAAACACTGCTCAGATTTAAATCCAGTAAACAAAGCTTAACTTCAAAAATTATGATCTCCTTGTCCAGAGCTCAAAACGTTACAAATTATATATCAACGAAAAGCCCTGGATGCCTACTTTATATCTGGAAAATTTCATAATTTTATCACATGCCGTTTATTCCCAGATTTTAAAAATGTGAACACTGTCCAGAAAAACATCTCAAAATAACACTGTCTTATAAGGTGACAGAAAATTCTTATGAAAACTCTTATTTTCCAGTAAGCTTTTAATCCTCAAAAATAACATTAAACAACTGAAATAAATATGGGAGAGGTATTAAAATCCTTACCTAAGCCCAAAAGTCAATTGCATTTAACCTTCTTGTCTTCACCGAATACTTTCTCAATTTCCATTGTCCTCTCTCTCTCTTTTGGTTTCTCCACTATTTTTCTCTCTTTCGGCTTTCCAATATTTTCTTTCTTTGTTGGACGACATGCATACAACAATGGGAAAGTGTGTCCTCTATTTATAATTGCCAAAAATGAGAAGGTGTGGTATACGTATCATTTGGTGGAGTGTTGGTATGTTTGGTGGAAGGTTGGAGAATAAATATAAAAGTGGGTGAAGAATTTGTGTGTGTGTATGCTGTGCGTTTGGCAAGAAGGTAGGGAGTATATGTGTACAAATTTTGCTACCATTTTAAGAGAAGTAAAAAGATGGAAAGATGTTGATGTGCTTCCTGTCATCATTAACCAAAAATAGATACCGAATGGGTGTGTGTGTATCCATTAAAAAAAATAAATAAATAAGTGCATAATAAAGCTTACGTGCATGCTGTCAAAAATTATTTAATGCACATACATGCTTATTCACACTTCCATTCTCCACTTCGTACATCACCTACTCTTCACCAAATTTGCAATTCTTACGACATAAATATTCACACTTTAAATCCTCATTTCACACTTTACTCACCCTCCTCCAAATTTTCAAATCCTACGTGCACAATCAAATACCATTTCATACTTCAACCACTTTATACTCATTTACCAATATCCAACTACCATTTAATATTTATTTGCAAATATTAAATAAGTATTGGAAATTAAATCCTTAATTCCAATAATTACTCATATAGTCCTTCAGACCAAATTTCATAATGTATACGTGAATAGTAAATACGTACATATGAATAGTAAATTACTATTCATAGTCTCAAAATATACTAATTCCAAATTTGTCACATTCAAATACTGGGTCTAGTAGTCTTCCAAATATAGACCAATTTCCAAATCTTTAGACCCAAAATTCGGGATATTACATTTCTCCCCCCGTTCAATAAATTTCGTCCTCGAAATTTGAACGTACAACCTAAGAGATAACACCTTAGACTTTCAGTCTATTCTTCCATATGCATGCTTACTATTCACGTAACACAATCATTCATCCTATCCCAGTATGTAGTTTTCAAATATATGACCCTCTGGTCCATTCTCCAAGTGCTTGGTTACACAGGCATCACGACCTGATACATTTTGCCTCTCAGCTTATCTCATTCTAGCCTTCCAGCTCATTCAATTATCACAGCACTGGATATTCTAACCTTACTACTTAGGGAATCACCCTCTGCCATAGGCATCTCAACTGCAACTTTGTACAATTTGAATATTTTTCCAGTCTCAAAATATACTTTAGACACACTGGTTTAATGTCACCATGCTAAGCAACAAATACCATACTTGGCATATAGGTCTTACAACCCAGGGACTCTGCCCCATGCAAACTTGCATACCGAGTCTTACTGCCTTGAGTCTCTGCTCATCTGTTTCATCTGAGCTTCTTTCATTCAAGCTCTCAAAGTATTGTAGTTGACCAATACTATTTGACCCATCTGGTTTAAATTCTCTATTAGTTTCTGTTCCTATGTCTTAAACTCCAACTACACCGCTTCTCTTTTCAATACAATAGCATCGACAATCATGTCATTGCTACCAAAAACTATTTTGTTGTCTCGTTTTCAAATTTTCACACATTGAAAATTTTCCGTGGTCTCAGTACATTTCACAATCCGCACTAAACCAAAAAGTAATAGTGCTATCACATTTTCAAACATAATTGCTGTCCACAAAAATTAGTGAAAACACATTCACTGCCGGTTTGGTTTCAAAAGAACTTTACTACCGACACACATTTTTGAGTGGGATTATTCTTTTCGCAAATTCAACATTTGAAAGCTCTCGTCACCACTTCAACCTTTCGGTATAGCAGCATATCGCAATCCTTTCATACACAAACCACCGCAGTGGTAATGCACTTGTTGGTCAATGTGGGAAAATTTCCGTCCCCCCCATAAGAGACCCAGTGTCTGCACTGGCACATTAATGGGCCACCCCACCAGAATCCCTCCTCGGGAAAAAGGACAATGTCCAGGAGCCCTGCTCCAAACGTCTGTATGGGTCCCAACCAAACAAGGCAAAACACACGCCCCTACAAGGCGAAACTTCTTAGATTGGATGCATACACTGCTGGTGCGAAAATAAGCTTTTCAAAAACTAATCCCCTCGAAAGAACTTTCAATAATGGCCAGCAATTTCAAACATTATAAAACATCTGGTAAGATCCAATAAACCGTGTACATCTACAACAGTTTTCGGACTCTTCCAGTTTTTGTGCGTACTGCCTTTACCACAACATATTTGAAAACTCAATTTCAAATTTTAGGTTCTAACAAAACCTTTTTTTATGAGACAACATGTTTCACAAATCAACCATTCAAACTGGTCTCAAATTTTGTTGAAAAACATTTCATTCGAAAACTCAATTTCGAAAGTTCACAAGTTCAAATTTCAACAAAATTAGCGGGTGTATTGGCAAGTTTAAGAATTCAACCTTTAAACATATCCAGGAACCAGACAACTAATTTCTTAGATGGTCAACACTAACAAACCTTATCCTTGGCTACACAAACCATTCATATACATTGGTACTACATTCTAGTAGCTCATTTTATTTTGGTCGATTCACACACCTATAGAATCACTCAATCATCAAGTTTGATTCTTAGATCAAAATTCAGTTGGTGGCAACCTTCTGGATACCCAAACAATTCTTAGGCTCACCAATCCATTTTTGAAATCTCGACCATACTCAATACACATGCTAGAATTATCAAGATTCATAGCTTACAACAATCAAATATTATCCTCAGATATTCCCAAAATAACAATCATCAAATTCACAATTTGACTTTTAGAACCTCAATATCAACTGAGTTGAGAAATCATATTGCCTATTGTACATATTAGGATTGTGATTCACAATTCTTAATCTGTTCCTCAAAACATACAAAGGCTCTTCTCACAATGTCAATATTACCACAAAGTTCTAATACTACCTCAAAAGTAATCATTAGTCACATTTCAACTTAGACCATATTCAAATATATCCTCAATTATACGAATTCATATCAGCATTTTCTTAGCATCCCTAAAGATCACCAATTTTTCTCTCTACAAGGTACTCGACCTTTAAACAAAAAGTTTCAAATTTCAAACTCTGTCAACAATCACCTTACCCGAGATTACTATCGCCTTAGCACGCTTACACTCAGAATCCCATTTTCAAATGTCTGTCCCGACATCTCAAAACAGCTGCATACCTAAATCGGATTTCCTGGAGATTTGGTCATTAAGTAATCACCATGTGACTTATAAACGTCCAAACTTAATTTCCTTGAGACATGACTAACAATAAATGTTGTGTCGATTACCGCCTGCACCAAAATTCAAAAAGGTTTCGACCTATAAGGGCGGTTAGGGTGCATTAGGTTGTATTAGGGTGCGGTGCCATAAAATTTCCGCATAACAACAAAGTCTGCACAATTATGAGCCAGCGACAGATGAGAATCCAATGCTGCTTAGCAAAATCTAGACGTTACTAGCCCAGCTATAAACCGAGTAAAGCAAGAGTAATTGTTTCACATTCTCTTAGGCTTCACATCCTCTCAAGCTTCACATCAACATACACATTTCTTCTCCATCGTAACTTTCTCTATATTCTTCCACATTATCTTTAAACATGGCCGGTTCAAGCAACTTCATTCCAGTTTCCGATTCATACAATCCTTTCTTTCTTGAAACTTTACTTCATGACTATCAGACTAACATGTTGTCTGACTTGTCAAACAATGTATCATACTCTTATTCTTCTTTACTTCCCCAAAATCCCGTAAGTGTGAACGTTCATTCATCTGCCCCAATGATTAACGTTCCTACTCCTCCTCCAAGGATACAAGATTCTATTTTTACGACTACTACCAGAAAGGAATCTGAAGCAGGTCCATCAAGGCGACCTGTCCAAAGATGTCGTAATATGGCAGATCTTATGGAGTCTACGGTACCTTCTCAACCAAGGAATCCTGCTTCTAGCTTGACTGAGACTACTAATCCATTTTCATGTGGTTGCTGCCATGTTCTACGGGAGATCATTCATACCAATGGACTTCAATACCATAAACTTGAAGTTCATGGGAGGATTGGTATGATATGCCACGCTGTCTTTCACCAGGACGTGCAAGGAGGTTCTTCTAGTCCTCAAGTATTTGACTTTGGTAAGAAAAATTTAGAAGATGTCAAACATTTTCTAGAAAATTATTGTTTGAATCAAAATTCTTTAGGGTATGTCCTGGTGTCAGATCCCCTATCAGCCTACTATGAGGCCCTTTGTGTTGGTTTGGAATGGACTAAAAATCAAAATGAACTCCCTAATAGTTCATTTCCAACCAATACAACAAATATATCCAATAAAGGAAAAGAGCTCGTAGTTGTAAATAATAATCCTTCAGTCCCCATACCTAGTGATCCATACCGATCAAGAGCTGAACAAAATATTAGGGGTGCATCAATGTCAATAGATGATCTTAGAGACTTCTTCCATTTACCTCAACAAGAAGCGGCTCAACAAGTTCGCCTATGCAAAAATGTTCTAATGAAAATATGCCATAGGGGAGGAATAAAGCATTGGCCTTATGTAAAAATTCGAAGCACTATGAAGCAAATAGCTAGATTGAGAAGAACAATGTCTCCTGATGGTCCTCTCTCAAGAGCAGCCGCTCAGGAAGAAATTAATAGACTTAAACTTGAGATAGTCGAAGCTTGCGGTGGCATTGTACCAACTGTTGTTCTCGATGCTTGAAATAATATAGTCTACTCTTCTTAGCCTTTTTGCTAATGTTTGTAATCTCTATTCTAGGATTCATAAGGATTTTCAAGCTTTCCCGCCAAACTCAACTTTATCTATTAAATTCAAACTTAAGCAAGTCATTCTAACTTATTGTTAGGACCAGTATAAAGATTGGACTTCTAAATTTGAGTAGATAATTTCCATAATTTTCACTCTTGTCACTCAGAATTTTCTAAGAATTAGTTACTATTCACGTATACGGTACTATTCACGTATACGGTACTATTCACTATTCACTCGAGCATACTAGCCAAATGCCAGAATCTCTGCTCTGATACCAAAAATGTAACACCCCAATTTCCATACCACTTATTGTATTCATAAACACATAATACTGAGGAATACGGTATTGTCAAATCAGAGTAATGCGGATGATAGAGCATACATTATCATTTGGATAATGAGTATCCGATACAATGCCCAAACTTAAGCTGGCATATTAAAAATCTTGAACGAATATTCTTTCCAGAACTAGTCTTTCTTCCGAACTTCGTTCTGTCTGGTGACATTTCACGTACTTCCTTGAATAGTTCCTTCTTTCATCTAGCTTCTCTTCTTGAAGCTTTTGCCAAATCTAAGATTCAATACACATTGAATCTCAGGTAACAGATAACCTTATTTGCAAATATGAAATGTAAATGCAGTATAACACATGTAAAAGCATAGAATAATTTACAGTAAACAAGTCGCACCGTAACCGCAGTTAACGGCCAAGGACCTCAGTCCTTTAGGACACGCAGCCCTATGAGACCGCAGCCTCAAATCCATAGCTAGGAAATAAACATGTAAATCATCTAGCAAACATGATCAGTCATACATGATTACATACATACATGCTAATAAGAGTTAATGTTACTGTACGTGAACGTACCTTCCTTCCACGTGAATAGTAGTTTACTATTCATGTATACGTCACTATTCATGAATAGTAATATGCCCGTCCTTTGAATCCGACTCCAAACTTCCCGGACATCCTAACATATTACCGTATCACTTAGAATAATGCTCTAAGGGTTATTTATATCAGCATTGACCATTTTACCCTTACATTTCTTCAAAAACGGAATTTCCAGCATTTTGCCCAGATTTTTCTCTAACTTTGAAAAATCATAATTAATTCTACAAAACTCCGAATGAGGTGCTGTAAAATTCCACATAACCCTTGATATGTCTATTTTCAAGGAAAAATAACGGCTTTAACTCGAAATTCATGAGTCATTCCCAGATTTTCCGTTTCCAAACACTGCTCAGATTTAAATCCAGTAAACAAAGCTTAACTTCAAAAATTATGATCTCCTTGTCCAGAGCTCAAAACGTTACAAATTATATATCAACGAAAAGCCCTGGATGCCTACTTTATATCTGGAAAATTTCATAATTTTATCACATGCCGTTTATTCCCAGATTTTAAAAATGTGAACACTGTCCAGAAAAACATCTCAAAATAACACTGTCTTATAAGGTGACAGAAAATTCTTATGAAAACTCTTATTTTCCAGTAAGCTTTTAATCCTCAAAAATAACATTAAACAACTGAAATAAATATGGGAGAGGTATTAAAATCCTTACCTAAGCCCAAAAGTCAATTGCATTTAACCTTCTTGTCTTCACCGAATACTTTCTCAATTTCCATTGTCCTCTCTCTCTCTTTTGGTTTCTCCACTATTTTTCTCTCTTTCGGCTTTCCAATATTTTCTTTCTTTGTTGGACGACATGCATACAACAATGGGAAAGTGTGTCCTCTATTTATAATTGCCAAAAATGAGAAGGTGTGGTATACGTATCATTTGGTGGAGTGTTGGTATGTTTGGTGGAAGGTTGGAGAATAAATATAAAAGTGGGTGAAGAATTTGTGTGTGTGTATGCTGTGCGTTTGGCAAGAAGGTAGGGAGTATATGTGTACAAATTTTGCTACCATTTTAAGAGAAGTAAAAAGATGGAAAGATGTTGATGTGCTTCCTGTCATCATTAACCAAAAATAGATACCGAATGGGTGTGTGTGTATCCATTAAAAAAAATAAATAAATAAGTGCATAATAAAGCTTACGTGCATGCTGTCAAAAATTATTTAATGCACATACATGCTTATTCACACTTCCATTCTCCACTTCGTACATCACCTACTCTTCACCAAATTTGCAATTCTTACGACATAAATATTCACACTTTAAATCCTCATTTCACACTTTACTCACCCTCCTCCAAATTTTCAAATCCTACGTGCACAATCAAATACCATTTCATACTTCAACCACTTTATACTCATTTACCAATATCCAACTACCATTTAATATTTATTTGCAAATATTAAATAAGTATTGGAAATTAAATCCTTAATTCCAATAATTACTCATATAGTCCTTCAGACCAAATTTCATAATGTATACGTGAATAGTAAATACGTACATATGAATAGTAAATTACTATTCATAGTCTCAAAATATACTAATTCCAAATTTGTCACATTCAAATACTGGGTCTAGTAGTCTTCCAAATATAGACCAATTTCCAAATCTTTAGACCCAAAATTCGGGATATTACAAAATCTGCCTACCATCATCTTTCTAAGGGTGGAGAACATGATTCTAGCCCCTTTTGGTCACAAATGTGGAAATGGCATTTGCCAGAAAAAATAAAATTTTTCTTGTGGCAGGTTGGCCATGAGCGCCTTCCCACCAATTCGCTTAGGGCCAAGAGAGGTCTTACGAATGTCAACAGCTGCCCTTTCCAGTGTAACCATGAAGAGAGTGTGATTCACACTCTCAGGGACTGTGACCGTGCGAAAAATTTGTGGAAACAAATGTTAAAAACTAACTATCTTCCTCACTTTTTTGCAGGTAACTTGCAGGGCTGGCTTAATTGGAACATCAATCACAATCCTGGGAAAGGCAGACTCCAAAATTTCTCCTGGCCACAGATCTTCAGTCTGGGATGCTGGATCCTCTGGACTACTAGATGCAAATTTATTTTCCAGGGAACAAGCATGGAAACTAGAGAGATGTTGCACATGTGCAAGTACCTCCTGATGGAAAATGCCGCAAATCATCGCCTCAATCACCAGATTTTCCAGCTTGACAGAACGGAGGAGGAGTCATGGACGCCCCCACCTCCTCATTCAGTTCGAATTGATGTTGACGGCTCTGTTTGTCACCAACATCAAGCAGCTTGTGGAGGTGTGATCCGGAATGCCCAGGGTGAATGGTTGATGGGATTTTGCAAATCTCTCGGCCTACACAGTGTTATTGAAGCAGAGATTCAAGCCATCATGCTTGGACTCAAGATAGGTCGCCAGATGGGGTTGCGGAAAATCATCATCTACCCTGATTCTCTTGATGCCGTTAGCATTCTTATGCGGGATTGCCCTACGGACCATCCGCTAAGGAATATTGTTGGGGAGACCAGGGACCTGCTATTCAGCGATTGGGATGTCGAGCTTCGTCACACGTCAAGGGACAATATCTCCTACGCTGATTATATGGCAAGGGAAGGACATAATGTTGCTGTTGAGGATGGGGTGATTATGACTCCGACAGTTCCACAGGGTTGCCTTCATTTGGCTCAGAGGGATCAGTGGTCCATTCAGGGGTAGTTTTGTTGTTTTTGTAATATTAAGGGGTAGGTTTTTATAATCTAGCCCTCTAACCTTTCTCAAGCTTCGGCTTGCCTTTCTTTTTTTAAAAAAAATTATTAATATAAAAATCTGGAAAAAAAAAAAGTTTAGTGGTTCAACTCGACAAATTTACCGGTTTTCCAATCAAACTGAACTTACTTTTAACTTGTTCAAGCATTAACCATACTTTTAACTTGTCCAAACATTAATCTTGCTTTAGAATATTAACGATAAATATCATGAATAGACCACTTTTTTTTTCTTTTCTGTTTTTCCTTTTCCCTGTAACAAAGTTGATGAAAAGATAATGTCTAAGAATATGCCAATGAACCATGTAAGATCCCCCGGCCTCCAATTCAATTTATTATTGTGTCATATCAAGTTATGCGTTAAATTAAATATTCTTAAACTGACTTTTCTTCCTAAGACTTTTATTTTTTTTTAATCATAAATCTGTTAATTTAATATATGTAATTTATTGTTTAGATTACAATAAAAAAATTTTGATACAGAAGGGCTCTTTAATTGACCGGATGTAATGATGCTTTAACATAGTAAATAATACTGATTTTTTTCTCTATTTGCTACTTTTTAAATAATTAATTACTATTTTGCCACTGTTTTTAAAATATTTCCTAATGTGGCACATTTAGTCGACTAAACCAATATTTAGTCTACTAAATCACGGGAGGTTGATTTTTTTTAAATGCCCCCAATATTTAGTCGACTAACCCAAGTGAGTTAGTCGACTAAATATCGATCAGGGTTTTTTTTAAAAAAAAAACCCTAACATTTAGTCGACTAACTGGTAGAGGGGTTTTTAAAAAACCCCAATAGCGGCTTAATAGAACCCTAATCGACTAAATTGCTCCCCAAACCTCTCCCCCTCTGTTTTTCCGACTAAATCGTGTTGGGATCCGTACACGCAGCGGATTTAAAAATCCCGTCCCAAGGATCACTCAGGTGCGTTTAAATCAAAGTTAAGGAACCGAATTTTACCTCCGGCGCTAAAACGGTCCGCGTCTCATTCTCTTTGAACTGGTGGGCTACCTTTTTGATCAGTAGAAGTCGACTCTTAGAATCGGCTTCCTCTACTGGTATCCACACGAATAATTCCCGAACCCGATTGCGGCAGCGTGCTAGAGCCTTCTAAATATTGCGTCTCTCTCAATTTCGCTCTAGGATTTTCTAGCGGCTTTCTGTAATACGCTCGACTAAAGTCTCGTAGGTTTTTCTAAACCGGTTCAGCGTATTATATAAAATTAATCATTATTAATTTTTGAAATTCAAATTTTAGATCTGGATTAAAACGTATTAATCAAATCTACCCAATAGATTTAATTTGATATATTTATTTAATCGTATTAAAAGTCAGATCTAAAATTTGAATTAAAACATATTAATTAAATCTATCTAATAGATTTAATCTGATATATTTATTTAATCCAAATTAAAAGCCTTCAGATTTAATTATCTCTATAAATTAAATTCGAGAAATGATATCTATCTATTTAATTAAATCTGATATACTATATCTCAATTTAAATTAAATAGATATCCGATATCTTTATTCAAAAATTAAATGAGATACAATATCTCTATTTGTTTTAGATATTTAATTTATCAAATAAATTAAATACAAAACAAATATTATATTTAATATTATAATCCGATATCAGTGTATATATTTGTTTTGTATTAATATTATAATGGAGATTATGTTTCAGGAATTATTCGTGTGGAAATCGCTAGAGGTTTGGGGAGCAATTTAGTCGATTAGGGTTCCATAAAGCTGCCATTGGGGGTTTTTAAGAAACTCCTCTACCGGTTAGTCGATTAAATGTCAGGGTTTAAAAAAAAGCTAGTCGACATTTAGTCGACTAACTCATTTGGGTTAGTCGACTAAATGTCTGGGACATTCAAAAAATAAAAAGTTCCTCGATTTTTAGTCGACTAAACCAAGGTTTAGTCGACTAAATGTGGTACATTGGGAAATATTTTGAAAAGAGTGACAAAATGGTAATTAATTATTTAAAAAATGGTAAATAGAGAAAAAAACCAAATAATACTACACAGTTAACCCAAATTAAAAAAAAAAAAAAAAACTCGTCTTTCATTTTGCCGTGCTAGTCTCATTTGCCAGTCTAGTCAATGACAAGATTGAGATTTTTTTAAAAAAAATTCAATTTGAAAAATGATACAACGATGTATTTTGGGCGGTAGTAACACAGTAGTTTTTTTTCCCCTCCTCTAATTTTCCATCGATCGCTGCATTAAGAAAATAAAACATATAATTAATAATACAATTAACTTAAAAGGTCCTGCTCAATCAATTCCACTATTTCTCAAAGAACAAGCATTCCGTAGTCAATGAAATTAAATGAAACGTTGACCCTCAAGCTAATTAATGTGCCGCGGGAATCTTATACACCCATGGCCATACACATATATGACGACAACATATATATATATATATAAATAAATAAATAAGTGTTAGTATCTTACTATAGAGGGTCGCCTATTTTTATTATAAGACATCAATTAACAATTATATTTGGTTATTTTTATAATGTACTTACTTATTTCTAAAACGTATTGATTTTTTTTCCATATATGTCATAATTAATAAGGATGGTAGGTAAAAATAATAATTAATATAATATTAGAACTTAGTGCAATTAATGGAGATAATATTAGAAATTATTTAAATTGTATAAAAACTTTATCGACTTAAACTGTTTTATTGGTTTATGAGTTTTGTTAGTTAGATTTTATAATAAGGATAAAAGGGAGTTTTATAAATTCCGAGTGTGCAAAAATAAGGTATTTGAATACGTCATTAAGACAAAAGTCCCATTCAATAATTTAATGATCTACGCACATTATATAAACTTTCATCATTTATTGCATTGATAACTTATTAATTGGTGACGTGTCTTTATTTTTGTGAGAAGAAAAATCCAAATATTTATTGGTGATCATTTATAATTGTCATTATCATGAAATTATCGGTAAGAAGAAGCAAAGTACTCTATCAAATCCACAATATAAGTTGGAATTAAGAAATAATGATTAACTCAAAATATGTCTTAAAAAAGTTTTTAAAAAAATCTAATTTTATTAATATTAAATTAGATTTCCAAGGGGATAGAAAAGTATAAAAAGTGATTTCCTCTCTTGGTCCAAAAAGAGAGAGTAACACCTCCAGTCAATTTGTAGTGCAAACACAACAAATGAGGTCTCAAATTTAGGATAAGATGAATATTAATTATATAAACAAAGTTGACAAAAATAAGTATATTAGTAACAGTCAAAATGGATTAAAGAATGGGAAAATCCTTCTTAAGGCCCATATTAACAAAAGAATTCTAGAAAATGCCCCAAAATTATGAAAATTTCAAAAAAGGCCCCAAGATTCTAAAAATTCTAGAAAATGCCCAACGTAAGTTGTTAATGTGGCTGATATAGTTGTTAGCGGGGTACTGATATAGTTGTTCATTGAGTTGATTTAGTTGTTAAAAAAAATTTAATAACTAAATTAGCCCAATTAACAACTATATTAGTATCCCGCTAATAACTATATCAGCCCCATTAACAATTCTGTAAATTCTGAAGGGTTTTTTCTGAAATTTTCAGAATCTTGGAGTCGTTTTTGGATTTTTTAGACTTTTAGGGCCTTTTCTAGAATTTTTTTTGATAAAAAGGGGCTAGAAAAGGATTTCCCCTTAAAGAATTCTGTTAGAAGCGACATGTATGGATAATAGGAAGGAGTACCGAAGTAAGAGGCTGCACCAGGAAATGAAGCACCGGAAGTACTAGTACCAAATGAGACTAATTAAATAATTAATTAATTTTATATGCAATAAATAATGATAAATTAGTGAGTTAAAAAATGATATCTGAAAAAAGATGGAGAGGAGAGGGGCAATTAAGGAAGTCAAACTTTTGAGTTGTGAAGGGACGTGGGAGTATTAGGAGGCGTTGACCCAAACACACAAATATCTGAGTCATGTTCGTAAGTGTATGTATGTCTTACCTCCCTCGCTAGCCGATTTTGAATATATATAAGAAAAACTTGGGAAGCCATGGGAACCGTGTATATATCGTTTAATTATCAGAGAATTCATGCACACTCCTCTTTTTTTCTTCCTAAATATCTTCACCAATAATCTTATAGGTGCCTTTCCAACGTGCCTTGTATAGTTATATTGACCAACCTTTTTTTGAACACTTATATTGACCAACCTACCTCCTATATATTTTTCACCATATATCCCTGGAAAAGAAAATGTCACAACGCGTTTCAAACATTTTCACGCATGTCAACAAGTCAGCTTCAGGTGGAAACAACCAAAGAAAGAAAAACTAGAGACGGAAGTTGATTCAGTATATTTATTTATTAAATGATGCTCTCATCTCTTCACTAATTAAAATCAAACGGCAATTTCTTTTCTCCATAGCCATAGGTAATATTAACAAGTGTCCATAAAGGAAAACGATAACAAGGGAAAGAACATAGAATGGCAATGAATAATAGCATTAAATAGGGGTGAGAGTGAGACCAGGCAAATTAAATTGGCCGAATTAAAATAGCTACAACAGGGTATGTACACAGTTGGCCCGCCCGTATTTGACCCTGCTAAACGAAAATGACATTCCAAAACCTTCATAAAATACTACTCTATGTATTCATATCTATCCACTACAATACATTTCAAAAATTACAAAAAAAAAAAAAGAATTTAAATCCTTAAAATGAAAAATAATTTAAATAGGCAATTACTCATAATTGGTTAAAAAAGATTTGATCAATTGTAATTAAAAATTGTGCGTTTATAACAAGGATAAGATAGGAAGGAAGATTCCTTCTTTGGTAATAAGCGTGAATCAACCCATCTTCCTTTTAAAAGCTCTTGCCTCGCTCCTTCCTCTCTCACCCTGCTTAACTTGACAGATCTCTCTCTCTCTCTTTCTCTCTCCATTGATTTTTCCATCTCTTAATCCCCAAAATGGACTCTGTTTGTTGAAATACTCGTCTATTAGAACGCTTCAGAGTTCTATTGCAGGAAGAAATAGGAATCAGTTAGTACTGACTTGTTCCCAATCCCACCAACTCCTCTGTCATATACAAGAAATCCAGAACTTCTGGTTTTTCCTTATTTCGAAGAAGGAATGGGGTGGGCGAGGCAGAAGCAGCAGCATCATAATGCGGCGTTCTTTTGGAGATACCTTCTCATGGCCTCAGCCTTATGCCTCGTCTTCTTCACACCTCTCTGCAGAGCTGGAGCAGAAAACCACCGGAATGCTTACGCCACCATGATGTATATGGGCACTCCCAGAGACTACGAGTTCTACGTCGCCATACGCGTCCTCCTCAAATCCCTCGCCGCCCTCCACGTCGACGCCGATCTCGTCGTCATTGCCTCCGTCGACGTCCCCGCCCGATGGGTCCGAGCTCTGTACGTTCACTCTCCCCCTCCTCTCGCTTTGTCTCGTTCTTTTATTTTTAAATCATATTATAGTTTTTTTCACTTTCACGGATTTGCTTGCTTGCTTGTTGCTTTCAACCTCATAATCGACCGACAATTTTTCTTAGCTTCTTTCCGATTTCGTCGACGTGCTTGTTCTTGTTAGAAGGGGAAGCTTTTGATTTTGGGAAGAGGACAAAACATGAGAACGTTCTGGTTAATTGGAGAAGGAGAAAAAGAAAAAGAAAAACCAGCAACGATTATTATGATAAGATCGTAGTCACAGCGCACCACCATGTTCAAAACTCTGGACAGTAAAGTTAAAATCATTTTCTTTTTTTTAAAAAAACGTCAGGGGTGGGGCCCCAGTGATTAGCCACATTAATAATACCACTAATCTTGCCACTGATTTGATCAGGTTTTGCCATTAGCTTTGTGACTTTATTGCTAAGGTAAGGACTTAGTCCTTTTCGAATTAGTGAAACGTGATTGTTAAGGTAAGTTTATGGGAAAAATTTTATCTTAACTTATCGAAACATTATTTTTCAACGTGAACTTAAATATACCTTAAACGTACGTGGCTTGACTACGTGTGAATTACTGTGAAGTCTTAGACGACCCATTCAAAGTATCCTTGGCCTGGCACAGTTTTCTATGTTTCTCCACTTTTTTTTTTTTTTTTTGGGTCAAAGTTTCTCCACTTATTTCTAAGTAAATCATTTCTTTAATTTTTCCGGTAACTAAGACTAAGTTTGCTGACCTCTTTTGCTGAACCAAGGAATCTTCCTCCCTATAACACGTTAAACTTGGGCACCTGTCTGGCGAATCAATACATGCCTGTACAATTTCATTTTAGTCATATCCTATTTTCCTTCAGTTTATTTCAATATATACAGCGACATGTTATATATTTTACTAGTAAGTTCTAAACAATATTCTTCTACCAACTTATTACATGAATTCATTTTAGAAGACTTGCTGATAGAAAGCTAAAATATCCAGTTTTATTATTGCTTTCCGAATCCGAATTATAAATTAGATTGAGAATGATATCGATCTTATTTATTGTTAAGATTCCGGTCCTTACTATAAAACATTAACTAACAAATGTATATGATTTTTTTTATAGGACATTTGTTTGCTTTCAAACAACATTAAATGTTTTTTTTCTCATGTATACAAATAATTAATAAGGATAGTGGATGAGAGTAATAACTAACATTATTTTAGAATTTTATATAATTAGTAAGGGTAGTATTGAAAATTATTTAAATTTTAGGATAAATTTAATGATTTTAATTGTTTTTATTAATTTATGATAATTATTAGTTGGTGTCTTATGATAAGGATTAGAGGGAGTAACAATACTTATTACTCAACATGATGGCGCAGTGAAACATGTTTGCGTGTTATTTACCTGCCTACTTTTTTTGTCGTAATATAGAGCTTGAAGCTTCGTTTATTGCGTTTGTCCATTTGGGTTTAGACAGTGGAGTCTGAGAAATCAAGAATGAAGTACTACTCCTATATAAGTAATTGAGTATGTAAACCTTTTTAAAAAAATGAAGATTATGATGAGCACTTTAACAAATCTACTGGTAAGCTTTTTTTTTTTTGTTTACTTGTGGTTGGTTCGTGTCATCGGTTCACCAATAATTTTTTGACCTTTAGTTCTTGTCACGTGCCACGTACACCACGTGGAGACCCAACTTCCTAAATCCTTACACTTGTGGACTTATCAGATTTTACTCGAAACTTACTTTGTATTCTTTCATTTTAGTGTTAGTTACTCGTCACTCTCCACCCCGCCCCCAAGATTCACGAGAAAATACAGCTCAATCATCTATGTTTCGTATTTAAGCTGGATTGTAATCTTCGGGTCCTTAATATAAGACATATTTACCTAACTTGATTACATTAAAGAAATTGGTTAAGTTAGTTAATATGGTATGTATTTTCTATAACATTCTAGTCACATTCTTTTATTCTCTCCTTCCGTTTTTTTCTTTTTTCATTGTTAAGGGAGTATCAATAAGAATAAATTAGGAAAATAATGACAAATATAAAAAATTTATCTTATATTTAAAACCAAGACCATTTTCCTAAATATGTTTTATATGGAGGACCAAACAAGTACCGTTTTAGTAGCTTTAAGCTTTGGTGACCAATTTTTTTGGTTTACCTTTCTGAAAAGCCTCCACGAACAAGGGCTGTTAAATGGGGGGAAAAAGAAAAAGAAGAAAGGTACATTAATGGATCAGGCAGGGCTTTAGGCGGGGACTTAAATGTGGAATATTAAATAATTATCTCGAAAGTACTAGTAGGATATGGACTTGAAATGATAGGGGATTGAATGAGAAACTACTCAATAAAGGGGAAAAGGAGAATGAGATGTTCGTAGGACGTGTGTTGCACAACACATCACAAGGCCATTGGCCTTGGCCTTTTCCTATTTAATGGCTGTTGATTTGTCAATTAATTAGATGTACGTGTATATATCTAGATACAAACACATATATATATATATGTGTCTGTGGAGTTTGTTTTTCTATCAATATAGCTCAGGCCAGTTCAATTTGATAGAACTTATCTTAACATTGTATATCATCTTAAATTCATTTTTTAATTATTCGATATGGACTTCATCATTCTAATATCCTTCCTACCACTTTTTTCTCTCTTACTTTTGTTTTATAATTTTAAATTAATTAGGAATATACATATGGATATATTAGATTTGTCTTTCTGTCAAAATAGTATAAACCAATTTGATAGGACTTGCCTAACACTATATACCTCTAATTCATGTTTCAATCATTGGATATGGGACTTGATCATTGTAATAATGGCGTGAGAGCTTGCTTTCAAGTAAATAGGAGCTTATAATTCTAGTATGTCTGCCCTCTAATTCCAAAAAAAAACCAGCACAAGGCATCGGGTGTTGGAGGGGTTTATTATTATTATTAATGGTTTGTATTTGTGGGATATTATGCAGGGAAAAAGAAGATGGAGCGAAAGTGGTGAGAGTGGAAAACATGGATAATCCGTATAAGAAGCAAGCTAATTTCGACAAGAGATTCAAGTTGACGTTAAATAAACTGTACGCGTGGAGCCTTGTTGATTACGACAGGGTGGTGATGTTGGATGCAGACAACCTCTTTCTTCGCAAAACCGATGAGTTGTTTCAATGTGGACAATTCTGCGCCGTCTTTATCAACCCTTGCATCTTTCACACCGGCCTCTTTGTCTTGCAGGTCACCCTCATTCACATATATATATATATATCACCTTCCTCCCTCCATTATTATTATTTTATACTTTAATTATTTTAATAATAATTATCGTCATCACCTATCTTAGCCATCCCAAACTCTTTTGTAACTCCAAATTCCATGTCCTTATCTGTATTCTTGAATGTTTTTCTTTACACATTGCTTTCCTATCTGCTGACGTTTGTATGAAGTAACAAGGAGTGTAATCTTCGTACTAATTATGACAATAATATTTTAGTCTCTGTTCGTATCTGCAGCCATCAATGACGGTGTTTAAGGATATGGTCCATGAATTGGAGATTGGAAGAGAGAATGCGGATGGGGCTGACCAGGGTTTTATATCGAGTTACTTCCCGGAATTGCTTGGTCAGCCGCTGTTTCATCCTCCGGCAAACGGCACCAGGCTTGAGGGAACTTATAGGCTTCCTTTAGGATATCAGATGGATGCTTCCTACTACTGTAAGTAAAAGTAAAACGAAGCAGCTGAACTCAGTTACATAATTTGAAATGCATAAATCTAACTTGATAATGATATTGATGTTGTGTTGTTTCAGATCTGAAGCTACGATGGAGCATACCTTGTGGACCAAATAGTGTGATCACTTTCCCTGGGGCACCCTGGTTAAAGCCATGGTATTGGTGGTCCTGGCCTGTTCTGCCATTAGGCATCCAGTGGCATGAAGTACGACGTCAAACTCTGGGGTTAGTAGATCTATAAGATTTTCGTCAATTAGATATATGTTAGGTTTGTCTATCTATCAAAATTGGTTAAATCAATTAGATAGGACTTGCCTCAAAACTTTGTACCTTTAGTTCATCTTTCAATTAGTCAAGTCAATGTGGGACTTGATATGTTCTAATAAGTTCAACATTTCCATACACCTGTTAATTGCATTTCAGAATCTTTATCAAAGAACATGCTCATTAAGATGTTCGTGTGTATGTATGATATGTGCAGGTATAGTTCGGAGATGGCAGTGGTACTGATCCAGTGCGCGATATACATAGGAATAATAGGAATGACGCGACTAGCGAGGCCAAGTCTGTCGAAGCTGTGCTACCGGCGATCTGATAAGAGCACTTACTTGGTGCAAAACTGCCTCAAGTTGGTAGCATTTTGGTGCATACTTGCTGCCTACATAGCACCATTCTTCACCATTCCTCACACAGTTCACCCTCTTCTTGGATGGTCCCTGTATTTGCTGGGTTCTTTCGCTTTGTGTTCGATTGCCGTGAACGCGTTTCTGCTTCCAATTTTACCAGTTTTGGTGCCATGGTTTGGTATTATTGGGGTGCTCTTAGTTATGGCGTTTCCTTGGTATCGAGATGGTGTAGTAAGAGCTTTGTGCGTCTTCGCTTATTCCTTCTGTTGTGCACCATTTCTGAGTGCAGCCGTATCGAAGATAATGGTGGCTCTTCAATTGACATTTGAGAGGGAAGCTTTCTTGCCCAGATTGGGAGAATCTAATCCTCCTTCTGGCTTTAACAAGCTTTACTGAATCGAGCAGTACCCGTTTGTACATAATACAGTTGCTACTGCCACAAAACGACTGTGGGGCATGGTATTATTTGCATTCTTTTGGAGACCCGCCAGCTGGCTCTTCAGAGATTGCTATTTACATACACTACTTTTGCTTTATCTTTTTGGTTTCATTGGCTCCAGTCTTGTGTAGTTGTAAAATTATAGAGCAGTGGGGAGAGGGTAGAGATTTGAGAGTCATTACTCGTCAGTCATTGTATAAACACTATATTGGTATTTATGTTATAGTATATAAATTCTTTCCTTGATGGAAGACACCTTCATTGATAACAATAGGAAGTCTCGACAGTTAGTTGAGATAAAAAAAACTAATTGAAAAAGTTGTGTTTCTCATAATTTTAAGGGTTAAGTAGCAATTTTACCTCGGAAGTACATGTTCAAGAGCAATTTTACTCCTCCGTTAACAACTCTAACTGTCAAATGTTAGTTGACCACATTATGCTAACGTGGATTGTCTACGTGACATTTTTGTCACTTTTTTAAGTAACAATTTTGCCATGGAGTTTTTTTAGTTTTTAGTTTTTAGTTTTTTTTTTGTCTTAATCTTGCCCCGGAAGTCTAAAAATGTATGATATAATTTAATAACTTATTTAGCTTCTTTAATATCTCCAAAAAACGTCAATCGGGTCTTATAAACAAGAGGTAGTATGATTAAGTAACTTATTTAGTTTTTTTAATTTCTTCATAAAAAAAAAGTCAAACTAGTCTTATAATTATAATCATGATAGGATAGAGTAGGGGTGGCAATTAATTTTTTTTAAAAAAGTAAATATAGTCTACTCCTTCTTCCCCCATAGCGTCCTCCATCGCAGGCATTCCTCAGTCAAACAATAATCACTCGCTTGCAAAATTTGTCCAGAAAAAATGTTTTGAACAAATCAAACAAAAAAAATAAGAATGAATTTGTCCATACAAAAGATCAAACGAGTATGTTGCAGGTAATTCAAACAAATTTTTCCAAATAATAATCACTCGCCTGCAGAATTATCTACATAAACAATTGACGAACCTCTAGTGCATTGTAAGCAGAAATGACTGAGAGAATAAAGCTTACAAAAAGTGTCAAATACAATTAAATAGAACTGTTAACGGTGAGACAACATTGCTACATTTTTAGACTTCCGGAGCGACATTGAGACAAAAAAAAACTTCCAGGGTAAAATTGCTCCTGGATGTGTACTTCCTAGACAAAATTGCTACTTAACCCCCAAAAAAGTGAGAAAAATGCCACATAGAGAATCCACGTTAACATAATGAAGTCAACTAACGTTTGACCGTTAGGGCTTTTAACTGAGGGGCAATATTGCTACTTTTTTAAATTTTCGGGGCAAAATTGCTCCTGAACGTGTACTTGCAGAACAAAATTACTACTTAACTTTAATTTTAAGGGAAATTTTTTGGGTAAAAGTAACTACTAAAACGACTTTTTCATTATATTTAGCTTAATTTTAGTTTACAAAAGTCAGTTATAGTAAATTTTTTTTCCTTACTAAGCAGTTGCATCTTTCTATTAGAGGCAATCTTATTCGAGTATCTCTTTCTCTAGACATTCAAACTTTACTTCACCATGTTGTGAGGGGCTAACCCCTCTTTTTTTTTTTATGATGAGGAAATTTACTGAAAGGTAACTCCATTGGTGGGGAATTTAATCCTAGAGCAACTCGCAAGACCAGGACACTGAGCCAAGAAACTAGTTCATTAAACCTAACCGTGATAAAAATTGCTTTTGACTTGATCCAAACTAGCCTCATAAATATTCAATGGCCTCATCTTTAGATATTTTGGTGCTGATCTTTTTTTTTTTTTTTTTTGCAATAATGAGAGAAAGGCCGTAGTATGCCATGTGAGCCCAGGATATGGATTGGGCCTATACCCACTGGAACATGCAAACTCAGAGTGGACCCATAATAGTAAATGAGAATCTAAGGGTGGCCCATTTGTATCAGTTTTTTTTTTTTTTTTGGGTATAACATTTGTAACCACTCTAGGGACGACTGAACCTGATTGGTCCAGTGATGATGGCATGGTGTTGTCAGTGATAGCAATAGACTGATGCTTCATCACATTGGGACTGGGAAACCCCAGCCCAATGTAAGGCTACCTCATTCATTAATTTAATGGGCAATTTTAAAATTTCCCCATTGGCTGATTTTGTATGGGGCAAACAAAAAGGGGTTCAGGTCCCAACGTTCGAAAAATTGGGTGGGATTTCGATGAATAGATATCAGTGGGGGCCCACGTGTATGGGGACCAGAAAGATAAAAAGGTAATTGAAGCATGATACTACAAAATAGTATTTCACCCATGCTGGGGCCCATAATTTGGCATGCACACCATATTTATGACCGTTTGAGCCGAAACAAAGATGCCATGCAATCATAATGCGACCAATTATCCAACCTCAAAATGCAACCAATAGAATTTCAATTAAATAGATTTACTAAATTATGTCCCAAGAGTCTGACTAGGCTCCACTTTTCTGCTTTCTTTATGCTAATTGCCACTTACATCGAATTTTAGGTCATTATTAAAAAGGAATTTGCGCAAGATTAACGGCGGTGATGCTGACTTTGATTCCCTCCATGAAAAAAACTCAAGTGAGTAGAGGCCTGAAGATGATCCCGAAATGTCAACTTTATCTTTATTGCAGTAGTTACGGAAAAAACGAATATTAAACAGTGACGTTGGAGGCGTATGTAATAAGTAGGTCGACAAGGCTACAACCACAAGAGCCAAGTAAGATATAGTAAGAAAATGCCATATATAGTCACGGGTTTGGAGTTCATAGACGTCTTTATCCCAAGGTGGTGTGTCTCACCTCGAGTATGCAAATCCAATTCACCCTTAAAGCCATATGACCCACATCTATCTTTTGTAGATTATAGCAGTATGTATGCTTGGATTAGCCGTAATTTACTATATACCAGATAAGTATATACTAAGAGAAAGTTTATTTCGATTTACATAAATATGTTTTTTATATACCAACCTAAACAGGCCATAAAATATAATGCAATATCACCTTATAAAGAAATTTAATACATTTTCAGAAAATGAAAAAAATGATAGGATATTGTCACTACTAATTTTAGTCACTATCAAGTCAATACCACCTTTTTCACAGTTAGATCAGAATCTCGATAGGAGATTCTTATCTAACGGTGAAAAATGTGGTAATGACTAAAATTGATAGTGACAATATCATTTTACTAAGGGGCTAGATTAAGTTAAGATTTTGAAATGTGATAATAATTTCAAACTAACATTATCATAAGTTATATATATATAATTTTCATTTGGTCCCAAAAACATGCGAGCCTAGCCGTATGAGCTAGCTTGCCCGCTAGAAGAGAGGTTACCCGGCAAAAGTGACCGTTGGAGCCGTCAATATTGCCGTGCATGTTGTCAATAAAATTAATCAGAAAAAGTTCATATACCTTTATAATCGTAAGGTGTCCAAATAATCCGAGGCTATAAATTGTTGCGTCTCTCTCTTCCCACTGGACTTTTCTTCGACGACGTTGCATATTCAATTCCTCCTCCGCTAGTTTCGATTCTGCTCCCGCCCTGCAAATCCCACATTCTGACACTTATCTCTTATCTTTAAACAATCCTTTATTATGTGATTCCAATGCCTATTGTAATGCCTTCTTCTTTGTCCTTGTCGTCGTTAATTTTGATTTCTGTTTTGTTATTGTTTCATGCAGGAAGAGTGAGATGTACACCCTCCGATGATAACACCCCAAGTTCACCACCACTAGTGTCTTCCACAAACTCCTCATCGAAGCACCGTCACCGTTGGGTGGGTCCTATCGGTTACCGTGTAATCACCGTGGACGTGAACGGAACAGGGCAATTCAGATCCGTGCAAGCCGCCGTGGATGCTGTCCCAGACAATAATCGAATGAACGTCGTCATTAATATTAGCGCTGGATGCTACGTGTATATATAACTTGCTCTTGCCAATAATATGTAACTACTAATAATTAATAATTAAAGCTGATATGTTGTTTTGTGCTCCACTGATGGTAATGCAGAGAGAAGGTGGTGGTGCCGGCGACGAAATCCTATATAACGTTTCAGGGAGCGGGGAGGGACGTGACGGTGATAGAATGGCATGACAGAGCCAGCGACCCTGGTCCCAATGGACAACAGCTACGTACTTACAGAACTGCTTCTGTCACTGTCTTTGCCAACTATTTCTCTGCCAGGAATATCAGCTTCAAGGTATTTAAGATTCTGAGAGGAAAGGAGATAGAAAAAGAAAAGAGGAGAAACCAGATCCGGAGAGAGAGGCAAAGACATATAGGTGGTGGGAAATTAGAAAATATACATATTCAAACTTTATGTGGACAATGCAGAACACGGCGCCGGCGCCGATGCCGGGAATGGAGGGATGGCAAGCGGCGGCGTTTCGTATATCGGGGGACAAGGCATATTTCTCAGGATGCGGATTCTACGGTGCACAAGACACTCTTTGTGACGACGCGGGCCGCCATTATTTCAAGGACTGCTACATCGAGGGTTCCATTGATTTCATCTTCGGCAATGGCCGTTCCATGTACAAGGTCTTTTTGATTTCTTCTTACTTTAATTACCTTCTTTTTCTGTGTTCACTTTTTTGACAGCTTTATTTCTCACACACGAGATTGTAAAAAGGTATTGCGTTTTTGGGTAAATTAGAGTACGTGCATTAGAATGAAGCTGTGTGTATCGTGCACATAATAGAGCCAAAGATATTGCTGAGATAACACTTGACAGCATTGCTGAGATAACACTTGACAGCTTTTTCAAAAACACTACTTTTCCCTCTAACTTTTTTCTTTTCGACTTTTACCATAATTTTAAAAATTCAAAAGCTTCGAAGAATATTATATTACTAGACAGTGCCATGAGACTGAGAGTTCTATCTCTCTCTCTCTCTCTTTTTGATACAAGAGAATAGAATAAAACAGAAACTGGAAATTAGAACTACATAAGGGAAATTAATCCCACTTGCTCATGAGTGATCTTCTGTTGAAGAAACTCAGAACGTAACTGAGAGTCTCTGATGGCGCAGGATTGTGTAATGCACTCGATAGCGACGAAATTCGGTTCGATAGCAGCCCACAAGAGAAAATACGTGGACGAGAAGACGGGCTTCGCATTCGTAGGGTGCCAGGTGACGGGTACGGGCCCACTCTATGTGGGACGGGCCTTGGGTCAATACTCCAGAATCGTCTACGCTTATACGTATTTTGATGACATTGTTACCCAAGAAGGTTGGGACGACTGGAACCATGTGGACAAAAAAAACAAGTAACCTCTCTCTGCATCATTGTCTTGTCTCTCAACTCAAATATCTTTCCCAAAATTTTAAAGACTTTGTTTGGTGTATTATCGTATAAATTGAGTTTCTCGTGATAGTGATTAATAGTTGTATGTGAAATTGTGGTCAGGACTGTGTTTTTCGGAGTGTATAAGTGCCGGGGCCCAGGAGCTGCGGCGGCGCGTGGGGTGTCTTTTGCCCGTGAGCTTGACTTTGAATCTGCCCATCCCTTTCTCGTTAAGAGCTTCGTCAATGGCAGACACTGGATCGCACCTTCTGATGCTTAATTTTAGTATTTTGCACACAAGTACACACTTCATTTTTTTCATTCTTTTCATTATATTCAGCCTTCTGATATAGTACATTATTTCTCATTCATTTTGTATAATTAATTATTCTTTGTCATCTTTAATTTGATGTATTCATTTTTCCTGTTTAGATGTTGTTCCCACTATATATATGCACATCGTTTGACTATGTATATTAAAGAAAGAAAGATGAGGAGAAATAAGAAAGCCAAAGTTCCATTTTGTTATCTTCTATATGATTTAGATTTTAATTGAACTTTTCTTTTGCTATGTCTTTGTCGTTCATTATCTTGCCAGTCATATATTAATTGAACATATATTTGTTAAAATAAAGTAGAGAGAAAATGCAGGGAAATGAGAGGATATCTTTATTCATCGTTCAAAGCTTTTTAAATAGGCAAAGTTACAACCATGTTATATGAGAATAGTTAGAAAGAAAAGAGGGGTTGGGTTCCAAGAACCAACGTCGTCAGAATAAAGCATTTATTATGAAATTCTGTTGGAGCCTCATAACAAAGAAAGATACCCTTTGAGTCCAATGTCTTTGATTTAAATATAATTGCGGTGATTTACTTGTGTCTAATGTCTCCAGAAAGCAAAACTCATCCTCTGTATAGGAAGCGATTGTTGAAGTATATGACAAGTTTCTCAGAGGTGTAGGAAAAAAGGTTAATAATGGGGCGGGAACTAAGTTCTAATCTGGCCTTTGGTTGCCCCTTGATAAACCCCTCTTAACCTTTGTTTCAAACCCATCCTCTGTAAATGATGATGAAACGGTTAGGGATCAGCTATTAACGAGTGGGAGATGGGACATTAATAAATGGCAAAGGGTTTTACCCCCTCAAATTATCACTACTCTTACCAAAATGCACCCGCCCTCCAACAACTCCTCAGACTGTTTTACATGGAGAGAAGTAAATGATGGTTGTTTCTCTATCAAATATGCCTATCGATATCTCTTTGACAGAGATAGAGTAAATATGAATAACTTCTGGGCTTAGATGTGCAAATGACAGCTTCCTAAAAAGTAAAATTTCTTTTGTGGCAAGTTGATTATAAAAAAGATTTGTCACTAACTCTCTTAGAGATAGAAGAGGCCTAATTAATGAGAGTGCTTGTCCTTTTCAATGTAACAAAGAGGAAAGTGTGATTCACATTATTAGAGATTGTGAGCGAGCAAAAAACCTATGGAAACAAATTTTAAAGCCTAACTATTTTACTCAGTTTTTTAATGGCAGTTTACATGTTTGGCTCAACTGGAAACCAATCATAAACCTGGGAAAGGTCCAGAACTTCCCGTGGTCATGAATTTTCAATGGGGGGGGGGGGTGTTGGATCCTATGGACAACCATATACAAATTTCTATTTCAAGGAGGAAGCACGGATGCCAGGGAGACGTTGCATCTATGCAACCACCTTCTCATGAAAAAAAAATGCAAACCAAACTCTAAATCAACAGATTTTCCAACTTGACAAGGAAGAGGAGCAATCTTGGACCCCTTCCTACAAATGTTGTTCGCATAGATGTTGATGGATTAGTACATCATCAACACCATGCGGCTTGTGGGGGAGTAATAAGAAATGCTTAGGGCGAATGGTTGATGGGATTCTATAAATCCCTTGGTCTCCATACTGTTATTGTAGTGGAAATTTATGTTATCATGATAGGGTTAAAAATAGGATATCATATGAGCTTTTAGAAAATAATTCTTTACTTTGACTTCTTGATGTTGTTAATACTCTTATGAGAGATTGTCTTATTGATCACCCTTTCAAAAACATTATTGGAGATATTAGAGATCTCTTGTTCCGGAACTGAGACGTGGAGTTACATCATACTTTAAGAAAAAACATCTCATGTGCTAATCTATGGCCAAAGAAGGTCATAGCATTGCTGTTGAAGTTGGAATGGTTTTTATTTCTATTTCTAGAGGATGCCTTGATATGGTTTTGAAGGATCAACGGAATTGTCACTAGTAGTTTTTCTTTCTAGTATGTTGTACTAAGGACTATATTTTTCATAGTCTAGTTCCTTCTTTTCTTTTAAGCTTCGGTTTGCCTGTATTACCCAAGAAAAGAAAAGAAACCACTACTTCAATATCACTAAATGCATAACATTTTTTCATAAATGTGGTACTGAAGCTCATGCCATAAAACATAAAATGGGATAATAACTTGGCCTAACATCAAGTTAAGACATGTAACAACAAATTAATTTTCCAATAATATTAAGGTGTAAAAAGTGCAATATAAGACATAGTTTGTAGTACAAATTGCATTACAAACTATATTTTATATTTATGACTGGAGGTAGTATTAGACTCCAACCTCAACGAAAGAAAATACAAAATACATTTAAGGACTCATTAATTAAGTTAGGGAAAATTTCACTGAAGTCCCAAACTGCACAAAATACTACCCAAAAGTCCATGGAAATCTCCTGATTGATGTCAAGTCCCTTGGGATTTTTGTATCATATAATCCAATTGTCAAAAGATTGAAATGCCCTTATTGAAACAAAGAAAAAGGCTTCCAAATTCAAACCCCCAATTCTTCTTTCTCTCTCCTCATAGCCCCAATTGCTCTTATCTCTCATAGATCGCATTTTCCGTTGCCCCACCAAGGGTATGTTTGGTTTGAGGGAGGGGGAGGGAGGGAGGGAGAGAGAAAAGAAAAAGGAGAGGAGGGAAAAAATTTTAAAATTGAATGTAGTGGGGGCCACAAGTTTTCCTCTCCCCTCCTTTTTTTTTCTCTCCCCCCTCCCCCTCCCCCTCCCTCAAACCAAACATACCCTAAAGCTGATATCATCAACATCATTGTTCATTGGTTGTCACCATATGGAGCAAACATAGCCGTCACAGGAACCAAAAAAAAAAAAAAAAGGTTACAGTGGGGCGTTCTGTTGGTGTGATTATGAGATTTAAAGATGGTTCTTGCCAGGATAAACTTGATTAATTGTGATGTCTCTCATATATGCTCTACCTCCTTGTTTGTATTTGTGAAATATTAAGCTTCACCTAGTTAAATGCAAAGCATTTGTTATGGTTGTGGTTCCAATGTGTTTGGGTAGGGTCTTAAAGTTTTTGCTATGTTTTTGGTGTAGTCTGCTTTGTTTCTGCATCATAAGTAGGAAGGAATCAACATGGGGTGAAAGTTTTAACTTGTGGTTACATCACTCTGGTGTGTTAAGAAAAAATATGTTGTTAATGGGTGCAATAATAGTTATTAATATAGATGATAAACTTGTTAATAACATTTTTAGGTCAAGTGTTATTTTAATCATTCTAGTTGTGGTTTCATTGTATTTGGGTAAGGTTTCAAATATTTTCTATGTTTTTAGATATATTGTTATCCGTTTAACTAGTAAAAGTGGGAATGAATCATTAACATAAGGTGAAAGTTATCTGGTTGGAATTGTTGGTGTACAAAGTTAGAATGTGTTGTTAATGGAGGCATCGATATTGTTAATATGGGTGGTAAACTTAGAAATGACAACTCTATTGTACAAGTTGGAAGTGGTGATGTCTAGTACGTTTTGGAAGAATCTACCATGTTTTCTTCATATAATGGGACGATTTGTAATTAGTGAGACATATTTCAGGGGTCCAGTGAGAACAAAAACCATTAAGAAAGACATAAGTTATGAAGCGTTCAAACGAGTTTATCATTGTGGCAAATGTAATAAGGTTGGCCACATTGCCAAGACTAACAAGAATCTTAATCCAAGCTGAACTATGTTGGTGGCTTATGTATTTTTTCCCCCCTGAAAAATGCATCTAATACTCTCTTTTTTAAACGTCATTAAACACACTTAAGGGGTAATCGGATAGAAATGTAGGCTATATGAATATGAAGTTACTATCTTATAGATGCATTTGAAGATGTAAATGTAAGTTGGATATAAAATGCTATTTATATGAAAATTTTTATTCTCATATAAATCCAATTGCCAACGGATGGACATGAACTTGTCACTGAACATCCATGGACTTGTCAATACAATGTCGTGCACTCGTTTATATGTATTCATATATGTTTACATGTTATGGTTAAAGTGTAATCAGATTATAAACAAGTTATAATTTCATATTATGTGGGCATATTATTTTGACAAACAAAAGAGTTTTCACTGTCAGTTGCCTCACTTGTCAACGCATGCACATAAACAACAATGAATACTCATAGGCCTATCAATAGATGCTCATGATCTTGTCAACGCAATGATATATTTGCACTTGTTAATATATCTTCATGTACGTTAACAAAACATGGCAAAGTGGCATCACTTTGATAAACAACATTTGTTATTAAAATTTCATATTAATTATACAGATATATTTTTTTCACAAACCAAAGAGTTGTCACTATTAGCTCTCTGACTTGTCAACACAGACACATAAACTTGTTAATGGACGCATATGGATTTGTCAATGGATACCCATATGCTTGTCAATTTATCCGCATGTATGTTTACATTATCTAGTTAGATTGCAATGATAACAAAAGCTTACAAATGCTGTTACAATAATAACCATTTAGATACAAAGTTTTTGGATAATCTTAATTTACCATTGATATCATGTAAATACAATGAGTCACTAAGTTGATCATAGATTAAGTTACAAAATATATTTCATGAATATTTATGACTAATCCTAATTACAATCAAACTTGTTTGTCTATTTTGTTCTCTTCCTCTGACCATTTTCTTGTATCAAAGAAAACACTTTATCACAATATATATTGTTCGGATGAGTCGCAAGCCACTACAAGCATCTAACCTTCAACTCATGGAAGTCTTGCATTGAGTGATAAGGCATAGCGTAAACAAGTTTTTAGTACACATTCTAAGTCACAATTTTAAAATTGAAGTGTAGCAGTGAGAAATTTTCAGCAATTTTAAAAAATGTGCTTGAAACAAATTAATTTCACTCCTGAAATTAATTTCATTTCCCCTTAAGACTGTAGTGGTATTTCGGAATATTGTGGGGCTTTGAGAAATTATTTAACTACACGGTGGGAACCATGTGAAATTTTCCTAGGATTCAATGGCAGAGATAACTGAAATTGAAGTAGCAAGTCATCACAACGTCTCCCGCCTAGATTTCTGAAGCATATGTCAGTAAATTAATTTAATTTCCTATTTCAGTAAAAGATGGGGAGACAAGATATGGAATAAATAAGAAACGATAAATCTCAAACCAATCATTTATTCATTTTTGCACCGGTTCGGACAAAATAATAATGTCTATCACGTAGGTCGCAACCAAACCTTTAAAGGCTTTAATTAATCATGGAAAAGCACATTATTAATTTGTTCAAATCCTCCATTTTGTGACGTTCCTCATTCCGGGGCCACATTTTTGACTTTTTCTACAGCACCTTTGACTTCCACTTTGACTTTTGACAATAAGTAAGTGACATCTTGTAGTGGATCTCTTTATGCTTTCTTGAAAAAATGGAATTTGTAAAGCCGCTTTACAATAACCATACGACTCAAAAGTGTGCGCTATTCACCCTGTCAAGTGTCATGTTGGTTTGATTTTTGGGCATCTCACCGTTGATTAAAGGAGATAAAATCAATGAATCTGTTTTGCCAAGGACATTTATGAAAAACAAGGCATTGTGAAGGAGTTTCCATATGATTAAACGATATTTAACTCGGAGAGATATTAACCGCAATTTTTTTTTTTAAAAAAAGATCTTTTGCCTTATTTAGCGGTTGTCTTAGCGTCCGGTTGAATTGATATTTGAAAAATAAGTTTATGCAAGTCAAAATAAAATTTCTCGCACACACCTATATCGTAAACCATGGATCACGTGGAAAAAAAACAACTTCCACTGCTAATATAAATGGCCCTTTTTGATAGAGTATATACCATATTGTGTTGATCAAAGTTGATGTATAATATTTAATGGTATTTTACATTTTTTTTTTCACGATATTTTTATTTTTCAATTCATCCTTTTTCTTCCTCCCCTTACATACTAAGCGTTGCCTCCGCTCAAAATTATTTTAGGCCCTAATATTCCTTCCCATCATAAGTTTGTCACTTTTATTTTTAGCTACCTTTTCAGAAGTGAGAAAAAACGGTTATCTCGTTATTGCTTCATTCTTTTTCCATTTTTTATTTAATTCCTTAAAGAACCCATCGAGTACACCGAATAGAGCCTCAAAGACTAATCAGCACAAGCAAGATTACTGAGGCCAACAGCTGTATAATGAATGAATTATAAAGTGTAAGACATTTATCATCAAAGACTGAAGCCTCTTATTTGAAAATTTAACTCCATTTCATAACCGAAACAGATACAACTGGGACAAAACTTAATTCAATTTCAATTTAATAGACTACACTTTCGTCATTGATCTGTTGTGGTCATCTTTTTACCTCAAGATACAGTTGTTCCCTAATAAAAATGAACTAAGGTATCATAATACTAACCTAAGCAGGTGCCCTATAACACCATCTGTAGCCTGGGATGGTGGCTATGTCAACTCCCCTCGGCATTTCACAGAAAACAAGATCCTAATATCAAGTGAGGCAACCACAATTAATCATACATGGCCAGCTCACGAGTTGGTAAGCAGTATCTCAGAGATTTAAAAATGAAAGGAGGGGTAGAAAAACTGTCGTCTTTTGCTACTTGACGAACTCCATGTGATGTGTAACCCTTTTTGGTACTTCCATCAATATGCAGAAGCCGGGTGAACCATGACAAATAAAATTTGATATTTACAGCTTGTTTATCTGCTCAAAATTCGACCCATGAAGATCTCCAAAATTGCCACTGTTCATGGAAGAAGGTGCCTAAGAAGACTCATCGGGCATAAATGCGGATAGCGGCAATCCCAAAACCTCCCCCAAAGGCACAATATCACCCTTTTTGTGATGGCTAAATGAATCATTGAAACTCTCAACACTCCATGAAGCTGTTCGACGCGAATGAGGGGAACAATGGCTATTGCGGTTTGTCATTGGGGGCTCGTATGAAATATTATCCATGCTTGGAAACCTTTGTAGGCTTGGTGATGAAGAGTTTTGGGGGGATAGGAAGGAATCATTAGTGGAGAAAGATACAGGATTTTCTTTAACTACACTACATTCTTGATTGCTTTCTGCTACAGTTTCTATTGTCTGCTCAGCTGTTGATGGTGCAAGAGCAGGAATGAAAAACTTTGCATTAACAGCAAGAGAGGGTTTAACAGATGGGCCAGAAGGGGACTGAAAAAAGTTTGTAGAATTCCCACCACTTTGGTTGAAGGTGTCCACATACCTGCCAAAAAACCGCAAGCATTTTCCATCAAGTTCATAAGCCTTCAAATGCTTTTGAGCATTGAAAGATATAATCATCAATAAGAAAATATTCCTATTTTTTCCCCTATATTGCACTAAGCCGGATTCATTGAAGGGCCAGCAGCTAAATGCTCTTTCTGGTTTCCTTTTCTTAGGTTCTGGGTACTTTCAGTATACATGTTAATTAGTCAGACAAGGACTCTTCTCAGCTTTGTTGAAGTTTCATCTTTGAGACTTGGCTATCATGGTAGCTAGACTTTTTAGGTGCGACAATATTTATAATTAATAAGGAAGACTATCTTCAATTCAGTGTTGTCTAAATCTAAGAGCAGCCAATTGGTGTCAACTTCACATCACAATGCTTGACTAGCACTCTACTTGTAACGAATTGGACATCTGCTTCCATTATTAAACTGATCTCAACTAGTTTTAAAGTAAGTTGTTACCTTGACCGAACACCAATACTCCCCCGGGTAGAGAATTTATTTGAGCTAGGTGGTATTGGTGGGATTCCTGAAGTATTTTCAGAAGCACTCGCAGTTCTTAACTTTGGACCCTCATTAGAAGGAGCGCCTTCTGTCTTCAATGTAGATTTCAAGTTATATTCAGGATTACCATTCTGGAAAGAAGCAGTTGTAGGAGGAGGTTGCAATGCAACTTCTTCAGCTGGAGGTTCAGCACCCTCCTCTACCCATCTCTTCATCTTTTCATCATAAAAGAATTTGTTCTCTTCACCTAACTTAGCCTTCAGATTGCAAAATAAGAATCACACAGTAGTTAGAATCAGACTACTGAGAAGAAAACAGCAAGCATTGACAAAAAACTTAGTACATATGAAACGAGCAACAATACCTGTTGGCTGGGACGGGATCTCAAGACCAACCCCACCGTCTTCTGCAAAAGAGATGTTCCAAAGCTAAATCGAGAGAAGTGAGATGTGGCCCTTGAATCTGATGCTTTGGCTTGTGAATCAGGTGAGGTAGTCTCCTGTGACGTCACAAATTTCAATTGAGTAAAATACAATTTAAGTCAACCATAAACATTTAAATTGAATAAAAGATCGAAAGTACACTTCTCAAAGCAAACACACCTGTCTTGGGCTCCTACCAATGTCTGGCTCTGAAACACTCCTATTATGCATTATCCTTCTATTACTGTTATTAGTCCCCTCACTAATGGGTTCAATTGAAGAAGAGGCCACTAAAGATGACATGGCCACCGTTGATTGGCTATTGGGCACTCTAGGAGCCGTAGGTTGGTAGTTTTGTTCATTTCTGTGGGCTTGTGATGACGATGGAGCAGGCGGTGGTAGACCACCAACCACACGATTTGCAGTGCTATCAAAAAAGTTGAGCAATTTGCCCACTAGTTTTGCACGAGCCAGACTGGCTGCATATCCACCCTGCCGATATATTGTTTATTAACAAAATGACTACCGAGACAGTTAAATTATGAACATTATAACAAGACAAGTACCTGTTGGTGGGTTCTAATCCTTTCCTCGAGTGATAATACAAATCGTTTCCATGTCTCTACTTCTGGTGCTCGTCTAGTTTTTAGAGACTTCAGTACTGCTTGGCAGTACCTGAAGTCACACCACTATTAGAAGGCAGATTATGTGAAACCAAATATCATAAATCTCTGATAACTTACTTCAATGAGTCTGACAACTTTCCCACTTCAGCTAACATATAGGCATATATGAGCTTATATGGCTGAAACGGAAGTAACATAAACTGAGAGTTTCCAAGCACCTTTGAATACTCATATAGCTCTGTCCTCTAACCATGTTACCCATTAAGTCAGAGAAGGTTTAGTTCCTTAGAAAACAAATTAAAAAGCACTAAATTAAATTAATCACATCATTTGTTTGAGAGAGCAATAGATGTCGAGGTTTACAAAAGCAAGTCGCACATAATAAAATACACTAAAACGAGCAACACCATACTGGATGATAAATCCCACATTCATTCAACATGAACATGTATTTTATACATATATGTAGAGAGAGAGAGAGAGAGAGACATTTTGTCGATTAAAGCTCTTAACCAAATTAAATGAGAATTAGGGGGAAATTTTAGTTTGAAACTTTGGGAAATCCCAGGAGTTAAACCTACCTAGGAATCCATCTAAGTGCAAAGTTAGTAGCAGATCAACAACAATATGCAAGATATTTTGTTTGGGGAGGACATTGGAACATCAAATTTTGAGAAAGAAGCAACTAATAGTTTAAAGGAATTTACTCCTAACCACAGAGAGAGTTTCAAATAACCTGTATAGCCTCTGGACTAGCATAAGTTCGAGGATACTTGAAGTGATCTACTCCAATTAGACAAAGTCTAGCAGTGTCTGAATATGACTCAAAGTTTGCTTCAGCAACTATATAGCATATGTGTGCGGCAATAATCTAAATTTTTTTTTTTTTTTTGGCCAAACAGTAATCTAAAATATGAGTATGAAATCAGAAACAAAATAGAAACTCCAATTATAAAGATAGAAGAAAATATAGATGAATATAATACCTCACTTCTTTCCTTCCATAGGCAATCGCCAAGATGAATAATCACAAGTTCATCATCTTTTGTTCTATTTGCAGTTATTACAGCCAAATTCTCCTCCCATTCATTAAGCATGTCACTAGATTCAAACTAAAAATAACGAAGCAAAAACAAAAGTTTGAGCTTTCCAAGTCAAATAAAAGTAAGCTTTGCAACTATTGAACTAAGTAAGAAAACTTCTACGTCTCACAGGCCATAGCCATTGGATGAATTGTACGTATATCCTAACAAGATCACCTGTGTAGGTTGTTGAGGCATAATAACAGCACCAGAAAACCCATTAGTTGAAGTGCCAGTATAAAAAACTTCAGCTGGTTGACCTGAAATTAGGAGGCATAACGTTCGCAAAGGTGAACCTGCAACCAGCTGTCTAATTGCCATTTGCTTCACTGTATCAACGTAGAACTGCATTGCAAGGTTACAACATGTGAGGACTAGTATAGATTAGATAGACGATCCAATAAAGCATATAATTCCCTACAATGTAAACCACAATGGGAACTTGACAACTGACCTGATCACCAAGTTGTGAAGCAAGAACAAGAGCAGGTCCCCACAATTGACCTTCTTGCGCACATTGTAAAGCCTCTTTCTTTTTGCCAGAGACAAGAAGATTTTGCACCTTAGTTGCAGTTGACTATAACCAAATGTTGTCAGTTATAAAATATGGATTTAACAATCTGAGAGCAGAAGGGAAAATCAATAACAAGAACTTATACACACCCGGATCTGTACTTCAGAAGGCAGATTCTGCAAATAGTGGTGAGGCAACGCATCTTGGGTAAACTTAGTGCCCTTTTTCTTGGTAGATGCAAAAAGATTTGCCATTGCTGACTCAGGAGTGTCATTTTCCTGTATAAATAACACAAACCCAAAAGGTTGCAGATTTAACAATGAACTCTTGAGGAAGTGTATAGTAGTAGGCATGTCATTTTATTTTCTTTTTTGTATAATGTGGCAAAAATATTGCTCAGAATTATGAAGGAGGCGTAACAAGTCTACAATAATATTTAAAGATCGTCCTGAATAAATCATGTAAGTCACATGGGGAGATTAATCATCAATTAGAAACTTTGTTGCCAGTCTAAAGATATTTTAAGGCATAACTCAGAGCCACTAAAAGCCAACAAGCATTTTTGGGCTAAAGAACAAAGAGAATACTACATGGTGACATCAACTTGCATGATTATCTAAAGCAAGGTGACAAAGAATGTTAAGTCTCACAATTTCTCAAAAGAATGACCTTTCATATCACAAAAAACGTATAGAGCTTGAGTGTTCTTTGGCATAACTAATAAACCAGCACAAAAGGAGATTATTTAAAATATAAACTAACCATCTTTATTATCAGACTATATTAACTCTAGATTGCAGTCTACATTAATGTTGTATACATACCTATTACCAATGACAAAAGAAAAAAAAAAATCATGCAAGGCAACAGAAAAATTATGCTATATTGCAGACTTGCCGTCACAATTTCAGAATGAATGTTATGAACTGTACAGCTTTTAATAGAATTTTTCACAGTATTGAAAAGTACGACAAATTCAATGTATATTGTATCCAATGCAAAAAGAAATAATTTGAAGAACAAAAGATGTAACTTACTTTTAATAAGGTGTCTGTACCAAAAGGAGAATGTAGTTTTCCATAGTGTTGACAAGCTATTTTAAGTAAAGAAAGAAGCAATTTCAACCTTTCGCCTTTAATATAATCCATATCAGGTGACTCGCAATCCACAATCCTCTCGTCTATCCATTTGTACAACTCTTTACTTCCAACACCCCCACCAACCAATGGACCTGGGAAAGATTGTTGGCATAAAGCACGAAAATAGTCTCTTGTTCCATTTCCAATACCAGTAGAATTTATGTTTCCCATCACAACTTCCATCAAGTTCAACACAAAGACAGAACTTTGTTGAGTACCCTTGAAAGGAAGGGGACAAAATACACAATGTCAATCCTTAGATAAGTTACTGCTAGAAAAACAATGTCAGGTTCCATTTTCCATAGATCCTTAAGATGGAAGATGGGGGCAAAGGAAATATTTTCAAATACACGTAGAATAAAAGCAACCTCCAAATCTTTCTGAAACCGAAAGGGACATGGAATGAAACTAAAGAGAGGAATATAGAAAGAATTAACCTGGCTTCCATATGATGAGCTCAAAAGACTAGAATTTTCCATTATAATGAGTTTTCCACCAAATCCGAATGTAGCTAGGGCATGAGGAGGACGTCCAGCGAATGATCGTCCCAGATGAGGGGCATGAGAAAGCTGCTGTCCTCTGGGGAATGATTGCTGGGAATGACTAATGGGCTTTGTAATTGCAGGGTCATTATTTGAGAAGCTTTTTGGCTCATCTAACTTTGTATTTGAATAATTAAATTGCTGAGAACTGTCTGTGCCAGGGGTGAAGCTTTGCAATTCAATAGTTCCATTAGCCAAACTATGACCCTGACTAGAAATCATTTGTTGATCCTTGTTCGCTGAAATACTTGTTCCATAAGAATAACCAAATTGGTGGTTTCTACTGAAACTATTATCCACACTTCCATTTACAATCTCAGTAGTGTACATGTCAAAACCCTGTTGATGGTTACTACCATATGTGCTATTCCAGCTACCATCTAAGGCCTGATTACTAACATCACGTGACCCATAGTTGCTAGCTTGGCCATATTCATTACAGAAACTATTACCACTATTAGAAAATGTGCCAGTACCAGCAATCCCATTTTCCCGCCCCTGAATTGAAGAAATGTAGCTCTCCAAAGTTCGCCATTCTTGGGCAATCATGTCATAATACCAACCAGGATATTGAGGATCGAAAACCATATGCTCTGGGTACCCATTATTTCCTTGGGAAACCTGACTCCAGCTAGATACACTTTCAGTTGTGCCAGTTTCAGCCAAGGTTCCATTGGAAGCAGTTGTCCAATCTACAATTGAATTAGCTTCACAGTTTCCTTGAGTTGCAGTTGTTGCGTTGTATCCATCTATTTGATACCATTGTCCGGTGTTGGTGTCAAACTTCCAACCAGGATAAAGATTTTCCCAGTACTGACAGCTACTTGGATCATGCTCACTGGTGTTTGTTTCCAAAGATGCATAACCTTGGCTATCTTGATATCGTCCGTAATTATTTGAATTATTTGTGCTAGCATTTTGATTTTCATGATGAGAATTCACCTCATTAATTAAATCATTGCATGTCTCCCCTGGAAAATCCCTAGATTGATCATCCAATTCATTGAAAAAGTCAGAGTATGAACCAAACCCAGTACCTCCTTTAGAATCCGCATAAAATGAATTCCAACCCACCTTTTTCACCCCAGAACTTGTGATTTCATCACTCTTGCTTCCAGCTGAAGCCGGTGTTGATTCTGATCCCTTCACATCGTCAGTAGTTTCCATCCCACAATCATTCCTAGCTGACATTGAGAACACCGAATTTTCATCTTCTTCATGATCACCGACCAATTCCGTGTCCAGCTGCGCGTTACAATTTTCGCCTTTAACTTCATTCACACTCTCACCACCATCTGGTTTTTCAATTGACGCATCAACGTCACTAATACCCAGATCGGCAAATGCCTTGTCGTCATCGGAATCATTTTCTTCATCTTGCCCAGAATTGTTAGGTTCCATATCATCCTCTATCAGTTTCTCGAAGAAATCTACGTTGGCATGATCCTCCTGACAGACTTCAAATGGAGGATTTGAAGCCATCGACCAAACAAAAACTTGATCCTTTACCGGTCCTCCTGATCCCGCCAAATATTCAAAGCCAATTTGCCGCGAAACACTATCAGGAAACCATTAATTTCACCTCATACAAATCCAACCCCCCATGCCCAAGCTAAATGACAAGCAAACCTTTTTTTTATTCTGACCTGGATATCATAATTCATAAATCAACTACCTCCTGGAATCCATGCCCGCACTTCTTCTCAGTACATCCCAGGAAAAAAAAAATGCAACTTTAAACGGAAAAACTAATAATGTAACGATTAATTCGTAATTATTTTTTTAATTAAAAAAGAAGAGGCTAGCAATGCCAATGAAATCAGCAAGATTTTGAGAAAAAGGTTCATTTGTGTGAATCTCACATAATGAATCCTAAGATTAGATTTATGACTCGAAGAAAATGCTATTCAACCATTTTTGAACTTTTCAATTCCCTGATTTCCCTTGGCTAACTCCCCGGTAAGGAATAACACGTTTAGTTATTTTTTAAAATCCGACAAAGTATTTATGAAAATTGTTATCAACATTAAAAATTAGTTCTAACATTATAGATGAATAATACTATCTCCGGTCTTAATTAGAGGACAAAATTTGTATGCAATTGCACTACAAACTTTATCTCATAAATAGGGAGTATTTTTTTTCTTCCATAAAATGAAATAATACATCTTGAGCAGTCAAAATTATCTTTTGAAAAAGATGTCAAACAAGTTTCTAACGTGGAAACAAAATCTTGTTCCTGTGAAACTTTCGAAATTTACCCCCAAAAAAATGGGGAGGGTCCACATCAGTTTTATATATATATATACAGAAAAAAGTTTAAGTGGAGGTAGATACTAGTATCCTATCAGAGTCAGGGTATACCTCTAGGCTGAGAGAGCGTTTACAGAGGTATTTACAAACCACCCATCAACAAGGCTCTCACATCGATCAGTAAATATCGAATCTTCTCCTTTTTAGAGTGAAAACTAACGTCTTAACCAAGTGTGCCACTCTGCTCAAATCAATTGAGCTGATAGCCTGATACCAACACGGCAAATAATCAAGTAGGCAATAGCTTTTTTTAAAAAAAAATTTTGGTAAAACAAGTAGGCAATAGCTTTCAGGGGATGGAAGAGTGTATCATTTTCAGCCCAATAAAACTTGTTTGTTTTGGGCCAATATTGTTTGTCCCACAATCGTAATACTTTGAAAAAAAAAAACAGAAGAAGAAGAAGTTCCTTTGACTGTTGGGCTGGTCAACGATGGCTTTTGATTTTTTTCCCTCTTTGTGTGCAACTTTTCCTTCAAAAGCCCCATAAATTCCACAAACCCCCCCCCCGGCCCAAAAAAAAAAATCAGCCCATTTACTTGGGAGAGGGGGGAATCCTACCTAGACTTAAGTAGGGCTATCAAGGACCTTGTAGCCTAATAATATGGTGAAATGAATAACTCATGATTTACATGAAATTAACTTTCTTAACCCAGATTAATCAATTAGACCAAAGGGAGATTGATAAAAGAGAGGGATTAATAAGTCTAATTTCCTAATAGAAACATAGGAAACACTTAAGTTCAATAACACCTCATTCATTAGAAAACTCATAATGAGGTAAACACTACCCATTAAAACCAATCACAAATTAATTTTGAAAATCATGTTTACAGTTGTCTAATTAAACAACTACACAATTAACTAACTCAATTAAACAATAAAAAGGATAAACCAAATTGATAACTACATTTATAATGAAAACTATATATTAATAATTCAACTGACAATCAATCAAAGGTTTGCAAACAAAAATTTTTGGCTTCGAGCAATTGTCTCAAGCATAAATAAATGCAAAATATCAATCTAATAAAAAAATAATATATTTACAATCTAAAATTAGATCATTGTCAATTAATTCAACTCAAAATCATTTAAAACTAAATAATTCTAAGTCTTGAACCAAAAAGATAAAAAGAAAGACACTCTTTATGATCCTCAAATATAAGTTTTAGGCTTTAACTTTCTCCATACTCCTCCTAAATTATCTCCCAAACAAGCTTAAGCTTTCCATGAAGTTCTCCTGCTCAAACTCCTCTAGGCAACAAACCACGACCACTGGAAAAAGGTATATCGTGGGTGCATAATCAATGAATGGGATGTTATGTGTGTATGTGCGAATGGAATTGTTGCCGTGAGTGCATGGCAGCTGGCTGAATTGAATGGGAGAATGAATGACGAATTTCTGGAGGCGAACCAGCTTGTCAAGTTCGAATGGCAGAACCACGTTGCACACGTATCAGCCTCGACTCCCCACGCCTCCATGAGAGTGTGTGTCATCTTGGGGCGGTTCGGTTAATTAAATCTGACGCGTAGATTGCAGCAATGACTCGGCACTGTCGAGGATGAGAGAGAGTGATGGGAGGAGATGACGAAGTTGTGATGCAGAGAGAGAGATGGAAGAAGAGAAGGGATGGCGAGGTTAATCTTGCAAGGGAAGGGGATGGTGACAGATTCAATGATGTCTTGAGAGACTTGAGGATTGATGAGGACTATTGAGGAGGAGGGCCAAGGGCATTGTGAAAAAGATGATCCACGAGAGACCACTGCACTAGGTTAGATATATTAACATCATCATCATCTGTCAGACCAAACCACATCAAGTGGACTAAATGCTTAGTCTCCTCTCCGGTTTAACTCCAAGAGTCAGTCCAGTCCAGTCCAATCTAGTCTTTTTTTTTATGAGGCCAATTTTTTTACAAAATGGACCAGACTGGGTTGGACTGGACTACCGGATATTTGAACATCCCTACTAGTATACAAATATGCTTCCGTGTGTGTGTATATATAATATGCTTCCGTTTTATCCAAAAAAAAATATAATATGCTTCCGTACACTGCCATAAGTTTAAGAAATATCACCTCCCACATCAAGCGAGTGTTCATAAATAATATAGCAGTCGACATTTTTTATTATAAAACTCAATTTAATTAACAAAACGATAGGAAAATACAAATAAAACTTCTGACTGGCCATGAGTCAGAACCAAATCGGAGGTCCTAAATCTAACAATAAAAACACATTACAACACACCATCATAAACACCAACCCAACAGCATTCAAAAGCAATAAAACTTGCAAGTTTCAACAAGTGGGCCTTAAAGACAGTCAACCCTTTAAAAGCCAGCCAAAACTTGAATTCGACCTCAAACCAACTGTAAAACACTAAAACCACCAATCCACACATCGTTCAAAATCCAAAAAGCAAAATGGGCTCAAGAAAGGGGTCATTGCACGACCTTGAAGAGAATAAGCGTGCTTACAAGCGACATATAGAGTGTGTTGCTTAAAATTATAAACCTTACTGCATTTGTCACTTGTGAGGCTTCTCAATTTGGCACCCATACCAATGCCACCCACCCCCTTTGGATGTTCCTTGCAAGTTCCATGGGTTAGGTTTTTCTCATTATCCCCCATCATCTCTAAATCCTACCCATTTAATCAATCACAATACCACTTTAACTTTTCTTTCACCTCCTCAATCAATGGCCTAGATGAGCTAATAAGATAAAATGAGAAAAATGATGAGGAGAGAATCATCTTCCAAGTTCCACACTATCACATTTCAATCGGCTTCTTGCTGTCAAGACCCTTCATAGGTAGCTCTTTTTGTGAATATTGGCCTTTCAATGAAAATATATACTAACAACATGATAACAAACTTAAAAAGAGAACTCCTTCTAAAAGACTAGTTTATTGGAAGGAAGGGCCCTTTTAAATTTATAAAGGGTTAAGGACCAATTTCACCAATAAACTATAGGGTCAGGAGCATCCAACACAATAAACTTTTGATTGGACCTTAAATACCAACTAACTGTTTAAAATGTTAAATCAGCACAAACGCGTTAGGGTTCCGTCTGGGGCTTCCGTCTCTCTCCCACTCTCATTCATCCGAGAAAGTGAAGGCCTTCTTGTCTCTATCCAAGAAGATCGATTTTCTTACAAAGTAACGGAGATTAATGGCGATTGTGAAGTTGATGTTTCCAAATCACCAATCCCTGAGTCTATTTTCAAGAGGAAAATCCACCCAATAGAAACTATTTCTAAGCCTCAATATCCCATTTCTCTTCTCAGATCATTAGCTCCAAGCTTCAGAATCTCCATTTTCAAGAAGCCTAATAAGGAGAGAGAAACTAGGAATTTTCCCAGAAAACGGAACATGGAAGAGTCATATCAAAACTCTCCGGCACTGAGCAAAGTCAATAGTTCGAGAAGCAACGGGAACAAATCGAAACCAGAGCGATTCTCGAAGGATGTTTTGCGAAAGTATGTTAAGCTGATCAAACCTCTGTATATGAAAGTTTCGAGAAAGTACGACGATAAAATGAAGTTTTTCGATGAGGTTTCTTCTATAGCTTCACCGATGTCGTCCCCGTCGGTGTCCTCTGTTTCTTCTTTCTCGATGAAAGAGAAACAGGGGAATATTTTGACGGGGATCCGGGTAGTTCGTAAGCATCTGGGTAAGAGTAAATCGGCGTCGTCGGTGAACGGAATAGCATCTCCAACGAAGAGGAGTGATGATTCCCTGTGGGAGCAACATGATGGGATCCAAAGCGCCATTCTTCATTGCAAGAGATCTTTCAACGCAACAGATGATTAATTAGTGAATGCTTTGGTTTCAGATTCTTCATTCATGGAAGATGACGGGTCAAAAAGTTGTTGAAGGGTGATGATGGCGAGAAAAAGAAGCTAACAGAGAAGGAGAAAGTTTGAAAATGAAGAGAGAAGATAATGAGAGAGGGAGACAGATGAAGCCACAGACGGAACCCTAACGTGTTTGTGCTGATTTAACATTTTAAACAGTTAGTTGGCATTTAAGGTCCAATCAAAAGTTTATTGTGTTGGATGCTCTTGACCCTATAGTTTATTGGTGAAATTGGTCCTTAACCCATTTATAAACTCCACTTTACTTGTGAAGCTCCCAACGTGGGACTCATAATATAGTTTCACAAAACACGAGTAATACAATGACAAATTTTAATGCAGAAAATAAAAATAAATTCATAACTACTTTGTACATTCCTTTGTTGGTACAAGTAATTTCTCCTTTTTTGGGTGGTATATGCATGTAATTTATCAAAAGGAGGATTTCAATTATTTCTTCCAATTTCTCGTACCAACACACATATACCAGGATCGACGATATCCACTATGATCTTTCATCTTTCCTAACTCCATCGATATATTTTAAGATCGTTGTAATAAATTACGCTACTCAACAGTCAACACTCGCCAGATAAGATAAGAGCGTTTTTATAAGCGTATAGATTTCATAATCATGCTATTTTATAGATGTAAATTAATTGTTCTTTTCATTCGTATTTTAGTAATATAATTGTTTCGGTGTGTTTTTGTTTCTACATTGGTCTATACAGAAATAGCAAGAAAAGCTTTTGCCTAGAGCTCGGGAATTTTTGCTGATAGACTCCTCAAACGCTGTTTCAAAAGATTGGGATGGACGATTTATATTTAAATACCCTTTCTTAAGAAAAAAATCATTTTGATAAACTGAAATTTACTTAAACCATATAATCACATAATTAAAAAGTGTGTGTCAGTATGATACGATGACTGAAAAAACATATGGGCCTGTTTGGTTCGATTCCATTACACATTACAATGCATTGCAATGAGATGTAATTGTTGTTCATAGTATGTAAGGATTGGAACTACCACAAAAGGAATAGAATTTGTGTAATTAAGATAACATAATTCATAAACTTACAACAATTCTGATCAATATAGAAAAATTTAAAAAAAAAATCATAGGACTACCTAAAATAATAACAATGTAATTAATGGAATCCAAGCCCAACGGATATTGTCTCCTTAACATAATTTGTTTCCTCTATATGGATATCAAATGATGACAAACAATTATCTCATAGGCTAAAACGTATTGCGTTTCTAAAAAAATGACACTATCGATCAGGAGCCCCAACAAACACATCCAAATGCTTTTAGAATCTCACAGTATATGAGATGATTGCATAATGCAGTACTCTCTCTGGTCTTTATTATAAGCCATTAACTAACAAGTGTATTTGATCCTTTTTATAAGACACTTACTTGTTTTCAAGAACATTAATTATCTTTTTCGATGTATGCCCCTAATTAATAAGTGTAGTGAGTAAGAGTAATAATTAATACTCCCTCCGGTCTTAATTATAAGACATAGTTGACTTTTTTGGAGAAATTAAGAAAACTAATCAAATTACTTTAGAGTATTTTTATTTTTATTTTTTTCTTCAAAATAATTAGTTTGATTAATAAACTAATATATAATATAAAGATACACAACATATAAAATGATTAAGTAACTTATTTAGTTTCCTTAATCTCTCCAAACAAAGTCAATTATGCCTTATAATTAGGACCGGAGGTAGTATAATATTAGAGTTTAGTGCAATTAATAAGAGTAATATTAGAAGTTATTTAAATTGTAGGACAACTTTATTGACTTTAACTGTTTTTCTTGGTTTGTGAGAATTGTTAGTTGGTGCCTTATAATAAAGACCAAAGGGAGTATATTGTATATGAAAGCGAAGTGCCGAAAATTGAGATAATTTTCTATCACTTGCACATCTTATTTATAGACAACAAAAACTAATCAGATGGACTCGACTCTCGTCGGTGAACTAATGCGTCGTACGAATAGAAGCAACAGAACGGATAGGCGAACAGATGTGACAGAATAGACATGTGTACTGGTTCGGTCGCGAATGGATGCAATGGAACGGATCGGTGTGCACTGGTTCGGTCACAACATTTTGATTTCAAAAATTATGATCTGCTATAGCCGCTGGTTGGGAGAACGACAGAGGGGCTACAAAGGAATTAATAAAATGTTCGGGGATTGTTTGGACAAAATAATTCAATAAAAAAATTATTTTTAATCTCACACACGCGCAAACCAAACCGAACTGAACCAAACCAACTGGTGACATGAACAACCGAATTGGGACGGATGAGCGGTGACAACAGCACTCGTGTGGTGGACCAAAGCCCACCTACGTCCTACTACACAGAAGTAGGGTGCTCCAAGGGGCCAATTTAGAGGAGTGAAATGTAAACTTATATACCCTTCCACTTCTCCTATTTTATCCAATCTTGGACTTTTACCCACAAACCCGTTTCATCTTTCTTTTTCATTTTCTTCTCCAACCCAATTCTTATTCATAATGTGATTTAAACCCAAAAATCTAACAACAATAATAATGCAATGCAATTTTTTTTTTTAAAGATACAATAAGGAAGGAAATTCCTTTAACGAGCACTATCCATTATCACGTGGGTTGTAACCCTCATTCACCATTAAATGTGCCAACTCCATAGTTGGAGTTCCACCGGGGCAAAATCCAGGATCTACATTTAGTGCCTATTTTGCCATGAAGTCTGCTACATGATTAGTGTCTCTGGGAATATGTTGGACCTCAGCACCCCCAGGCACCGTCATTCCTTCTTCTTAAGGAAAAGAAGTTAACGACTCGTAAGCCTTGTACATGCAGCATTGCTCTATCAGGCTTTTGCCCATTACGGAAAATTCTTCACTACTGCCTTCCATAGGAGTCTGGATCGTGTCCTAGTCCTTAATGATTTTCTTTAATTTCTCTTAATGCAATGCAATATTAGTTACACGGTTAGTGTTTGGTTTGATGTTTAAGTAAGGTACAATGAGTTTTTTTTTTAAAAAAAATAATTATATAAAATTAATATACAATACAAAATCTATTATAGCCTTAGCATAATCTTTATGGATCTTTATGGTGGTGGAGGGTAACAACGGTGGTGTGGAAGAGAGAGGAAAAAAACTGTAAAGGCAATGAAAGCAAAGACGAAAAGGAGGTTGAACGCACAGCGCAACTAGTGTTTTGGGGGTCATAACTGCGATTTTGGGACAGTAAATAGTACTGTACCAAACAAGCTCGGCTCGATCTGCTTTTATTACAAGCTAGTTGGAGCAGTTAATTGAAGTAAAGTGGCTTTTGTCGTTTAACTTTGGTTTGAGAATAACCTCTCTCTCTCTCTCTCTCTCTCTCTCTGTTTTTTTTTTTTTTAAGTTTATGAATTTATCATTCCAATAAATTTCAATTGACCAAATTAATTTTTTTTAAAAAAATAAAAGAATGTCTAAATATAAATTTCATTATTGTACTTACACTCAAATTTTAAATCTGAATACACACTTGAATGTAGATAATTAATTAAGTTCAGTAATATTTTTTTTCTTTCTTATGGAAATAATTGTTTCACTTTTCATATTATTCCCTCTTTTTTTTTAAAAAAAAATTATAAGTTAGATAAATTAGCTTGATGAAAATATTAAATATATAGAAAACAAAATGAATTTATTTTTTGTATTTATAACCAAAGTTCTTAAAGCTGGATTAAATCAGAGCTATTTGAAGTCAACCCAGTAAGAAATTTAAAATTTCAGAGTTATTAATATAAAACTTTTAAAAAATAGTGAACCGGATTGATACCCAAACCAATTCATCGGTTTTCAAGTCAAATCAATTGGTCCGGTCCAGATTTCTAAACCCTTTTTATAGCCAAATGCAACCCTCTAATTAACTTTGGTATTAACCATCAATGCTCCAGAAGTATTTTATTCTTGTAAGGAGGCCCACTTGAAGATTGTTCATACTTAAAAAGATCAAAACGTGTTATAGAAATGTAAATCTATTATCTTTATTCGTTATATGCTTCCAATGACTTTAGGGAAGAATCAAGTAGCAGCAACCTTTTAAGTGATATTCCCCCTAAAAACATATATAGCAATTCACATAACGGCCGGCCAAACCAACAAGAAGATTAAAAACCAAATTTTATTAAAATAAAAACGTGAAATTAATATAGTGGGCGCCAAACTGTCAAAAGAATCCCTAGGCGTGGAAAGCGCAGATTAGTAGCAGTAGGAAACAATCATGTACCTTTCAGCGTGAGAAAGCAGCTTGCGTATTTGCATCGTAAAGTTTTACCAAAATAAATAGCATGAAGCCTAAGAAGCTATAGACGACAATTTTCTAACTGAGTTTTCTGTCGTTTCATACCCTGAGCCTACACTCTGACACACACTCGAACCAAGACTGCTCCAAAGGTTCAAAACTCAACCCATCCACAGCTAAAGTGTTGAGTCCGATCAAGATCTCTATTCGGCCTCTTAATAAAAAACCCAAGTTTCAAATTAGAATCTTGTTGAAGAAAGACGGCCACAAAAAAAGGAATCGCGTTTGTTAGGGCTTGTGAATAAATAAAATATTCTATCCTCTTTTTTGTTCACTGTACAGAATTTTTAATATATTTAAGGAACAAAAGTCCGCGTTGTAAGACACATGGTTTCATTTAATGAGTTATTACATATAGATAAGCAAGCTTTTGATTGGCATACATTTTGATCATATATACGAGGATTGCTTAAATCTGACTGATTCTTCTATAAGAATAGTAGTAAGTATGCATGAGGGGGACCTCTCCATCCTCCTCTTTACCCGGATACTTCGTTCTTTTCAAGGCACATAAATTCTTCCATGACAAAACAAAATATCACATTCAGAGATTTCATAATAATAATTAAAAAAAAAAAAGTTTCTTGATATTCTCCCAGGGGCAATCCCATTGCCCCTGGTTTGATGGAATCATCTGTGCCTACTTTTTATTGGTCTCTTCATTCGTTTTTACACTGTGACTGACTCCGCCTGTGGAATCATTCATTACATGTTTCGCTCTCCAACAACAGAAATGATAAAACCAAACCAAAAAAGAAAAAAAGACTATTACCAAGCACCAACAAAAAAACAAAAGCTGGTGCTCAGAAAATTTTGCATCAGAAAGTGGTAAAAAAGGTTAGAGACGGGCTGGATTAGAACCAGAGCATAGAAAAACGGGAATGGAGAACTTTAGTACTTTTTAAAGGGAGAAGAGTTGTGCAGGTCCACAACCAAATCCCAACAAAAAAATACATAACTGAGTTTTGCAGAGCAAGTATCAAAACTTGTAGTCTGCGCCCAGAATAATGATGGTGATGATCAAAGTTGAGTAGTACAAATGAAAAAAGGAAAAGAGAAAAAAGAGTGAATGGTTAGCCGCTAATCCACCCACCTCTAAACTCTATAGAGCTATAGCCAGACAGTTGGTGAAAACATAAATTATAGTCAGCCATGATTGTACCATCAAAAGCATTGATCTTTTTTTTTGCTCAGAACATCAAAAGCATTGATCTAACAATAAAGACAATGAAATGTTCCTTACCTACAACAAGAAAAAAATAATTAACTTTACCCAATTGCATAATACAACTAAGCATAGCATAAGATCAAAAATTACGCATCAGAAACCACACTTAGTTCATCATCTTCTTCTGCCGGAGCTGGCAGGTTGAGATCTATAGAACATTTAGCAGGGTGGATAGTAATTGACGACGAAGGTGGTAGGAGGTGGGATCTCTTGTGACCACCGAGTGCTTGTCCTGACCCAAACACTTTGTAACAGAATGGGCATTCGAAAATTCTATCGTTACCTGCAATTTTGTTCGTCTCTGCTTCTTCAGGAAGGTAGGTCCTATTGTGTGTGTCCAATGCGCGTGAAGATCGACAAGTTTTCTTAGTGTTACCCGATTGATGCTTCCTCTTCAACTTGATCTCTTCCGGTTCCTTTGATCTCTCCACTTGATCTTGTTCCACGACGTCGTTTCTCATCCATCGGTCCCTCGAAAGCATCATGAGACACAGAGCAACATCTTCATCCGGTGAAGTATCAGAAACCGAGCTCACCGGTTCTGGCTCCGTCGGCGGCGGCGGCGACTCAGTCAAATTTGACTTGGCCTTGGTCACTTGAAATTTCTGTATAGCTCCTCCAACGCAGGATTTTCGGCTTCGCTTGGATCGCCGGCGAGTCGGATTATTCTTTGACTCGGTCTCGCTTTCTCTGTCTTGGACGACGACGAAGGAGGCAGCATCAACCGCGAAAGAGAACTCAGGATCTGAGAACCTGAAATTTTTCCTTGGATTCTCCCTCAAAGCATAACTCAAAGCCTTTTCGTCAGATTCTCTGTAAGACGGAACTACTTCAACTTGTTGTTCTCTGTCGTCGTCGGAAGAGGAATAAGAGAAGGAAGGTGTTGAAGAAGTGATCAGAGGGTGGGGCTTGGGAGGAGGAAGAGGAAGAGAGGTTAAGTGAGCCTTCATGTGGCCACCTAATGCTCTGCCATTAGCGAACGTTCGAGAGCAAAGCTTGCATTTGTGCCTCTCCATTGGAACCTGCAGAACCACCACCAGAGAGAGCTCCAGAGAGAAAGAAAGCAACAGGTTGAGAAAAAGCTTTTACTCACGAGTTTAGGGGAATTGGGAGCTCTAAAAGGAGTAGGTGACAAGCATTCCTCCACTAAAAAAATTACAATTTTTTTTAATTGAGTTAAATTATTAAAAAAATACAGTTGTAAAATGTCAAAACACATTATAACATTGTCAATTCGGCTCCAAAAATTAATAAAAAGCGTGACTCTGTGTCTCTGTGTGTGTGAGACCCTCCAAACAGCCTTCATGTAGTAACATGCAAACCTTGCCTTAATGGAATCGAATCACTTCTTACTGCTTTCCCGTACATTCTAAGTTTCATACCATCCAATACAAAATTCCATAAATATTTTCTCTGTCATTTTAAAATTCGTGAATTTCACCTACAGTTGCTTCCATTAACTAGCTGTGGTCATTCCACCTTTAACAGTTGTCTCATATTTAAACTCTGAGTGTACGTACAGCCGTGATAATAATTTGTGTAGATAAGATAATATTTATTAATCAAGTAGTAAATTTCTCCAAATCCCCAATTTGTTTGTATGGACTTGGAGAGTGAATCAATATTAATTTGGGTGTGACTGACACGAACTCTCCTGTGTGGAATCATTGATGCCTCCATTTAAATTCTGATTGTGCAGTGTAACGAAGATGACTATAACTAGAGATAGTACTCTATCTCACGCTAGGAAGAAAAAAAATTATGAATTTCCTATTTTCATTGACTTTTTTTAAAAAAATTTTAAAAACGTCATGTTATTTTCCTTGCAATTTCAATAAAATTTGGATGCGTGTGCCTATAAAAATACATATAATTGGGAAAAAAAATTATCTTGTTTAAGATGGATCCAGGCTAAAGCCTTATCATGCAAAAATTAGAATAGTTGGCTAAAAATAGAGCAAGGGAAAATAGCAAAAAATCGAAAAATTGAAAGCATAAGCTTTGGGTGTGTAAACAATTTTAGCGAAAGAATCTGGCCTTAAAAATTGGATAGCACGCGCAATTTGTTTAGCCACTATGATCCGCCGGCCGGTGGTTTTTCTTCCTATGTCTAAATAAATAATACTTTCTCTGATCTTAAATATAAGATAAAGTTGCTTTTTTAAAAAAAGATTATAAAATCTAATTAAATTATATTAAAGTATTTATATTAATGTTTTTTTCCTCTAAACTAATTGGTTTGATTAATAAACTAATACATAACTAAGCATATATGACATATGATATGATTGAGTAACTTATTAAATTTTCCTAATCTCTCCAAAAAAAAAATCAACATAATCCTATAATTAGGAGCGGAGGGAGTACTATTATATTATATTTATTAATAAAACGTTGAAAAGCCATATATATGGTGTGGTAGTAGTATTAATGCAGTGATGCTAACTTTTTTTTGTTCAGAAAGATATATAGCGAGAAAAACAAACAATCAGAGGTCATCAAACTGAACAGTGTGGTTGGTCTTAGTATTTATTCTTATAAAAGTTATAACGGCGCTTCACCTGTTAATGAGCTCGCGGTGCTTGTCCTTTTACTCATTACCAAAAGTAAATATACAAAACTTGTAATATAAAAGTAATTTATATTTTGTTTTAGGAGGAAATTCATTCGTGAATATGATTAAGTTTTTTCATAAATGGGGTATGTGAATAATTAATTAAGTAATTAATTAATTAACGAGTGGGATTATTGTTGACTATTTGAGATGAGATGTGGCAAAGAGCAGAGTGGGTTCACAATGTGGCGACTGGTGACATGTCAGGTGCAACGTGATCGCTTGCTTCCACCGCTTGATTGTCCATCCCACACTTTGTTTCTCTTTACGCAATTCTCTTACTCTTATTACAATAATATCTTCCTCTTATCCCTTGTTTGCTTCTAAGTCTTGAGGATCTAGACTATACTTTTTTATATTTTTTCTAAAGGAGAACTCAAAAGATACTCCATTCGGCAAAATAAAGGGTCCTTGTAAACTGGAGGAAACGAGGAATTTGGTGTGCCCCTGTGTGCACAAAATATTCAATCACCAGTTTAGACATAGTTTATAGTACATTTCATTCTACATATAAGATTGGAAGAGTGGTATTCATTACCGTTAACTACGGTTAAGTTTTGCACATCTCATCTTATATATTATAGAGTTAAGAAATTTTTGTCAATTTCATGTTTTAGCTTGATGGTAAGTGTTTTAGTTTGATCGATAAGTACTTGCTTAGAATGATGATTGATTGGAGCCTTTAAAAATAAAATTTAATCATGATTTAAGATATACAAAATAAATATAAAAGAGAAATTTTATTTTGATTTATGTAAATAAATACTTTTAAAATGCCTAATTTGAATCCCACAAAGCACCTCAAGTCACATGGTCAAAAGTGGCACTCTTTCTTCTCGGATGAACCAAAAAAACCTGAACACAATTTCTGTTTTATGAATTTTAACAGTGTTTCAGAATACAATGTTTTTTAATATTTTTCTTAGCACATTCATTTTTTATTTTATTTTATTTTGTAATATTAAAATGGGTATGTCACTATAAACATCGAAAAAATATTTTTATAATATCTGTTTAGTATATTATATATATACCAAGAACTGTTCATATTTTGAGATGTACTATAACTATGTAGGATTGCTGGGGTATATTCCGTGGAGAGAGGATTCTCTCATTATTAACTCCCTCATCATCTTTCATAGTCAGATTTGGACCGTCGAAATCTTGATCCAAGCCCTTGGATCAAGATTTCAACGATCAGGATTGAGAGATGATGAGGGATAGAGAGAGAAGTGATAAGAAGAAAAACTAGATCCATATTTCGCTCTGTTTCATTTTAAGGGTCTAATATAATTATCATATTACACATGTAAAATGCTGTATTTTTTTATTCTACATGGTGAAATGTTGTAGTTATTGGTTAATACTAATATATCAGCATACTATAATGGCATTTTCAAAATTCTCACAATTATTGTAAAATAATAAAATAAAATTCATTTACTTTTTCTTTTACCGGTTTCAACTGATAATAATAAGTCGATTCAATTGGTAATAAGTACTACCTGGATCTTAATTACTATACTTCCGGTACTAATTATAAGATATAGTTGACTACTTGACTCTATTTAGAGATATTAAGGAAGCTAAATAAGTTACTTAATCATTTATATGTTGTGCATCTTTAGATTATATTTTAGCTTATTAGTCAAATCAATTATTTTGAAGAAAAAAATATAAAAAAAACTCTAAAGCAATTTAATTAACTTAATTAATTTCTCCAAAAAAGTCAACTATCTCTTGTAATTAGGACCAAAGGAAATATAAGACTTAGTTGACTTTTTTTTTTGGAGAGATTAAGGAAGCTAAATAAGTTACTTAATCATATCATATGTTGTGCATCTTTAGATTATATATTAGTTTATTAGTCAAATTAATTGGTTTGAAGAAAAAAATAAAAATAAAAATATTCTAAAATAATTTAATTAGCTTCTTTAATCCTTCTAAAAAATCAATTATGTCTTGTAATTAGGACCGGAGGGAGTATCTACTTAATTCAAATCGCACTATTAACGTGACAATATTGTCTTAATGAATGATTTTTATGGGAATCCGCTGGGAGAAAATGTGCAGATTTTTTTTTAAAAAAAAAAAAAGTGGAGAAAAAAATGTAAAGTAGGCGCATAACATTGAAGTCACACGCTCACACAGTCACAGCTAACGTGAATTCTATAGAAGAACAACATATCACTACATGCTTATCTCTCTTCTTAATTACTACTACTTGATAAAACAAGTTTACTAGGCGAACCAAACGGACCATACACACACTATGTCAGCAAAGGTTTCTGCCAAGCCAATTCATTAATCTTTTTTACCCGCAATTTTTTTCATTTAATTTTTTTCTTTGTTTATGCAAAATTAAAGTTTATAAGTGGATGATGATATTTCGTAGAAGCATACAATTCTACTCAAATTAAATACATTATTTGGAGATGATCTATTATTTGACTACAAGTAGCCCGAGATTAGAGTCCATTTATATAGGCTTTTAAAAAAAGGATGTTTTATATTAATTTTTTAAAAAATACTTTAATTAAAATTTAAAGCTATTTTATATTTGGATATACTATTTAAGAATCACTTTTAAATAAAGAAACCGTTTGGATGTTAAAATAGAGAAGTAATTTTTTTATTAGTACAATTATTGAAATGGACATAACAAAATTATTTTTTGAGATTGTGTTCTTCAACTGGTTTGCAAAATCAAACCTTTAAATTTTCTCAACTTCTCAACGAAAGGCGAAACCAAACCCTGATGACAGAGTTGTCATTTTAATTTATTTAAAATCAAGAGTAATTGGTGTCAAAACAAATTATTAAAGAAGAGTTAGTCATTTTTTTATTCTCTCTTCACTTTCGCACTTGCTTTTTTTTTTTTTTAAGCTACAGATTGAAGCTTTAAAAAAACAAAATTTTAGTTCTTTTTTTGTTACTTTTGCTTCTTCTTCTTCTTTTTTTTTTTTTTTTTTAAAAAGCTCTCATCCAAACACATTTATTAATTTTTTTAAAAAACTATTTTTGAAAAAAAAAACCTTTTTATTAAATAAAAACCCATTCAAATGGGCTCTTAATTTGTCAAAATATTACAAGTTCGTGTAATTGAGACTGCGTTTAAACAAAAGGGATTTTTTAGATTAGAAAGTCAAATGAAAATAATGATAGATAATAGAGGAGACGGAGGAGGAATTCTTTTAATTGTTTGGTATTACGAATTGACGAAGAAATATTGTAAGAGGCAATGTTGGATCCATCAAAGTAGAAGATAATGACGTGTCGTTCCGTTTCCAGCTTGAGTATTTGTCCACTTCCCCATTTGAATCATCATCATGTTGAGTTTTGATTTCTTGCCTTTAAATCCCTCTTTCTACGGCCCTCCATTTACACCGTCCTCTTCTTCTGTTTTTAATATAAGATCAAACTGACTAATCTAAGGAGATTAAAAAAGATAAGTAAATTACTTAATTACCATTAGTTTAGAGAAAGAAAATAGATATAACTACATTATCGTATTTAATTTCTTTAATCTCTCTAGATTAGTCAATTAGGTTTTTATATTTAAGAGTGAAGGTAGTAATCCTCTAGTCCTTACTCCTTAGTATAAGACATGTTTAGAGAGTTTATCTTAGTTCTAAACACATAAGACATGATTTTTTGTCAATCTTTTTCTACTTTAATTTATCCCTATTGATGTTCTTTCAACAATAATTAAAGAGGAGAGCAAATGGAGAATTAAAGAAGATAACTATGATGTTTTAGAAAATCATGTCATGCTAACTAACGTAACCAACTTCCACTACTAAAAGAATTAGATTACCCATTAAATTACCAACGGGAAAAATTCCATGATTAAAAAAATTTTCCGTTGATAAATTTCTGTCGCAAAAAACACTGCTACAAAATTTACTGACGGTGTTTTTTCGTCGGTAAATTTTTTTACCTACAGAATTTCGTGGGCAAAGAAGATGAACATAAATATATGAAGATGTTCAAAATTAAAGTTGTAAATAATTTGGGAATTGTGAAAAGCAAAAGAAAGTGAGTAGTTAGTGAGAAAGAGGCATTATATATTATATTGCGTGGAGAGAGGCCAGGCAAGAGTGTGAAGAGAGGGGGACCAGTGTTTGGTGAAGAAAGGACCAAAATATGAGAATAAGGAACACACAAGTGGTCGATCACTAATATTACTCTCTCTCTATATATAATGCAATATATATAATGGCCTACCCTCTCTCTCTTAGCTTGTTCCCTCTATTGTCTCCTCTCTTCTTTCTATCTTTCTTTATCCCTCCTAGCTCTCTCTCCTCCCTCCCTCATATATATGTGTGTGTGTGTGATGATGATGATGATTCATGTCGACAATTTTTTTATTTAATTTTTTGGTGGAAGAAGAAATGAAAGAAGCTAGCTAGTTCATATCCATTATTCTCGTTTGTCCTGTGTTGATAATGATGTGGATAATGCATGTTGTGTCATGTCTTGCCAATCCAAGATTTTTGCCAATTCTTATTATATGTTTGGTTGTTGGATAAGTGCCGGCTAATGCTACAAGTTAAGTTCCATACCTACTTATTATCTACTATCTCTCTTCTACAATAACGGGCCAGGGGTTGCATGGGAAGAGAGGAAAGAGAGATTTAGAGAAATCATGATTAATAATAGTACGTATAAGGTTATGGAATGCGGTTACAATCAAAATAATGATTAAAAAAAATGCAAAATAAAAATAAATGACCATGATGATAATGATAAGTTTGATATAATGGTCTTCAAATTATTAGCATTAATTAAGTATGATATATAGTCTTCAAATATTATATTGATGGGATCATTCTATTCTGGTCATTTTGTGATTCCCATCAATCTATTCAAAACACGATCGAACACTAAATGTAATTAAATATATCTTCTTAAGAAGATTAAGATTTGAATCCAAGTTTACCACGCCGTGTTCTATTAATTAACTCAACCCAATAATTGATCGTATCTTATTTTAAAGGGACTGTGTGCAGTTAATCACGAGCTGTCCCTTATGAGTGAGACGTGATGGCTTAGAGCGGCATGCAAATGCAACTAACAAAAATAAATGAGTCCGAATTAATTGTCATTTTGTATTTATCATTTTAGGCTAATCGACGACTTGATTGTCAATTTGTAGCTCCGGTCAACATTTTTCTCCGAATCCTCCGCTCATCTCCATTACAGTTCATGCATCCATTTTTTAAAGTTCAACTGATCCAAAAAAAAAAAAAATCCATTAAGAGATTTGACTCTGACTCGGAAATTTCAATCCCATCGTAATGTTTGGGGTGTTCTTTATACGACACTAGTGTTGGAAACTCGGAATCGTCGCTTAGTCTTGTTGGGAGGGAGCAACCATTGACCTGTACGTCAAATTTATTTACCCTCCAAAATAACATAATTCTAAAATATATGAACCTAAAGCTATTAATTAACAAAACCCCATTTTTTGGTTCATTCTTGAATAGCATCTGGTAATTTTTAGATTAGAATACATGCTATATCATGCACAAAAATTAATATTCCCAAATATACACCCAAAATACTCCCATTTGGTATGATGACACGGCGATATATGATGTACAAATTGTGGGTAAATTTTTCTAAAATATCCTTATTTTAACGAGATACTCCTCCAATTCTAAATGTAGAACATAGTTTGTAATGCAGATTATAATACAAACTAACTATGTCATATATTTAGAATAAGAGGTAATATTATTCATTGTAATGAAGAGGGAAACTGTTAAATTAATTAGTTAGGAAAATGTAGAGAAAACATCAAATGAGGGAGACCAAGCTAATCATTAGGATCAAATCAAATCCACCACCATCCAACAAGGTCATATATGTAGGACAGGAAGGATTAATATGTTTTCATTCTTTTGTTTATAAAATTTAAAAATGGGCAATGCTCTAGATAAAGGCATGGAAAACAATAAAAAAAGAATAATACACTAAAAAAACATAAAAATAGTATGGTGGGAGTTCCCAAAGAGACAGGCTAGCTAGCTAGCTGGTTTTTAAATTTTTACTGCGACGATGGATGATGGATGATGATGATCAGAAGTAAAGCAGGGGCACATGCAGTGTCTAATTCAAAGATGGAGCGATACATGAGAACGTGTTTACAAAGGGAGAGCCAAAACTTGAATGACTCGTCATGAATAGACACCCTCTCCATTAATTCAGGTCACCTTACTGCATCACTGTACTGCTTTTATTTCTCAAAGCCCTCATGCAAGGCGTGACACGTCCCGTCCTTTTTCTCGACAACAATCTCCATCTGAATTAACACAACCACCAACAAAAATTAGTTCAGTTGTTGGGGAATTAGCTCATGACTCATAAGATTATAAGTTCAAATCACGTTATCGATGTAAGGATTTTATTGATAAGCGATCTCTGTAAGTGTTCTTTGAATCTAAGGCGTGTTTTGACTCTAATGAATGTTCAGAACCTAATTCACATCAACTTTTATTATATGCATAAAAAACCAAAAAGGATAAGATCATTTAGCTAGAAATGAAACAAAAACATTACCCTTCACGAAAGTAATATCATAAGTTGCGTGTTAACATCATCTTTTTATTACTTATCATATGTAGAAAGAACTAGCGAAGAAACTAAAAATGGGTGACACATGGGCCTATGTTATGAAGAAATGGTTGGCTACATGATCCCAAATTTGACCGACACTTGTTTTCTATTTTAAATGAATGAGGACGGCCAAATCATGAGAAAGTTAAGAGAGGATGCATTTGACTTTGGATCAAAGAATTTTACGTACGTGAGAAAGTGGAAACAAACCTTCATGGACGATCCTTTCAAGCGGGTCCATCCTCCTCCAAGTTTCGTGATTTCCGGCTGAGTCCCACACACACCTTGCTACTCCTAAGTTCTTTTTGAACAGGTTAATAAAACTAAATATATTACTTAATACTTAATTATATTGTATATCAGTAGATTATATATCACTTTATAAGTTAGACTAATTAGTTTGAAAATTTTTTTAATAAATATAAATAATTTATTTATCTTTTTTAATCTCTTTAAAAAAATTAACTGAATTTTATATTTAAGATGGATGGTAGTATTTTCAATCCTTATTGTACTTTTCTCTTGGAAATTTATTGGCCTTTGTTTTTCTTGGAAATCTCGCTTGGGCATTGTAGGCCCACCTGGGCCCAGAAAGTATAATCTAGGCCCACCAATACTTCCTTGGTATTCTTCAGATCAGATTTTACGTAAGTCTCCTCCAAGCCCAAAATAAATTCCACGTAAGAAATTGGGGATGCGGATGAATAAAGAATGCAGCTTTCCTGTAGTATAAAGTATATACATTTATATCCAAAAAAAAAAGTATATACATTTAATTCATTATGTTTATTTTGTGGAAAATTAATTTGTCACCGACTAGGATGAAATCCTTGATTAAATAAATTAGCCATGTACCAAAAAATGTCAATCTCCAATTTGTTTCCCTTCAAAGAAAAGGCACACAGATGCTCATGCAGGCAAATGTAAACAACCTTTTATAAAGTTTAAAGTAAGGTTGAGAGATTCCAATTTCCAGTGTCCCAAAGTTGCTCTTGTTTACCCAAACCATTCCTTTTGTCCGCAAACATATGGAGGGAACTGCGTTCTACTCTCTTCTGTCTAGGAGGGTAATGTGTATTTTTTTAATATAAGATATATTTATCTAATTTTACTAAATTAAAAAAAGGTAACTATATATTCGATCCTTAATATAAAATATATTTACTTAATTTAATTAAATTAAGGAAGGTAATTCATATAACTTGTATTTTTAAAAACATCTCAATTATCTTTCTTAATTCCTTCATTTCCTCTTCTATTTGATTATTAATGAGGGAATATCAACAGGGTGAATTAGAAAAAAATGACAAATATAAAAACTATATATTATATCTAAAACCCGGATGAACTCCCAAAATAGATTCTATATTAAGGGAGAAATATTTATAAATTTGTGTGGTTGCAATTTTTTAGTCGGAGAATTGATTCTTCAATTCAACGATTGATTCAAACATAAATTTTGCACAAATCATACAGATCGCTGCAGCCAAGTCATAAAGGAGATGTATAAAGATCAAGACAATTAACTGACCTCAACATCTATTACACTTTCCTATTAACAATCTCCAAAGCACTTGTTCATAACACACAACTCGTTGTGAATTTCTATTCCCTTGTAACACCAGTATCTAACTCTAAAATCTACTGTAGCCTGTTCTATTTTTACCCTATGGTGCTAGATATAAGATGATGTACATAACTACACGCTCAAAAACACTCGCTCTTTAACTTAATAGAGGCTTCTCGGCATCAGAGTCTGTCTCTAAGCCATCTCCATAATCGAACCCTTCTTTTCCTTTGGCCCAAAGCACAAAATACAGCCCCAAAAACATGAGCAACATATCCACAAGGCTGCAAATTCAGTTTTATAATCAACACACCACGATTTAGGACTACGAATTTTCCCCAACAAATGACGAAGAAATTGGTAAAACTTGTATACCCTCCAACATTGATAGTGTCTCCAAGTGTTGTTACAGAGAAAATGATGGAGCAGAGTGTAGAAACTGGACTGAACATAGACACCCAAACTGGTCCTTTCTGATTCACTGCCCATCCATGGAAGCTAAAGCATAATCCAAGAACCGCACCTGCCTGAGCTCTTACAATTTTCTCAAGTTAAAATACCCATAAATGTGAATTTATAGTTACTAGGAAGCTAAGAGAATAAGAGCAGAATGATATACCAGAAAAGTAAAGCCAATGAGTTTTGCAGTACTGAGATTTTGCCCGCCAGTTTTCAATCTGTGATCTTCAAGCAACCAAATTATCGCAGCAAGGAAAGCTGAGTAAAGATATGATCGCGCTGAGGGGCAGAGACGGAGCTTGAGAAAAATATTTGGGGGGGCCAACTATATACTCATCAATTAATTAAAAAGAAAAAAATATTTGGGGGGGGCCAAATGTATAATTTTTTTGGGAAAATGTATAATTTTTAGGGTAAAATGTATAAAAAAGATTAAATTTCCATTAAAATTTTAAGACTAACATTTTTTTCCGGGGGGGGGGGCCATGGCCCCCCATTGTATACATTAAGCTCCGTCTCTGCTGAGGGGTATTGGTGCAGGAAAGACTGCAGATACATAAAAAGTTTTGGTGATTTCTATGTATGTATGAATGTATGTATATGGTTATTTCATTTGAAGTTACTCACATGCAAGACGAAGGCGCCAGATAATACGACGACAGCTGCAACGAGATAAAGACAACCTTTGATCTTGTTCATGTCAAATATAGTATCTGGTGGGAAAGATGGCGATTTGATTCTAGCTTCCATCTTTGTTGCAGGTGAAGATATGCCCTGCATTAAGCTCGTTGTGAGAGCCCCTGCCACGCAGATTACGGTGCCCAAGATTTTTACTTTACTATATGAGCTTCTTATGTTGATTTTCTCTTACCTGTGCCAACAACAACAAATTTTGCAGAATTTAGTTTGATGCAGCACTTAAAAAAACATTTTTTTAATCTATATTTTTAGTTTATGCATGTGTGCGCACCTGAAAGTGCAGGCGATGATGAAGATAAGACCTGGGGCAAGGTTTGGCATGGCAGTTCCCATTGTTGGTGAAGTTAGTTTCATTCCTCTGAGGGATAAGGTCTGGAACAGAGTTACTCTGCATATTTTTCAGGGGGTAACATTGGAAACTATAATTTATAAAATAAATTCCACTTGCATAAAAAACTAAAAGGGAAATGAATAAATGATCTAAATCAAAATACAAAATATTTACTCACCCTCCAAATGATAGCATCAAAATCTGTATGATTATCTTAAAACTGAACTACTGGGGCCATTTTTTCCTGCAACAAAAACAGAGCAAGTGAAAAATCAGAATTCTAAGACTGATTCAGAGAGAGGCCTTTTGAAGTAGATGGCGAAGGGGAAGAGGACGATGGAGGTGGAGAAGCATGTGAAAATGATCGTGGTAAGAGGATCGATCTCCAGAGTCACGAGATAGCTCTGAAACACAGCGTAGATGGCCAAGTCCTTCGTCATCATCTCCGCCATCAAATATGCCTCTTTTATTAGAGATTAACTTTAGCCTCACAAACCTCTCATTCTCTGATAATCAAAAGTTGGCCCCCCACTTGCTCTAGTTTTCTTCGTCCCTCTTCCTATCTAGATATTTATAGTGCTAGCTTCTAGTCATCCTTTTATCTTTCATTTTTCACACTAAATCTAAAACTAGATTCGATTCTAATATTAGATATTGATATTTTTCTCAGCTTTAACTTTATAAATAGGAATCATGTATCTGATTACCCATAATGACATATTTCTACTTCTTTCAAATTCCATAAGATGTACTCCATCCTTTTCAATAAGCAAAGACACTTTCAATCATTTGTTGCCGGACAATTTATAGGTACTTTTGTAAACAGTTTTATACAATTTACATTTTTTTTTTTATTAGCACATGTATTCTCACTGCAAGCAACATAAATTTTTTGTGGGTCTAAATTTAAATATTAATTTGTTACATTGTGAGAGTCTAGGTTCTTTTTTTTTTTTCTCTAGGAAAAATTTTAATTTGCTCCCTTGGTAGCAAATTAATTTAGTCAACTCCTAAAACTTTTTGAAATTTCATTACACCCATGGTCAAAATAAAATTATTTATTGGTGAGTGAAAAGACAATAATGTAATTCTTTTATTTGTTTTTTTCAAAAGAGTATTTATAAGACAAATAGCGACATTTAAAAGACAAAATAAAGGGATTGAAAAGAACCAAAAGAATTAAAAACATATTGACCATTTACAAGACAAATATGGAAATTCACTAGATAAATATAGATATTTACAAGACAAATAAATAGATTCAAAAGAACTTAGGGAGTTCAAAATATTTTGGCCATTTCAAGAAAAATATGAAATTTACAAGATAAATAAAAAGATTTAAAAGAACCTAGAGAATTAAAAACATTTTGGTCATTTACAAGATAAATATGGCTATTTGCAAAATAAATAAGACATTTTACAAGACAAAAAAAGTATGGGCATTATTATTTTGTCACCCAAAAAATTGCTATCATTTTGACCATGAGGTTCAAGAAAATTTCATAAAGTTTTGAGGTTAGTAAAATTAATTTACTCCCTAAGGCTAATTGAAAACTTTCCCCTTTTTTGTCAAGACCCAATTGCATTTGTTATTGTTGTTGTTGTTTTTTTTAAAAAAAAAATATTAGAATTTTAGGAGAGGGGTTGGACTCACCCACAGTCCAAGTGCAAGGTTTTGCTCCTTAGGGTATAATGGCTTGAGAGCAGTGGCGGACTCACATCAGTGCCAATGTGGGCAAGTGAACACACAAAATATATAGAATTTGAAAGTAGAATATAGGAATATGTATAGTTGGAACAGCTGGTAAACACTCTCTCCCCTCGCTCACAGGTCTCCAGTTCAAACTACACCTGGACCCTTTTTTTTCCCCCAATTTCCATTGCCCCTTATTTTTTTGCTCGATGCCATTTCTGCCCACCACCTTTTCCCCCAAATTTTTGACATTTTGTTCCCCAAAATTCCGACGCCCTCTGCCCGACGACGTCCTCACCACCTCCTCCTCTACCGCCCTCTGCATGACGACGCCCTCTGGCCGACGACGTCCTCGTCGCCTCCTCCTCTACCGCCGTCGCTGAAGCCCTTTGCTTCCCCCCCCCCCAATTTCCATTGCCCTCTCTCGTCACCACATTTCCCCCCCCCCCAAAATTCCGACGCCCTCTGCCCGACGACGGTCTCTGTTGCCTCGTCCTCTGCCACCGTCATTGAAGCTGTGTTCTCTCTCGTTCTCTGCCGCCACACTCTGCCTCGTCCACCGTCACCCATCGGCATCACTCAAGTATTTTCCAATTCTTTATAATTTGATTTTGATGTTAAAATTGCTGAGTTTCTGTCACACCACACCAAATGCTGGATACCTTCATGTTTATTCTTCTTGCATTGGCATGATTTGGTTGGGGCCACGGCCTTTTTGAATTGTGTAAATTCATGGGGGAATCCGATGGGGTTTATTTACCAAATGCTGCGTTTTCATTGCTGTGAAGAATCATCTTTTAATAGAATTTGTTTTTATAATGAAAGGTATATGCTTAAAGTTAGATTGGGGCTATAAATTCATGGGGGAACCCGAATAACTTGAACAATTACTCCTAATGTGTGGCTTTTATTAAATTTACTGTGAATTGGTTTATCCTATTGTGGCTTAATCGCTGAGTTTCTCTGTCACATTACACCAAAGTTTGTTTTGAGTACTTCATAAAGCAAGTTATGGTAGCTAAGGAAATGAAAATAGACAAGTACATTGGGATTCTATCAATGTGGTCTAGTTTGGATAGAGTGGATGGGTGTATAGTTAGATTGCTATGTGATTTCTCATTTATACCTTATGATTTAAATGAGACCGTGATTTAAATTTCATTGCTTAACTTTCTTTAAATTTCATTGCTCTACATTATCTTCATTTATTAGCTTTATTTAAATTTGCTTTGGAGTTAGAAATCATAGCTTGAGTTGCTTAGTGTCCTAGTATGAACAAAGATACAATCTTATAGGTTTCGATAGAGGAAGCATTGAGATGAGCTAGCTTATAGGTTGCAACATGTTCCCTAATCTTGCCAAACTTTTTTTCTTCCAGAAAATGTTAAAGATACAATCTTATTTCAAGATAATCAAGATGTATTGGATCTCATTGAAAAGGTTTTTATGTTCTCTTTTTGCCACAAAAAGTATTTTTCCCCTTAAAAAAATTTTTCGGGGGGCAGCCCCCATATCTCATTACTAATTGTGCACACACAAACTTTAAACCATGGGTCCGCCACTGCTTGAGAGTACACATGTCCCACCTTAACCTGCGTTTCCACAAGTTCACATCGTTTAGGATACCTCCCTCATCGCTTTGACCAACTCTAGGATCGAACCCTTCCTTTTGGTAAAAGGGTGAATTGCATTGGTTGTTGGTTATACAATAGAACGTAAGTTTTTTTTTTTTTTTTTTATATAAGAAAAAGTTTAGATAGAGGTAGACACCGGTATTCCACTCGGGTTAAGACACGCCTCCAGCCTCAAAGAGCGCTTACATAGGTACTTACCGATCACCCATTGACGAGGCTCTGACATTGACCAGTAGGTATTGAACCTCTTCCTTTTTGGGGTGTAAGTTGACGTCTTAGCCAATTGTGTCACTCCTTGTTGGCAGTAGAAGTTAGGTAGTTTATTTATCAGCTATACACATCCAAGCCCAGAGTGTCGCCCATCACTGATGTGGTACTCCGCAGTAGTTTTAAAGCCATGTCACAAGGTGACGAACTAAGCTAAGATCATATCCTGCTGTGTTTGCCAATGAGAAGTGGTACAGTTGGCTATGGCGTCAGCTTTCACCCCAAAAGGGAAAGGATTCGATACTTGCTGGTCGATGTGAGGGTCTCGTTAGTAGGCGATCTAGAAGTAACTTTGTAAGCGCTTTTTGAGCCTGGAGGCATGTTCTGACCCTAGTGGGGTACCGGTGTCTACCCTGCTTAAACTTTTTCATATTATATATATATATATATATATATATATATATATATATATATATATCATTGTGTTTAAAAGAAATTTAAAAGTCTACAACTACCCTAGCACACACATGTATACTCATCAGTTCATTGATTAATGCTAATCCATGTGAATTTAAGGGAACATGACAACCACAAGGTCCTAATTTTTTTTTAAAAAAAATCAAAAACGTTTTATAACTTGTTAATAATAACTCTTTCACTTGTAAATGATTACTCATTTATTTGTTATTGACAAGATATGAGACTTTTCTTATATTATTTTTTTTTAGGGTTAAGCAGCAAATCTGCCTCGAAAATATATACTCAAGAGCAATGTTACTCTGAAAATTTTAAAATGTAGCAATGTTGTCCTATTTTATTAAAAAGTTAACATTGACTATAAAAAAACTGACGTTTTAACTTTTTTACTGAAATGGTCATAGACATTGCTGGTCCTAGGTCTAGTTGGGTAAACAAGCAGAGGTATAGCATTTGAACTATTTCCTTCCTTACTTGTTAGAGCGTAACCACACGACAACATTAAGACAAGAAAAATTTTTAGAGTAACATTGCTCTTTAACAAAAACTTCTAAAGCAAATATGCAACTTAACCCTTTTTTAAATCAGGATTGGTGTGATTTTCCCTAAATTTAAATATAATTCCAACGTATATGGTCACAGCAGCGGTTTCGAGAAATGATCTTGGAGATAAACCTTTTACCACGGAGCCATGCGAAGGCTACCATGCAATGGAGGTAAAAAATTGCGGGAATGGGACAATAATCTTCATTTTCTTCCATTAGGACGCTGTAATTCAAGTATTAGGAATCGATTCAACCGTTTCAGTTCAACCCCAAGTCTCATTTCCGATCTTGGGAAAGATGAAACTAGTGCTGAATTTGAGTTATTTGAGGCCTCTCGATTATTCAACTCTGGCGCTAAACCAGATGCCAAAGCTCTGGTTCACCTTCTTCGAGCAACCACCAACCTTGGTTGTGGCCCACTTGGAATTCAGCTCCATAGCTATGTTATGCGAGCTGGGTGTTTCTCCGATGCCAATGTCTCCGCCGCGATCATCAGATTTTACGTCGGAATGCAGTTACTTATTGACGCCCACAAGCTGTTCGATGAAATTCCTCAACCAAATGTGGTTTCTTGGAACACTTTGATTTCTGGTTATGCGCATTCTGGGCAGTTTCGTAAAGCCTTGTCTCTTTTGCTTCAGCTGGAGAAATCTGACATTTATGCCGATGCATTCTCGTTTACATCAGGCTTAGCTGCTTGCGGCCACCTGAGTTTCTTGAAGCTAGGCAAGTCAATTCATTCCAAGGTTTTGAAATTCGGGTTGGTTATTGATACTGTTGTTGCCAATTGCTTGATTGATATGTATGGCAAATGCGAGTGTGGAGAAGAAGCTGTTCAAGTGTTCTCTGAGATAGCTGACAAGGACGTTATTTCTTGGAATTCAGTAATAGCAGCAAGTGCAAGTAACGGAAAAATTGAACAAGCATTTCGTTTTTTGCATCTCATGCCCAATCCTGATACTGTTTCATACAATGGACTGATAAACGGCATAGCTCAGGTGGGAAATATGAAAGATGCAATTCAGATTTTGTCCACCATGCCAAATCCAAATTCTTCATCGTGGAATTCGATAATCACAGGGTATGTGAATAGGAATCAAGCTCCAGAAGCCTTCGATATGTTCAGTAAGATGCACTCAAGAAATGTAGAGATGAATGAGTTCACATTTTCCATCATTTTAAATGGAATTGCGTATCTATCTGCCTTAACATGGGGAATGCTGATTCATTGTTTCACTATTAAGTATGGTCTAGATACATCTGTGGTCGTTGGTAGTGCATTAATAGACATGTACTCAAAATGTGGGAAGGTTAAGGATGCTGAATCAGTTTTCGAATCATTGCCTAGCAGGAATCTGGTAAGCTGGAATGCAGTGATCTCTGGCTATGCTCGTACTGGTGATTCTGTGAGAGTTATCCAACTCTTTGAGCTGCTGAAAATAGAGAGACATACAAAACCTGATGGTATCACATTTCTTAACCTGTTTTTTGCATGTTCCCACAATCAAATACCTCTTGAGGTTGCAACTCAGTACTTCAAATCTATGATCGGCGATTATGGAATAGCGCCGACCGTTGAGCATTGTTGTTCGATGATTCGGCTGATGGGACAAAAAGGGGAGCTGTGGAGAGCTGAAAGTATGATACATGAACTTGGCTTTGTGACATGTGGATTGGTTTGGAGGGCATTGCTTGGTGCTTGCGAAATTAACAGAGATTTAAAAATAGCAGAGCTTGCGACTGCTAATTTGATGAAATTGGAGGGCAATGAAGATTATGTTTACGTGATCATGTCTAATCTTTATGCATCTTATAGGAGATGGGAAGATGTTAGTGCAATTAGGAACATCATGAGGAAGAAAAGAGTGAGAAAAGATGCTGGTTCTAGTTGGATAGAAGTAGAGAACTCTGTCCCATATGCTTCCGCTACTGGAACAAAATAACCCCCGGGGGGTTATTCTATTTATTATTATTATTATACACGTCAATATCTTGTTCTCCTTAAAAAAGAAGCCAAATATGATATTTTCCATTACATTGAGAGTAAATTGCATTACGAGAATTTTTGAAAATATATCATAGATTATTCAACAAATTTTGCAAACAATCTTATATTATGAACTACTAAAAGTTCTAGGGAAAATTTTTTATATCTTGAACCGGAAATAGTATAACAATCAATTAGCATGCCTCTTTCTCAGCCTACAAAACAGGCCACCGCGTCAAGGAATTCGGCTCTGAACATCAAAATGAAGTTTCTGATAAACATATCTTCAGACCATGGACTGACGACGAGTTGCTTTTAATGAAGAGGTTATATGAAGTTGGTTGGTCTTTAGACCAAATTGATTGAGTTACTCGGGAAGACATGGATGCCTTACAATGAACTTGACAAGTTCAGACTTCAGAGTGTGATTTCTATAAATAATCTTTTGCACCAAAATAATGGGAAATGCATGATCTGATTCTGATGACAGGAAGATCGTACTTAAAATGTTACAATTGCCAAAGCTACCCCAGACATACAGAGGCCAAAGAGAAGCAATTCATGATTTGTAAATGTGATTGGACATACTATTAAGCACGCGCTTTAAGCTGTTAAGAAATTCATGAAAATAAACAAATGCAACTACGTTTATGTATTTTGAATTTCTTACTATGATTGATTTGAGAGGATATAAAAATTCATTTGCAATCCCCCACCGGGATCATAATCTCACTGCACATGTGATCAGACGATTGATCAGCATTAGATCAACCTCTCATGTTACAGCAGCTAAAGGAATGGAGAACAGGAAATCAATACGATAGAGGAAATAGAAAAGCAAATATGATAATAAATGGAGATAAGTGCAGATAGACTGAAGTTACAATTAGTAATTATGCATATGACATAATTTCATAAAAATGGGAAGACTAAATATTATTCGTCATGATACGAATTTATGAGCTCGAAAGAATCGCAGTATAGTTGCTTGCTGGATCCCCAAAAACGTCCAAAACAAAAAAAAAAGCCTTCAGAAGCGTTAATTATATAATCTCTCTTAGCCGGTCACCTTGGAACTGACAATCCAAGCTCTATAAAGAACAAAAAAAACAAGGCTCAATCAGTAATATGTCTGATTACAAAAGCCTACACATTGTAATTGTAAATAAAGTAAAGAATGAAGAACCACATCTGTAAGCAAGAAAAATTCTTACAACGCATGTTACCTAAAACATAATCCCACCATGTGTACAATACAACATGCATTCATGTACACTGTGTACTCTAGTAATGCTTCAGAATAAAATATAAATGGCTACAGACATTAAGCACAATTTATGATATTGATATTATCTATGGTCGTCCAAACAGTTTTGAGGTCAGACGTACAAAGATCAATCCCACCTTCAAAAGTGCATGCATGTCTCACGTCCCATCAATTCCATCTGGCCAAAGTAGCAGTTAGGTTATTATATTATGCTTATTTATTATAAAAGTATATTGTAAATTTAATGAAAAATATTTGCATTCAAGCATCTGGTTGGCTGTCCTATGTCCTACGTCCAAAAGTAGCTCATCAAAATTCAACACCCGACCCACTTATAATTTCAATTTTCCTATTCGACACTGCAAGGCTTTTAATTTGTATAGTTTCCGAATGAATACCGCCAACAATAATCCTTGGTTCCTTGCTAGGATAGGAAGCCATCCTATCAGAGAGAGAGAGAGATAATAGTAAGATAATTTGAATAGCACAAATACAAAGTACAAACCACTGGTGGTATCAATGATCGTTTATTAGTTAACACAACAAGACACATAAAGCATGGATCATCCCAACACTTTCTATATATGTTATTTGTTTGGAGTGAGAAGAGTTATAAAGATTGACCTGTGACAGAATCACGTTTCTTGTAAAATCTATTAACAATAGGTCCACCATAAATTATTTTGTGGAGATTTAAACAACCTAGGCCACAATACACAAACAATTAGGAAGAAACATAGTGGCGAGGCATTGAAACCAACACAGGCCACTCATTAAGAGTTCATCCCAAGTTTCAATGATCATCTAATTTTCTGCTTGTACACAGGGAAATACAGCAGAGTTGGAACTTCTAAAACCAGACTGAATTCCAATAAGAAACCACCATACCGTTTACTCAGGATATATTCAAGAAACAGCCACAGAATGAAAATCACTTTGCTTTGAGTGGAAGGAAAGAAGAGAATCTATGATTATGAGATGGTACATGCTTAACAGCTTTGGTAATGCTAATTTATATCGCTCTCAGTTTCTCTCTCCTCTTTTTGTTTCTTTCACTAAGTTTTAAAGCCACTATTCCTATAGTAACTTCATATAGAACTTCAACGAACACTAAAAACTTCCTCAATAACTTTTTGATGAAAACACAAATTGTAGCTCTGTTCTAATACTGCTGAAGAGAGTGTTAAATGTTAAAACATCATTTTTATTCGTACTTGATAATGAAGCAGTAGGCCATAATTGGTAGGTCCCGCAGATTTCCAACTAACTATGTGCCTGCAGGAACCAAATTTTACAGTTAGTTGACATTGAAACTCCCAATTAAAGCACTTTCATTTCGTATTTGCAGCTTCTAATGGTTCCACAAAACCGACTACCCATAGCCATGACACTATCAAAAGTTCTAACGTAAATCAGACTACGTAACTCTGTCCGTCCAACTCTCAAGTTCTAATACTTCTTTATTGGGTATTACCAGCGGGTGATCTCAATTTAATCAAACTACGATGTGATAGTGCCAGTACGCGAGTCATGAATGTACAGGTAAATTAGATTCCTTAAGTAAATTGCAAAACCAATAAGTCACATAAAAGTTAAAACACCCATGAAATCACAACAAATGCTTCAAAAATTTCCCTCTTCATTTCAAAAGTTCTTGAGGCTCATCCAGTTAAAGGATATTGGATGCAATTGAGATGTGAATAACAAACATGTTCAAAAGGAACATCAATATAAGAAGCAAGGAAGCTACTCACAATTGCTAATAATTTTGAAAAAGAAAGTATTAGAGGCCGGGAGAGGTGCAGCAGAGTGTACCCTGAGAAAGAGCTCGGCAACTCCTGGAAGTTATACTCAGGCACGACGTCATTCTTGCCGCTGCAACTGCACTGTGTAGCGGCAACATTGACTGTAGGCATCCCAGCTCCGGCGCAATCTTACTGCAGAAAAATCAACGATAAAGAAGAATATAAGGCTTATATTTATTCCGAATAAGAAATTTGAAGAAGAGAGATATTAAAACCTGGTCAAGGAGGATCTGCGAAGAGTAGAAGTGGTTGATTTGATGGGACCAGCTGGGATGGTGGCTGGTTTGGATGAAGGAGTGCGAAGATTGGATTTAACGGAAGATTTTACAGAGGCCAGAAACGTCCTTTGCGCAATTCTGCTGCAGCCTGAAGCCATTGACGAGTGGAAAGTGAGAATGGAAAGCGGAAGAGTTTCTCCACTTCCTGTAGAAGATCGGCGGTGAGGAAGGGTTTAGGGCTTTGCGCTTGTTGGCGGCACAGCTCCCTCTAAACGACGCCGTGTTACCTCTTTCTTACCTTTGTTTTTGGGTCAAACATTCTTTTACCCTATTAGAAAAGCCCAAAACGATTCACGGAAGTTTTGGGCCCTCTCAGCCTGCTGTGGTATTTATAAAATACTACCTCTGGTCGGTCCTAATTATAAGAGTTAGTTAACTTTCTTTGAAGAGATTAAGGAAACTAAATAAATTACTTAATCATTTCATATGTATCTTTAGATTATATATTAGTTTATTAGTTAAACTAATTAGTTTGAAGAAAAAAATAAAAATACTCTAAATTAATTTAATTAGCTTCCTTAATATCTCCAAAAAAATCAACTAGCTCTTATAATTAAGGCTGGAGGGAGTAAAAAAGATGATGAGCCATTCAAAAGCAGTTATGGCTTTTTGTATATAAATATAGATTTACACTTCTCATGTTGCATGAGAAGAAAAATATTTCCACACACACATGAAATGGTGAGACCCACGTCTTTTTTATAAGGGGAAAAAAAATCAAACATGAAAATGGTAGAACTTACATCTTTTTATATTTATAACATAAAAATACACTTCTCCTACAACATGAGAAATATATTTCCCATCAATATATATATATATGTGTGTGTGTATATATATATAATATATGACTTTACAGGCTATTGTCATGTAAACTATCTTGTAAGCGGGGATTTGATCACACTTGTAAGATCATACCCTTAATATCTGCCCCTTTAATGGGGGAAAAAAATAGCAAAAGGATATTTTGTATATTAGGTACAGTAGAACAATTTCAAAGCATTAAAATCAGGGGGGGAAAGGATATACTAGTATGACTTATGACTTGGAATTTAGCATTCCGGAAAAAGGGTGATCAACAAAGTTCACAATCTCTTTTCCTTCCCATCCAACTCGCAAGAAACGAGTTGGGTTTCTTTAGGAAATGTATCACGAAAACAAAAAGAGATACCTTGTTTCCTTCCATTATTCAGGCCACGCATATACCTTTTTGCCGGTTTGCGAAGATAGTGTGGAAAAATAAGATATTTGGGTTGACTTTTTTTTAGATAGGTTTTTAAATCAAAAGCTATTTTAAAGAAAAAGCTATAAAACCTATTTTTTGTAATATAGGTTAATTTATATTACTGCTAATCCAAATATAAATCACATTTCTAATTTAATTTTTATCTTATCTTAAACATAGAAGAACCATGTTAGAAAAAAATCATTTCCGCGAATCCAAAGATGATCCTAGTTTTCTTGCCTTTTCCCGGTGGGTTCTCATTGCCCTTAGCTTTTCCATGTTCATTTCTCGCGTGTCTACTGTCTAGTCCAGTCCATCAACATCTTTGTCCCAAGTCGAGTAAAAACACCATTCATCTCCAAGTTCCATTTCAATTTTAAAATGTAGCTCCACGCCTTTTCCTATTCTTTTGCGTCACAGAATTTCATAAAATACTTTGTATCATCCCTGTTTTCAAACAGTACGATTCCCTCTGATTCTTATATAAAACTCACCTTGCTTCATAAGGTATATTTTGATATATTCATATTACTATATGATAGCTTCCTTAAATATAACAAGATCGAGATCAAACTCTCCTCTGCAGCTGGAAAGTTCCTTTCCTTAGATTGTGAATTGGTAAATTATTCTGTGATACATACACTTGCATCAAAGAATTTGTGAAAAAACTTAAGCAGATAAGAATGTTATAATCAATCCCAGAGCCAAAGAAACAGTCCATTTGGACAAAACGCCCTGTGACTCCATGGCAAGATTGGAGGAGCTTTCAGAGTGTAGCAAAGTACTGAATGAGAAGTTAGGATTTGACCCATACAGAGCCTGAACTCCCTCCACGTCATCAATCTTCAACTCTACCTTCTTCGTCCTTGGCTTCAAGCTCGGGTACATAACGGCCCCTTTAACCGAAGTGTGAGCCAGTCCGAGTATATGTCCTATCTCATGCGTCACCACAGATTCCAAATCAACGGCCACCTTCGACTTATCACGCTCGAAATCAACGGACCACGTTTCAGCCGCGTCCAAGTGGAATCTCCCATTTTCTGGGCAAAACGCATGCGCTAAAACCCCAAGCACCCCGTCAAACGGCTTTCCGTCACCGTGATTCCTGTGGTAGAACCCAATCCGGATATCCGCCGATTTGTATCGACTCGTCTCCCGAAATTTCACCGGAATCACCGATGCCCAGCGAGAAAAGGAACGTTCAAAAACCGTCCGAATTTCCGCTTTACTGAGACGTCCGATTATGTGGTAAGGGGAAAATGCATAGGTGAGAGTCATCGGGGAAGCTCGAGCCCACCGCGGCTTACCATTAAAGAAAGCAAAGTGATGAGCTGAATGGATAGTATGCGACGAACCATCGCTTACGCCACATCTCGGCGTCATGATGGTTGATATGGTATGTGAGTCAAGTTTTCCGGTGACGGGCAAGCCTAGCTTCTTCTGATAAAGCAAAAGAGCCGACTCGAATTGAGCATCGAAGGTATCGGTAAAATCCGACGACATCGTATCAGCTCTGGGGAGATAGCCGAATTGGTGGAAGTAGTTCTTGAGCTCCGATATACCGTTGATTTGGCTGCCTCTCTCTGCGTGTAGCAATCTAGAGAAATTGTGCCACGCAGCGTTATGACTGTGATCTTCGGCGGTTATTACAGTTGCGGGTCCGGGGATGGTCCTGGCGGGAAAGCAAGGGCGGGAAAACAAAAGGGAGAACAGAGAGAGGAAGAAGAAGAAAAAGTAACAGTAGCTAAAATTGAACATAACGATAATTGTTTATCGGCGTTGGGAGGGAGGGAGAGAGTTTTTGGAGAGAGTTAAAGGAGTCTTATCATGGACGAGCACAAATATAATCACTAATTGGAATTATCATGATGGTGAATTTGAATAAAATTTTAAAAAAACAAAACTTGTCTTTGGTATAATGGAAGCCAAATTTAAGATGTCAAAGCTAAGAAGATTCTATCTTTTTTATTGGGGATTCTGACTACTTTTGAAGGGTGATGGTGGGTAACTTAATGGTTTTGTTTTCAAGTTCCAACTTTCCTTTCATATGCAGTTATTTGGGTTCTGGTTTGTAATTTTTTTTTTAAAAAAAATGCAAATAAAAGGAAACGTGTTCTGAGTTGCAAGTACGTGCGTATGTCAATTGAAATACGACTTGCACTTTGTTGAAGTTTGATTACTTGCACATGTTACTGATCGAAGAAGCTCATGAAGACCGAGGTTTGGTTTTGGTTTTCACCTTTTTTTACATTAGAAGACAATTTTAATGGTTGATTACATGAGAGATTATGATAAATACGATCTTAAATATGCAAACTACTCTCTCTGAATTCTCCCAAACTAAAATTTTATCCTTTTAAACTACACATGCGGTGTGTATAGACAAGATTTCGTAATCAGCACTAAAATCTACCAGTTAGGATAAGCCATTGCTAGCTAGTCACTTAAACAAGCAAATGTTAACGTTTGTCCATGAAAATTGCAATCACAGTCTACTGAACCACTACTCTGATTAGATGAACAAACTTCTCTTGTGCCATGTCCTTATCATAAATATTATCCATATTATATATTACTATTGATTATAAGGTTAAGGTGCAAAAATACACATGAGTTTTTATTCAAAGTGCGTCCAGTAGCAAATGCTTTTTGGAGGTGCAAAAGTAACTATGAACTTTGAAAATTGGAGCAAAAGTCACAGCACCGTTAAATTCTGCCTGATGGTGTTAGTTTTTGAGATGGGGTCCACATTATTATTCTGAAAATACAATAATGCCCTTGACTTGAAAAAAAAACTATCCCATCTCCTCCACCCTCGATTCTTCATCTGTAAAAGTCATATCTCTTTGGTTTTTTTTTTAGTTCTTTTTCCTATTGATTATTATTACCGAAATTCCTTCAAAAATTTTAGTCCCGTTTTAAAAAGGTTTATGCGTTTTCAAAAAGCATATTTTCTTGTTGGCAAAAAAAGTTTAAAGAAGAAGAAGATGGGAATAGAGACAGAATATCTGCAGATGGGTATCAATACTTCAGAAGCAAACTGCTTGATATTACATGATTACAATTATATATTGACTTTCTAGTTCGAATAATACAAACATGAAACATCCCACAGCCTTCGTGTTTTTTGCATTATTATCATAGATTTGGATTTTCTTTTTGGTTTACATAACTTTACTTATGAACACATTGGTCTAAAAAAAGAGAAGTGAATATTGTAATGAGCAGGCCGTCCGAGACATCGATGAACTCGTCGTAAGTGCGGAAGACTTCGTCAAGAATGGCATGAATCTCTTCATCACTAAACTTGACCCTTGGGTTCACGGCCACGACTCTGTTGAGAACGCCATCATGGTTGGCGTTGAACTGCTGAAAAATTCGCCTCACCTTCTCTGATCTGCTGCCTCTAGTTGCCATGAAAGCTCTAAATTGTTAATTGGTGGAGATGGTGATGCAATGGCTGTGATGGCTGTGAAAGCCCCAATTTCTATGGCTATAAAACCCTAAATTCTGATAAAATCCATTTCAGGTTTACAATGGCTATTAATCTCCAATTAATTTTTGTTTTCTTTCACAATCAGATTTTCAATCCCACCTTCCCACCTGGGAAACAAAAAAGGGAAGGAGAAAAGGGAGAGATGACTCTCGCAGATGAAGAATCGAAGGTGGAGGAGATGGGATAGTTTTTTTCAAGTCAAGGGCATTATTGTATTTTCAGGATAATAATGTGGACCCCACCCTAAAAACTAACACCGTCAGGCAAAATTTAATGGTGCTGTGACTTTTGCTCCAATTTTTAAAGTTCATGGTTACTTTTGCACCTCCGAAAAGCATTTGCTACTGGGTGCACTTTGATTAAAGGTTCATGTGTATTTTTACACCTTAACCCTTGATTATATATATATATATATATATATATATATATATATATATATATATATCCAATTTTTATAGCAAGAAAAAAATAATAATAAATGTTTTGAAAGAAAAGAACTTCAATACGCAATTCTAATTAATGACCATCGTACATATACAGGGCACATCCACAATTGCATGTTGATGGCGTTGAGGGTAAGATAAGATAATCATATAAGGGCCTGTGAGTTGACGCTAAAAAAATATGTTTGCATAAGTCATGATAAAACTTCTTTTTATTACTTTAAAAAATAAATATTATTTTTCTAAAAGATGTCTTTATTTATTTTTTTAAAAAAAAGAAGTAAAAAGTATAGGTGGTGGCAATTTTGTAATTATTTAACTGAATTTTGAAACTTAAGTGTCATAAATATAATTTTAGGAAGACTAAAATTAATTTAGGCGTCCTAAAATATATTTAGGACGCCTAAAATTAATTTGTTGGGGCTAGAAATTTTTTTGGCGTCCTGAAAATAAAATTAGGACGCCAATATTGAATTTTAAGTGTCCTAAAATATATGTAGAAAGCCTAAAATTATTTTTTTGGCGCGTGCCAATTTTTTTTTTCACATTTTGATGAATTTTTTTATGGCAAGAAATTCTTTGTTGCCCTAAAATTTAAATCCGGACGCCAAAATTAAATTTTACTCAAACCAAATCAACAAAATCGAAACTTTTACTAATCAAATCAAAGAAATTGAAAATAATCAAATTAAATAAATCGAAAATAATACTAATCAAATCAAAGAAATCGAAACTTTTACTAATTAAATGAAAGAAATTGAAAATAATCAAATCAAATTAAAGAAATTGAAAATAATACTAATCAAATCAAAGAAATCGAAACTTTTACTAAACAAGTTAAAGAAATTGAAAATAATCAAATCAAATCAAAGAAATCGAAATTTTTACTAATCAAATCAAAGAAATCGAAACTTTTCCTAATCAAATCAAAGAAATCGAAAATAATACTAATCAAATCAAAGAAATGGAAAATAATACTAATCAAATCAAAGAAATCGAAAATAATACTAATCAAAACAAAGAAATTGAAAATAATTCTAATTAAATCAAAGAAATCGAAAATAATACTAATCAAATCAAATCAAAAAAATATATTTAAGATGCCTAAAAGGGAAATTTTTTGGCGCCTAGGTAATTATTAAAAAAAATTTGATGCTAGGGTATTTTTTGGCGATCTGAAATTTGTTTTAGGATGCCGAAAATATTATTTGTGGCGTCCTGAATATGGTTCAGGACGCCAAAATTAATATTTTTGGCATCCTGAACCATATATTCAGGACACCACAAATAATTAATAATTTTTTTGGTGTCCAAAATCAAATTTTAGGACACCAAAAATATAATCTCCCATACACAGCGTTAAAACTCCTCTCCTCTTCCACTTATCTCACGCCTCATCCTCTCCTCTCCTCTTTCTACACAATCAATCTCCCACACACACGCCGCCTCTGCTAACTGCTACAATCTTCTCGCCATCGTCAATTCTCAGTGTTTAGGTTTGGATCTGCGCCTCCTATTTTATTTTATTTTTTTTTGAGCTGATCGATCTTCTTACAACTCTTCCTTCTCTGAACCTCTTAATCCGCATATTTAGGGCACACAGTTCCTTCCACGACGGTGGCCACAGATCTATTTTGTTATTCCAGATCTGTTGTTTTGTTGTTCCAGATCAACTCTTTTGCTGTTTTGTTGTTCCAGATCTACTGTTTTGCTATTTTGTTGTTTCAGATTTGTTGTTGTGTTGTTCCAAATCTTATTTAGGGCACACAAAACCTCTTAATCTGCATCGTCTCTATCTCTCTGTTTTTTGTTCTAGTTTCGTGAGTCCTTTGTGTAACGCCTCAATTTTAACACCCAAAAACTTGGCCAAAGATACAAATTCATTTATACAGGGCCAAAATAAATCCAAAATAATATCAGAGTTTTCAAAATGCGGTAGTCTTATGGTCATGGCAAATAAAATAACATAGCATGAGCTTTCCATATGTGCCTTCCCTGATTTCCCTACTAAATCATTTACCTGAAAAAAAAAATAAACAAAGTAACCGTAAGATCCAAAGATCCCCGTAACCATTGGTTATTCAGAAATATACATGCAAACCAAGAACGAGAACATATTTATAAATTCACAATAATTAAAATATATGCCTTTATATAAAAAACCTTTCACAAAATAGTTCTCAACTCGGTTACCAAAACTCCCTCCCAAAAAGGGTTCCAAAAACATCATAATTTATTTTCCAATAATTCACAAGAGATCTCACAATATAAAATATGTCAATGATGAATAGATCACCCTTATTACCCTGACCACCTCTTATAACCGTTGACTGGAGCAATCTAACACATAACTCATCTCTCATCATAACATATCCAATACTCATAACTTCAACATGGCTCCCCTCCTGGTAAAATCACAACCAAGGAGGTGTCATATTTGACCCGGTTAAAAGAAAAGTGATACCAAGGGCTCCAAGAATATCCACTCTCATCAAAACAACATTATCAGATTCCAAATCAAGCCTTCTATAGGCACAATAAATCCCAAAACAGTAAATAAATATACACATATAAATATTTGACAAGTATATAAAAGAATAACCAAGGTTACCTCAATTCCAAGCTTATTTTACCAATACTTCAATATTCTCAATTTACTATCACCAAATAATTTAACCTCAAATCAAACCATCATTCTCCACACCTCTTCTCTTTCTCTTATTCTCACTCTCTCTCACGTTCTCTCTCACTTTCGGACACACACACACACCACATATTAATTCACACACACACGCCTATATATATATATATATGGGAAGGGGAAGGGATATTAATTACCCCTTCCTCGTGGGCAGCACGTACAACGTGTTGCCCACCCTTAATATTTTATTTTTTTAAAAAAATATTTTATTAATATAATATAATATATATTATATTATTATATAATATTATTATTCAAATAGTAAATACGTATTTCATCTCCCAAAAATACTGATTCAAAACTCCCATTATCAAAAATAGGGTCTAATAGTCCTCCAAAAATAGGCTAATTTTCTAGTCTGTAGACTCAAAAATCAGGATGTTACATTTCTCCCCTCCTAAAAAAAAAAAATTTGTCCTCAAAATTCATCATCTTCCGCTGCGCCGCTCTGATAAAATATCAAACCTTATTCACAATCTAACCTTAATCATAATCTCAAACTATAAATCCTCAATAACAATTATAGATATCACAAGGACACTAAATAAGAAAATAGCTAAATAAATTCTAAATCTAACAGGGAAGTGCAAATGTTATGATATGTAATTTGCCACGACCTCTTTTTTTAGAAAACTGTTAGGAAATCAACAAATTGGCCAGAACCATTGCTCTGATACCAAAAATGTCTCCGTGGTGCCCATACACCGTGGCAACATAACGTACCTCAGCCGCTAGTTTTACGCACCGCCTCACGGCTCAGGGTACGCCCATACGTCCCAGTGCAACCAGACTCCCTGGCCATGTCGGGGTAAGAGCCAATGCTTCGCCACAGATCACACTGTGAGAACCCCCGATCATGGTTACCTTTAACTAGCTCTGATACCAAAAATGTAACGCCTCAATTTTAACACCCAAAAACTTGGCCAAAGATACAAATTCATTTATACAGGGCCAAAATAAATCCAAAATAATATCAGAGTTTTCAAAATGCGGTAGTGCATGAGCTTTCCATATGTGCCTTCCCTGATTTCCCTACTAAATCATTTACCTGAAAAAAAAAATAAACAAAGTAACCGTAAGATCCAAAGATCCCCGTAACCATTGGTTATTCAGAAATATACATGCAAACCAAGAACGAGAACATATTTATAAATTCACAATAATTAAAATATATGCCTTTATATAAAAAACCTTTCACAAAATAGTTCTCAACTCGGTTACCAAAACTCCCTCCCAAAAAGGGTTCCAAAAACATCATAATTTATTTTCCAATAATTCACAAGAGATCTCACAATATAAAATATGTCAATGATGAATAGATCACCCTTATTACCCTGACCACCTCTTATAACCGTTGACTGGAGCAATCTAACACATAACTCATCTCTCATCATAACATATCCAATACTTATAACTTCAACATGGCTCCCCTCCTGGTAAAATCACAACCAAGGAGGTGTCATATTTGACCCGGTTAAAAGAAAAGTGATACCAAGGGCTCCAAGAATATCCACTCTCATCAAAACAACATTATCAGATTCCAAATCAAGCCTTCTATAGGCACAATAAATCCCAAAACAGTAAATAAATATACACATATAAATATTTGACAAGTATATAAAAGAATAACCAAGGTTACCTCAATTCCAAGCTTATTTTACCAATACTTCAATATTCTCAATTTACTATCACCAAATAATTTAACCTCAAATCAAACCATCATTCTCCACACCTCTTCTCTTTCTCTTATTCTCACTCTCTCTCACGTTCTCTCTCACTTTCGGACACACACACACACCACATATTAATTCACACACACACGCCTATATATATATATATGGGAAGGGGAAGGGATATTAATTACCCCTTCCTCGTGGGCAGCACGTACAACGTGTTGCCCACCCTTAATATTTTATTTTTTTAAAAAAATATTTTATTAATATAATATAATATATATTATATTATTATATAATATTATTATTCAAATAGTAAATACGTATTTCATCTCCCAAAAATACTGATTCAAAACTCCCATTATCAAAAATAGGGTCTAATAGTCCTCCAAAAATAGGCTAATTTTCTAGTCTGTAGACTCAAAAATCAGGATGTTACACTTTGCGGTTCTTCCCCCACGTACGGCAAGCCTTCGGGTTTGCGTTTTTTTTTTTTAAAAAAAGAAAAGAGCAATAAGGCGTCCTGATTTTTTATTCATAGGACGCCTTATATCTTATTTTACAACTACCTATGGTCAGACGTCATTTTGAAACAGGACGTTAATTGCCTCTAATTTAGGATGTTAATATGTTTTTTTTGTAATAGTGTTTACATACTTTCCTGACACACTATAAATTACATTGGAAAAACAATTTCTAGTACTAATCTAAACAGGCATTAACTCGTATAACACAGTCCACAATATGGGTTAGTTCTATTTATGGAAGTATTATGTAGGTATCTTTTACTGTCGTTCACACTGTAGTTTTTCAGTCGGAAATATAACTAACACGCAAGCTCAAGTCTAAAGAAGATAAGTAGTAAAGTAAATGATCATGGCCTTTTGGTGGACCAGTATACTTTACAAGGGTGCATTTTGAGTTATTTTTGAAGCTAGTATAACGATGGTTAGGGTCTAAACTAAAGCTTGTTGGATTTCGCTTTCAATACGCAACTAGATTTAGAACATGTGGATGAAGGGATTACAGAAGTTACACTCACTCTATATATATATATATATATATATATATATATATGCCATAATGTGTGATTTGATTTTCTTTCACTGTCACTTGTAATAATCAAGGGTCCTCCACTAGCTCTCTTTCGTTTGGGTTGCTTTCTATATGCCCCGTTATTTGTATTTTGTTGATATTGGGACGAATCAGGAAACTTCAATGCCTTTGGAATAAAAATTAAAGAAAATATCAGAAAAGTACAGAACAAAAAAGATGGAGGAAATAAAAAATGAGAGTATATATAAGAGGGCAAAGCAGAAATGAGAAAATGCGCGCACTGTGGAATTGTTAATTGTTTCTTTCACTTTTCGATGGATGAGAAGACTTCTTCTAAGTGACAGGTCTACGGTGGGATATTTCCACTTTCTCACCTTCTAGTCAACAAACTAAATATTTCACCTCACCATCAAGCACCTAGATCAACTCGTTAGAGATGTTCTAATTCAACTAGAGATTTTAAGTTCGAGTTCTGGGAATGCAGAAGTGTTTGGTGGTAGAGCTTTATGTCCTTATGGTCCAACCCGGCTCATTCTAAATTAGTCCGGACTCTGATAAATCCTTTTAGTTAAAAGAAGATAGGTCTAGGATATCAGACACTCATGAAGAAAAAAAAATTCACGACACACATAAGGTCTCTTTTGATTATGAAGCTTAGATCTTTTTTTAAAAAAAAAAAATATTGAAAACAAGTTTCAAATTCTATGAATTTAATTTTTGTCTTGTACCTCCCCCTATTTTCAATTTCAGTATTCGTATTTTTTAAATTTAACCATGACTAATTTTAAGTATTTCATAAAATATATTGGTTAGAATTCCAGTAAATGATATGGCTGAAATAAATTTAATAACAGGAGTAAATGATGTATATCAACATTCAACCAGGATTATGTACGGAAAGGAAAGTGAAAAAGAAAAAACCACATTAATAATTTATAAACTCATCATAAAAGTGAACAAGGGGAAAACAAAAAAAAATAACTAGGCGTATTTAATTTAACTAGGAGTGTTAAAAAGATCAAAAGATAACTGCAGAATAGCTAGCTAGGAATGCTTGGGCAAGACATTTTTCATCACATAAATCATTCTGATGAATTTGGTGAGAAATTAGAGAAGAAGCGATGATTTGGAAATCCATATATATATATATATGTATGGCTTTAGTGTGTCAATTTTCAACGTCCTAATTATGATTGTGTGTGATGGGATCGGAATTGGGGAATTTGCTCCTTTCCAGTATATTTAAGCATGATGCTTCTTCCATAAAGAGAAAAAGAAGGTGCTGGAAAGTTCAAGGGTTCTAGAATTACAATTAGATTTTTTATTATCAATTTTTAATGTAAAACATAATATTTATTCCTATAAATTGTACCACGAAAATAAAAGAATGGCTGTTGTGCGATAGGTGTATTCTTGGACGCTTACTACTCATCACTTGTCCCCACTCGCAATAGAAGCCCGTGAGCACCATCTAGCATTTGGTTTAACTATAAGGGGTCATGCTAGTTTAGATTTGGCTACAGTCCACTTCTCTTCCTATCCTCTTTCTTATCTCAGTTGTTAGATTGAAATTTGAACAATTCAAATTTAATGTTTTATAAAAATATTATTTTATATTAATAAAATATTAAATTATAAAAATAATATTTTTATAAAACATTAAATCTAAACGGTTAAGATTTTAATTCAACGGCTGAGATGAGGAAGAGGATGGGAAAAGAAGTGGACTGTAGCCAACCCTTACTAGTTTAGACAGGAATCTCGAATTCAAACTCTAATACTGTGACAATATTGTTAAATACAGCATAGTGGTAAAATTTTACTGCCTTTATGGTGCTACTCAATACGATTCGAATTAATTTAGAGTTTCAATCTTTGATAAATCTTTCAAGTCAAAAGAAGATGAGCTCAAGATACAAAGATGCTTTACCAAAATAAATAGCTCATTAGCTTCAAACCAGAAGCTCTAACTCAAACAATAATCATTGTGTAGCCCTCATCATTCAATAATTGGGACTTTATTTTTTAAAAAAGGACTTAAATGCCTGACCTTAAAGCCTAAGCATAAAGGTTGGTCTTTATGAATTGCTAAATATTCTATGAGGGAAATAAAGATTTTCGGGTTGGGTTAGTCTATCTACATCAAATTCACTCTAGGAACGAGGTTGGGGTGTCAGCTGCTTCCTCTTAATTGCACCCTCATCTGCGCTTTAATGTAGAGGCACTTCCCAAAGGTTTGTTGTGTCTTTTTTTTATTATTAGATTTTATATAAAATGAGTGACATTTTAATTTTTTATGGGCAAAAAATAGAACTATTTTCAATTTTTTATGATTTTTTTTAAAAAAATGGTGAAGATTTCTTGAGATATCAAAATATGGCTTATCTTAAGGGTTAGTTTGGTTTGGGGGAAGGAGAGGGGACGGAAGGGAAAAAGAGGGGAAGGGAAGAGAAAATTGTGGGTCCCACTAGACTTTTTTTTTTTTTAAACAATTTTCTCTCCCCCTCATTTTTTTTTCTCCCCTCCCTTTCCCTCAAACCAAACTAACCCTAAGTAAAATCTAATGGTAAAAAGAAACATGAAAAAATAATAATAATTAATAAGTGCCTCAAAATTGGGGCGCAGCTTACACCTCTAGTTCCTCTAAAAACTCTCTTTTAAGTATATAAGTTATTATTTTTAGTGACACTAGCCTTAATTATAAATTAAAGTTTGTCCTATAATTAAAACTAAAAGTAACACTAATTTTGATTTTCAGCATTTTCTTAAAAGAAGTCCTTCTCTAAACATTTAGAATCACCCATATCTTTGACTGGCCAAAAAAAAAAAAAAAATCAACCATATCTTCATCTGGCCCCATTATCTAGCCTACTTAACCACCGTTTTAGCTTTTCTAGACTGATTATTAACCTGATTGTTTATATGACTGTACAAAGCCTGTATACGATGCGCAAGGCTAATAACAATATGAAGGCTGGCTTAAAGAAAGTAGGGAGACATCCTTTCAGGTTTTAAGAGATTAAGAAAATATAAAAAAGATTCCAAAGAAAGATACAGATGTTACAAAAGTTTCAGAAAGTTGTTAATCTTATAGATAAAGTTGTTAATCCCACAGATGACAGTTGTTAATCCTACCAAAGGAGTTATTAACCAGACTTTTCTGACATTTGAATTTCTATTGAGACCTTTTTAATATTTTTTTTGATTCCTTAGAACGTGAAAGGAATTTTCCCACAAAAGTATTACTGCTTGTATAATGGCCCTTGTTATTTTTTTGGGAAAATTATAATGAAGAATCTAAGAAAAATAATATTTATTAAGAAGGACCATAAAAAGTGGTAATTATTTTAAAGGACAAAAAATTAAAATATTAAAATAAAAGGACTAAATTACCCTTAATCAGATTTCCTATCTTTTCATTAACTAAATTTGGAATGATTTTTTCTTCATATCTTCTTATTAACTGAATATGCAATGATTTTTTCTTACATGAGAATCTAAAGTAATTAATATATAATAATAAATATATATTAATTCAAATAATTCTTTTCCCATCGTAGAATCACTCTAGATTATTATGCTAGAGAAAAGATAGGAAAAATAAAGCTTTTTATGGTTATGGCAGAAGAAGCCTCGTGCGTTGTGCAACCGTCTACAGTGTTAGACCTGAGATTTTTTGTGTCGAGGCAACCAAAAGTACCTGATACATTCAATATTACCTGTTGTTCCATTCCCAGATAAACAAAAAATAAAGTAAAAGGCTCTTAACTCAGAAAAACCCCATCAAAAGAGAAGAACAACGTGATTAAAGAAACCAAATCCCCATTTCCTTTCACTATAACCATAAAAAGCCCCATTTTTTCTATATTTTCTCTGACATAATAATCTTGAGTGATTCTACAATAGAAAAAGAATTATTTGAATTGATATCTAATTATTATTGTCCATCAATTACTCTAGATTCTCATGTAAGAAAAAATCATTCCAGATTTAGTTAATGAGAAGATAAGAAATCTGATTAAGGGTGATTTAGTCCTTTTATTTTAATATTTTAATTTTTGGTCCTTTAAAATAATTACTACTTTTTATGGTCCTTCTTAATAAATATTATTTTTCTTAGGTCATTCATTATAATTTTCTATAATTCTTTTTCTATTGTAGAATCACTCAGGATTATTATGTCAGAGAAAATATATGAAAGATGGAGCTTTTTATGGTTATAGTGAAAGGAAATAGGGATTTGGTTTCTTTAATCACGTTGTTCTTCTCTTTTGATGGGGTTTTTCTGAGTTAAGAACCTTTTACTTTATTTTCTGTTTATCTGGGAATGGAACAACGGGTAATATTGAATGTATCAGGTACTTTTGGTTGTCTCGACACAAAAAATCTCAGGTCTAACACTGCAGACGGTTGCACAACGCACGAGGCTTTTTCTGCCACAACCATAAAACGCTTCATCTTTCCTATCTTTTCTCTAGCATAATAATCTAAAGTGATTCTACGATGGGAAAAGAATTATTTGAATTAATATATATTTATTATTATATATTAATTACTCTAGATTCTCATGTAAGAAAAAATCACTGCATATTCAGTTAATAAGAAGATAGGAAGAAAAAATCATTTCAAATTTAGTTAATGAAAAGATAGGAAATCTGATTAAGGGTAATTTAGTCCTTTTATTTTAATATTTTAATTTTTGGTCCTTTAAAATAATTATCACTTTTTATGGTCCTTCTTAATGAATATTATTTTTCTTAGGTCCTTCATTATAATTTTCCCAAAGAATTATTTGAATTGATATCTAGTTATTATTATCGATCAATTACTCTAGATTCTCATGTAAGAAAAAATCATTCCAGATTTAGTTAATGAGAAGATAGGAAATCTGATTAAGGGTAATTTAGTCCTTTTATTTTAATATTTTAATTTTTGGCCTTTTAAAATAATTACTACTTTTTATGGTCCTTCTTAATAAATATTATTTTTCTTAGGTCATTCATTATAATTTTTCTTATTTTTTTTAAAAAACAAATCAATCTCTGAAAATCTTGCTGGACTCTGACTAATTAAGTGATGTTTAAGAATGCATTTAGTTAAATGTTTTAAATTTTGAGTTTTCTATATAACGAGTTCTCCGTGTCACCCGATGATGCCTACTAATTGCAAACGCTCCCTTATTTCTGATCTTCTATTATCTTATCCTGTACCAGACATGTTTGTTTCAAACTTTTAATACGAGTTCTATTATTGTTATTCTTAGCATACCTGCCTCAAAACTTCCCATTAAAGAATTTAGATTTTAAAGGGTTTTGCTTATTTCCATAAAATCTCTATAAATAGATAGGATATTGTCACTACCAAAGTCACTACTATTTTTTCACCGTTAGATCAGAATCTCATATACTTTTATCATTTCTATCTCTTATTGAGACTCTGATCTAACCATGAAAAAGTGATAGTGACTTTCGTAGTAACAAAAAATGGTAATGACTTTGGTGGTGACAAAAAATGGTAGTGACAATATCCTATCCCCTCAATAAATACACTAACTGGATTCGAATTCCCGAATCCTAACTTAATCCAAATTGATTTGGAAATGGATTTCAACATCTTAATTTTTCACAATCTGCAATGTTCATATTCTTTTTTTTGTTGTTGCCAAAAGTAATAGTACCATTTTCGTTGGTTCATGATTATTTTTAACACCGTTATTACAAAATATCTTCTTTTGGCCGATCAGTTTGTCAAATTTCCAAATGAACAAAAGCATATCTTTCCATTCTCGGCTGAGATCCCTTCCATTCTTCTCTGCAAGCTAGTTTTCTCCGTGGAAAGCCTCCATAAACACTCCCATCAATCATACTTCACAGCTCACTCTCCGAAGTGATTAGAAACTTTGAATTAGGGTTCCTCCACAAAATCTGGATTGTTGGAAGCTTTAGTTTACAACCTTCCGCATCTACATTACTTGCTGTCACACTCCTCTCAATCCCCTATCCCAACTTTTTTGTTTTCACGCAGCTCGGAAGGTAATGAGGCTTTAATAGAAGTGAATGGTAAGCAATTTGAGGGTGTTGTTTTAACCCGAATGGGTGTGGACAAAGTGTGGAGGTTTAGCTTGTTGTCGACGAACTTGGCTCTGTTACACCACCCAAGTACTAAGAATGCGTGTTGGAGATCGCCGGCGAAATTTCCTCGCAGGAAGCCGATCGCCTTGTCCGTGGTGGTGTGCGGATTGATGCTCTTCGTGTTGGGTTTAATTTCGCTTTTAACGGGTCATATGGCTTCTGATCTTGAATGGTACTCCCGGCGATTTGTTCAGCGCACGTTCTACTCCAGACTGGTAATTTTTATGTAAGATTCTGTGTACTTGTGCGCGTTATGTAATTAAACGGGCAGTGTTGCGTGATTTAGCTTCTCGAATTGGGGTCTCGTTGCTTGTGATGCATTACTGTTTTGATTTTTTGATAGCACGCCGAATATAGAGTGCGGTTGTTGATGGATTAGCTTTGGTTTCGTAGGCATTGTTGTTGACTGGCAGCTATAGTCGAGAGATGAAATTTGTTATTTTTATGCCTAATTAAAAACATGCTTGACGTTAACCTTTGTAGAATGGGTTTTATAGCGATCCAGTTGATGTATGGCAATCTCAGTATTCTGGATACTACTATGGATGCAGTGAGAGGGGACGTCACTTTGCTCGTAAGTAAATGCACCATGTTTTGCCTTTTGTTTCCTATTTTACAATGCATATTCTTCATTGAATTGCTAATAATTACGCATGGGACACCAATATTCCATATATAATATATAGTAAGCTGCCCTATTTATAAGCTATAAAGGCAAATTCTTCACATTCCATGCAATGGACGAGAAGATGTGTTTTCAATTGATGCAGTGATGGATGAATATTAACAAATAGTGATTATCAAAAAAATTATTGCCATTTTGGGGAATATCATAATCTGCCCTTTTATTTTTTGCTTGAGATTGATATGTAAAGATAATAATATGCATTTAGGGACCTAAGTGTAATATAAACCTAGGGAATTATTATCTTTACATATCAGAGATGCTACAACAATTGGGGAATTTTATTTTCCTTGAACACTTCTTCATCTTGTTTTTTTGGGTTAAGATATGTTAAGGCTGATTCAATCTAGGCTGACAGAAGTTTGCTTCATGGCACTTCCGATATTTAGTCTGTTTCTTCTCAGCAAATTCACTCCTTAAGGTTGGAGTGAGGAATACTAATTTTGCACGTGAAACTTTCTTTGATTTTGGTAACTGGATAATGTAGCCATTGTACGTGAGCACTTGTCAAATGGCTACTTGCTTATTGCAACTAGTGGTGGACTGAACCAACAAAGAACTGGGGTAAGTACGAGATAAGATTTTATGATATACAATGTCCCTTTAAGAATTCGTACAAGATCTCAGGGTCTTTATTTAGTGATAATCTATACCCATGTGCGTGAAATATGATAAGTTGTCTTGACCGTCTCAGTTCCTTTTTGATAAATTAAAAGCATGGAAAAGTCAGAAAGCTTTATTCTCTGTTCCTTTCAAGCCATCGGCTGTTTCATCTGTATACAGAGAATAAAAAATTTAATTAAGTCCTTTTTCATATTGGTGTGAATAATTTACTATACATTTTATGCTCATCTAATAGATGAGATCTTTCTTTGGGAATGACCGTTATGTTCTTGCATTCAGATAACAGATGCTGTGGTTGTTGCTCGAATTCTTAATGCCACACTGGTAGTACCTGAGTTAGATCATCAATCATACTGGAAGGATGATAGGTAATTTGCTGATTTCAACAAATTAATTATATGCAGGTTAGACTGGGTGAGAATCAAGTTTACAGTCCTTTCGTTTAAGACTTCCCTTATTTGTATACAGTGACTTCAACAACATCTTTGATGTTAATTGGTTCGTTGCTTATCTTGCAAAAGATGTTAGAATTGTCAAAAAAGTTCCTAATAAGGTCATGCGGTCAATGGAAAAAACCCCATATACAATGCGTGTGCCCAGGAAATCAGAGCCTGAATACTATCTTGACCAAGTTTTGCCAATACTTTTGAGAAGACGAGTAAGGCCTTATTATGATTATTCGTGTTTGAAGTTTCTGTTTTTTTTTTTTGGTGGAAGTGTGTTTTCATTTATGCAGTGTAGGAACTGATATTTGGGATATTTTGCAGGTTCTGCAATTGACAAAGTTCGACTATAGACTTGCGAATAACCTTGATGAAGAGCTTCAAAAACTACGTTGCCGTGTGAATTATCATGCTTTAAGATTTACAAAGCCTATAAGGGGACTTGGTCAGAGACTCGTCATGAAAATGAAAAAGATGGCAGACCGTTTTATAGCTGTCCATTTGAGGTTTGTTTGAAGAACCTGATGGATAAAGTTAAGGTTAACTATCATTTAAAGTGACACAAGTTTTCTGAAGAAGTACTTAATTTTATACGATTGAAACTTATTCTCTTTTCTTTTGATTTCCTTCTCATTAATCTATATACAGTTATACACTGTCTAGCCTTTATATTTTCTTGTCCATTTCAGCCTTAACTTGTTTCAACTTGTTTAATTTCTTTCTCCTTTTGCACCTTCCGCTATGTGGGTTGTGAAATTAGAAAGCAAATGTATGTTTCCTTCTGCTGTGTCAGAGGTGCTAAGGGAGGGTGAGAGGTAGTATACTTTAGTTCCTACAAAATTTTGATGCAGCTTATCCATTTAAGTAGTATTTTTATTTTCATAAAATAATAAGCAATAGGGTTAATCCAGAGTTGGTCTTTAAGATTTGAGGTGAATATGATGTCAATGGTTTGATTCCTATCCTGCTCATTTCCCTACTCCTTATGCCTAAGGTTTTGTGTCTGCTTCATAATAAAACCAAGTGAGAGTTTGGCTGGGGGTACTGATGGCAATTGTTGTTGTCTATGATAATTAGATCGTCTTGACAGCATTCATAACTGATTTATGGCAGGTTTGAACCAGATATGCTAGCTTTTTCAGGTTGTTACTTCGGTGGAGGAGAAAAGGAGAGACGTGAGCTTGGTGAAATTAGAAAAAGGTGGACAACATTGCCGGTAAGACTTCATTCCTCAAACATATTATGATATAATCCTTATTCGACTGGCAGGATGTCATTGTTTGGTCATTTTGGTTACTGATGCTTGAGTTTCCAACCTGCATTGTTTTCACATGCATAGCTTGATATGATTTCGAATTCCATATTGTTTTGCCACATGATGCTTATTACAGTTTATGTCGGATATTTCTTTTGAATGCTATATGAAATGAATGAAATTCCTACTCATGTAAATAATTCAGGACTTAAGCCCTGATGAAGAGAGAACGCGAGGGAAATGTCCTCTTAGTCCTCATGAAGTTGGTTTAATGCTGCGAGCACTTGGTTTTGCAAATGACACATACATCTACGTCGCTTCAGGAGAGATATATGGTGGAGATGAGACTATGCAGCCTCTCAAAGCCCTTTTCCCCAACATCTTTACAAAGGAGATGCTTGCTGATGAAGAGCTGAAACCTTTCCTTCCATTCTCTTCCCGCCTTGCTGCCATTGACTATATTGTCTGTGATGAAAGCGATGTTTTTGTCACTAACAACAATGGCAACATGGCCAAGATTCTTGCAGGCAGAAGGTAAGATGTAGAAATTTCTTCTGTATCATGAAATTATTGGATGTTATTCTTCTAGTGCATTATTTATCTTTTTTCTTGTATTTAGATGAAATTACAGGATATTCAATCTGTTTCAAAAATCAAAATATAATACGAAGTACTGCTATTTCTTCATAATACAATGGCCGAATTTATAGTTGTGACTATTCAGTCATAAAATCTGACTATTATGGGCGTGTTGTATTTTATGCACTTTTTTTTTTTTTTTTTTTTTTTTTGATACGAAAAGATGGCTAGAAGCCTACATAAACATAAACAAGCTTACAGAAAGGAGGAATTCAATCCTAAACTAAACAAGTGTATTTTATGCTCTTTTAATTATATGCTGAGGAACAGGTCGACCCATTTGGTTTTACTTTGTAATTTACACCATCCATGGTCATCTTCAGTCTTGCGGAAAAAAAGATGTGGATTATCTATGAGCCTAATTTGTCATGATTATGAACATGAAAGAAGAATCAGAGTCCTGGATATAAATAAGTAGAGATGGTCTGATTCTAAGATTAGTGTTCAAATCGTATGATCCATTTAATTTTTCAGGGTTAATATTATGTGTCTTATCCTACGGTGTTCAGAGCTAATACTAGTATATTTCTTATCCTACATTGAGTTTGCCCTTTGAATCAGTAATAATTTTAAATGAGATTTCTCATTCAGCCTGCGTTGACAATAGCTCCTTGTGTATAAATATTAAATTGAGGACTCGATGCAAACTATTGGACGGTACAATGCATAGTATACGTCTCTAGTTGCTTTCATAGATGCATGCACACGCCTCTGAAGGTTATAATTGCTCTTTGTCAAATCAGGATTTGTTCCTCAAATCTTGAGGTCTCTTAAATTTGATGTTATTTTTTTAGTCATATTTCTTTTTCAAGTGGATCTGAGAGTGGTGTTGGGGACTTGAAGTATCTAATCCTACTGATCTGATTTTGCAAATTGTAGGAGGTATATGGGTCACAAAAGAACCATTAGACCCAACACGAAGAAGCTCACCGCGCTGATGATGGCTAGGGATAAGATGGACTGGGATACCTTCGCCAGAAAGGTTCAGGAATGCCAGAGAGGATTCATGGGAGAGCCAGATGAGATGAGACCTGGACGAGGAGAATTTCATGAATATCCCTCCTCTTGTGTGTGCGAGAAACCAATCGTGGATGAGTAAACTCAATTGGGATATCACCCTTCTAAACATATCGCCACGAACGAAGATCAATCCATTATGCAGTGAGGTATGAGTGCTGAGGGACTTCAACTGAAGTGAGAAATCAAAAGAAGGAAATATTGATTGTGGGGTGTGACTGAAATGGTATGGTAACTACTCTTAACATCTGACGACGGGATCTCGGTAGTTGGTTAAACAGGTACATATGTCCATGGATGTGCACAGTTCCAAGTTTGAATTGCAGCCGTTTGACTGACTGGCCTTCTCCAATCTCTAGTTGACCTTTGTATTATTTGGTGGGGAGAGTAGAACTAACTTGTAATCAAAATTGTTTTTTTTTTTCCTCATTTCATTAACATGTAAGTTATCCCTCCCAAGTCCTATCTAATGAGAGCCTTATGTATTAGGCTCCCCTTCTTTCATTAACATTTGTTGCAACAGCTTAGACAGTTAAACAGGTACAATAGCTCTTAATCATGACATTATCCAATCCCCAACCACAAGAAGCAAGTGGGAGGAGTGTGAGAGAGACAATCGATGGGGGGGAAACCAAAAAAAGAAACGACGAAACGAGATGGATAGTATCGAGAGAGATCATCACGTTATCATTTAATCACTTGCAAGCCTCTACAAGCCAGATTAACATGGAGAAATTCCTATACAGCCAACAGTGCCAAAGGTTCAAGGCGATCAATTCATTACAAGTACGACTAAACTGCATTATTATGAACAGCTACCGGACTAGTTTTGCCTAAACCGAAAGAAGCAAGAATTTTTAATTTCTAGCTTCCCTACTGTAAAATATACACATCTAAGCCGCGTGTATCATTCGTCCAAGATACAGCTGGAACTTTGGCTGAACCGTATCACTGCAACGAGGGTGTTCACTCTTGGTTATTATTCCCTGTAACAATCAATCAGTCAGTGATGACGTAAAATGGATGCACTGGAAATAGAAATCCATGAGTAAGGACTCTAACCCCTTGGAGCATTGCGGCTCTGGTTTTTGTGACCTTTGTCATGTGAAACGGATGGAACCTTGGTGATTATCAAAGAACTCTGCAGTCCTTCTAATAGCTGCCATCCGAAAGCAAAAGACCACATCAGTGCCAAACAAGCAAAATAACAGTGAATACATAACCAGTAAATATCACAAGGTTATTCAAATAGGGCTATAGGCTGTTTTTCTATCCAGAATTCAGTAACTTGTTTGGTACCCGCAGAGACTGATCGCCCCACCCCATGCTGGAAATATATTGGTAAATGCAGCCAGGAAACAACTGAGTTAAAGAAAAGCAAATACATTAAATACTCACTCTTGATGTCGGCTGGATCTTACGATTGGATCTTCGGGGCTCAATGAATTCAGATGTTGATTTTACAGAATCACCGTTCAAAGCTTTTTCCTCCTCAATCTGGCCCAGCTTTCCACCAGCAGGGGCAAGTTTTCCTTTACTTGCTCTTGATGTGAATGTCTTCTTAGAGGAAGAAGCATCGACTGAGGTTGGCAGTGAAGAAAACAGGATGGGTCCCTCTGCTGCTCCATCAACCGAAGAGTGGGACATTGCCTCTACTTGAGTTCCATTATCTGGTGCATTTTTAGAATGGTTTGCATCCTTGATCCTTTCTGTATGATCTGTTAGATCATCGGATCGAGAAAATGCATTTGCCAAAACATTGCCTTGCGGTGGTATTGAGCAATCCAAAACACTTGTTGAATTTTCAGGCTTGGAAGTCTTGTGCTTGGGGTTGGCTCCTCGTTTCTCCTTCACATCATTCTTAGAATTATTTTTCCATCCTCGAGACCCTGGAACTTGAGGCATCAAGAAATTTGCCAGCTTAACTGAATCATTCCCATCAGTAATTTTATTGTTCCTATCAGCGACATAATGCTTGCTTACTTCCATAAATTTCCTTTTCTTCCCCGGCTTTGGAACCCCAAAAATCACTCTTGATCCTTCTTTCTGAAGACCAGTCCTAGCCATTCTCTGTGTATCAGGCTTATTTTCATTCTTGCTGGCCTTACCAATGTTGAATACTTTATCATTCTCGGTCAACTTAAGTGATCTCAACTCATTATGGTTCACTGGCTCCACTGTATCAACGCCTTTTAACATCTTATCTTTCCCTTTTGCCTCTATTGTAGGACCACCCAATTTAAGTCGTTTTTCATGTGGCGTATCACCCTGCATGCAAAATAAACGATTCGGCATAGAAAATATGAAGATGACCATCGGGTGAAGCAGTAAAAAATAATACCTCATGGGTAGAACGGTCATTTGCTCCAATCCTAGAACATTCAATCCACTTCCCATCCTTCCAAATGCGTGATGGACGGAGATGCCATGCTCTAACCACTGATGTTTCTCCATTAGCTGCAGATAGCAAATATGATAAAGTACATTAAAAAAACTGGTAGGAAACGTTTGGGAGAATGGACAAATTTAAATTCAATAAATGATGCATGTACCTGGGAAGTGGACAGTAAGTGTTTCATCTTTCTTGATCTCTATCACAACTCCTCCCCGCCAGCTGACAACAAAAACAATGAGATGTCAAGTAAAATCCAGCAGTATGCATATATTGGTAATCTAGAGAACGTAAACCTTATTGAAGAATGAAATATTAGATGGGCTACAAGCATGATGTGAAATTGTGGTATGAAAAATAATGATACTCCATAACCAAACAGTAAAAAGACATCACGGCTTTGTGGACACTGAAAGGTAAAATCAGGATAAGTTGGATCTGTAATGATGATAGGTCATTCAATGTACATTTCTCCAAGGGGAAATATATTCATCAGGTTCAATATCCTTATAAGTAAAAGAATACCGAAAGTGAAAACTGTAGATAGTTGCACCTTTCTTCTATCCATGCATCAACTCTATCCCCAACAGACCAAGCAAAATTTCCCATAGCTGCCCTACGTCTCTTCCTCGTTCCTTCATGATGCGAATCAGTTAAAGGGCGAGCAATGCGTATTCTGGGTGACTTGTCTCCTTCACCCTTAAATGTAACCCATTCCTTTAAGGGTCCAGCACCTTAAAAATGTGAGATTTGATTATCAGAATAAAAAGATTGTGTACAATCTTGATCAAAGATAACTGGCAATATTTAACTAAATAAATATGTATAGGACATGAGAGACAACGAACTGAACATCATAAAGACAAGTTTTCACATCCAAAAGTGCATAATAGTTAGATTCAAAACCCAGACCAGGAACTAGCTTTAAAACCCAACACAAACACTTCTAAAAGAAATTGCAAAAGACAGTTAAATGATTTGATCTACTAATTTTTAGATATTCCTCGTCTCAAAGAGTTCAGCATCTTTAGACTGCACACATAATAAGCCTAATCCATAGATTTAGCATATAATAATAATAGTCAATATTAGAAGACAAATTCCTGTGACTTATATTCAGCAGCCAAATAGTTACTATGATTTTATTCTCATTCAAGACAGTAAAACTCTAACCCACCTCCATCAGCTACAAGGGCTGTATAGCAAACATAAGCATCACAATCCTTCAAGCTCAAAACATTGGCCGTATACCATGCTGCTTTCCATCCTTCTCCATCTTTGAAAACCTGAAACAAAGGATTGCTTCAGTTTTCCTTTGTTGCTTTTTGGGGCCTGAAATCGCTTTGGTCAGGCAGACAAAGTCTCACTTAACAGTAATTTATTCATGACTCTAAATTAAAATAAAAAAACAACCTCTATAAGTGAACCCTCCTTGATGTTCTCGTCCAGCTTATCAAATTCATTTCCAAACCGTGCTTCAATATCTGATTCTGGAACCACATCAATTGATTTGACTAAATCAGAAACCTTACGGCCCTTTGGTCCTCTTGTATTCTTTTCATTGGCGTTAATGGAAATGGAAATGCCATCTATTGGTCTCATATGATCCTTTAATTTCTCATTATGCAATTTATGAAAAGGTGGTTGCTCATTTGTAACCATCTGCTTCCCCATTTCAACAGAAAAACCATCTTTGTTCAGTGTAAGAGAAGTTTCAGGGCCGGCTTCAGCATTAACAAAGTTTACCACACCTCTGGCCATTTCTTTCAGTATCCCAACCCCCTGAGAAGATTCTTGGCCTACACTCTGAAAACCCTCAGGAGCAGCATCTATTAAGTCACTAAATGGCAAAGGATCACCCATAGTTACAAGCTTTCCAGCCCGAGATACAGCATCTGCAGCCAGCTCAGCAGCCTTCACAATAGCTTCCATATTTTCAGCTCGCTTAGCAGCAACTGAAGCAGCTTCCACTCTCATTCTAACAGCCTCCTTGGCAGCAACCATGATCGAGTTATTGGTTCTATTAGTACTGCTCAAGATAGATGCAACAGTAGCTTTTCCAAATTTATTAATACCATCAGAAAGTTCAATACTTTGGCATGGATTCTCACAAACAGATGAGATCAATGCTTCCTCAGCCATCAGTTTTGCTTGCAATGCAGCATTTGAGGCAACATTAGCAGCAGCTGCCGCCGCCTTTGCAACAGCTGCAGCAGCAGCAACTGCAATGGCAGCAGAAGCTAGTTTACCTTCAATATCTGACACCAATCCAGAATTTTTCTGCTTATCTAACTGATTCCATATCTCTAGGCTATGACTAATAGCAGCAGCAGAAGAAGCAGCAGCTTCCTCTGCATGTGTTGTAGCCTCCTTAACCTTACCAAGGGATTCATCTGACAACACTCTCTTCTCAACCATCTTGTCACTTTGGAGGTGATCAGCAGGAGATAGAGAGGATACTGACATGACTGATTTCTCTATATTTGTTTTGGGCACATTACCAACAGTAGTTGTGATGGCGATGGGAGTAGATGCATGGCTACTAACAGCAGAAATCAACTCTAATGGAGATTGTGAATGCAATGCCTTCTGGCTGAGATCCTCAGATATCAGAACCTTCTTTCTTTTTTTGGGCTTTGGATCAGAAGAATGCTGTGCAGGTGATACTGTCACATTTGTATTGTGTAGAGGAGCACTTGCAACAACATTCTTTATGGCAGAGGAAGGAGGCAACGGTGATCCTTTTCTTGAACTCAATTTAATTGTACCTGAAACAGGTGATGCTGAAGTATGGACACTGTTACCAGGTGGAGGGGTTGAAGAAGCAATCCATGGTCCATGAAGGGGGGCCTGGGATATCCAAGATGTATTATGTCCCAGATAATTCCTCATAGGTGAAGTTTGATACGGATGCAAGGAAGTAAGTGCCTGCGAATAATCCACAACAGAACCCCTTGCAAGGGCACTGGATTGAAGGGACTCACAAGGAGTTGGTAAAGTCCAAAGAGGAGATGAAAGAGGCATTAAAGGATTTACAATTGTTGGAGTAGCATTGCTGCTCGCAAGACCAAGAGGTGAAGAGATGGCATTGCCCTGGAGTGTGCTCTGCTTAGCTGCAACATTCCCAATTCTCAAGAAACGCTCTTAAAATCTTTTTTTTTTTTTTTTTGGGGGGGGGGGGGGGGTTTACAAAAAGTTATAACATACCAGACCGTGACTGCTGAGGTGTTTCAGGGTTAAGTGGATGAGATTTTTGACCAAGCTGTCTTTCTATGCATGCACGCCAGGCCTTCTCCCACACGGTCTTCCCACCATCTAAAACACAGGTTGAAAGTCAATATTTTCAGTGGTGAAAAAGTAATTGAAATGGCAAACAAGAAATCGCAATAACCCAAAAAAAAAAAAAATCAACCTGGACCCCCAAAAGCTGATATCATATACGCCTCATCAGGTGCCAAGCCTTGACTGCAGCAATACATCAACAAATAATTAACTTGATTGACCAACACTGTAACATGAAAAGATTTTTTTTTTTCGCCAAAAATATGAAAAGACAATTTTAAAGCATCCTTCCCTTGGTAACACTAAAAAAACCAATCACTATATCATGAAAATCCAATATCACCCTCAAGCCGTGGCGTCAAATGGAACAGTGAAGGAGCAACAATGAAATAGGCCTTAGTTTTAATATACCAGTGAGAACTAAAAGGACAACAATAGGACAGGGCCAGAGCTTCACATTTTCCATTATTTAATTTGGGGGGGGGGGGGGGGGACTATTGTAAATGAATAGATAAACACATGAAAAAACACATCATTCCTAAAACACCACGTGTGAGCCCCCATAATGATTAAATGACAACAATATATAACGAGAACATTTGAACTCACATCAAAGCTCCATACACAAAGATCTGTGCACGCAATTGTACTTGCTGTAAATCTGTAAAAGCCTGTTGACACAGAACAGATGGAGCAGCGGAAGTATTCAAATCTGGAAGACCAGATGTTGAGGCATTTAGAAAAGGAAAGGGCTTGGTGCTGCTGGAATCAATATGTCCATACTGCTGGATCTCACTGGACTTTATTGGCTGGAGATTGGAAGATGGGCTTACGGAAACATTACTTGATTTATCCCTTCTTTCTGGTTGTCTAGCTGGAGCTGTTTCTTTTGCAACACTCCTTTTCCTAGAAGACTCCTTTCGTGGTGTCTTGTTATAAGTTCGCCTAGTCTTACGCTCAGTTGCACCTTTGGAAGCACTACTTTTGTGGCATATATCTCCCGCAGTTTTAGTTTTCGTAGGGCCTAACACAGAAGTTGTAGGAGATACCTCAACCTTCAATGAAAGGGTAAAAAAAAAAAAATTCTTCATAAGATTGCTTGGCTAATCATTTGATTACAATGATCAATACAGCAGAATATATCCTGTACACATTTCACACTATGGAAGCCCCTTGCTTAACCAGAGGCTAATTCAATCAGGAAGTAAGCAATAAAGAAAATAAGATTCAGATATCAGTATCTTTACACTTTGATTATGAACTTCAACGAGACTTACAGTTGATGCTTTGCTGGCCATAGCAGCAGGAAGCGGTTGACTCTTTCCAACATCTTTTGTAATCAGATTTGCGACATCTGTTTTGGACAACTCTGCCATTGGATTGACCTCAGAAGTCAAACTTTTCTCATTTTTGGGTGCATTACTTTCCTTTGTATCAGAAGAACCAACAGATGGGACATCTGTTGCCCTTGCATTCCCATCGATGCCCTCTGAGACTGAGGGATTTTGATCAGCAGATGGCTTAACCTGATTCCCATCTTTCTCAGTTTGAGAAGAATTTCCAGTTGTAATGGAGGAACTGCTAGTAATATTGGCAGGACGGGCAGAAACATCTCTAATCTGACGTGAAGCAACATCAGAACCAGGCAAAGGAGCAGAAGGTAGGGAAACTTGGCTTGCATGCAAAATGTCACCTGCAAAACAGATTCTTGTAGAAGTTATATAAACATCTGCACAGGAAGACATGATGAATGAATATATAAAGCAAAGTTTTGTATTCAGGTGGACAGGGTCAATTAATAAATTAGTCACTCTACAAACTTTAGCAATCAAATCATTTACTCAAAGAAATGAAAGAAAATTACATATTTCGTGCATTCTAGAAGTACATCAATCTCAAAAGTTGACAAATTTAACTTTAGATCACCTGAGACTTTTGAGGATGACGCTTCATGACCCTCCTTGTCTTGTCTATCAAAAGAAACTGCAACTTCACCACCTTGTTTCACTGTTGAACCACATGGAACTGAAGACACATCACTAACACTTGCACATTCCTGCATAACCTTATCAATTTGTGCTCCCTGAGGTTCACTTGATTTTTCAGTCCCACTAGTCCCCTCAACCTGCGGACAATTGTTCACTGTTTCACATAAAACATTTGTAGAAGCAGCAGAAGATGCACGCATTTCAGTTCCATTAACAAGACGACAAGCTTCCTTTCCAAAAGACCCAGCCCCAGTAGATATGGCTACTTCCGTAACTATTTTGGGTGGATCTTGTTTTCCAACAACTGGGGCAGAAATGGCAGATGTATCCTTTTGGACGTTGATATCAGTAACTTCATTGATGGGACCGAGATTGCTAGAAGGCAGTGGAGCATCCATTTTCTTACAGGGAACCAAACAAATATTTTCCAAGATAACTTTTGAAGCTGAAAAAAACAACAGAAACGTCGGAGTTAGATTTTGTTATGTCAAATCAGCGTTCCTCTTTAAGATAATTACAAATACCTGAATCATTGACAGCCTTGCTGCTGGCTAAAGTTGTGGAAGTTGTCAACTCAGATTCCCTGCTCCCAGTGCTCAGAGATGATGAATCAACTCCCTTATCAACCAAATGGGATTGGCTGAAATCACAGGGCCTTTGACTATAAACCGTAGGAACCTTTGTACTCATTTCCTCATTTACAGAAGCATCTTTTTGCAAGTTTCCATGGTCACCTTGCCCATAACTGTCATTGATTTCACATGTTTGAGTTGATTCACTCATACTGTGAGATTTTGTAGAAGAAGCAACCAAGGATATATCTCCTACTTTGTTATCACTGTTTCCTTCACTCTTAGTAGAAATGTTATCGTTTTCCTCACTAATCATAGGATTCTCAGACTGACTGACTAAAATCTCCTTTTCCACTGGGTGATCACTGTTCAAAACCACCTTTTCTTTAATGGTAATCACATCCTGGTGCTGATCAGAAGAAATCGCATGGTTGGGATTACTAATCTCAACAAATTGTCCCTTTGAACTAGTGTCGACTTTGATTTCAGCCTCGGGTGAGTCACATAGATTTTGTACAGATTTATCATCTATCACTGCATCTGCATTTGTATCATCCCCGCCCAAATTTCTGGAAGATATATCTTTATTGCATCTTTCTGCTTTAAGCATGTCAGCACTTGATATCACACTATTTGTGCCAGCATCAGGGCCCTGAACTGCCTTTACACCTTCCAAAGCTTGTTCTGTAGAGACAGAACAAAGCGTTGTATCTAAAGAACATGCATCACTCACAGATGCAATTCCATCTGAAGTTTGGGTGTCAATATGGGCATCTTTGTTCAATGCAGAAGATTCCAAATCTTGCTTATCAAGTTTTGTTGGCAAACAACCTTGCTGCACATCACCAGTACCAACTACACAATTTTCTAAATTTTGAACGTTGAACACATCACAAGTAGAAGAGTTATTCTGCATAGATACAGCAGAAGCATTAGCCTGCAACCCAGATGCAGATAAATCATGAACCTTGTCATCCAGTGAGTCATTAGCCAAAGCCCCAACTACTTTATTTACCTCGTTACATTTGCCATCAGTATACAGACTTCCCTCAGAAACAGGCAAGTTAGTGTTTCTGCACATATCATTACTTTCCAGATTACTGGAACTTCCAACAATGGATGACTCAACTCCATGACCTTGGGAAACATCAGCCTGAGACAGCTCCCTTCCAACATCCTCCTTCAGTCCCAACAAGCTTCCATGAACAACATCAGATGGCTGTAAATCTTTAACATCTTTTTCTAATACATTTTTAAAATCAGGTTTAGGATTAGACTTCATTTGCTTAGTTAAGCAAGCCAGTTCATCACAGGCATCAGATTCCTCAACAATTTGCCTAGTAGTAAGTTCCTCCTGCCCAACAGATTTTAATAGCATTTCAACTGATTCTGAGGAAGTAGCCTCAGACCAAACATTGTTATGCCTTGATATAGAGCAAGTTTCAGCTGCAGCTGAACTGAACTCTATGCCACCACTCCCCCGAGAGAATGCGTCAATCCACTGGTTATCTTCGTGACTTTCAATGCCAAGGAAAGTATCTGTTTCAACCAAACTATCAAATCTTAAATGCCCTTGAAGGCTCTCATCAAACTCGAATTTAGGTAGAGCATATGGTCTAAGTACAGGAGGAAATTTGGTGCTCCCTTCACCAGCTAAATGAAGATTCTGGCTTTCATTGTCATCATAATCCATGGATGTATCCCTAAAATCAATAAGATTAGAACAGAAAATATGAGTGTAAACTACATATATAGATGAGCAGAAACAGACACAGACGCATGAATACAGCTTGTTCTACAAATAAATCAAAACACATATAGGTTTGCTCCCACAAGACATTTACTCCAATGAGTGCATCAGCATGCAAAACATGAACAAAGAAATAACTAGATGGATAGAAATGTGAAATTTTATATTACAAACTTGTTGCACAATCAACAAACACCTGTACAAGGCAGGGCCAAATACAACAAGCTCGCCCAAGCAGGAAGGAAAAACTTTGGTTTAATTCCATCATGCATTGGGAAAGCTTCTATGAGTGACATGGTAGCACTTAGAACCTCTTAGTCATTTCTCTAATTGGCCTTATCCTGTGAGGCGTGAATGCTCACAAAAAGGAGCCATTTCCATGTCTAACACAAGTTAGATAGTTGTATTAAACACAATACGACAAAAATACCTATATCAGCCCATTCTGTGTAATTTGAAGGCAACGAATCATTCCCACAATTTGAGCAAAGTATAATGATGCTATTGGACTCCCATATGTAAATTCTTCCAATTCAATTCCCTTCTATTTTCCAAGTAGATCAACATTGCTTACAGGCCAAGTTTCTCTTGAGAACATGCTAAAATCATAAGTGAAAGAAGATCCTTTGGTTCCATTATCTAGAATAATTTAGAGCTTCTGCAACTTCCCAAAGATGGGAATGCATGGTTATTGTTGCATTACCCACAGAAATATAAGTAACAAAACCCATCTAGGTAGCTTGGGCCAATGCTTCCCAGCTAGAGTTGGAAAAAGAACAAGAATTCAACTCACAAAAGATAAGTTCCATTGAGCTGGGAGAAGTCTCTTACATCTTTTCTAACACTAAAAATGCATCATCATTTCTTTCCATACAGTACTACCTTTTGTTGCATTATATGAAATACGACCATGCATGGCTGCTTGGAAAAAGGCCTTATCAGAATTTGTTGCTCGGGGGGAGTATGGATAAATGGTATATAGCACAATTCCATCTATGGACTCAAACAATCACCATGAGCCTAGTTTGGGTGATATAGAATTGTTGTTTGACAATTTGGGTTGATAAGAAGTGAAGCAAACCACTATTCTAAGTGCATTGGGCTTCTAATATTTTCATATATCAATTTGTCTATGTGGATGATATTATCATCATTTGGGAATGATGAAGATGGAACTTTACTTAAATAAACCTACTGAATCACTTATAGACCATCGAATTGAGAAAGCGGAAATTTTTTACAATTAAGATGGCCTAATCTAATACTGAGATAGTAATCTCTGAGAGAAAGAACTCATCAAGAAAATGGCATGTCAGGGAGGTGATATAAGAAAATAATGTTAAACTTAAATTAGGGCAGAAAGAGCCTTTGACTGTTCTTATTGGATAATTGAACTCTTACAATGACTTGACCAAATATCTGCCTTGTTGCAAGTGTAACAAGTCAATTCTGATATCACTGTGCACTAACCCTAGACATGCAATAACATGCCTTCTCAAATATATCAAAAGGGCACTTGAGAAAGGCATACTATATGAGATTATAGACAAACTCAAGCGATTGGGTATGGTAATACAGGTTGGGCAAAACCCCTTGTATCCCACTATAGGATATTCCATTTTCATCAAAGGAAAGATCGCATCTCAAGAAACGAGATGTTGTGAATAGATCAGGTTTCAAGAACTCAAAGTAGAATATAAAAGCAAGATGACAATTTGTGGTAATTGAGATGCTTTACCTAATACATTCAATACGGCCGTTCATGAGGGGACCAAAAATATTTAAGTTAATTGCCACTTCATTACAGAGAAAATACCGTCTGGGACTTTTGACTAAAAAAAATCTGGAACTCTCACTATAAACCATGTTTGTTCTGATGCTCAATTAGCTAGTATTTTCACTAAAGCGTCAAAGGAACCAAGCATTTCTCAAATTTGTAACAAGTGGGGTGCAAATAATTTGCATGCCCCAACTTGAGAGGGGAGTATGATAGGAAACCTGTAGGAAGAAGGTTTAGGGAAGAAGATAGAGACTTGACAGAACTGCTGTCCTAGTCATTCCTTCATACACAATAATCAGATTCACATACATCCTTCTATTAGTCTAACCTCCTATATATAGTTAGAGGCTCGACTCTCAAGGCCCAATAACTCTCCTAACTGTCATAACAGATATACTAACTAACAGTACTAACTGATCTAACTACAGTAATAATATCCAAGGGCCTCATAGGATTAGTTTAGTACCAAGGTGGTAATCCTAAGTAACTAAGTGGCCTCAAAGGATTAGTTTAGTGCTACATCAGATTATATCATATATTTATGCATTATATATCAGAGTATTGGAAAGTGATGGGCTTCCTAGATATGAGCATGTGTTAGCATATGCAGTACACGTTTTAATCCATATTTGGTAGGCTACAATTGCATAATTAGTACTACCTCCGGTCCTTAATATAAGACATATTTGGGGAATTAATCTTAGTCTTAAATATAAAACATAGTTTTCATATTTGTCAATATTTCCTAATTTACCCTGATTGATGCTTCCTTAACAATAATGAAGGAAGAGAGGAAATTAAGGAAGATGACTAAAATGTTTTAGAAAATACATATAATATTAACTAACTCAATTAAATTCCTTAAACTAATCAAATAAATTCCTTAATCTAATCAAATTAAGTAAAAATGTCTTATATTAAAGATTAGAGGGAGTAGGATATCATTATGTAATATTGTAATTATAAGTCATCGATGTCTTGTCCCATCTTGTAACATTCTCTTACAAACACAAAATCTTATACAGATCAAAACTCACTTAGCTACATTTCGTACAAGGGTTTTCTCTGTTTCTCCTTTTGGATGTTGTCTTGGCAGTGCTGCCGGTTAAGTGACCATGCTTCAAAGAACTTATTCAGAAGAGGATGGGATTAATAATGAAAAACTATTTCTTTGATGGGATTAATAATGCAAAAATCTTTCTTTCTTGTCAAAGAGAAGTTCTGGTTTACATAGAAGGGGTAGCGTAGCAACGACTTCCCGAGAGACGAGCAACCACATTCCTTCACCAAGTAAGGACCATGATATATCAATAAGTCACACACAGATTAACACTCCATGATGCACAAAAAGCATTTCTCGAACTCTTGTTCTCTGCGCCTATTAGCCGATCCGAATAATATGAAAGAAAGAAACTTTTAAAAATATCAAATTTTTAAAATAAACTGCAGAATTCAGAGAAAAATAAGCAGAGTCTGCCTAATCAAATATCAAATAGTAAGGGGAAAAAAAGATTAAAAAGTAAAAAAGGAACCCTTTATCCTATAAAAGTTGGACACGAACAGTACCAGAACAAGTAAGTCTAGAGACGCTACCTCCCTCCATCCGGCGAGGAAATCCAGCCAGTTTGATCTCAACTGTTCCCCAATCTTACAGTCATCTACTCCTTCAAATAAATAGTTCCTGGTAAGTGTAATTCAGTGAAACGTGACAGAATATGAAAAGGAAAAAAAAACGCCGACAGAAAAGGAGCCAATTTTATCTGACAGGCCAGCAGAATCTTACTAGAGGCTCGGAGGTCCGTCGGATCGAATTAGGGTTCCGACGTCGAAAGACAGTAGCAGAAAGAGCGGAAACAACCCGAAGGCACGAAGAGTAGGGGATACTTCTCAGTGAGTTTTTTCGTTGTTTGTTTCCTAGTTTATTTTGCTTTTGCCCTCATGCCGAGGAAAATGCACTTTGGTATTCGTATTTTTCTCCAACTCATCAAAAATAAATGGCTGCGGACGGTGACTGAAATTGAAAAAGTACTGAGCTTGTTTGTTATCGCAGGTGATATCAACGTGAATAAATTAGAGTATCCACGTGGGTGGTCCTGATTTGATTATGGAAATTGTCTGGGGACTAGGGGTAACTACACAATCTTTCCCGGGGCGCAAGCAGCGTCACATGGACAACAATGGTTGGCGGATAACTTTTTAGTACAAGTGGAGAAGGGATCACGTGAGAGGAGTTGTTTAATCTTACGGTGGTAATGAAAATGAGATCTGTGAAGGCCAGAATCAGGTGTGTGTGAAAAGGGTTCCTAACGTGGCTGAGAAAAAGGGACGATTATGAATGTTTTGTCAAAAGAGTATAATGTAGTTAAAAACATTATTTAACTACCATCTGCACGTTGAACTTAACATGTTAATCCCCCCGCAACCATTCTCTCTAATCCTATTTATAAGAGTCTAATAATTAAATTACGCTATTTAAAAAATTAGTTAAAAATAATAAGTGTGTCTTAAAATAAATTATTTTTAAATATACTCTTATTTATAAGGGGTAATTAATAGAAAAAAAATAAAGTAAACATTAACATCATCAATCCTTTAATTAATATTATATATATATAATTAGAGCTCATTTGGATGGTTTTTTTAATAAAAAAGCACTTTTTTAAAACCAAAAAAGTTTTTTAAATAATTAATTTTTGTGTTTAGATGATAGCTTTTTTTTATAAAAAGAAAAACAAGAAAAAGCTAAATTTCTGTTTTTTTTTATAGTTTCCATTTAGAGCTTAAAAATAATAGCAACGCAAAAAAAAAAAAAAAAACTCATCCAAACGAGCTCTTAGTCAGGTCACAAATGAGGGAAAAAAACTCATTTAATATCATTACAACTTTTGTCGGATTCTTATAAAAAAAACCAATCAATTCAAATTTTTTACTCTTATAAAAAGAATCCAAGAGAGTATTTTATACAATTTCAATTCAAACTTTAATTCAATAAAAAAAAATCAAATTTTATTGATGGGATAGGATATTGTCACTACCATTTTTTGTCATTACCAATGTCACTACCACTTTTCCATTGTTGGATCAGAATCTCAATAGGAGAGAGAAATGATAAAGGTAAATAAAATTCTGATCCAACAGTGGGGAAGTGATAATGACATTGATAGTAGCAAAAAATAATAGTGACAATATCATATCCTTTATTGATATCAAGTTATCAAACATATCAACCTTGTTTGGTTTGTTAGGCTGAATTTCAAGGTAGGGATTGGAAGTGGGATTTGGGACTCAGTGGGGTTGGAAGTTACAAGCGAAAATCATTTTTAGGGCCTTTTTTATCAAACAAATTCTAGAAAGGCCTAAAAAATTTGAAAATTCCAGAAGAGACCCCAAGATTCTGAAAATTCCAGAAAAGGCCCTTCAGAATTTACAGAGTTGTTAATGTGGCTGATATAATTGTTAGCGGGTTACTAATATAGTTGTTAACTGAGCTGATTTAGTTGTTAAAAAAAATTAACAACTAAATTAGTTTAGTTAACAACTATATCAGTACTTCGCTAACAACTATATCAGCCCCATTAACAATTTACGTTGGGCCTTTTCTGAAATTTTTAGAATCTTGGGGTCTTTTCTGAAATTTTCAGAATCTTGAGGCCTTTTCTGAAATTTTCAGAATTTTAGGGTCTTTTCCAGAAATTTTTTTGTTAATATGAGGCTTGAAAAAAATTTTCCCAAGTTACAATTACGCTTGCTATGGAATAATTTTTTTGGTGGAGTAAGGAAATTAATTTTATTTGGTAACTAGCAATAAATTATAAAAAGACTATAATACCCCTAATAATAAATCTTTAAAAAAATATTACCACAACCTCTTCTCCCACGATGCAGAGCGCCCCCTTCTTCCACAATCTTCCTCTGTCACTCATGAGTTACTCAGAAAACATCTATGAACGAATAAAACTGCAACACATAAATTACCCAGAAAACTTTTTACGTCAAAAAAAGTTAAAGCTTGTAACTTTGATTGATACTTTGAAGTTTTCTTTAAATCAGCAATCTCCCGCTAAAGCTCACATCACTGAGAGTCAAATGAGAGATTGCATTTGAATTAATAGATAGACATCGGAGATCTTGAAGGTAACAAGGTGCAGGAATTGCCGATTGTGTTCTGAGGTTCAGGAATTGCCGATAGTGAGGATCCTGACCCACAGCCGTTTATTCGTGTCAAGCGGCTGCGGATCACCTTTTAGGGGAAAAAAATTAGATTGTTGTGCTATAAATGCGGTTTGTGTTTTTGAGCCAAAAAAAAAAAAAAAAAGATGCGGTGTGTCTGAAGATAATAGTGATAATAAGGTTTAAACTGATGAATAAATTTCAACATTCATAAGTATCCTTTTTTTAAAAAATAAATTTCTTAAAGAAATTATCACAAATATCAAATGAAACAAGGGTTAACATGATCTTTAGTTTTTCAAATTTACACATATTTTGGTTTTAAAGTTAATCCTTTAAGCTTCAAACCATAAGTCTTTAATATTCTAACTTTTATTTTAAATAAAATATTGGTCCTTGTAAACTCAGCAAGAACATGAATCATTTTTCCTTTAAAGGAACCAAAACCAAAATAAAAATAAACTTAAAGAACTAGAAATGATATTAACGAATGAAACAACACTGATCATGAGTAGGGATACTCGTGGCGATAGAGAGGGATGAGAGTTAATTTAGATCTAACAAAATTATAGAATGACAATTCTATCCAAAATTTTTCTAAATATGAATGATTTTGTCTCAAAATTTTCCAATCCTAGGATAGTTTTCTTAGTACTAGGAAAGGTGGCTTTGCAACAATCTCACTTTCGGATACTCTTAACCCTGAGTTATTTTCAGTCCCTCATACCAAACAATACAATTTGACTTAATCCTTGACCTAATCTAAATCCCTATGCTTCTTATCAAACCAGGTCTATATACTTAGACACTTATATACAGAATAATTAATTTTATAAGAAAAAGCCAATAATATTCCCTCTATTCCTATTTGTTTTATAAGTTTTCACTTTTTATGTGTTCTTATTTATTATTCATTTTGCAAAAATTTCAAAGCGATCAAGCTTCCTCTTCATTATTGTCATTCGTGTGTGCGGGGAAAAACACCAAGATAATAACTTTTAGCAAAAAATATACCAAAATAAGGCAGTTTTGAAAGTATTTACTAAAGTAGAGTTGTTTTGGCCCAGTCCCGTCAGTAAGTACGACGGCACCGTTAGTGCCGTCAGACTGTCTGACGCTACACTTATTAAATAATATATATATATTTATATTTATATTTATAATCAATTGATGCCACACTTTTGTGTGGCTCAACATTGTTAACGCCACACAAGAGTGTGGCGTCAGACAATCTGACAGTATTAAGAGTGCCATCGTACTTGCTGACGGGACTGAATCAAAACAACCCTACTTTAGTAAATAGTTTCAAAAGTGCTCTAAATTGATAATTTTTTTTAAAAAAATATTATTTTGGTAAAAGAGCCTTCATGTGCATATATATATTATTGAGCAATTATAACGTAGCAAGGGAATAGGATATGAGTAGGATTAATTTAAAATCGGCTAAATACACCAAAACACTTAAAATTCGAACAAATTGTATCTAGCCACGTGATATTTTAAAGTGCAAATTTAAATTGCCATGCCAAATCAACAGAAAATATTTGGCATCCTATGTAAGTTAAATGGCAAGAGGATGAAAATATGAGGAGCAACGAAGAGTGAGAAGATAAAGAGGAGTTAAACACGCAAATTAATTAATGAGGTAGATTTATTTTTCCGAAAATCTTAACTCCTTGTATAATTCTATTGCATGAAAAACAAGGATTAATAACTATTTTTTTTTTAAATGTACATTATAGGGAAAATCTTATATAAAGACAGTTGAAATAGAAAAATCATAGATTATGTTGATAAATTTAATAAATCTTAAATTGGGTCAATGACCCATTTTAGAATATTTAAATGTTAAAATTTTTTCAATAATACCCTTCATCTATAGTACAGAGAGAAAAGGAAAAGATGGAAATTGATGTCTCACCAATAGCCATCCAAATCCCAGCGGGAACCAGGGGAAAAAGTAATTACTCAATGAAAAACTAATCTAATTCTGTTTGCTTGGAGGAAGAAAACAAAATGAAGCAACAAAGAGAGGTAACAATTATTGACTTCCAGTAATGCCGAGGGCCATGCCGGAATGGAGTCAGCGTTGAGTTGGGGGGAGAGAGATATTTGCAGCTTTCCTGACAGACTTTCATCATCACAAATGATGAGGGATATTTCAATGGAGGTCTAACATGGAGGGCAATTTTGATTACGAAGAGCAAGAGGCTTTGTTTTCAAATGATCAGGGATATTTCAGAATTATTAACCTACTAAAAGCTACAAAACATCTACATGATGAATATATAATTGATGAAGGAGGGAATTACAGTTATGCTGTAGGTCTGTGAACAGAAACAGTCATTTTAAGTTTCTCCATCTCAAGATTAAACCTATAGGGGTGAATCACTTTTATGTAGAACAAATTAAACCCGAAAAAAGGGAATAGAAAACCAAGCAAGAACACTAATCAAAGAAAAATTAGAAATCGAAAAAGCAAAGAAACATGCCTGACTTTCAAAATAATAGAAGAAAACTTTAGTACAGAGGCCTTCAATGAATTTTTTGCCGTTAGGATTCTTACGTAGTACGTAAACAATATTGTTCTGCTCCAATTTTCCTTTTTTTTTAATAATAATTAAGGGATATAAAGGTAATTTGGTCCAATTTCTAAATTCCTAATTGTGTCACATAACCTAATTAATAATTTGTTAAATTTAGTAACTCAAATTAGAACTTGAGTAATTCAACCATATTTATATGAAATTTTTCTTAGATTATAATCACACCCCAAAAAAATTGTGTTTATCAAGGAGTGCGATTAGATTTGTCAAAAGTCAGAACACACAACAATAATTTCAAGTAGCAAGTGTACGGAATCTAAGGTGAGAAAATATCACATTATGGCAAAATGTACAAGGAATTTCTTTTCGCGAAAAACACAAAAAAATATCATTTCAACTTTAAAATCACATATCAATCTTGTTACCTACAAAAGCATAGATATTAATTACGAGGGCATAGCAATTGACAACTCATTTTAATAGAAAATGATTTATTTGAGATTTTAAAATTCATTTCTTCTCTTTTTCTCTTTCTTTTTATGCACCTTCAGTTGACTTGAGATAATCTATTCCAGTATTCCACGCAGTTCAGGAGTCACATCCACCATGACTTGTCTATCAGATCTTTGGAGAACATGTAGCGGAATCTAGAACTGTAAGGTAGCCATTCTATTATTTGTGATGCTTTTTTACTGGATTTACGGTCAAGGCGCTTCTGTATTGAATCATGCAGCTTCTTGTCAACGTTTTGCATGACCCATCCAAGGAGATCATCTATGCTAATTGTGGCTTCTTTGCAAAGTCTTTCTACCAACTTTGGGAGAAAAACTTTTCTTGACTTCTTCACAATTACATTTGCTTGAAGAAACTCTCTCTTGGCAATCTCCAGTTCTTCTCTTATATTGGATGCTGAATAAACCTTTAGCTGCAGCATATCATAACAAGATTAACTAATAACTCCTGCAAATGTCTGGGTGCAAGCAATTTTATCTGAATTATATTTTCTCAACTAGGTTCCATGATCTTAAATACTGTATTATTGTTAACACCTTACTTTGTCCCGCGATATTCAGACTGCACTATTATAGAAAAGGATAAACGAGAAGAATTACCACAGGATCTGACAAGGCTCCAGTACAAAGGGCAAAGCAGACAAGGGGTTGGGAATCACTAAGACCCAATTTTGAGCTGATCAGTTGTCTTTCTTCATTACTTTTCTTCCTCAAGGCAGCAGATACGATGCTTTCAAGCCACTGTTGTTCAAAAATGACAAGTAAATTAACTAGATAAAACAGAAGATTATTCCAAGCATCAAAATTCTCAAGTCAGGAAATTTTACCATGTTTTTGTTTAAAGAAACTACTGTGTAAAATCAGGAGAATAGAAAAGGTGCCCCCAACCATAAACAACTCCCACATAAAGAAGAATAAATTTAAGTTGAGTTTGAAGTTCGATCTTCGCGTTTCAATAAATATGACAAGTAGGTTAGTTTATATACCTATACGTCATTCTACATTATCATAGCAACTGTAAGCAGAGGGTGTCAATCCTATAACCCTTCACAGGCCAAGACAGCATAGGTAGGATTGTAGGAAGTTTCATGGTATCTGAAAACTTCGGTTTCATAATCATATTCAAATATACGACAAAATGCATTTACAAGAGGTAAGAGATCATATAAATATATATATGAACACGCACACTCACACACTGTATTGTCTCGTTAACATGAGGGTAAGGTCAGTACCCGTCCAATGCGAGGACTTCTGAAGCAAAATATTGATTGTTCTATGGCATTTGCACTAATGATATAACCTCCAATGTTGTAAGCAGCCTGCACTACAATTTTACCAATTACTTGATATTGTGTGCATTGTGGCACAAGAAAAAGTACAATCTCACAGAAAGAAAAAATACTGCCAATGAAAGAAATGAGAGTGCTAAGCGTGAACAATGTCATTTAAATATTCGCAAAAAAAGTTAACAACTGATTGAAAAAAAGGTTCCAAAGACGAGTTCTTTCTTTTTCTTCCCCCCTTTTCTGGAGAGACTGGGAGGTTACAAACTTACAATGAGGTCCAAATTTTTGTTCTCTTGGCTGTAAGGGTGGCAATTTCTTAGTAATTTCGATGGACTGGCGAAATGAGCTCTACTGAGAAAAGAAAGCAAATTGAAGGAAATGAGAGACAAATGAGTTACTTAGTTACAGAGGCAAACATATTCCTGGTACAGGCATCACAATAATTGAACATTGGTTTGTGGAGAGGACATTGGAGAAAGTTAAGCCATGCCCCAGCTGTTCTCTGGATCCAACATTATTTTCTAGCAATTCATAAACTTTTGAAATTCTCTCTGACTAATAGCAAAATAATATTGAATAAAAAAGTAAACCTACCTTGTGAAACAAGGCTAACCTCCTCAGAGACCCCTGAGGAATTCCATATGCTAAATATGCCTGTTAATGGCAGAAGAGAAGTTACATAATTTTATGTAGTGTAGATAAGTAAGACAAACATAATCTCTGATCACATGACTATTACATGCATCACAAGAGCATTATGCACGTTGATCCAGAATGCGATTTGGGTGTCACGTTCCATTTGACTGACATTCACCTTTTCCAGTTGTTCAACTAGAACCCTGAAGGTAAAGAGATAATATAATGTCAAGCTACAAATTCAATTAATTATTAAATCCAATGCAATCTTAAATACTGTAATAACTTAATGAGTATGCATATAAGTAACTCCGGAACACTATGCTCCCGACCACCCCTCCAATAAAAAGAGTGAAATTGAACATTATGAAGCAAGTAAAACAAGAGTATGCATACCAAGACGCGCACACCTCCCCCCCCCCCCCCCCCCAAAAAAAAAAAAAGGAAAAAAAAAACGAAGAAGAAGAAGCCGTCAGGTAATTGTCTCCAAACTAAACCATTATTTTGGTGTCCATTGCATTATTATGTATACTACTGTGAAAAGAGGCTTACATTGATAAAGGGAAGAGATTTTGTTTATTTTATCATTTGAAATTGAATGTGTTCTGATGATTTTGAGATGGTTGTGCGCATTCCAATAATAAAATCCCCATATTCTAAGCCTGAATCGTTCATACTCCGATTCCTCAACAAAAATTTTATAGGCGGTTCAGTATGTGCGTGTCAAGACCCTTTCCCTAATCTCCTCAGGGAAGAAGAAATAAGGAAATCTTGGAATCTGGTAAGGCCTTCCAGTAGTCTCAAGAAGCTTACTTTCTCCATTAGAAAGAACGAAAACTAAACTGACTAGTGATCATTCCTCTCAACCCGTCAATTATGTTGACAAACCCTATTTAAACAGAATTATACTAAAATGGGTATATCAGAACTTAAGTAGTCTATAAAACACTAAATAAATCCAATGAAATATGTCAAAATAGAATTTAATCGAAAATTGCTCATGCTAAGATTGCCAACTGAATCCTAGTTGTAGAATTTTTAGATTTCCAAATATTCAAAATAATTTGCGTTTGAGCCGAATGTTCATCACTGCCTTAAGATTCCTAATAGACATACCTTGATAACAATTGAACTTTGATTTATAAATAAATATACATTTCAAACATCTTATTTGAAATTATCATACTCATAGAATGAACCTGTAGTTATTGATGGCATATGAAGCGTGAGATGAATGACGTTTATGAGTAGATATCCAAGATATCTCAACTGCCGATTTGCATGACCAGTCTCGATCCTCTTGAGTACCATGTCGTGGCTGTATAGCATTAGTTGATGACCTTGACAATAATGGTGATCTATTATTTTCAGCATTTACAGTGGTTGCACTGCGAAGCCAACAATACACTGTGGCCATGCACCTGACCATCTCCTCTGACAACTTGCTGGGACATTGGTGTAGATGGTCTTTGAGAGTTCGCGACACTGGAGTTTTATCCATCTGAGAAAACTTTTCATGAACCTGACATATAATTGAGAAATCTTAAGATAAATGCTGCATTATTAAGATAAGTGTAAGCAGATAAACAGGTACAGATTTCTGTAGGATTGGTTTTTATATGCTGAAAAAGTTATTATAAAGGAATGGCTACTTTGACAAAGGCATAATATCTCAGGAAAGAAAATTCATTGCAATGGTAAGGGAATGATAATTTCAACAATGTCCGATCCTTCCTCTTACTTTAGATTCTTTAGGCAACTCATATTACTCTAGTGCTGGCTAGTCCTATCACATCTACATTGTAGATGTGAATTCACATCGCATGCTCTATATCTGGGCCAAATGCTATTCAGTCATAGAAAAATCGAAACAAACAAGAAATGCATACGTAGATATATTTAAAGAACAACAATTATGCTCTACCTTAGTGGAATCAGAACAAGTCTTTTTAAAATAAATTTCGTCTTTGCCACTTGATAAAGAACCATTTGTTGAGCCAAACATTCTATTTTTTGAGTCATTGGTAGAAATCAAAGCTTGCAGTGGTCGCAGAGGGAACTTTTTTGAGGAACAGAATGCACTTGAAATTATACTTGGATGCTTCCTGGGTTCGTGCTTTATATGGGCTGGTGAAGCCACGCCTGAATTTTGTTCAGAAGATGATCGACTAACACAATTTTCAAAAATATTCCTGTACAGACCGAGCACGTGCTGCTCACGGCTAGTAACCTCTTCTTCAAGTAACTCAATTTCAGCGATCAAGTCTTTTGTCTGGGAGAAGGCAAAACAAAAGGAGTTATTTTCCACAAAGCAGACATTCACAACTGTTGCTTACATTCTGAAGAAAGAAACATCAATAACAAAATCTTACAAGAGTCGTGTTGGAAGACAATTGTAAATCAAGGTAATAGACATCAAGCTCACATGGCCGTGCCACAAATTCCAATAGAAATCTAGATCTGACTACCAAGTGAACCATCATGCCCTTCTATCACCGAAATATGATTTTCTACGTGAAAATCAGTTGCTCAAATCCTAATACTTATATCTTTGCATATCTTCTTCAATTTAAGTCAACTTTATAAATACATAAAGACACCACACATTCCAATAGAAATCTAACATCTGACTACCAAGTGAACCATCCAGCCCTTCTATCACCGAAATATGATTTTCTACGTGAAAATCAGTTGCTCAAATCCTAATACTTATATCTTTGCATATCTTCTTCAATTTAGGTCAACTTTATAAATACATGACACATTAGTACGTGATTCCATGTTACAAGAAGTCTGTCGCTAGACTATTACGAAACGTACAGTAGAACATGAAATAGTTAAGCTGAGGTCATCTTTAGGACAGCCTTCTTTTTAGAGTAGGGAATATTATCAGCAAGGGATCATTTCTCACATATTAAGTTATAGAAGCAATGGCTGAACATTTTGCTGTAGTTGTCAAGCTCGCACTGAAGCAACTGGACAGGAAAAACCTATAGAATGATTCTATAATAGCTCTTTATTGCAAAGTTTGAATGTCAAATTACCTGTGCAGCAAAGTGCCTATGTCCGGGAGATAAAGTACTAGAGGCTCGGCCCATTGTTCTCTCAAGCAAAATGCGCATAGATTTCTCCTGCTGCAGGCGTAATTGTAGTTGCTCAACCTGAAAATCAATAAATGATTCGGGGCATAAATAAATTATGGCCAGAAGATAAATACTAAGCAACTGCAAATCAGTAAAAGATTTGACGCATAAATAAATAAGCAATGGCCAAATATCATGAAGCAAATAAGAATCTTCACGACCTATAACCGTCTATTTAGCAGTTAAAGCCCTATTGGTGTGGTATACTGGTATTACCCGCATCCAAAAATAATTTTTAAGTTCCGCTTATCTGGATATAATTTCAATTGACAATTTCATTTTCATTATAATTTCATAATTTGAAGATGGAATCATGACAAGGTCCTTTCAAGAATTGCGTCCGGAATCTGTAACGACATTATTCTGAAACTCTTGCCTTTTGAGAAGATTAAGCCAAGTTTATACAAAGATAACTTTTTAGCAGAGAGGTTTGGTGATGATATGATCAACTTCTCCAATTTTAAATTGGAAAATGATAATTCTCCCTGTTATTATTCGCCATGTAAGAAAATTAAAAAATCACAATCTATTTTCAGGGTATAATAATATAATTGAAAAAAAATGATTGAAGTGAAATGTTAAAAACCAAGAACAAGTACAGCCTCCCATAAAATCATCTCCGCTAGTGGAAATTTACAGAGTTTTTCACAGCGTATATTAAAGAAAATATTCTAGAGATACGAACAAGACTCAATTTGCATCTGAATACAGTGCTTACATCTTTCTCCAAGGAAGCTCTATGATTTGACAAAGCATTCTTGTCGATATAAGATAGATTGTCGTGCAAAGGACTTTGTAATCTTGAAGCGCAGACAGAAGATGGTGATACCTGTTCAAGTCATGTGGAAATTAGTCAAGTATAAATTAAGTCACAGTGAATTTAAATTTGCGGTGCAAGCGTGCATCTGATCACTGCTTTTTTCAAGGAATTATAAGATATGATTACAAAGCGAAAGTCAATTTCAACTTTTAGTCTCACAAGATTCTCATTGTGGTCTTTCTCTTTGGCATGCAAGACTCCACCTTTTGAGATTTTCTGGTTCCTGTCAGAAGCACTGGAAGGAGAAAAAAAAAAGAGCATGCAGTGTCATGAGGGGAGAAAAAAAAAAAACAACCGGATATGGTAATTGCATTATATCTAAAAAAAGCAAGATCAACATAATAAACCCAAACCACACCACACACACACACAAAAATAATAATAATAATCTGGCAACACAATGCGACCTAGTTTTCCAATGGCGAAACAAATTGCACAAACACCAATTGGGCCATCATTTTTCATATTAACTGATAAACACCGCCCAAAGAAGCTGAAGCTTTTCGTAGAGTTTTTGGTATTGAAAAGAAAGCTCAGTTTAACATATTCACTAAAAAAGCCATACAAACAGAAAGAAATGCCACAGATAAAATTCGTTGTAAGACTACATCATAACGCAGATTGAAAAAGGGAAAGAAATTCATTAACATAATGCATAAGGAAGGAAAGAGGAAAAAACAGCCAAAACCAGCCATAATTGAGTTTGTGAAGTCTAGACCTCTTAGAGCGCCGATGTCGAGTTTGGACAGGATGCCACACCTTGGAATCTTCTTTCCCTCCATACCCACCTGCTTCTGCCTGACCTTTTTCAGCAACATGGAACTCACCCATTATTACAGTATTTCTTAATTAATCCAGAAAGCGTTCACGTTCTTCTTTTACAAAGACCAGTGTGTTCAACATAGATATAACTTGAACCCAATTTGAACTGACACACAGGATATCCACAGAGTAATAGCATCTATCTATCGTGAAACTTTTTTTTTTTTGGGGGGGGGGGGGATGAGCATCAATTAATCGAATAAGCAGGTTTTAACAAGAAGAATCGGATTGGTTATTGTAAGAAGATGGGAGAGAGAAACCGGAAGAGGAGAATGTGAAGTAAATGGCAGTGGTTACCGGAAGACTACGACAACGGGAAAATATAGCAGGCCTGCCCTCAATTCAATAGGATCACTTAGGGTTGTTGCGAGCATTCAATGTTGGGAATTAATTCATCTGGTAATCAGCCCCCACTCTTGAGTCTCTTTCTCACTTTCACTCTCACTCTTACCCTCACACGCCCAATGAAAACTGAGCGGGACGTTGACTTTGAGTTTGAAACGAAGAGGTTCACCACCAGTGCGTTCCTTCCTGTTTCATTCACCCGCCAAAACATGGGAGTTTTTCGTTTTTTAAAAAAAGGATTTATTATTTTTTTTATAATCTACTTAATCATAATTCCTCTTCTCCAAGACACCAACGAGTACTGTTTGATGTATTTGTAAGTTTTCAATGAACATGTTTTTTTTTTTTTAATGTCTACCCATATTTAACAAGATAGTAGAAGAGACTAATAATTAATAAGATTAAAGAGCAAAAATATTTGTAAACTTTTTTTTTAAAGGTACACCTGACATCATAAACTTTTTTTGGATGCAAAACGACCTCTATACAATATCACCCTGATCCTATTTATAATTCTCTTTTGACCAAATCACACATACTAAAAAAAGGTAGGTAGTTCAATGATTATGGGGTAAATTTTCAACCTTATGCTATAAATGAGTATCTTTTAACTCTTTATTCTCTCTATATTTTCATTGGTACAATAACATAAAAAATTGTTAAAATCTTATTTATTTGGTCAAAAGGGACTTATAAATATGACCAAATTTTTTAATCGAAAGAGATTTATAAATAGAATCAGAGTAGTATTGCTGATGCGTTTCATTTGGTGGGACCCACAACTTAAAAAGTACACTACCATTTGTGCAAGTTAATAGAGATGATATTTTTGCCCCATTTTGCAAAGTTCATGATTAGTTTTGCGCCTAAAAAATGTTTATAGTATCAAGTGTGTTTTTGAGAAAAATTTATGGGTATTTTTATTTCCTAACCTTAATTAATATTATATTTGAGTTTAGTATAATTGGAAAAAGTAACATTGGAAATCATTTGTATTTTCGGACAACTTTAATACTTTTAATTATTTTTATTGGTTTGTGAGAATTGCTAGTTACCTTAATGCCTTATAATAAATACTAAAGGAAGTATATTCTTTAATGTTAGACCTGTTGATTAAAGAAATTAATTAAATTAGTTTATAAAACACATGTTGTTAAAACAGCTTAATCATCTTTTTTGATTCCTCAATCTCTCTTTTACTTTATTATCATTGGAGAGCATCAATAGGATAATTTTGGAAAATATGAAAAATAATTCTTATATTTAGGACCAAATCAACTTCCTAATTAGGTTATATATTAAAAACATAAGGAGTAACCTAACTCAAATTCCATGCAGTTTACAAGTGAACAGTTTTGTAGCCGCTTGGGTAGGAGTTTTGGACATATCAGCCATTTTATAATTTGTAATTTTCTGTTTTGAGAAAGAAACGACCTCCATCGTTTGAGTTTAAACAAATAGTAATCCATCATATTTATGTTTTAGCAACTTCATGTTTGCTGGAGGGTGCTTATAATCAATGCACGAATTTTCTATATAACTGTTAATTACTGTTTTTTATTTAAATATTATTTTTTATGACGGGTAATTTTTTAATTAATACAATATATATATATATATATATATATATATATATAATTAATGATGAGCAAAAATGAGAAGAACTCATGTAATATTTAGACAATTCTTGTTAAACTTTTATGAAAATGGTCAAAACAATTTAAATTTTAGACTCCTATAAAAAGAATTAAAGGGAGCACTTTTAACTACTTTTCTTAATCCTTATAGAGTGATATAATTAGAAGACTCCTGCAATATGAACCACATAGAATAATAAATTGCGTTATGTTTATAATCTAACTTGACTCAAGTTCTATGCAACATAACAATGAACTGGTGGAATCAATTTCTTGATCGGTTTGATTACCAATAGTTTTGGACAGAAAGGCTATTGTAGAATTCGTACTTTTTTATTTCTTATTGAGCAAGAAGTGACATTGTTTTGTGTTTTTTAAAAAAAACAGTAGTTCACCGTATTCATACTTTATCGACACTATTTTGTTGGATTATCATATATTTTATACGCCAATATTCTATAAATTTGTGGATTAACGTTTTTTATTTAAATGTTATTTAATTATGACTTGGTCTGATTTTTGGTTGGCCCCTACTTAAATTATTGATCCTTGAGTCATGACCCCTTCACTACTACAAAGTAGGGATTTTATTTCCTTAAAAAATATCTATTTTTCAAGAAGGAGAGTAAAAAATAAAAGTGGTGACATTTAATTTTTGTAATTATATGCAGGAATTTTGATATATTGGGCATTTTTTCTACTTTTGGCATCCCAATTTGAAAATAGATGGTAAATGTAGGGTTTTTGGCTTCAAAAGCATCACCTTTAGTATCCCAATTTTTAATTAGGACACCAAAAGCGTAAAAAAAAAACACAGAAAAAACAATTCGCCCTCATTCCTCCTCTATCAAATCGTCTTGTCCTAGCTCTATCCTCTCTCAATCTCCTACTATTGTTGCGCTCATGGTTCCTCTCTTCCTCTCCACCTTCGCCGCTCCTTCTTCTATCTCCTTCTCCACTGTCGTTGCTCCTCCTCCTCTCTCTCTCACCATCGTCCTCAGTCCTCCCTCCTCTTTCACATCGTCAGTCCTCCCTCCTCCCTCTCCATCATCAATCCTCCGTATGTCCTCCCTCCTCCCACGTCGCTCCTCTCTCCCTCTCCCATGTCGATCCTCCATCTTCAGTGGTAGAACACTGTCGCTCCTCCCTCCTCAGTAGCAGAACATTACAGGTTTGAGGTTTTTTTTAAAATAATAATAATAATAATAATAATTTACAATGCTTTGTATTGTTTTCTTGAATACGTTTAATGTTCTTTTTTGTTGTTGATGTTGTTAAGGTTGACTGGTTGAGTAGAGGAAAGAAATTTGAAGCATCCGATTTAAAGATGATGTTTTTGTAGGGTTTCATTACTATGGAGTGTAAAATATAAAGATTTCTTTTTTTATAAAAAACAAAAGTCAAGGCATCATTTTTTAAAAAGGGACGCCGTAAGTCTCTTACGGTGTCTCTTTTTTAACAAACGTTTTCCCAGACATTACTACGTCGTTCATATAGGCGTTCCTAAGAAAAGAGATGTAAAAAGGGCCTACAAACAAACATTAAAAGTGCTTTATGTAGTAGATTTTGAACTAATTTGTTGACCTGTCAATACATTGATTTGTTTTGTACATTATTACTCCCTCTAATCCTAAATATAAGATACAATTTATATTATAAATTACACTATAAACTTTATCTTATATTTAAAACCGAAAATAGTACGTGGTAGTTTTGATATGAGGAAAAAATAAGCAGGGAGTGGTGGATATATATTTAGTGCATTACAGTATGGTCCCAAATATAACTATCTCGGATCCAATAAAATGTGTTAAATGCGGATTCAATCATTTGGTTCCAAATGGTACGGCATTTTCCTAACACCATTTTCTTATTGAGCCGTGTATAGTTTAAGGAAGATCCATATTTCTTTTGTCAGAGTGTTAAATATTGTACAGAAAAGTAACAGAGAGACTTTTTTTTTTTTTTTGGCTCAAACAGAGAGACTAGTTACCGTATGTACGTCCAGCGTTTGACTAAAAAAAGTATGTACGTCTAGTGGCTCCAGTTTTTTAGCCGCTCTTCAAGGCGACATTTCTTTCAGAAAAGCCTGTAAATAAAATGAAATCGCTTTTCATTTTTCAAAATCCAGTTTGAATGCCGTACACGTGAACATGCTTCTCTTTGCTTCTTTCTTGTCTCTCATAATTAATTAAACTCTCAACACCACACCTAAATTGTTTCCCATTTGAACAATACACCAAAAACTCGACTATATCTAGTGGTCGCTCACCACACCAGAGGGTCTATTGATTATTTAATTAATTTCTTAAATGTACACAGTTACAGTACTAGGTTGCACGTTAACAGTCAAACTGAAATGAATACTGTGTTGAAGTTTTAGGCCCTGGCTACACAGAGACATGAAATTAGAAAACCGCGTTTGGTAGGATTAGAAAATGGAAAAAGGTAGAAGCTGTGAGAGTCCTTAACCATTTAACTGATTTTGACAAGTCTGTACTGGTTTTAGTTTGAACTGATTTTCACTGCTTCACTATGATGAATTTTGCTGTTACTGCAGATTCCACCACATCTAGTAAACTATGGCATTTCTGACCAGTTTTTCTGATTAAATCTTCACAACCGAAAAGCTATGTTTTGAAAAACATAATTGCAATAATTTAACTCATAATGGAATCTTGCTTGTCAGAAATAATTTAACTCAACTGTGTCATAATGAACTTGATTGGAACAATAATGCTCGATCGTAATGTGAAATTGAAGGCCCTGAATTAATCTCTGGTGAAGAACAATTCCATTTAAGAATCTTATGAAGAGATCGATGAGGTAGGTTGAAGCAATTAAGGAAGCATGTGCGAGACCATGTTCTGGTCAACGATAAGCTGGCCCAAAACATAATTTATGATCAACAAGTCCGTTTAAATAGATTGTTAAAAGCAACCTCGATCTATATCCACTCCCACTATTTGTTTGCCTAAATTCAAGTTTCATCTATGTCCGTTCACATGACGAGAATTACGAAATCGATGCTCCCTCCTATTCTTATTAGAGGTCAATAATTAAATAACGCGGTTTAAAAAACTAGTCAAAGTTAGTTAAAATATCTAAACATGGTTATAGAAAAATCGAAGTTGTGGTGCTTCTTTTTTTAATTTTTGTATATATCATCGCTACAAAAATACGTTGTAGCACTTTAGCTTATATTTTTTTAAAAAATTAATACTTGTTATAGCGCTTGCAAGTAAAAAAAAAAAAAAAAAAAACTGACTTGCAGCGCTAGTGTAAGTTTTTTTTTTTTTTTTTTAAATATATATATATACCTTTTCAAATTACCATAACTATATATTTTCATGCATAACCTATATTAACAATTAAATTCGAGGGAAAATTTTATTTAAATACCAAATAATATTCTAAAACTCTTAAATATTTGTTAAACTTTGTAAAGGATTTAAAGATGACAAAAACCAAATTGAGATTTTCAAATTCAAGTGAATGTACCATTTTACCCTCAGTTTTTAAATAAATTTAGAAGAAGAAAATGACCCTCACAGAAGAGCCATTGTGGCCGGCCTGCAACCACCGGCATCTTGAGATTTGGTGAGGGTTTTTTTTTTTGGTTGGGGTTGAACCTTTTTTCTTTTAAAAAAAAAATTGAATAAAAAGTGAGAAGGTGGGGTCTTCATGGGGGCCAAGTGGCCTAACCACTGAGCCACTTAGTTCCTTTAATATATATATATATATATATATGCATTTGTTACAGACCGGCCCAATAGGCCCAAGTCCAGACCCCGGCCCAACTGCGCCTATAAGGGATCCGCGCTATATTTGGAAAGGATCCGAGATCCCCTATATTTAGGAGCTCATTAATAGGAGATCCTCCTACAATCATGGCACCAGCCAATCAGCCCTGAAGGGCTCAATCATGGATATCGTCCATCAATAGGGAGATACGGGCACCAAGCTCCTCTATAAATAGAAGGAAACCCTAAACAGGTACACACGTTCTATCTCATGCTCTTGTTACTTTCTGCCACACAGAGCACACACCCCACTCCCCTGGCTACGTGCCTTCAAGTTTGTCGCGAACTACGTGGACTTTGATCCCTTCGAGGGTACGTAGGCTCTAGGCTTGACACCCTAGTCAAGTCCATTCTCTGTGTTCTTCATACAGAACATTGGCGCCCACCGTGGGGAACCGTAAACTTCAATCCCCGTGACTACTAATGGTGAGCACTAGAAGCCACAGCAGAAATCCCCAACCGGTGGGAGGAGACCCACAAGCCAGCCGCCCGTCGCCAGGCCAGCCGCCGGCGCCACCTCGGAGAGGAAACACCCCAGAAGGACATGTTACCGATACGGTGACTTCCTCCCCGGACAGGGAACAGCCGCTCCATGAGGAGCAGCCGCGGCATGAAGACCGGCAACCAGAAGAAGCACTCGCGCCATCTCCAACGCGTGATGTCCGGGCAGTTGATGCCGACGTCCGCATGATGAGGAGGACTCAGGAATCATTCATGCGGCGCCTGGAGAACAAGGAAAAACACGATGACCTGCAGAGGCGGGCTGACTTCGAAGCTATCGGAAAGATGATCCAAGAAGCACTCGAGAATGACCGCCGCGTGAGAGGCCGCCATAGGGGTCGCAGTCATACAAGGAGAGCCTCGGCAGGCGGCAGCAGCTCCTCGAGCAACTCTGAGCCGAGGAACCCACGCCGCGACGACGGCGAACCGAGGCGGCGCCTGATTGCAGGCCACGGCGGACCACGGTCCCCGGGAGACAGAGGAAACCACGGTGCCGGTCCTAACCGCACCAATCGGCATGAAAGGGAATACCGTGATCAAGAAGAGACCCGTGCCGAAGAAAGAACTCCCCGGCCCCGCCACGGATCACCTCGGGAATATCGTGTGACGTACCTATCAGAGACGGGGAGATCCCCGTTCTCGAGGGAGGCGGCAACAGCCCGTTTCCCAAAACGCTTTGATTTAAGCAGCCTGCCGAAATACGATGGGAGCCAAGACCCCCGGAACCACTTGGTTACCTTTGAGAAGCTCATGTGGGTCCGACAGATCAGCGGTCCGGTCATTCAGCGCCTTTTTGCGGCTACTCTGGACGGGCCGGCACACAGGTGGCTGACGTCTCTTCCGGACAACTCTATCCGAGACTATGAAGACCTCGGACGAAAATTCGAGCTGCACTTCGCCACCAGCAAAAAGCAGCCGAAGACTACGTTCACCTTGAGCAAAGTACGTCAGAAGAAGGGTGAGGCCTTGCAGAAGTATCTGGATCGGTTCCGAGACGTGGCCATGCAAGTACGGTCATTGCCCGAGGATGTCCACGTACACTGCCTGGTCAATGGACTGGATCCAGCATCCCGGCTGGCTCGCCACCTATGCAAGAATCCAGCGTACACCTTGACCGACTTCTATACCGAGGCGAAGAAGTACCTGGAAATGGAGCAAATGGAGGCGGCCAATGCCGATGAACCTGAACGAACTAGGAAGAGCCCGCCTAGCGACGAGGAACGCCCAAGAAGGACGAAGACCGACCCGAGACAGCGCAGCCGGACAAAGTCTGACCGAGCCGACCAGAAGACCAAGTACGACAGTTACACCCCGCTGAACGTCCCTCGGTCCCAGTTATGGAAGGAGGTAGCCCAGACCGAGATGAAGCGGGTGGACAGGCCAAAGCCGATCAGAGGACGCTCCAACACGGACCGTTCCAAGTTCTGCAAGTTCCACAACTGCAACGGCCACACCACCGACGAGTGCTATGACCTCCGCGATGCAACCGAGAAGTTCGTAAGGGATGGGAAACTGCGTCAGTACGTGATCAAGACTCAGGGAAGGACGAACGGGAAATGCAACGACCGCGCCCGCTCCAGAAGTCCGCCCAAGGAATCCCGAACTCCGGGGAAAAAGCAGAAGGCGGCCTCGGACGACGAATTTCCCGACGTCGATTTCCAGTGCAACGTCGTCAGCGGAGGATTTGGGGGAGGAGGAGACACAATAAGCCAGCGAAGGAAGTACCTCCGCGAAGTATTGACCGTCCGAGACCCCCCTAAATTCAAGGAAGACCCAAAGAAGCCTCGGCCCCCTGCCCTAACCTTCACCGAGGAAGAGTTGGAAGACGTCATACCCGGACATCTGGACGGGCTGGTAATCACCGGAACCCTGATAAACTGTCGTGTTAAAAGAATTTTTGTGGATGCAGGAAGTTCAGCGGACATCATAAGCTGGGATGCCTACAAAAGGATGCACCTCGACAAAGAGGACCTTAAGCCTTGCAAAACCACCTTGGTGGGTTTCAATGGTGAGCAATCCTTCCCAAAAGGCTACATCGACCTCCGGTTAACTCTGGGCACCAAAGAGGCCTTCAAATCGGAGCGGGTGCGATTCGTAGTCGCTGATTTCCGGTCCCCTTACAACATCATCCTGGGTCGACCAACGATCCACAACTGGGATATACTAGTATCCACCAAGCACCAGAAGCTGAAGATGGTCAATAATAAGAACCAGATAGTTGTGGTCTCTGGAGACCAGAAAGAGTCGAGGCAATGCTACTACGAAGCTCTCCGGGTCGAGGAAGGAGGACCAACGTCTCCACCCCGGCTCGGATTTAATGAGCGAGTAGCCGAAGCCGGCCCAGGGGAGCGCCCGCGGCAGCAAGTCAACATGGTCGAGTTGGACCTCCGGGAGCTGGACAATCCGAGGCCCGAACCAGAAGGAGAGCTGGAGGAGATAATGCTAGGCGAGGACCCATCCAAAACTGCCAAAATTGGCCGTGATATGGACCACGGCCTGAGGGACCTCATGATACGCTTTTTAAGGCAGAACCGTGACGTCTTCGCATGGACCTCGGCCGAAGTGCCCGGCATTGACCCCCACTTCTGCTGTCACAAGCTCGGCATCTGGCCGGGATCTAGACCCGTGGCACAGAAGAAGAGGAACATCGCGGACAATAGGCAGAAGGCTCTGGAGGGCCACATTGAGGAACTCCTAGCGGCCGGCTTCATTCGAGAGGTACAATACACCACTTGGCTCTCCAACGTAGTCATGGTCCTCAAGCCCAGCGGCAAATGGAGAGTGTGCGTCGATTACTCCAACCTCAACAAAGCCTGTCCTAAGGATTCCTACCCGATGCCTAACATAGATAAGCTCGTGGACAACTCGGCCGGGTACCAACTCCTCTCCTTCATGGATGCCTACTCCGGCTACAACCAGATCGCCATGCATCCCGAGGACCAAGAAAAGACCGCCTTTATAACTGATAAGGCGAATTATTGCTACAACGTCATGCCCTTTGGACTGAAGAATGCCGGGGCCACCTACCAAAGGATGATGAACCGAGTTTTCGAAGATCACATCCGGGACCTAGAACAGACGTTTGAGAAGTTAAGAAGACATCGAATCAGGTTGAACCCGGCCAAGTGTGCCTTCGGGGTCCCAGCAGGGAAATTCCTAGGCTTCATGTTAACGAACCGAGGGATAGAGGCCAACCCGGACAAATGCAAAGCCGTGCTCGACATGCAGCCCCCGGGGTCTAAAAAGGAGGTACAGCAGCTGACGGGCCGACTAGCCGCATTGACGCGCTTCTTGCCGAAGTCGGCCGAGAAAGCCCTACCTCTTTTCAAGCTGCTAAAGAAAGAAACCCGAGGCGGATGGAGCCCGGACTGTGACGCCGCATTCGAAGAAATTAAGAGATGTTTGGCATCCCCCCCGGTGCTCACGAAGCCGGACCCAGGAGAGACCTTATTCCTCTACCTATCAATCGGCAATGAGGCCATGAGCGCCGCCCTAGTAAGGGAGTCCGAGGCAGGACAGACACCAATATACTTCACCAGTAGGGCCTTGCAAAGCTCTGAAATCAGGTACCAAAGGCTGGAGAAGGTAGCTTTTGCTCTACTCACAGCCGCAAGAAGACTCCGGTCGTATTTCCAGGGACACCGGATTGTCGTACGAACCAGCCAGCCGATCCGGCAAATTCTGCATAAGCCGGACCTGGCAGGGAGGATGACCAATTGGGCCATAGAGCTATCAGAGTTTGACATCGCTTTCGAAGCCCGGCAGGCGATCAAGTCCCAGGCACTCGCAGACTTCATTAGGGAACTCACCCCGGCCATAGTCAGTGACGGGACGTGGAAGGTCTATGTGGATGGATCATCCAACGCAAAGGGCAGCGGTGCAGGAATCATCGTGGAAAGCCCACAGGGAGTGGCCACCGAACACTCTCTCCAGTTAGAATTCCAGACTTCTAATAACCAGGCCGAATATGAGGCCCTACTGGCCGGACTACTCCAAGCAAAGGATAATGGCACCCAGCGAGTAAAGGTCTTAACTGACTCGCAGCTCGTCGCGGCTCAGATAAACGGCACCTACCAGGCGAAGGGCCCGCTCATGGCAAAGTACCTAAATAAAGCCAAAGAGCTGATGGCCGAATTCGAGGAGGTCACCGTGTCCCATATCCCAAGAGAGGAGAACGCAAGAGCCGACATCCTCTCTAAGTTGGCAAGCACTAAGGGGCCGGACAACCATAGGACCGTGATACAACAGAACCTGGCCGAGCCTAGCTGCATCATGGCCATTTTTGGAGGGGCCGACTGGAGAAAGCCTATTGAAGACTACCTCGAGAGGGGAATTATCCCCACCGACCCGACAGATGCAAAAAAGCTGATCAGAGAAGCCGCCCTCTATGCTATGGTCGATGACCAACTATACAGGAAGGGACTCCATTGCCCAATGATGCGATGCCTTGGAGATTCCGAAGCCAAATATGTGCTGGCCGAGCTACACGAAGGCGCTAACGGCCACCACATGGGGGGCAAGGCATTAGCCCGGAAAGCGTTGCGCGCCGGCTACTACTGGCCCACTATGAGTCAGGACGCCATGGAGAAGGCCAAGACATGCGACAGTTGCCAGAAGCACGCCAGGGTCATATGGCCACCACCCTCTGAACTTAAAGGAATGCCAGCCCCATGGCCCTTCTACAAGTGGGGCATGGACATCCTCGGACCAGTTAGGCCGGCGCAAGGGCAGTGTAGGTGGCTCATCGTTGCAGTCGACTACTTCACTAAATGGATCGAAGCAGAGCCACTCGCCACAATAACGTCGGCCAGAGTGATGAAATTCTTCAGGCACAACATCGTCTCTCGTTTCGGCATACCAGCCGAGGTCGTCACGAACAATGGGACCCAATTCATGGACCATCGTTTCCAAGCACTAATGTCCGACTTGGACATTAAGCAGCACTTCTCGTCCGTCGAACACCCCCAGACCAATGGCCAGGCTGAAGCCGCCAACAAAATCGTCCTGGACGGACTAAAGAGGCGAATGTTGCAAGCTGAGACCAACTGGACCGAACAGCTCCACAGCGTCCTCTGGGGATACCGCACGAGCGTACAGTCTTCGACTCAAGAAACCCCGTACAGGCTGACCTATGGGTGTGAGGCAATGATCCCGGTTGAAATCGGACAGCCATCCTGGAGAAAGGTGAGAGCCGAGCAAGAGGGGCAGGGATCGAATGACGACGCCTTGAAAACTGACTTGGACCTCATTGATGAAATCCGGGTTACAGCGCACTGCCGGGAACTAGCCGCCAAGCAGCTACTCGCGGCGAAGTACAACAGAAAGGTCAGACCCCGGTCTTTCAACCGAGGCAACCTAGTACTCCGACGGGCCGACATAGGCAACAAGAATGCCAAGGACGGGAAGCTGGCGGCAAACTGGGAAGGGCCCTACCGGATTAAGGAAAAGCTCGACGGAGGAGCATACATCCTCGAGACGTTGGCACGAAAGCCAATCAAATGGACATGGAATGCCGACAAGCTAAAGATCTACTATAGCTAGACTCTTTTTCGGCAGTGTTTGTCTGCTTTTACGATTCTTCCGTTCCTCGCATTTGTTTTCCTTGTGTTTTGAGTCCAAGTTGTGTCATTTCTGATTGTGATGCTTTGTAAGGCCCCGTAGGGCTATTTCTTTTCATCAATAAAGGATCCCACTGGGAATATTTACCGATACGCACAAAGCTTAAGCATGAAGCCTGAACCGCTTAGATCGGCCAAAAGCAACAAGGCCGGGGCAATGAAGCCCGGCTAAGGAACCGAAAGCCGGGGCTATTAACCCCGGCACCGGTAGACGGCCTCGAGGTCGCAAACCCGGCCAGAACCAAAAACATCTAGATGTACGAAAACCGGCCGTCGTACTCAGACAGGCATTGGTTAGAGCTCGGCAAAGGAATCGAACGCGGCCCTTTGCGAAATTGACGCGTCAACGCTCGCCCGGCTAAGCAAGCGGCCTGCCATGCCGACCCTGATCAGGTCAAAATGTCCGACTCCAGGCAGACGAAGCCTCGGTTAGACACGTGGTAGTCCCGCCCTTACGCCGGTACAACTTGATCCAACTAGAAGAAAGTTGGAGCTCGGCTACTTGTAAGCCGGGCCGAGGCAGTACGGTTAGTTATGCTTGACGAGGCTGAAACAAGACAACCTTGCCCCAATCTCCCACACACCAAGTGTGGTAGAGAAACAACGCCTGTACATATGCAGCCGACAAACGATAAAGCTTGGGCAAAAGAATGATAAAAGTATCCATTGCCTAAGTTACCCACACGGCCAACCAATTCTTAAGCTCAGGCAAAAGGATGGCAGAAGCCATTGTCTAGAGCATCCAGACGGCTTGCAACAATGCAGCCGAAGGAACACCCAAACTTAGACAAAAGAGAGATAAGCCCAACCATTGTCTAAGTTATCTAAACACGGCCGACAGACGAAAAAGGATGATACAAAGGTAAATCGTTCATTGTCAAATCCAGACAAAAGTGACGGTAAAGAATTAAACCGAGTACAGATCGCAGCACAAGGCAACAAAAATATTGTCATCAATTGTTCAAGTCTGTACAAAAACGGCACCAAGGCCGGGATCATTCAAAGTTACAAGGGTTCCAACACCCCAAGAAATACAAATAGCAAAAATAAAAGCTAAGACGGGGAGCCCGACCCAGCATCAGCTTCCTCCTCTAGCCCGGCCACGGTAGCACCCTCCATGGCCTCTTCATCAGGGTCCTCGACGGTTTGAGGCTCGAATGGGAGGAAAGATCCATCGTCCTTGACAAAGGCACGATGATCATATCCTTCCACTCAAAGCTCAACCCCGGGGTTGAGGTACCGGATCTGGAGCAAGGCTTGCTTAAAGCAGGCCTCGGCAGTCTGCACCAGGGCGTCCGTAAGCTCCCGGGAGGTCACCTTCTCAGCAGCAAGGGCTGCCTGAGCCGCCTCTTCATCCCTGGCCAAAGCAGCCAGCCGCGCCTCTAAAGCCTTGGCCGCAGCCAGGCTCTCGGACCTCTCCTTCACGGCCCGGGTGCACTCCACGGCGACCGATTCGGCATGCTCCTGGGACAGTTGCAGCTCCCGATTTACCCGGACCGCCGCAGCCTTCGCGGCATCCAGCTCCGCCCGAACCCCTTCCAGTTCCGCGAGGGCCGCATCCCGCGCCGCCCAGCCTTTGGCCAGCTCCTCCTCGGCCGACTTAGCCTTGGCCTCCGCCACCTCAAGCTCCTCCTGCAGGTCGCCAGCAGATGCGGCCTTGGCCTCCGCAGCCGACAAACTCTTGGCCAACTCCTCGACCTGTGCCCGCAGCCTCTGGGCATCAGCATGGGAACGGGCATATTGCTCCCGGACCATGATAAAGGCTTGGTTATATCCCACCGCCCGGAAAAGCTCTGCCTGGTTCCTGTGCAGCTCTTCCAGGGCCGGTTGAGTCAGGGCAGCGCAGCCAATAAAGTGTCGGGGAGGGAGGAAGGCGGTGGAAACCTCAGGAACTACCCCATCGTGCCAAATACGGCCACGGGCGAGAAGAGACTTCGGCAGCGGTGGTGGCGGAAGCGAGGATGACGAAGGCAGATCTGGCAGAGATGGAGGATCATCGGCGAAAAACTCAGCCTCAACCTCCTCATCGGAAATCGGGGCCTCTCGCCCCTCAGAACCCTGCGAACCAGGCATCGGGCTTGGGTCCATAGCAGCGACTTCCCGGCCCTCAAGCACCGGAGACCCCACCAACGAAGCAGCCTGCGTGGCCGGGGGGGAAGAAGGGCCATCAGCAGTAGGGCCTTTGGCCTTCTTAGGAGCCGAGGCATGAGGAGCGCCGGCAGTGGAAGAAGCCGCCCGCTTCTTGGGGCGACTCGTAGGCGCGGCGGCCGCCCTCGACAAGCGAGCGTATAGCGGCAGGTCGTCCATAGCCCTAGCTGCAAACAGACAGAAACAAAGTAGATTAGAATCCTCCGATTCATAAGAACAATAATGAAACAAAAACAAACACAACTACTAGTGACCCTACACGAGGAAGGCGGCGGCTCGGCGGAAATATAGAAGCCAGCCGGCTGCACACCGTACTCGGCCACCAGGGCCTCGAGCCGTGGCAAAGCAGAAACCGATTCCGGAACTAGGTCTTCGAACGGAACCTGGTAGGAGATGGCCTTAGCCTTGTAATGACCTTCCCCCCAATACAGCGGGAACCGACCACCATCCTCTAAGAACCACGGCCGCTCCCCCGGGACGGTCTCGATCTTGAAGAAAGCCCCCTTAAACCATTTGAAGGAGTCGGAAAAGGGCGTCATCAAGTGACGGTCTGGGTTGATCCGCAGGGATACCATGCCCCTCAGATTGTCACCCCTCGCGGACGAACTAGGGGTAAAAGGTCCGAAGAAGTGGAAAAAGAGGTTGGCGGTACAGGGGATAGGGAGCGGAAAATGGCCGCATAACCGCTCGAAGGCGACTAGGTATCCCCAACCATTCGGATGAAGTTGTGTCGGGGCGAGACGAAGATGCCGCAACGCCTCCATCTGGAAGGGGGTGAAAGGAAGAGAAACTCGGACCCGAGTCAAGTAGTCCCGGTAAAAGAAGAAAAAATCCGGCTGACCCTCGGTCCGAGCCGCACATACAGGCTCCTCAGGCCCCAGACGCCTAAGGACGCATCCGGGCATGGCCGTGACCTCCAGCCGTGCTATGTCTACCTCCGACATCAACGACGTTGTTGCCAGTATGTCGTGCGATACCCAGCCATATCGGCGAATCAGGGCTTCGGATGGACTGGAAGAGTCCGGGCCACCGGCCTCCGAGCGCTTTTTTGAAGATCCCGACTTGGGAGCCATAAATAAGCCTATACGAAAATAAACAAAGCCAATATTAGCAAAGAAGCAGAAATACCTGGTACAGGCATAACAGCAGGTACTAATGACGACCGACTCGGACGAATGGGGTCGCGAGAAGAAACAACCGGGGCAGACCAATGCCAACAGGAGCCTAGAATGGACAAAGCCATGGTATCCCCATCTCCTGCCATTAACACGGAAGCCTCCGCCAGGCAGTCCCAACAGGGGCCCACGTAACCCTCGGGAGCTGACGACCGGCAAGCAGTAGAGGGACCCTCGTAAAAATTCAGCGGTCGAGCCATCACCACCGGGGATTGGGAACTGGAAGAGGAACCCACCAGGGCCCCACCAAGCGATTCTTGAGGAAGAGCGGTTGCAAGCGCCCGGAAGGGTGAGCGTGGAATTGAAACAGAAACCCTTCCCGAGGACGGGCGAGCCCCACCTCGCCCCGGACGCACGGCGCCACCTCTGTAACGCCTCAATTTTAACACCCAAAAATTTGGCCAAAGATACAAATTCATTTATATAGGGCCAAAATAAATCCAAAATAATATCAGAGTTTTCAAAATGCGGAAGTCTTATGGTCATGGCAAATAAAATAACATAGCATGAGCTTTCCATATGTGCCTTCCCTGATTTCCCTACTAAATCATTTACCTGAAAAAAAATAAACAAAGTAACCGTAAGATCCAAAGATCCCCGTAACCTTTGGTTATTCAGAAATATACATGCAAACCAAGAACGAGAACATATTTATAAATTCACAATAATTAAAATATATGCCTTTATATAAAAACCTTTCACAAAATAGTTCTCGACTCGGTTACCAAAACTCCCTCCCAAAAAGGGGTTCCAAAAACATCATAATTTATTTTCCAATAATTCACAAGAGATCTCACAATATAAAATATGTCAATGATGAATAGATCACCCTTATTACCCTGACCACCTCTTATAACCGTTGACTGGAGCAATCTAACACATAACTCATCTCTCATCATAACATATCCAATACTCATAACTTCAACATGGCTCCCCTCCTGGTAAAATCACAACCAAGGAGGTGTCATATTTGACCCGGTTAAAAGAAAAGTGATACCAAGGGCTCCAAGAATATCCACTCTCATCAAAACAACATTATCAGATTCCAAATCAAGCCTTCTATAGGCACAATAAATCCCAAAACAGTAAATAAATATACACATATAAATATTTGACAAGTATATAAAAGAATAACCAAGGTTACCTCAATTCCAAGCTTATTTTACCAATACTTCAATACTCTCAATTTACCATCACCAAATAATTCAACCTCAGATCATACCATCATTCTTCATTCCTTCCTTCTCTCTCTCTCTTCCTCTCTCTAAGTAGCTCTAGGAATTGTGAAGAATGAAATGAAATGAAACGTCTATTTATAGTTGGAAAATGGGTCTTTAAGTGTAATTTTCACAAAATTATAAAATTATAAAATATAAAAATATTCCTCGTGGGCTGCGCTTCTGCCGTTTCAAAATTTATTTTAATATAATATAATATATATTATTTTATTATTATAATATAATATTATTATTTAAATAATAAATTATTATTGAGTGGGTCCCGCGGCCAAAAATTTCAAAGTTCACGAGAGTTTTGTGTCGGCAGAGGAGAAATAATTTGACGTGGGTCCCACATGAATAGTAAATACGTATTTTGGAATAGTAAATACCGTATTTTTAAATAGTAAATACGTATTTGTAAATAGTAAATACTTTTCATATTTCTCAAAATATCGATTAAATACCGTATTTATAAAAAGTGAATACGTATTTGTGAATAGTGAATACTATTCATGTACGTATTTGTGAATAGTAAACACTATTCATGTCCAATAAAATACTGATTCTAAATTTATTTTCAAAAATAGGGTCTAATAGTCCTCCAAAAATAGGCCAATTTTCTAGTCTGTAGACTCAAAAATCAGGATGTTACATTTCTCCCCTCCTAAAAAAAAATTTTGTCCTCAAAATTCATCATCTTCCGCTGCGCCACTCTGATAAAATATCAAACCTTATTCACAATCTAACCTTAATCATAATCTCAAACTATAAATCCTCAATAACAATTATAGATATCACAAGGACACTAAATAAGAAAATAGCTAAATAAATTCTAAATCTAACAGGGAAGTGCAAATGTTATGATATTTAATTTGCCACGACCTCTTTCTTTTAGAAAACTGTTAGGAAATCAACAAATTGGCCAGAACCATTGCTCTGATACCAAAAATGTAACGCCTCAATTTTAACACCCAAAAATTTGGCCAAAGATACAAATTCATTTATATAGGGCCAAAATAAATCCAAAATAATATCAGAGTTTTCAAAATGCGGAAGTCTTATGGTCATGGCAAATAAAATAACATAGCATGAGCTTTCCATATGTGCCTTCCCTGATTTCCCTACTAAATCATTTACCTGAAAAAATATAAACAAAGTAACCGTAAGATCCAAAGATCCCCGTAACCTTTGGTTATTCAGAAATATACATGCAAACCAAGAACGAGAACATATTTATAAATTCACAATAATTAAAATATATGCCTTTATATAAAAACCTTTCACAAAATAGTTCTCGACTCGGTTACCAAAACTCCCTCCCAAAAAGGGGTTCCAAAAACATCATAATTTATTTTCCAATAATTCACAAGAGATCTCACAATATAAAATATGTCAATGATGAATAGATCACCCTTATTACCCTGACCACCTCTTATAACCGTTGACTGGAGCAATCTAACACATAACTCATCTCTCATCATAACATATCCAATACTCATAACTTCAACATGGCTCCCCTCCTGGTAAAATCACAACCAAGGAGGTGTCATATTTGACCCGGTTAAAAGAAAAGTGATACCAAGGGCTCCAAGAATATCCACTCTCATCAAAACAACATTATCAGATTCCAAATCAAGCCTTCTATAGGCACAATAAATCCCAAAACAGTAAATAAATATACACATATAAATATTTGACAAGTATATAAAAGAATAACCAAGGTTACCTCAATTCCAAGCTTATTTTACCAATACTTCAATACTCTCAATTTACCATCACCAAATAATTCAACCTCAGATCATACCATCATTCTTCATTCCTTCCTTCTCTCTCTCTCTTCCTCTCTCTAAGTAGCTCTAGGAATTGTGAAGAATGAAATGAAATGAAACGTCTATTTATAGTTGGAAAATGGGTCTTTAAGTGTAATTTTCACAAAATTATAAAATTATAAAATATAAAAATATTCCTCGTGGGCTGCGCTTCTGCCGTTTCAAAATTTATTTTAATATAATATAATATATATTATTTTATTATTATAATATAATATTATTATTTAAATAATAAATTATTATTGAGTGGGTCCCGCGGCCAAAAATTTCAAAGTTCACGAGAGTTTTGTGTCGGCAGAGGAGAAATAATTTGACGTGGGTCCCACATGAATAGTAAATACGTATTTTGGAATAGTAAATACCGTATTTTTAAATAGTAAATACGTATTTGTAAATAGTAAATACTTTTCATATTTCTCAAAATATCGATTAAATACCGTATTTATAAAAAGTGAATACGTATTTGTGAATAGTGAATACTATTCATGTACGTATTTGTGAATAGTAAACACTATTCATGTCCAATAAAATACTGATTCTAAATTTATTTTCAAAAATAGGGTCTAATAGTCCTCCAAAAATAGGCCAATTTTCTAGTCTGTAGACTCAAAAATCAGGATGTTACAACCTCGGCGCGAAGGATCCAGGATTCCCGAAGCAGGTGGTTCACCCCCAAGAACCCAGTAAGTAGCCCGCGGGAGACGCGCACGAAGGAGCATTTCCTCCTCCGGCGTCAGTGAAGCTGCAGAACTAGGAATACCTCTACCCCTCACCATGGTCAGAAACCCAAAGCGCTAAGAACAGTGTTTAAGGAAACGATGGGACGAATTTCGGGTACACTGATTCTAAGGAAACCCAGGAAACCCGGAAGGAGGGAAGAGCGATGACACAAACGTCAATCAACGAAGAATAAACGGTAAAAGAAAAGGAAATACCGAACAAAATGACAGAAAAGTGGCACAATACCTGTTATATGAAAGAAGAAGGAACTAGAACGCTGGAAGACGGCGAAAGTTCCGGGCACAAAGAATCCCCTCTGAAGCTCTAGAGAAACCAGAGAGTAGTCTGAGCGAGAAAATGTAATAGCGGGAAAAGTGGAAAAGAAGCGCAGAGAAGGCTATTTAAACCGAAATCCTAACACAAGAAGGGTACAACGGTATTTTCCCATGCAGGCGTGTTGAGATTGGCGCAGCACGACGCCAGCGCCATAAATGCGCATTGGCCTCGAGAGACGAAAAGGCGTGACGGTTGCAGATTCCCTCCACTAAGGATCTGACAGCTGTAAAACCACAGTGACGGTTCACGTAGGGGGAAAACCGAAGCGTACGAAGAATCCCAAAAGGCAAGAGAACGCTTGGGGACCCGGATAGGATAAAAACCGCCCGGACACAAGCAAACCCGACGTTCTGGGCAGGACGAGAACCGATTGAGCCGACCGCAGTCCCAAGCCGAGCTAAGGGCCACGGCATCCGAAGGCCGACCCAGTCCGAGCAGGAGGACCTCGGCCATAACGGGCCCGGGGCACTAAGCATCTCGGCCGTCCAGAAGCCTGAACGACCAAGCTGGGGGGCAACTGTTACGGACCGGCCCAATAGGCCCAAGTCCAGACCCCGGCCCAACTGCGCCTATAAGGGATCCGCGCTATATTTGGAAAGGATCCGAGATCCCCTATATTTAGGAGCTCATTAATAGGAGATCCTCCTACAATCATGGCACCAGCCAATCAGCCCTGAAGGGCTCAATCATGGATATCGCCCATCAATAGGGAGATACGGGCACCAAGCTCCTCTATAAATAGAAGGAAACCCTAAACAGGTACACACGTTCTATCTCATGCTCTTGTTACTTTCTGCCACACAGAGCACACACCCCACTCCCCTGGCTACGTGCCTTCAAGTTTGTCGCGAACTACGTGGACTTTGATCCCTTCGAGGGTACATAGGCTCTAGGCTTGACACCCTAGTCAAGTCCAATCTCTGTGTTCTTCATACAGAACAGCATTAACAAATATATATATTCTTTTTAACATTTTTTCATCAAGAAACGCTCTTGTAAATCTCATTACGTAACTTGTAAATATTATTAACGAATTGGTAGTTCTCATTACTAGATTTGTTATAATTAACCCTTTTTTTGTTGTTTCATGAGAAACACTTGTGAAAAATCTGATGAAAGCACTGGTAATTACCATTACGAAAATTGTAAATATCATTAACGAATTGGTAATTCTTTTTATTAGATTTGTTATAATTGACCCTTATTTGTTATTTCATGAGAGACACTTGTGAAAAACCTGACGAAGGGATTGGTAATTACCATTATGAAACTGGTAAATACCATTAACAAATTGGTAATTCTCATTACAAGATTTGTTATAATTGACCTTTATTTATTGTTTTATGAAAAACACTTGTGAAAAACCTGACAAAAGCACTTGTAATTACCATTATTAAATTTGTAAATATCATTAATGAATTGATAATTCCCATTATAAGATTTGTTATAAATAATTTACTTTTTGTTAATACCATACCCTTCATTGACAATAACATTCCTAGTTTACAAACACATATTGTTCAGTCTTATAAATCCCATTATATATAGATATATATTTAGATATTATATATTATATGATACAAACCCACATTGCTTAGTCTTGTGAATCCTATTACATAAATATTATATAACAAACATATATAATGAGATTTACAAGTTGAGTAATGGGATTTACAAGAGTGTTTCTTGATAGAAAAAATGTTAAGAAGAATATATATATATATATATATATATATATATATATATATATATATATATATATATATATATATATATCAAAGGAATCAAGTTAGCCCCCATGAAGGTGGGTGGGTTCCAACCCCACCTTCTCACTTTCATTCGATCTCTTTTTTAAAAAAAGAATCAACCCCACCCTAAAAAAAAAACCCTTGCTAGATCTTAGGATGTCGGCTACTGACGGTCGATTATGGTGGCCCTCCAGCGAGGGTCATTTTTTAAAAATTTATTTAAAAATTAAAGGCAAAAGGGTAAATCCATCTGAATTTGAAAATCCTAATTTAATCCTTATCACCTTTAAGTCATTTACAAAGTTTAAGAAACATTTAAAGGTTTTAGAATTTTATTTGGTATTTAAATGGAATTTTCCCTTAATTCCATCTTAATTGATTTTCAGCACATATAAATGACAATATTTTTTCATATTTCAAAATAAAATAAATATAAAAAATATTGAGAAAATTAAAATATACGCTACTAATAAAATTAAATTTGTAAGCTTTAAAAAACTAATAACGTATTGGGAGTTTATGGATGTAAAACTTCAAAGACAACTCAAACTTCAACACACCACCTAAAATAACAGTTCAAGGAGGAAACAAAAACGCAAATAAAAAAAATTATGAACTACCAAATATTTTAATATACAACCTCTATTGACAATTAATCAATTTTCTCTTGATTAATTTTCAGCATATATAAATGACAATATTTTTCAGATTTCAAAATAAAATTAATATAAAAAATAGCAAATTAAAATTTATGCCACTATTTTTACCCAAAAAAAATTTATGCCACTAATAAAATTAAATTTGCAAGCTTAAAATAAATTGAAAAACTTACAATATTATGGGGAGGTTAGAGATATGAAACTTCAAAGAAAACTCAAACTTCAAACATCACCCCCCCAAAAAAAAAGTACAAAAAGAGGGGAAGAAAAGAATGAGCTTTGATTTTGAGTTGGAAGAGGACAAGGGAAATGCGGAGTCGGGATAGACATGGGAAATGAAAAAGGAAATGCGAAGTGGGATGGAGAAGAGGAATAAAGTGAAGGAGGAGGGAGAGAGGGAGTGGGGAAGCTAGAAGTGAAGTGAGGGGAAGAGAGAGTGAGTGGTTTTAGTGAAAGAGTGAACTTCCATGAAGTAAGGTGAGCGGGAGAGAGGGAGTGAGTTTAGTGAGAGAGTGAAGGTGGTGCCGGCGTGGTGTATGATTGGGGAGTGAAGTTAAAAATTAGGCTTTTCTAAAAAAAAAATAATAAGATTTTCTATAGCGCTTGCATCAGCTGCTATTGTTCTTCTGTAGTGCTTGCGTCCACTTTTTTTTTAAAAAAAAGATTATTTAAGGAAGATTACCTAAACAACAGGTCCATCCTCACCCCAACTATATATTAAACATGTTGATTCCTTAAATGAGTACATATGTTCTCTATTGTCAGGAGATTAAGTAGAATATTATAGCGCTGACTCTATAAATCAGATAGATTATGCAAGTGATAGTTTTGATGATCTATATGACACGTAGTTTTTAAATTCGAGTAAATGCCCTGGGATTCCTCATCATAAATTGGTTTTGAAGGTTGGAGTATCAGTTATGTTAATAAAGAATATTAACCAAGCATCAGGATTGTACAATGGCACGAGGCTTCAAATTACACAACTTGGTAAGAACGTCATAAAGGCAAAGGCGTTGAATGGCACAAGTACGGGTGAAGACATTTTGATACACAAAGTGGACATTAACCTATATGAATCCAGACTTCCATTCAAGATGACAAGGAGACAATTTCCAATCATCATTTCATTTGCGATGACAATTAACAAGAGTCAAGGACAATCGATGTCAAATGTCGGACTTTATCTTCCAAGCCCAGTTTTCTCACATGGATAACTTTATGTTGCCTTGTCAAGAGTGAAGAGTTTCAAAGGTTTAAAGATTTTGATTTTGAGTGAATTCAATAAGTGTATTGACAACACAGTTAATGTTGTATACAAGGAAGTTTTTCAAAACATTTTATCACATTAATAGTACAACTTTGATTTTACAATGATTTGCAATTTATTCTTGTATGAATTAACTTTTAATGTTATCTCATCTATGTTTATCTTAACGTCTATAACTTGAGTAGCACTTAATAAAACTATTTTTTTATGACAAAAAAGAGTTTTTTGTCCTTATTTTGAACATAATACAAATACACACTCCGTGCAACGCACTAGTCTGAAGTCTTGTTCACCTTCTATAACGCTTGCTCCAGCGGTTTTCTTTTTAAAGAAGAAGAAGAATCTGTAGCACTTCTACAAAATGTGAGCCACTCTTCCCTCCTTTTGTAGTAGTGAAAATAAACTTTGTTTTTCAAGTATGCTCTTGTTTATGAGAGGCAGATAAGAGGAAAAAATAAAAGGAGTAAATATAAGCATCATCAACATTTTATTTAATACCATATTACATATAATTAATGAAGGGTAAAAATGAAAAAAAAAAATCATCAAATGTTCAAACAACTTTTATGGGGCTCTTATAAAAATGACTAAAACAATTTAAATCTAGGGTTTTCTTTTAAAAAAAAAAAAACAGATAGGACTATAGGAGAGAGTATATTGGAACATGATTAAAATTAAACTACTCTTGACGGCTCACCAGCGTTAGTTCATTTCTCTTGACTCAAAGATTGTGGGTTATGAACCAAAAATTCTTACCAATTGGACCAACCATATTCACAAATTAAATTATTATTATTACCAATATATTATTTGACGGTGAGATTTGAGTTGAGTTAATTAATTCCTTTAGTCCAAAGGAATTTTTTAGCATGATATCTGTACGTACCTCAACTTCTTAATTTCCAGCCGCGTTCAGAGTCTCTCCAAATGGATACCTGATAACAAAGTGGGAGTAATAGTTTTCAGAGGCCTTCTCATCATAAATGGAAGATGTATCTATAGAGGAATATTCCTGGTGCCTCTGCAGATCTATTGTCAATTAGTCTTGCGTATTAGAAGGGCATAAACGGAAAATACATTATCCCCTTAAATGTGTTTTAAACATAGTTAGTCAATGGGATGATGACAACACTAAGGTGGAAAGCATAGCAAATATCACATAATTTGGTCTGAAAACGTCACAACTGTTTTTAAATTTGGTTTTTAATACAAATAACACGATGATATACCAATATAATGCTACCTTTATTCTTAATTATAAGATCAAGTTGATTTTTTAAAAAAAAGATTAAGGAAGCAAATTAAGTTATTTAAATATACCATATGTTGTGTATTCTTAGATTATTTATTAGTTTAGCAATCAAACTAATTAGTTTTGAGAAAAAATAAAAATACTCTTAAGCAATTTAATTAGCTTCATTCATCTCTCTAAAAAATTCAACATGGTCTTATAATTAGGACTGGAGGGAGTATAAGATAAAGTTGACTTTTTTAGATAGACTAATTAAATTATTTTAAAGTATTAATATTTTTATTTTTTATCTAGACCAATTAGTTTGATTAATAAACTGATAGTAGTATATAATTTAAGGATACAAACATATGATATGATTAAGTAGCTTATTTAGTTTCCTTAATTTTTCCAAAAAAAGTCAACCCTACCTTATATTTTAGACAGAAGAGAGGGAGTAATATGCACAGAAAATTCACTGATTCTTGGATCATCATTCTGGAAGCTTGATCTGCTGCAAAAGAATTGTTTGTCCACTTAGTGAAGAAAGAAAGGACAAAACAGCATCACTTGAACCGTTCCACTATGAACCGTCCAACCATTATTGTAACTCGATTTCAACAATCGTGGAACTAAACAATTCCTTGGAACGATACTTTAATTTATTTGAGGCTAGCCAGGCTGTATTATATAACATATATGGCTCTATTACTTATATATATACATATAAAATTCATGTGGCCACAATTGAATAGGACAATTAGTAGGTAGAGAATATAAACTACTCGTATATATATGATAGAGAAGAGATATGAGAATGAGACTCGTTGTTCTTTATTAATCTTTTGTTTTAAGTGGAGTTATATAGTACTACTGATTCATCACAACCATAGTTTATTATTGCCGTCATCCTTATCATCATGATTAAATTTATGTTTTCTGCTGGTCCACGAAAGTGATGTCTGACATTAACTATGTTTTCTTCAAAGTCGATGAAGTGTACTTTGATAATATTCTGCGCGAACATGCGCTACATGCCTATCCACTCCCTATTATAAGTTTCTTGTTCGTTTTAAAAATCGTCCTTTTCCTCATCATGAATAGTACATTTGGTTTTTAATATAAGATTCAGTTAATTTTTATGAAAGATTAAACAAGTTAAAAATTATAATTAGTTTATAAACATGATAATTTAGTTTTGAAGAAAAAAATAAGAAATATAAATACATTAAATCAATTTAATTAACTTCTCTAATCAACCTTTCATCTTTGGGTTCAACTGGCAAAAGGGGTCAAACACTCTCACCAAAAGGAGGGGGTTCGATCCTAGAGTTGGTCAAGGCGCTGAGAGAAATATCCTAGCTCCTAGGTGCCTAGGTTAACGCCTGAGGGTAATAGACGGCTCATTCATTCCTGCCCAACATCGGTATCACCTAAGAGGAAGGGAGATTTTGCCTCGCCCTTGGATTATGGGTGAACCCAACTCCTTTCCTAAAATTTTTTTATAAGAAAAAGAAAAGTAATCGATTGAGTTTTATAGTAATATTAAATTAAATATATAAAAAAACTGATCCAAACAAGCTTTGGTTGATACATGCAAGAAAGAGAAGAAGGAACGTGGTTTTGGTTGCCTTCAATCATGCGTCATCCAACTACTATTGTGGCCCCTGGTCGGTGCCAGCCAGGCCGGAGATGGCGCTTTTTACTTGTGTTTGTGTGTTTGTATATATAAAGCTAGGCATAGTTTGCTGATAAACATGCACATCCACGTACACTAACAGGTTCAGAGCAGATCAGCTAGGCAAGAGGCTTGTTTGCTTCAGGGGATTGAAAATGGTGAAGATAGCATTTGGTAGCTTTCCTGATTCTTTTAGCGTTGATTCTATTAAGGCTTATGTAGCAGAGTTCTTCGCTACTCTTATCTTCGTCTTTGCTGGAGTTGGATCAGCCATCGCTTACGGTAAGTAATCTGGTCAAGCTATACATTAAAGTATTTGTATTTATATTTTTTAAAAAATTAATTTTTCTGATTTATAAATTAATATATAATATGACTAAATAACTTATTTGGCTTCCTTAATCTTTTTCAAAAAATAGTTGATTGCATCTTATATTTAATAGTAGAGGAGGGAGGAGTATATTTAATCAAATCAGTCACTGAAATTCGCTTGTATATGTCCGGCAGTTAATAAGCCGTTATGTTGGAATTTATATGCATGTGTATGTATAGGTGAGCTTACAAAAGATGCAGCTTTGGATGCGCCGGGACTGGTAGCGGTGGCGTTGGCCCATGGGCTTGCCTTGTTTGTAGGCGTGGCGGTGGCAGCCAACATCTCAGGCGGCCATTTGAACCCGGCGGTTACTTTTGGATTGGCAATTGGAGGCAACATCACCATCTTAACTGGCTTCTTGTACTGGATTTTCCAGTTGCTTGGCTCCATCGTCGCATGCCTCCTCCTTAAATTTGTTACTGGTGGCAAGGTATTTATAACTGCGGTATTCAAATAACCCATGCAATTTGGTGCATGACTAGAGTTATATAATTTCAAGTGATTTTACTATGGTAAATACTAGAATCGGTTCTTTATACAGGAGTTAAATAATTGATATACAGATATTAAGAAAATCAATTAAATTAGTTACTACTTCTGATATTTAATATAAATCCTAGTTGACTTTTTAGAGAAATTAATAAAGTTAAGTGAAGTACTTAATCATAACATATATTGTGTAATGTGTATCATTAAGTTGTATATCATTTTATAAGTTAGATAAATTAGGTTGGAGAATAATAATAAAGATGAATACTTTGAATCAACTTATTTAGCTTTCCTAATTTCTCCCAAAAGTCACTGGTGTTTTATTAAGGACTGAAAGGAGTATTTATACTGGTTTTCCTAAAATATTTTTTAATAATTAATCATATGAAGTGTAACTGCCTCTTGATAGAAGCCCCTACTACGTGTAATTATTAAAATGAATAGGTTGGGTGTAAAATCATAAATTTAGAAGGTAAAGGGGACAAAAGTCTTATATTTATAACCAAAATAACTCACAATCTGGCTCTTATAATTAAGATTGCATTATAAACTTTGTCACATATTTAGGAGCGGAGGTAGTATATAAGATAATTTTTTTTTTTATAATAAAATTTTAGGAAAGGGGTTGAGTTTACCCACGATCTAAGGGCAAGATAGTATATAAGATAATTTTTGTCTTATAAAGTGGAAGAAATTCCCCCCCCCCCCCCCCGGGGCAAAAAAAAAATCCAAATCACACTTAAAAAGGTCCGCCCCCGCCCCAAAAAAAAACTTCCAAATTACACTTAAAAAGGTGTTGATGAGCATTAGCTAAAACCCGATTTAACCCAACTAGTGAATACAATATGTAGAGTGATATGATATTAAAAAAAAAAAATGTAGAGTGATACTCCTTTTGGTTCTAAATAAAGGACATGGTTTATAATGTAATATTATGTATGTAGGACCAGAGGAGTATTATTTTGCACTTTATCAGAGGGAGTTTATCTAGTAAAGTATTAAAGTATTCCCAAACAAAGCACATGAACATGAATGCATACTGTGAATGTGTTTGCAGGCCATTCCAACCCATGGACTCGCAGCAGGTGTGGGTGCAGGAGCAGGTATAGTGTTTGAGATTATTGTGACCTTTGGATTGGTTTACACTGTGTATGCCACGGCGGCTGATCCCAAGAAGGGTGCTTTGGGCACTATTGCACCCATTGCAATTGGGTTCATTGTGGGAGCCAACATCTTGGCTGCCGGTCCATTTAGTGGCGGTTCTATGAACCCGGCTCGTTCATTCGGCCCAGCCGTAGTCAGCGGCAACTTTACGGATAACTGGATTTACTGGGTTGGCCCATTGGTCGGAGGCGGCTTGGCTGGGCTCGTCTATGGTGATATTTTCATTGGTTCCTACGCCCCTGTTCCTCCGGCTGAAGGCTACGCTTAAGTCATGATCGTGTGCGTGCGACAAGTTTCTTATGGTTCGGTTTCTTGCTTGTGTGTGGAAGTTGTATCTTTGACTTTTCACCATCCACTCAGTGCAGTGAAAGAACTTCTGCTTGTATAAGTACTCTCACGCTCTTTTTTATAAGTAATTTTTATTTTTATTGTATAAAAGGAGGTTAATTAATTGAGAAAATTAGGGTAAAATTGAAAATGTAGTTCTTAATTAATAAGTTATTTAAGATTTAATTAACTGAAACTTACAAATAATACTAGAGTGGTTACCATTTACCATTCTTATAATGCAAAATTACAGTTACAAAAGGCAGAAGTATTCCTTTAGTTCTTTAACCTTGGTTTCAATTTGATCACTTAGACTTTAAAAATAGTCTTTTAAATAAGTATTTACTACTACTACTACTGCCTTCGGTCATTATTATAAAATATATTTGGGGAGCTGATCTTAGTCTTAAAAATAACACATAATTTTTACATTTACAATATTTTCCTAATTTACTTATATTGGTGCTCCCTCAATAATAATAAAGGAGATGAGATGAGGGAATTAGGGAATATGAACTAGGATGTTTCAAAAAATAGATATCACTCTAATCTTATTTATAAGTCTATTTTGACCAAAAAATTTATTTCTATTTATAAGTCCAGTTTCATATAATAAATGAGATTATGACAATTTTACCCATATTAATTGTACCCATGAAAATAGAGAGAGAATAAATAGCTGAAAAATATTCAATCATAAATGAGTGCAAAATTGAAAATTTATCCCATAATCATTGAGTTAATTACATTTCCTTGATATACGAAATTTAATCAAAATGGACTTATAAAAGAAGATGAGTATTTACTATTAATAGTCCTCAAGAATAAATGACTTTAAAGGATGGTACTCCAAATGAACGCTGGCTTTTAATATCAATGAATGACTTTAATGTAAAATAATGACAACAACATTCAACAAATCCTAAAGATTCATTTAATCATTTAATAAACAATCCAAATTTCAAGTTGGAATTCACGTCACTTGTATATATGTTACTACTAGTACAAACAAAACCTTATATCAAGAAAGAGGGGTACCAGTGGCATAATAGACGTTCAACTGATCGACTCAAGTGGCTAATAGAGCGCTAGAGCTTATGATCCAGCATCAGGCTCTTTAGGTTATTGGAAAACATGAATGCAACCTCAAGGAAGTTGGCTTTCTTGATTTTCTTCTTAGTCCAATGTCCCTATCTAGCTCATTATTAATGAATCTTTTAACATTAACACGCCATTCTTTTTTGTCGCAGGTATCTGCGGAGAAGCCAAAGCTTGCAAAACTGATGAAGATTGCGAGAAAAAAAAAAAAAAAAAAGCGACGCCAGAGGCTACAAAAAGAACCGCCTTGGGTTGCCTAGTTTCTGCCTCAAAGGCACATGTGCTTGCCCTTTTGGCTCAGGGCATACTTCCACCAAACCCAAAACAAATTCCACTTGTTCTGTCGACCAAGATTGCTCTAACCTCTCTCTTCCGTTTGTAACGTTAAGTTCAGGATGATGAGAAAGTATCCTTTTCTTCTTACTCTTATGCATTTGGTTTTATAAATAAAAGAAACAAGGATTACAAATTCCAGATAGCCTGAGAAAATTGCAAATATACCTCACCATCTCATGATCTCAAATTGTTATGTCTTATATACATATACTCCATTCAAAATTGGACGGTTGTATCATGAACTTGACATTTGGACATCAGATTTGCTTTATTGCTGTATCATACTGTAGAACTCACACACACACACGCACATATATTGGAGTACAGGCCTTTGGGAAAACTTTTGTGTGAACAAATTATGTGCTGTTACTGATGCTTAAGGTTTCCAGAGAACTCTCTGTTGCTTCAAGGGAATTGAGTTGACGAACAAGACTCTCTATCCCTTCAACCCATTGCTGCTTGTGGAGTTTACTCTTGCACTTAAACTCTAAAAGACCTTGTGCTGTTTTGAGGCCAAAATATAACTCTTCCGACGCTTCCCTTTCCTTTTGATACGGCCACGCAGTGTCTTTATCACAAATTCCATAAACCATACCTAACACAACATTTTACAAAGGATCTTTCAGAATCCACAGCTCCAAACCAGTAAAATAGATGCTTCATAGTTGGAAAAATAAGAGCTTTTTTTGTTGTTGTAGCAAACACTTACATTTTTTCTTTTTGGAGAAGGTTCCTCCAACATACTTGCTTTTTAGCTTGATCTTAACCTGAGAATTAGGGAAATGATAATTGAGAATATAACCTTTGTTGCCTTGTTGATGATAAAGTCCATTGTCACATAACATTTGTTAGTCTGGGGATAAATTTGTTATACCTGACATTTCTTGTTGATGTAGACAGAAACATGCTTCCATTGCAAAGCACCTGAATAAAAGGGAAGACTTGGAACTCATGAACTAAGGACTAATGAAATCCAACTCAGTGAACCACCCATAGAATGATCAAATGTAGCTTTTAAATATGATAGATATTAGCCAATCACCTTTTCGTGTTAGCAGCAATAAATCTCCCACACATGGAGGAGGACGTTCCCACACTGGACTGTCAAAAGCAGGAAACAAGTGCGTTTCAGGTATTCCCCTATCATAGGGACTAATGGACGCATTCTTCTTTGCCTCCTTGGGCAATCTCGCTTTCAAAGCTGCTTCTCCTCGCAGGGCTAATTTTAAAAGATGCAAGAAGAATCTATTAGCGAATGAATAGCTTATATAAAACTACCTTTACAAGATTAGACAAAAGTAAGCAAGCACCTGTTGCAGCAGCAGCAGTTAGAGTCATTAGATCACCAGAAGTTCTAATATCAATGGCAGACCTCACGGTGGAAGCCACCCGCTCATGATCAGCTCCGCTTAATTCAGCCATATCAATGCAATGAGATGCTAAGAGTTCAGTGGCTGAAGCCAGAGCAAGGTTCAATTTTGAAGGATTGCCATTATTGGAGGATTTGGAGCTCTCTAATGCTGCCACAGAAGCCAAGGCCGAAGCTAGAGCAGCAATGGACACAGCAGAATGTACACGAGCATTTTCAAGACGTACCCTGTCTTTCCTTCTCATTGATGACATATTATTACTACCATTACCATTATGCTTTTGGTGAAACCATTTACCAATTGTGCTAATTCTTCTACAATGAGTAGAATTAGAACTTATGGCCTTCCCTGGCTGCAAAAAGCAAGAGAACAAGAGTTCAAGCTCTAGCACACAATTCTGCCAAGAAATGACCAGTAATAATATTAAGGATTCAGATGGCTTACAAGTTGAGGTGCTGAAATAGCTAGTGGCAATGTGTCTAGATTTTTATCAAGGAGATTTTGTTTCTGTTTCTCTGAGAGAGCTTTGGATATTTCAGAAGCTGAGAGACTCCAAGACCTAGATAGGAACTCCATAGGCTCATGGGGTGTCGGTGGCTGAGGTATGGCTGGCAATGAAGAAACCAGTTCAAGTTCGTTATTTTCTTCCACTTCCTCTAGCCCATACCAGGAAACATTCTTCCATGGTGGAAACAAACCACCTTCCATTTTTGCTTCAGACAAGTTCTGAATGCTCCAAGCAGTTCAGTTCCTTGAGATCGTTATATACACACACAAACACACTTTTTATTCAAAAGCCTGCAATGCTACATTAGGCGCGCAACACAAGAGCCACAAAGCAGAAAATAAGGTTAGTTAACAAATTATCCAGAATACTAAATCAGTTTTGGAGAAGTTAAAAGTAAAGGTTATCGTTTTGTGTCTCTTTGAATGTACCAGTATTCCCAGAGCAGCACCAAATAAAGTACTTCCGTTACTAGGTCTGAACTTTACAAAATCTTTGTGGAATTGATAACCTGAGAGAAGAAAAAAGAAAATCCAATTGAGAATCAATTAAGAAGATCCTTTAGCAAATATCAAATGGCAAGAGACAGATTATTCTATAAAGAAAAACATTAAGAAACAGGGAAAGAAACCTGCTTTACAGAGCTTAACAACCTCAAAAATCAAGGGAAAGCTTTTGACCAAGTCACCTTACTTTGCGACCAACTTCAGCCTTGAAATATATATACAAGAGACAAGGCCCAGGGGCATCAAGGCCAGACAAGATTACAGGAACAAGGATCGAAATCTAGTGCTTTGAACCAGCACGAGGGTAGGTGGGGTTTTCATTACAGAATTTCAAAAGGAATCGACATAATCAGAAGTTCACGAAGCTCGAAAACCCAATCTACTAATAAATTTAACGAACATAATCCAGGAGACCCGGGTTGTGGTTCCCAGATATAGAGCTCATGCAAAACAAAGCCCTCTAGCGTAAACTAATATAGATTATATATTTATGGTCGTAGGAGAATACCTCTATGTCTTCGTGTGAGTTTTGCGTTCAACGTACGTACTTTCGGTCGATTTTTATATTCGAATAAACCAAACTAGCAGGACCACCCTGGTCGGTGGGACGATTTTCAGTAAAGAACTTTCCCTTCTCAACTTGGCTTCTTCTTCTTCTTCTTCCTCCCATTGATTTCACCAAGGCCGTTCAATTTATGTTTTACTGGCACAGCGAGTTACTGGGAACTAAAAAGAAGGAATTAACAAAAATAACAGCACTGATTAGATTCAATTAATTAACGCAATGATGAAGATGAATGTTACATGAAACTATAATGTCGTCTTTCTTTTTCCAGCTGCATAAAGCTAAAAAACTTACCTAAAAGTCACTTTGGATGATAAATTGATTTTGTGATAGGAACAGGCATTGATTTCAAAAGAGCCATCAATGAGTGGACCCTTTAAGAGTGTTTGTTGCACCTTTAGTAGTAAATGAAGGAGTAGCCATTGATTACACGTAGAGGTCATATTCCAAGTTAGGCTCTCACAGTTCATACGAGACCTAATTAAATCTTTTTATCAGTGAGTTATTATCAATCAGGGGAACAAGATTGTAATCTGAAACCTAATTTAATAACTGATAATCACTTCTCACCTACCGTATATTCGCATTCCTCTGGAATTTTCAGGGTATTGACGTACATGGGCGCACACATATTTGAAATCGTGAAGCGGAATCGATCGCTTTCGGATTCTTCTTTCTTCATCTGTTTGATTGAATCAAATCGGTAGAAGTGGCCCCAGAAATTGAAGGCTCGAAAGTGATGGATTCCATCGAGTAAAAGAGTTTGGCCACATAATTTGGACGTGTCGGGCTGATATTCACTATCACATTACTGTGATTATAAAAGATTGATGGATCTCCAGCCTCGAAAATTTTAAACCATATGATCAACATGAACGTGGATATCTAATTATAAGATCTTTTTTTCCTGAATTATTCAATTATTCTGTGAATGAACCAATCCCGACCAAGAGTTAGAAGTACCTGAGAAAGACGGATCAAGGACTACCTCCCACCATTTGAAATGTAAGAGCGAAATAATTAATTAAATTATCCAATTTAAAAAAAGGGTTTAAACTTCTCATTCTCATATTATATGTTGCATGAGAAGAAGATTCCTACACACATGAAATGGTGGGACCCACACACACATATATGTGGGTCCCACCATTTTACGTGTGTAGGACATGAGAATATACTTCTCCTACAACATGAAAAGCGTTTTTTCCTTTAAAAAATTAATTAAAATTTGTTAAAGACAATAAATATATAAAATATATAACTTATTTTTTAAAAAAAATCCCTATTTTTGGAGAGGGTGAGTGAGAGAAAGAATGCCTGAAAATATTTATGAGAGAGAATGAGTGAAAATAATAAATGAGAGAAACTTATAATTAATTAAGAGTAAAATTGAAAAATAAAAAATAAATGGTGAGACAAAAGCAAAATAACTCTTATATAAAAAAAATCACACACCTTCATAAATTTAGCTCTTATATTTTTAACTAGAGGGACAGCACTATCAAACTACTTTTATCTTCATAAATAAGAAGCAAGTATGAGACAAACTTTGACCTTGGATTCGTGCTCTAACAATAGTATATTATGATTCACTCTTATTTTAAATATAAGATAAAGTTAACATTTTTCTGAGGCATTAAAGAAACTAACTAAATTATTTTAGAGCATTTTAATTTTTATTCTTTTTCTAGACTAATTAGTTTAACTAATAAATTTTTAATTAGTTTGACTAATAAATTAATATATAATATGAATAAACAAAATATGATTTAAAATCTCTCCAAAAAAACCAACCTTATCTTATATATAGGACTGGAGGGAGTACAACCTAAAAATTATATTCTTGATCCTTTGATTATAATTTTTCCCAATAAAGGTGCCAGATATTAAGACATACATTTATCCATGGACTAGGGGCATATGAGCATATCTTCATTCCTAACGAAATATTAAAAAAAATACGAGGATAACCTTTTTTTAAAATATGAAACTTTGACAAGTAAGAACAATACATCGAAACGATTACAAACAAGGCAAGAAAACGAGAAGACCTATTTTCATCATCTACTAGCCTCTCTACAATAAGATGGCGATCAATTCTTAAGTATAAGATCTTGAGCATGCGTTCATATAGAAAACGTTTTTAACTTAGGTTAAATAGTAAATCCGCTTTGAAAGTATACGCTTAGGAGCAATATTGCTCTGAAAGTGTTTTTGACTTCAATGTTGTCCCAGAAGTATAAAAATGTAACAATGTTACTCTTTTTCTTTTTCTGTTAAACAACTAATGTTGACATTGACCATTAACTTTTTAATAGAAAAGGGCAACATTGCTACGTTTTTATACTTCTGAGGTAACACTGAGATCAAAAAAAAATTTAAGGACAATATTGCTTCTGAGTGTATAATTCAAGGGCAAATTGACAATGTTTAAACCTCACCGAAAGATATATTTATTATTAAAGTGGATCAACTATTTGTCCAATCTCTTGCATATATAGGGAAAAAGAAAAAAGAGCACGAAAACTAGTCTCTCTGTGCATGCATGAGATTGAAAGACACACCCGGCTGTCAATACAGAAGCATTTTAGCTTTGCCCGAGGACATCTTTAAAAAGACGTTGATCACAATCACAACTTCAAATCAGGTCAAGAGCAACGATAAATCAAATAGAAAATAAATTATTTGGCGATAAAAATTGTGCAATTAATAATTAAAGTCTCAATAATATCTGCTAGGAAAATTTGGGCAAATTTCCTTGTTTAAAATATTTATGACGTTGAAAGACCTGAATTTAAACACCCACACTTTCTGTATATATACAAAAATTTGCTGATTATTAGTATTTTTTGTGTATGAAAATATATCAGGTCCTTCAAGTTAATAAAATTTATAAATAATCTTTTTTCAACAATTCTCCCTATATAATATCCTATTAATTCTTAAAACCAAATGTTTTCCCTTGTAATGCAAATAGCTCCAAAGATAGTTACATCACTCATAGAACACATATTTTGGGAGTTGATATTGATTATAAATATAAAATATATATTTTTCATATATTTGTCAATTTTTTCCTAATTTATCCATAATGATGCTCCATCAACAATAATAAAGAGAGTGAATGAGGGAATTAAATAATATGAATAGAGTGCTAACAGAGATGCGTACTTGAAGGAGAAGCGTTCCTAGTGAAATTAGGAAAACCCTAAAATTTAAATTCTTTCTTCTCTGTCTCACAACTCTCCTTCATCTCTTTCTCGCCGGCGGCTTGTGGCACCATTACAAGCCGTTGGCGAATATCATTCAATGCCACAATTGCATCAGAGTGATAAATTAGTTTCTATATCTTTAATCTGTGGTCTTCTCCTTCTGATTTTTGGGGATTGTGGACTTTACTCGTCTTTGTGGCGAGTTTTTTCCTCTTCTTCTTCAGATTTATTCTGCGGCGGTAAGAGCTATTTGTCTTTTATTTCTTTTTTAGTGGTGCTGGGTTTTGTGGTAATGTTCTTGTTTCTTAAGAAAAAAACAAATCTGTGAGATCTAAGTATAAATCCTCTTGGTTGAATGGTTATTCGAACGTTATTGGATTCGACTATCTTCTGGTGACTTGGATCTGCATTCTTAGGGGAAGATTTCAAGAGGTGTTGTTGGGTGTGTGTTTGAGGTCACCATTTTTGCTTGAAGGGCGGAGCATAAGTGTTCTTCGGGATATTATGGGTTTTCTTCCTTCTGAAGTTGGGCTTTTTTTGATCTTTACTCCAAGTCAGGGTGTCTATGCAGCTGCTCTAATTGCAACTAACGCTTATAAGGAGGTGTGCCCGTTAGGGTGAGTTTTACAACCAACACTTTCTTTCACGTCACTTCTAACCTTGGATATCGAGGAGGCCGGTTTTGTCCATGCTTCTACTTCTACTCCTAAATCTTTAATGTATGGTAATTGGTTGTTCTTGTATTTGGCTTATTTTGTTGTATTTAATTTGGCTTTATTTATATTTCATCTTTAATTTGTTTTCATGTATTGTACTAGTTTGCACTAATAATATATATAGCTCTTGACCCAAAAAAAAAGTGTTAAAAAAATGCCATGTTATAGATAATGTATAATGACAACTGAAAAATAACTCTCATGGTTCATATTTTTGAATGCCAACTCAGCAAATTTTGTAACAAACGGTCAGACTTAATATAAATAATGGTCGAGGAAAAATTGCTATTATTTAAAAACTTATAGGGTTGACATTACTCTTAAAAAAATTTCACATCAACTTTGTCTTTTTTATAACTTTCGTGGCAAAATTTGATCATAACCCTCTATTTCTTATTTTTATATTGAAGATTAATTATAGCAAATTGAACTAATGAACTATTTCCTCCCATCTTTAATATAAGACATATTTTAAGAGTTAATCTTGATCCTAAATATAAAACATGTTTCTCACATTTGTCACTTTTTCTTTAAATTACTTATATTGATAATCCCTCAACAATAATCAATAAGGAGAAAGAAAGAAAGAATTAAGGAAAACGGTTAAGGTGTTTTAGAAAATTCTACTTTGGTCTTATTTGTAAGTCCAAATTAACTAATTATCACACACCAAGGAAAGTTAGTTAACTCATTAATTATAGGCTAAATTTGCAATCTTGCCTTTATATATGATTAGTTATAAAAGTCAACATGAATAAATTCTTTTTGTTTATTACAATTAATAGGGATGAAAGAGTAAAAACACATTTATTACTTTGAATTACCCGATTTAAGAAAACAATTAAAATTAGTTAAAAATAATAAGTATGTCTTGAAATAAACTTTTTTTTTAAGTATGTCTTTATTTATGAGGGATAAGTAAGAGAGAGTGAGAAACATAATTATCACCAACCATTTAACTAATGCAATATATATAATTATTAATGGGCACAAATGGAAAAAAAATAGTGAGACAATTCTTATTGGCCTTTTATAAAAAAAACGGAAGGAACACATGTTAAATTAACCAACTTAAGCGCCTATTTAGGAAACCAAGTTATAGTTTCAAAGGCAATTTTCCATATGTTGAAATAAACTCTTCTTGCATACTTAACCTTATAAATCGTAAAACAACTTCTAAAAAGTTAAAACAAGCTGACAGTTAACTAACTTCATTAATTTAATCAAATTAGTTATATATGTTTTATATCAAGTACATATAGAGTATCAGTTATTATATCATGTTTAAAATTACATTAACAACGTAATTTAGGGATTGCTTCATATATTAGAATTTGATAGTTTTAATTTTTTTCATATGTTGTTTCATGAATGTAAATCATAAATTATCAAAATACCTTTTATTTTATCCAAACGGTGATGATTAAAAAATTATTTGCAGAAAAAAGATGGGTAGGGGATCTGGATCCATCTTTGTTAACCTCAATATCAAAAAGTAGTTGCAAATTGACCTGTTTTTTCAAGAGAGATATATGTTTAAATTTAATTTCGTTATTTAAAAATGGGTTAAGGTGCGTCCAGCACAATGAACTATTGATTCAGGAGCGTCCAGCACAATTAACTATTAAGTGGATCGTCCAGCACAATAAACTTTTAAAAAAGAGCGTCCAGCACAAAGCCGTTAGAAAAAAGTTAACGTCAGTTATCAAAGAAGCGCCCAGCACAACAAACTATTATCCCGAGAGTGTCCAGCACAAGTTTCTAAATTTTACTAAATTAAATAATTTTTTCTCAATTGTCATTATTCAAAACTACTTGTATAAATATCTGTAAACAAAAATTACTCATTCTTCAATTTTCTCAAAATTATAATTTGCTAAAATAAACAAAAGTTTTGATTAAAAATATAATTATATGATTTAAATAAAACTCAAGGTGTTTTATAGTTTATTATATATGTTAAACAAAAAAAATATACGATTTATTTTTATTTTAGAAGAAATTTATGTGAGTTGAAAAATTCATTTAATGTTACTAAAATTTAAAAAATCTAAAAAATTAATTGCAAAAATCATCATGGTAGAATTGATCTTTTTTTACACATTCAGAATAAAATTATCTCCTAAAAAATTTGGAAGTCAAAATTACCCCTTAATCCTTTATCGATTCTACTTTGTGCTATATGATTACTCTTTCAATTTGTTTGTGTCGGCGAATGCGTGAAGGAAAGTTTGAATGAATAAAAAAAAGTATACACTTTTCTTGTGGGACTTATCCCATATTCCGTATTCAATAAGGCTATGTTATGTTGTTAGCCTTCTTCACACCTATATAATGTTGTACATCTTAATATTGACAAATAATTTAAACAGTTGTTAAATAGTTGGTGTACATTTTTTAAATTTTATTAACATTAATTGAATTTTTTTAACTCACATAAATTTCTTCTAAAATAAAAATAAATTATATATATTTTTTGTTTAACATATATAATAAACTATAAAACACCTTGAGTTTTATTTAAATCATATAATTATATTCTAAATCAAAAAATTTGTTTATTTTAGCAAATTATAATTTTGAGAAAATTGAAGAATAAGTAATTTTTGTCAATATATATTTATAAAAGTAGTTTTGAATAATGACAATTGAGAAAAAAATTATTTAATTTAGTAAAATTTAGAATTTTATGCTGGGTGTTCTTGAAATAATAGTTTGTTGTGCTGAACGCTCTCAGAATAATAGTTTGTTATGCTGGGCGCTCCTTAAATAACAGACGTTAACTTTTTGCTAACGGCGTTAACTCCTTACTAACGGTGTTGTGCTGGATGCTCATTTTTAAAAGTTTATTGTGCTGGACGCTCCTTTTTAAAAGTTTTTTGTGTTGGACAGTCCACTTAATATTTAATTGTGCTGGACGCTCCTGAACCAATAGTTCATTGTACTGGACGCACCCTAACCCTTTAAAAATTTACTCTGTTTCTTGCCAATTATTGAAATGTGACATTTATCAGTCGAGGCGATGGAAAATCTTTCTGGCGGGTTCCTTTGCGTCGGCAAACAAAAGCTGCCAAGATCCTTCTGCGTCAGCCCTTTCTCCAATTGCAGTGATAACGATTAACGAGTGCAATCACAACGAATCTGTCTGCTTTCGACTTCGCCAGCATGCCTGCAAGTACTCTTTTCTCTCTTGGTCGCCCCGATCCGATCTCGTTCGGACCGAACTGTTTTGGATCAATAGTTTTATAGTTTCGATTCTCCATCTAATTTACTTTGAAATATTTCTCTGTTTCACTTCATAATTCCCTTTGATGCAGGTTAGGATCTTCCTAGAGGTTGAACCACCTAGCCCAAGCAGGTACTTCATCGGAGTCGCTATAATGATGATCGGAGTCGTATTGCCGGTCGGCTATATGATGTTCCGGAACAAGCGAGTGCCTTTGTCTTCGTCCTATGCTAAACAAACGTTGGTGTAACTCCCATTCTTTTTTCCCTTTTATATCATTTTTCTGGGTACTTTAGTCATAAATCGTCCACTTACGATTTTTCTGGCCTGTCTCCAAGTTCGTTGTTGCTCATGAAAACTAATTTACCGCTAAAACTGCAGCCAATCAGATTACCAGAGCTAATTGTCTTGTGTCATTCGGGGAAAAAATACCAACAAGGAAATGTTGAATGTTTAGATCTGTAGATTCGAAAATATGAATGTGAAAGAATGCCGTTCTGTAGTATATGCTAGTGTGTGTTAATTTACTTGAGGAGTGTTAAATCTCGTTGTGATCGACCCTTCTTTGTCAAACCAGAAACAAGATTCTGATTTAAGAGAACGACGAGAAGAGAGGCTCGGCTTTGCTGGATTCAGTTTGCCACTCGCATGGGCTTCATCAGATATTCAGATTTATTAATTATTTCACCTGTAATTTAATAACGCATTGAGATCCCTCACACGGAAACGGGATTTTGTTCTTTCGATTCAGAATTCTGTCACGATCATTTTTTTTAGTAATTTCTTTTTTGAAAAAAAAAATCAGAATTACGTAATTTTTAGATATTTTTCTTTACAAAATTCATAAAAAATTGCAAGGTTTCGCCGTTTCATGCCTGCAAATTTTATGACAACATCTTTTTAAAGTCAAAAATTGACATTAATCGCTTTATGTTATTATAATCTAATAAAGTAAGTACTTTTTTTTTGCCAACATAATAAATAAAGTACTAATAAATAATGAGAAAAAGATTTCTCCTGCCACTGGAGATAGAGTTATCTCCAGTAACTCCAAAACTACGTCGTTTTGGATTAATGAAGGGTTTATTAGTAATTTCAGGTGAATTAATGAAGGGTGTTTTGGTAAAATGTATATAATTAAAAAATAAATAGAATTACATAAACACTCTTCATTAGTCTAAAACGACGTAGTTTTGGGGTCACTGGAGATAGTGACAAGAAAAATCCTTTACCTATAAATAATATACGTTAATTGTTAATGATAAATTTAATTCATAACAATCTCTTATATCGAAATTCAAGCATTCTAATACTCAAGAGTTGAGCCTCAGACCCAATTAAATAAATAATAACTTTTATTAATTTCAAGAAAAAAAGATATTTTAATTGATTAAATGTTTTAAATATGCCAATGCTCCTAATTAAAACATTAAGTAAAAAATATCTTAATTAATTCGAAATAATAATAAAAGGCAAAATAGGAAGATAGATACATTAATCACCCCGCTAACTTCACCCAATTATCTTATATTTTGGGACAACATAAAAGTTTAACAATTTCGTTATAAAAGACGATGGAGAGTTCCCTTCCTCTACCCAACGACCGCTTCTGGTTTTTTTCCTCCTCTCTCAACCAAACCTTACCTTAAGGGTATGTTTGGATTGAGGGAGAGGGAGGGGAAAAAAAAAAGGAGAGGAGAGAAATTTTTTTTCAAAATTGAGTGTAGTGGGACCCACAAGTTTTCCTCTCCCCTCCTTTTTTTTTTCTCCCCCTCCCTCAATCCAAACATACCCTAAAATGTAATAAGCATCACCCTCCACGACATTTTAAAATATCAAAATTTTCCTTCTTTCTTTGAAATAATGATTTCACCCTTCAAAAATAATTTTTCAATCGTGATTTATAGTTTACGAGATAAGTATGTGAGATGATTTTTGTCTCGATCTACAAAAATAAACACTTTTGGGATCCCAAAAATGATCCCAGACATGCTTTTTATCACTGAGATTCATACACATCAATTGCAGAAGTAAATTCCCACTCCAATGAACGCATTTTCCTCCTAAAGCAGTGCTGAGTTAAGAAGTATCAGATTACCCGGGCACAATTAAGTAGTTTTTTTAATGCATATACTCTGTGCAGAGGTAAACTGTAGAATTAACTCCACCTTCCCAAAGCCTCACCCACACGGACTCTATCCCCACGTCTAACAGAGAAGTTGAACTCCGGCGAGGGACCACCTTCTTCAACCAGTTTTGAAATGGGAGCTTGGAAAACAAGCACAACTGTCGATCCCATGTTGAAAGCACCTAACTAAGGACCATGAATACAATAAACTACATGTTATGCCATAGTTCACTAGTTAGGTACCGATAAATAAGCAAAAGGGCTAAGAAATTCACTAGCAAGGCCAACAATTTCTCTCTATCTACTACTACTAGTAGCCATTTTGTAATTCTTTTTATTATAACTATAAATGAAGAATAAAAAATTATTAAAGATAAGCAAAGTGCATGTCTAACCTCATCTCCTCTGTGAAGCATCTTACCAACCCCTTCAGGTTTATAAACCTGTTCCTCAGGAGGCTCCGAATAAAGAAACTTCTTCCTTGGCTTGTTGGTTTTAAGTTCGGGTTCAATGACAAGCTGTCGTGTCAGAGTTAAAACTAAATTCATTAATGAAAAGCTCAATTTATTATCAACAAAAAATTCAACATGCCATTCCTGCTATTGTGTTCCAAGGTTTTGTGGCTTAAACTTTTCAATGCGGTGCCATCATATTTAGGGAGAAAATTTATCGTTAATTCAAAATCTGAAACCAATACAGATGAACATAAAGCATATTGTAACGCTAGCGCTTGTGTCATGATCTGGTTTTTAATACACCCATAAGGAACGGCTAAAAAACCTGGATTGACCCAATATTTGTGGCCCCAATTGCTGCAAGCGCCATATATCCTTGTTGCCATAGACCTTCAAGAACAACCTGCAAAAACAGGAGCAAATCAATAAAGATGATAGGTGATCATAGATGGTAGAGGTGGAGATTGAAAAATGTTGATCATGGCGTCATAAATTGAAGTCGTTAAAGAGTTACACAAATCAATAACATCCACAATAGTCTGGAAAATTCCAAAAAAAAAAAAAAAAGACAGAATAGTGGATATTCTGTATTACAAAAAAGAAAAGCTCATTTAGTTTAATCGCTTATCAGTAGAAAATGTAATTATTTTTCGAGCAAGATATTTGAATGACCCCAAAAAGGAAAACCACAACACGTGTGCATCATACTTCAGCAGCAAGTGGAAGAGCTTGTGGTCCCCGCTTTTCATCAAACATTCAAATTTTCAAAGGGTAAAAGTATTCTGCGTTAAGCTATGAATCAACAATACAAGGCTTTGAGAGGAAAGATAATACAGGTTTATAGAGTGACAAAATTGTCGCATCTGTCTTTGGCAATTCAAATTACCCTTTCATTCTCAATGTATAAATTTCTTATTGTTCTTGTAGCACGTTCATTCATGGGATAAAGACGACCTGCAGCACAACACAGAATAAGAATTCGAAGGAGGGGGGGGGGGAACTAAAAAGATCAGATTAAAATAGAAAAATGTCTGATGAAAACTAACAAGAGACGTTGTCAAATCTAGTTCTTAATTCTTCATACCCATTGATTCCAATGGTTATCGCCTAAAAAAACATCTTAATTTTCAACACAAAAAGCAAAAACCTCATAAAAAAATATCACAATAAGGTACTATTCTCAAGCAGTTTAAACATAAAGGATCATGAACAAAATCTTTTTACCTGAGAAATGCCTGCGAACAAGAATGTTCCAGTCGGTAGGTGAATGTATGCGATGGTAGTCTCCAGGGCTTAAGTAAATCACACAGTAAAAAAGGCCTCTCTCTGGACTGCAATTGAAATTTTGATTAATATGAACCTTCATACAGTGGATTCACCATGTATCAATCAATTTAAAATATAGAAGCAGATATATTGCTTTCATTATCAGACAACTTGAAAACAGTTACCCTAACTGTTATTCAGAAGACAGAAGTTTCTGATGAAAAGTTTAGTATCCAATATAAACTCAAGCAATGAGGCAAAAACAGTGATGATGCTGAATATTTCAACATTTTCAGTTCAGCTTTCTCTAGAGTTGCAAATATGGATTATCATATGCCTAGTGGCATCTAACTAACCATACATGCATTTTGAAAATGTAGGAGTTAGTTTGAGCAAATCAGCTAGAAGCAAACATCAATTTATTTCAACATGTATTCACCCCCCCCCCCCCCCAAAAAAAAAAAAAATCTTCAACCATTTGATCCTGTTACATTATGAACTTATAACCTAACAGGAGACAATTAGATGTTCAACTTCCAATTACCATGATGATTTAGGGTCCCAAACTTTGGGAGAAGCTAAGGATACACTCCACCATGATCTGTTTCTCTTCTCATTGGTAATGCTTACAGATTCAATATGCTTCTCATGTATATTACCATCAGCTATTGTCGGAAAAAATTGGCTTGCACCAAGAAGAGAACAAACAGAATATGAAAATCCTTTGACTTGTTCAATCATTGCACCTGCTCCCTTCAACTCTCCAAATCTTAAAACTGTACCATCCACAGGACTAACCTGAATGGTCATATGTCATGTATCAGTTGGCAATGCCGACAGAGGAAACTGATAAGAAATTTGAGCCTTTTTCAAAGCTGTTACCAGTTACCAGACATTGTGGATCAGGGTCAATGGGCCTGGAACCTTCTTTCAGAGTGCGAACAAAAAATTCCCTTAAAGAGGCATACTTGTCTAAAGGTAAAGCAGCTTCATTTAAATCTAGACATCAATAGGATAACATCAACATATCATGTAGAGAATAATATTGGAATAAAAGACTGGAGAGACAAAACAATCATACTTGAATGAAATGCCCGAGCCCAAGCTCTATAAACATATGGTCTTAACCGTAAGGGAATTTCCTGAAAATTTTTCCAAGGTAGCCTAATAGGTAAGTCGTGTAACCTGAAGAATATTAAAGATGATAGACAATATTCAAATTAAAAATAAATTTGAAAATTATCGCTAGACTGGAAAGATTGTGCAACACACATTGTTAATTTGCAGTACAAGAGGGAAGCCAAATTAGCAAGGAGAAAACAAAAGATCAGCTCAAGAACAAACTTAAGTTGAGGGTCAACAAAAACATGGATAAATATAAAAAATGATAATTAAAAAAAGAGAATAAGAAGACCTCTTACCATGCTTGTCAAGTATCCCCAAAATCTAGACATGGAACGCAGCGGTAGCACTCTAAAAAATGTAGCCTATTATAAAATAAGAACATATGTCAAAGTCGGACTCAAAACTGTGGCATCCATACAGATGTATAAAATAAGGGTAACCAAATGCTCTTATATGAGTATATATAGTTTAGGGGAGAGTGGGGAGGACCTTGACGTCAGGTTGAAACTCCAATTCAATCCCTTTCTCCCTCATCTCTTCAATCTGTCACGAAACAGTAACATTTATTCCAGAGATATATAACTATAATATAAATCAGGCAAGACTTCAATTTTTCCAAACAGGTAGCATATGCAGTAAATCCAATTTATTGAAGCAATACATCTGAATGAGTCCCAGCATCGTGCATAAAAGGTAAGTTAAACATAAGGCTCCACCAGCAATAAAGCTGCAACTGCTCTACTGCCTCAAGTGTTCCTTTTTATTTTTTGGTTTTTCCTTCAGTGCACTCTTGTTGCAACTTGCAATGTGTCCCCTATTAAGAGGGTATATAGTAAATGAAGAGGAGGACTCTTATACGAGTAACCCAAATGCCCAAAAGTCAAAGATCAACTGTTCATTATGACAAAGGCAAACCGACTGGGAAGGAGATTGTATTCTTACTATCTTCCCTGTTTTGGAAGAAAACCCCACCCCCATTGGTTCAAATACTCTTGGAGAAAGATTAGCAGTGCATGCAAAAAAGACTCATGAGTTATCGAAGTGCACCTTCTTGTCATCATATAGTCGACGGGCATGGAGCGCACCAAGCATAAGTATGGCAGCTACTGTTGCCCCAGGTATAAGAAAATAATCACCTACAAACTCATAGCCATAAGCTCCAATATTCTGGACACGGACACGGACAATATAGAAAACAGCATAATTACAAAACACAGTTTAGACCTACTTCAGAATTTTGAGGGTTTGGTATCCCACTGTATGAAGATTAATGCAATGACAAGATAATTCCTAAGAGGCACATATATAGTTCAACAGTTTTCACATTGTTAATAGCTATTTGAAACAGCTTATAGCATGATAGAATGAAAATTTTCATCAGTAATATTTTCAGACAGCTTTCATCAAATGCTGAGCTAAATGTCCCTTGGTCGATTCGTCCAACACACCTACTTCAAAATTTGAATGGAATTCACACCTTAGCTTTCTGGATTTTAAATTAAAGACCATACCCTATGAACCACATTCTGAACAATCACCAAAGTGGGTCAGAACAACTAAGAGGAAATACCTTCACCACTCAAGTAGTAGGAGAGCAAATATTATTTCATAGGAAACAAAATGCCCCAGGATAATCATTACGGGTGAACACCCAAAGACAAGCAAATTTGATTAGGACACAAATTTAGCAGAAAAATGATGTCAGGAGGACAACTTAAGCAAGAGACTTTCATTATTCCTTCTCCACTTAATTCTTAAACATTGCAATATAAATGATGTTGCAAGTAGAGAAGCCACTGACCTTGAGAATTGCCGCTTCCACCATTTATAGAAGCTCGAGCTTGTGCTGCTTGAAACTTTTTGAAGAAAGAAGATAAGAAACGAGACTGGTTGAGCGCGTAGTAAGGCCGCGCATGGTGGGGGAACACAGGAAACCGGTGCGAAACCCTATATTTCATTTTTGCTCTTCAGCACTCCGTTTGTCCTATCTAGTATAATGCCGGGTCTGGTTTACGGTGGAAAGCACGCTTCGGGAGCAAAGCCTAGCTACGTAGAGCCGGCGGTAGTGACCAGCATGCCAACATCACTACCTCAACCACTACACTAGGAGCGAGGAAATCGTGTGATGTCCTTTTAAGTGACTCCGAGAGACGCGACCAAGACCCGTATGGTTGTGCCCTTGGCACGGCGTAGACACAGGCAAATAATGCATCCAAAATGGTCTTTTCCTTTTCTATTTAAGGAAAAATTAGAGCATTTTTTATTGGTTATTTCTAAAAGTCTTTTTTTTTTGGGTATAAAGTCATCTTTTTATTGGTTATTTGTAAAAGTCATCTTTCATTAGACTTTTAAAAAATAATTACAAGATCACAAACCTACCTTATATTGGGGTAAGATATTGTCAATATCAATTTTAGTCACTACAATGTCGCTACCACTTTTTATCATTAGATCATAATCTTATCTACCTTTATCATTTCTCTTTTCTATTGAGATTCTAATCTAACGGTGGAAAAATGGTAGTGAAATTGGTAGTGACCAAAATTGATACTATTTCTTGTCTTTAATTATAGAAACACTTTTGTAGTGTAATTTACAATGCAAAAGTGTTTCTATAATTAGGACCGAAAGGAGCAGTAATAATATCCTATCGCATTTATATTAATCTAAAATAAAGGGCCGAGGAGCGTTGGAGCAGAGGGTGTTGGGGGACGATCCATTCAAACTTGGAGTTGGAGCTTAGCCTCCGAATGAGAAGGCCCTACGATTCCCTGAATGAAAAGAATCAACATCCCAGGACTATATAATAATCAATGAATCCGCCTTTTGCGCTCATTTTCTAATCAAATGAAAGAAATTGCTCCCATGCCGCCCCACTTTATCTAATTTGAGTGATATGACATAGAATGTAATGCTAATTTAACAATTAGTTAGGATTGTTAATAGTTACATAAAATTGTTGATATGTAACTATTAGTTGGACTCCCTTGTATATATACCTAGATAGTCCATTGATCATTGAATAAAGCTAAGTCATTATATTCTTTATTTCTTTGCTCTCTTTTTTCATGACATGATATCGGAGCGTCCCGCCTACAAAGATTTACTTGGGTCACTCATCTCTTAAAAAGCTAAGAATGTCATGACCTCTCATTCTTCTTCAGAAACTAAGTATCGTAGCTTAACTTCTACATGTAAAATTCAATAACTACCATATCTTCTTAAGGATCTCAACATACCTCATTCAATGCCTAGCCTATTGTACTGTGTCAATCAAACTAATTTGGGAAAATCTATATGGGGGTCCTTTTAACAGAAAAATCCCCAAAAAGGCCTAAAGATTCTAAAAATCCCAAAAAAGGCCTCAGGGCTTTTTCTGGTATAAATTCATTAAAACTTTAACAACTAAATCAGTCAGTCTTATTAACAACTAAATCAATTCCCGTCAACAATTAAATCAATTACATTAACAATTTATACCAGAAAATGTCCTGGGCCTTTTTTGGGATTTTTCAGAATTTTTGGGCCTTTTTTGGGATTTTTTTTATTAAAAGAGCCTTGATATGCATTTTCCCAACTAATTTTATATATTTTAATGGCAAATAATATTAGTCCATGTTTGAGATAAGGGAAGGCTTTAAAGGTCTTTCCTTATCTGCCAAACCTACCTCTGCTCCTCTTCCTTCTCTTTTTGAGCGAGCGAAACCCGAAGTCACGTGTTGTACAAAAAACACTAAGGACCTTGGAAGGATCGTCTTCATTGTGGTCAACACTTAATGAGCAAGTCAACCCAAAAAATGTCTCACAAAATCAAAATGACAATTAGGGCAACAAAAAGTTGAGCCCTTGGCCTTCAATTTCTTCATCTTTGTGCTCAGGACAACACATTATGTTCATAAAGAAAGCAATCATCCTCCGCATTCAACAATTTCCCTCCAAGATCCTCCAATTTTAGTCCACAATGAGTGCCAAGACCCTCCAATTTCCCACCACCCAAACCATAGTCTCTACTGTCGCCTCCGTCACCGTCGCCGCCGTGATCCTCCGTTCACTTGCTTGAGAGTACCTACCTCGTGACCTTCAGCACTATATCAACTTTAAAATTGCAAAAACTCTTCGCCTCATTCTCCTCTAGATTCGTACTCGTTGTCGATGAATATGAGAGCCTTGGCAATAACCACCTCTTCCAGGCCCTGGAGCTCTACCTCAGGCCCCAAATTCATCCCAACATGAGAATTTTTAGGGTTACAATGCCCAAGAAGGAGAATAAAATTTCAGTAGTAATGGAGAAAAACCAAGAAATCATTGAGAAGTTCAATGGTGTTTAACTCAGATTTGTTTATTATAATTGTGGGAAAAGATTATCATCATAGAGATAACTCAGTAAATTTACCAAGCAAACCCACACCATTCCCCTAATGGCCTCATAATTTTCATTCAGTGGACAATGAGAAATAAACTTCCAATCTATGGGGTGGGTCATATGCCCCATAACCACTCTAGTGCTGAACACAATTTGATTCTATTAGCCAACTAGTGAGCTACAAATAGCCACTACACTGAATTTGCTAGGCATGATGATTAATTTTTAAAAGCAAGTAACTTAGCCACCTCAATTCATGATTTCTAAAATGCACAACACAGTCAATAATATCTAAACAATAAGTCTGGTTAAAAACACAATGTTCAAAACTTAACATTGGAGTGTGGTAAAAAATAGGTAACATGATTCCCATGAAAATTAGACTTCTCATTTCCAAGAGTCGAGTAGATCTTGCATGTCACCACTTGTAAAAAGGGCAAGACTACTCCTTAGGTGCACCGTTGTGTAAAAGACAATGACATATGAGCCTTGTCAAGAAGAAGAAAGTAAAGAAGTGAGGGGAAAAAAGAAAAGAAAACCAACCTATATAAAACAAAATAAGCTTAAATACTCGTTGGGGCTTGCTCAGCTAGGAGTCTGCTTTGATACCAGCTATTAAAATGAGTTATCCATAACTTGGCTTTGAAACCCAATATCATATAGTACTAAATGTAACATCATGCCATATCCGAAACTAGTTATAATACTGAATTTGATAACGGCTATTAAAATGCGCTATCTAGAACCTGGCTCTGATATCGGCTTTGATAATGGTCTTTAAAACCCAACATCATGTAGTAGGATTTTTTGCTGCCTTGGTGGTTCTTTGTAATCTTTGTATGCAAAACTTGTAATAGAGAAAGCAATCTTCTATTTGCTCTAACATGATGATGACTAAGGATTTATACACCTTTTTTTTTTTTTTTTGCATAATCTTAATCTGAATTTTTGTGGGAATGATTTATCTCCAAGACTACATAGTTATTTATGATAATGACTGTTTATGTAAGCTAGATCTCTACAGGATGTTGAAGATTTGTTCATGTGCATAGAATATGAATGCTTTAGGGATGACATAGGCTTTGTGTGTAATTTAGTGGCACTAGTCATTCTCCTAGGCCTCACTATCCCCATCCGCAAATTTTTTGCAGTGATGGTTTCTTCCTAGGATGCTATTGAAAAGGCCTTTCCTCACAAATCATTAATTAACCATAAAGATTTCACAAAACTGGATTAAAAAGTGATTAAGGAAAACTTTTTTTTTTCAAAATAAGCCCGTTGGAGCCCAAGGCACAAATTCTGCCCACAAACTCACTACAGAAAATCTATAACTCTGGACACAATTATTGAATAGAAGAATAAACTGCCCACAAGTCTTTCAACACCAAATCAACCGCCATTACCTCCTTTTGGAACAACTAAAATAATAAGGTATGAATTTGTTCGGTCCTAAGATAATATGTAAGAGTTGATCTTATTCATAATTATAAAACAAAATTCTAATTTTTGTCAATTTCTCCTTAAAATACCTCTATTAATACTTTCTCAATAATAATTAAACAAAATAATAATTTAATAATGCATGTATATATTTTATAAAATGAGTAATCTTTGTTACTCATTAATAGATACACCTAAAACAATTGTAGGATTCTGAAGATCGCTATGTATGCATAGGATGCCCGATGAAATCTTATTTTGGCTGGGGTTTTTCATATATTCCGCTGCTACCCTAGCATTTATCTTGGAATGAACATTCCTTCCCACTATTGGTTAGAAGTGGCGGGTGTTGCAATGTATTTTTTTTAAAAAAATTGTCTATTATTTGCTATTTTATTAATTTATTTCTATAAAAATTGCAGTCATTGTACATGAGCATAGGCTCCGATAACGAATTACTCTGGCTAGGTATTTTCTTATACCCAGCCCGCAGAGCAGGAAAATGAAATCATTTTTTATTGTAGTGGATTTTTTCTGGTTAATTTTCTTGTTTTAGTTAGCCAGACAATTGTTTCTATAACTACGCTGAGCCACGATAAGTTAATTATAGTATTTAATAAACTATAATATCTCTTAATGTTGAGGCATCATTAGGTGCGTTCTGGGAGGGGGTAAGGTGAAAGAAGTATCAAAACTGGTATCGTTGCTAGGTTTTGGATAGGACATTTTCATAGTTGGTATCAAAGACATGTTTTGGATAACACATTTTCATAACCGGCATCAAAGTTGGTATCAGAAGTAGGTTTGAGTATTGTATGATGTTACATTTGGTACTGTATGATATTGGGTTTTCAAAACCAGTGTCAAAGCTGGTATTAAAGTATGGTTTTAGATATCACATTTTAATGCCGGTATCAGAGCCCGGTTTTGGACAACACATTTTAATAGCCGCTATTAAAGTTGGTATCAGAAGTAGGTTTGGGTATTGCAATGTATTTTTTTGTCATATAATTTTAAACTAATTTACTTGATCTAATCTACGATACACAACATAATTTAATGATGCACAAAATACGCACAGTTTACGTAGGTTTTGTTAATCTCTAAAAAAAGGCAAGTATGAATTTGTTACTTTTAATTATATGACAAAGTTTTTTACGAATTTCTTCTCAAAATACCCCTATTAATACTTTTTCAATAATAATTAAACAAAATAATAATATAATAATGCATCTATATATTCTATAAATTGAGTAATGTTTGTCACTCATTAATAGAAACACCTAAAAAAAATTGCGGGATTTTGAATATTGGTATGTATGTATGCATAGGATGCCTCGATGAAATATTATTCTGGTTGGAGTTTTTCACATTTTCCTTTGTAATCCTAGCATTTATCTCAGGAATGAACATCCCTTCCTGCTATTGGTTAGAGGTGGCAGGTGTCTTGGCAACAGTCCTTTTCTTCTTATATCTATTATCATGCTCACATACCCGGCCCTCCGCCTCTACCCCGGTTTTGGCGCAGCCGGCCCTGGAATGTGAAAGGAGTTTTGGTAATATGATATGATATGATATGATGCCTGTCTACTAAATGGTAAACCCGTAAGCATCTCTTATGCTTGGTTACTTTTTTCTGAATAGAAGAGTTGCATTTTCTTTTACCCATTCTAGAGTTTTACAATACATTTCTTGATATTTTCTTTCCAATAATGAAGACAAATCAATACTTCACCATCTTCTTCATCATTTCTTATGTGGACAATTGTTTCTTTAACTACGTTGAGTCGTGATAAGTTAACTCCAATATTTCATAAACTATAATATCTCTTAATTTCCAGGTATCATTACGTGCATTCTGAGAGGGAGTGAGGTGAAAGAAGTATCAAAAGCGGTATCATAGTCAGGTTCTGGATAGCACATTTTAATAGCTGGTATCAAAGTCAGGTTGTGGATAGCGCATTTTGATAGCTGTTATCAAAACTAGTATCAGAACTAGGTTTGGCTATTGCATTATGTTATATTTGGTACTGTGTGATGCTGAGCTTTCAAAACCAATATCAAAGTCGGTATCAAAGCATGGTTTTGGATAGCACATATTAATTCCAATATCAAAGCCATCTTTTATTGGCGCTTTGTGCTGCTAAGCTATGCCTTCTCGCAATTCATCTTAATGTCCAGTATGTTTTAAGATTACTTTTAGTCTTTTAGTGTATTAAGATTGCTTTTAGTCTTTTAGTGTTTGGGGTTGGTTTTAGCTTCTTATTCAAATTTTGGCTTCTGTGTTTCCACCTACTTAATAAAATCATCTAACATGTTTGTTCAGTTTAAGTAGTCGTGACCGAGGGTTAGCCAGTCGCCTAGCAGGTATTGCTGGATCCTTCGTACTCTCTCATCAATCCATTTCACGAGCTGATTGGTCTTTGGCTCTGGTATGTGGAAGCTATTTGTGGCTAGTATTACTCATATTCTATTCAAATTCATTTTTTTTATTAAACATTGTACTTAAATATATTTATACATATACACTTGCAATAACTACCCAAACAGAACAAATTAATTACTTACTAATCTAATTGTATAATACAAGGATTAGTGTTATAATTCTTCAATTGCAATGACACGTGCATCAGAATCCCGAGGAGCTGCTGCGGCAGCTCGTGGGGAAACGCAATTGCCGCTCGCGCTACTAGTGATAAACCTAAGGGTTGGTGAAGTGAAAGCTTGAGCAAGTTTTGATGCAACAAGGAAGCTTGAGTAAGTTTTGGCGTCCATGGAGAAGTCACACCAGCCATTTAATGAGAAGGAGCCACGTCGCCTTTGCTACTGATAGTGCGACCAAGGGGTGAAGAGGAAGCTTGAGATTGATCATGTCCAAGTTTATATATGATTTTAATTAGCACTTGGTACTATATGATGTTGGTTTTAAAAATCAATATCAAAGTCGGTATCAAAGCCAAGTTTAAGATATCACAATTTAATAGTTGGTATCAGAACCAGGTTCTAGATAGGGCATTTTAATAGGCGGTATCAAAGTCGATATCAGAAATAGGTTCAGGTATTGCATGATGTTACATTTGGTACTTATATGATGTTAGGTTTAAAAAACCAGCATCAAAGTCAGTACCAGAATTAGGTTCTGGATATCACATTTTAATATCTGGTATTAGAACGAGGTTCTGGATAGCACATTTTAATAGCCGGTATCAAAGTCAGTATGAGAATTAGGTTTGGGTATTGCATGATGTTCATCTGGTCATATGATGTTGGGTTTTAAAGACCAGTATCAAAGTCATGTTCTGGATAACACATTTTAACAGTCGGTATCAAAGTCGATATTAGAACAAGGTTCGAGTATTGCATGATGTTACATTTGGTATCAATCTATTCTAGGAGAAAAAAAGGTTAATAGAGACTGATTTAAATGTTAGGATATGTCTTATATAGTCCTACACTCCTACCCTTTTGAGCAGGCTCCTTGCCCCGGGCTATTAGGTAGGCCTTAACAGGTATTTGAGCTTATTCTGTTTTATTTATTTTAGTCTCATTTTCTTTTTCTTTTTTTTCTCCCTCCTTTACTTTTCTTCTTGACAAGGCTCATATGCCATCGTCGCTTACACAACGGTGCACCCACGGGTGGTATTGCCCCTTCAATAAGGGGTGACATGCGAGATCTACTCGACCCTTAGAAAAGGGAAGCCTGATTTTCATGGGAATCATGTTATGTTTTTTTTTTTTTGGCCAAGATTCCAATGCTAAGTTTTGAACCTTATGATTTGACCCAAATTTGTTGTTTAGATATCATTAACTATGCATTTTAGAAATCGTGAATTGCGGTATCTCAAAAATATAGTTAAGTTATTATATTTTAAAAATTAATCATCATGCCCAGCAGATTCACTAAAGAAAAAGCATGATATTTACTTCCAAATCCTATAAAGTATGGTGGTGATGTGAAATCCTATTACAACGGGTTGATTATGTTGTTTGATTGGACTTATTTTAATGTAGGGAGGATTACATTAATAATCCTGATGTCATTAGATTATACTATTAGGGCTAATAAATAAAGATACAGATATACTGTAATCAAGTTGAAAAGACAATATTACCATTATAACCTTTTAAATTGACCATATTGCTCACAAATAAACCTACTTTCCAACCCATGAAGTCATTCTCTTTGGTGGAAAAAAAAAAAGAAGAAGAAGCCGCCCACAGCTTGTTTTCTCATTGTTGATGCTCGTCTTCATTGCTGATGATATATCGGTGTAGGGTAGTTACAATATTTTTTTTTCCCAGTAATAAATACTTCCTCTAGTCCTTAATATATAATATATTTGGGAAGTTAGTTTTAGTTCTAAATACAAAACATATTTTTTCATATTTTTCAAATTTGTTCATAATTTGTCTTTATTAATGTTTTTTCAATAATAATAATTAAGGAGGAAAGTAAATGAATGAATTGAAGAAAACTAGCAAACTTAACCAACTTTCTTACTTTAGTTAAATTAAGTAAATATGTATTATATTAAGAATCAGAGAGAGTGATGTGTACCAATTTTCTCTTTTTTATAAGGGTTAAGGGGCAATTTTGCTCCGTAAATGTAAAAAGATGATTAATTTTATTTTGACAGTTATTTTAATTAATTTTGGCCATTAATTGTTTAAACATATTGAGTTGACAATCCACATATCATCCACTGTCCTTAATAAATATATTGAGTTAGAAGTCCATGTGTTATTTATTTCTTTTTTTTTTTCAAAAGTTAGATTTAAAACTTTGAAGTAAATTTGCACCTTAACAAAAATAACGTTGATGATACATTAATTGTCAGCTCAATATACTTGGTTAACTAATAATCAAAATTAATTGGGATGACGACCATGATAAAATTGCTTATTTTTTACACTTCCAGTACAAAGTTGCTCGTAAAACTTTTAGGATAAAATTTTTCTTTGGTGAAAACTTACATAGAGCAAGACAGAGTCTTAACCCTTTTGATAATAAATAGATATATTTACTTCAACCCTATGTCACTATCATATCACAATTTGATGGTCAAAATGTTTTAATTGAAAAGGTGGGGGATTCAATTCGTGTTTTATTTATTTATTTTTGTCAGAAATTGTGTTTTTATTACCGTATGTCCAATTTTTTTTTTTGCCCAAATACCGTATGTCCAATTTAAAAACTGGTTTTTTCCACATCCAAAAAAACTGGCTTTTATTTTCAAGAAAAAAAAGAAAAGAAATTGATCCAAAGTTCTAATATGATTAATCACTTCTTCTAGTTTGCACAATTATGTCAGTGGTTTAGTCGAAAATATTTTTTTCCTTCAAAATTTTCAATCAAATCCCTATAAAGTATGGACTCTATCAGGTTGGTTCTCAGCGTTTAATCCAAACGACGATAGCTATGTGAATGTACGATAAAATGCGATGCTGGAAATAGATAAATTGTAAAGACTCAATAACAAATTAACAATAATATGTTAATCACTCGTAAATTTATAGTTTTTTAAATTAATAAACAGTATTTGCATAATTTTCATGCCTAAAAAACGTTTCCTTACCAACCTTGAATTTTTCTGATCGATCTCGACCCCGGATTCAAGATGGAAAATAGAACGTATCTTAAAAATTCAATTTGAAAACGACGTTCGATTCATTATAAAAGCTAAATAGACGTCCGAAGAGCCAATTCGGCATTAGCTTCCCGCCAAAGGTGCGTGCGCATCATAATTTTCAAGGTTCCCGCGCTGCGGTCCGCAACATCGTCAGAAAACGCTCTCATAACTGCCTCTCCCGCTAGTTCGTAGTGTAAAAATCATCTAAAACTTAACCAGCCAACTCGTACAAAGCGATGGAAGACGATGGTGCGGAGAGTTCTAGTATCGTGGTCGGTCTCATCGAGAATAGGGCGAAAGAGGTTATGTCCCTCGCATTCTTCGATAACTCATACTCCTTTTACACGTAACTCACACTGATGCTGATAATTTCTTCCATAGAGATTCTTCAATCCATTTTGTCTCATCAAATTCCATTCCCTGCTGAAATCGATCGGTGGATTTTAATTTTTGTTCTTCAAGTTTCTTTGTCAATCAAGCGAACTAGCTGGAACTGTTTTTGAATCGTTCCATAAATCTGGCTTCTGTGTTGCTTAGTGTTAGCTTTTTTTTATATGTGCGTTTTTTATGGTGGATTGTTCGAAGTATTTCAGTTTTTGGCTCGTACGATGGTTGTACATGTTTTATTGACTTGTAGTGGTAGAAATTCCAACAAGGTAGTCTCTGGAAATACGATGATCAAGGAGTTCAGTGAAGAATTGATTGCCATTATTTGCGCGTGTTTCAATCGGCAATTAAAGAAAACTGTTATCAGTAATGTATTTATGTGAAGAATTATTGTTTCTCGATGTCAAGCGATTTCTATTACTGAAGTCGGAATTTAATTTCAAATCCACATGTTTGGCCTTTTCTTTTAGCACATCTGAGTTCTAAATGGAAGCTCTTTGTTGCTGGATCAGAACTTAAAAATTATCTTTGAATTTTATGCATCCATTCTTTGTAATGGTTGCTCTGTACTGTATATGTAATCAGGTGACATGTCTTGCTCAGATATTCAGAGTTTAACTGAAGCTGAACGTTATTAAAACTATAATGTGAATGAGGATCCCCTGTTATATCATCGTGGGGAAAGAATTTATAGTTCATTCATAAATAAACTGTCACTCCAGTTAGTTGTTTGGGCCTTCAATTTTATGATTTTATACCCAAGTATTAATATTTCGGTTCCAATTTGAATCAGGATTTTTAATCATTGTTCGTTAGCTCACACTTTCCCCGTGTCTGATATTCTTGGGTTTTGATGAAAAACTGGATTGAAAACCATCTGAGAGAGCTGGAAAGCTTGTCTATATATTTTTCCATTTGTGTGTCTATATACTTTGGCTCCAATTTGAATCAGGATTTCTTAATCATTATTCGTTAGCTCACACTTTCCACATGTTTGATATTCTTGGGTTTTGATGAAAAACTGGATTTAAAACCATTTTTGGGAGGGCTGGAAAGCTTGTTTATATATTTTTCCAGCGTGATGTAAATATTTAATTCAGATAAAGGGAATTAATATGCCTAACCGAAATTCATAACATGCACAGGTCGGTTTAGCTGCTTTTGATTTAAGATCGGCATCATTGCATCTTTCTCAGTATATTGAAACTAGCAATTCATATCAAAATACAAAAACATTGCTGCATTTCTATGATCCCATTGTGATCATTATTCCTCCAAACAAGTCCGCACCCAATTCTACAGCTGGAGTAACAGAATTGATTGATAGATTCTATGGTGCATTGAAGAAGGTGATGTCACTTTCTCTATTAAAGGGGAATAGTGTGTGTCTAAAAGTAAATTTTAATGAACCACTGCGGGTTTTATTAACGATGGCAGTCTTTGCCATGCAGGTTGTATTAGCCCGTGGTTTTTTTGATGACACAAAGGTGTTGTTATATGCTGTTCATCCTTTCAGACGTTTTCAGGATTTAGGATGCTTTAATATGCTTTCTCCTACATGTCACTGAAGTATTATTCCTTAGGGTGCTATGTTGATAAAACACCTAGCGTCTAAGGAGCCTTCGGCACTTGGCTTGGATACTTATTACAAGCAGTATTATCTTTGTTTGGCTGCCGCTGCCGCCACCATAAAGTGGTATTTCCATCCCTCAGTTATTTATGTTGGATATAGAGGTTATTTTGATCGCTTAATTAATTTTATTCGTGCAAAGATAACAAGAAGCTATTCAATAAAATTATTAAATTTTATCGCTTTGATGGTTCCCCAATAAAAGGATTAAAAAATTCTTAGAGTGAAGACTATACCTAGTCTTGCCCTAGAGTTTTTCTTCAGGAATTGTTATGATGGCGTAACCTATCTCAGTTATAGTGTAATGTAAATACTTCACTCAGTTATATGAGATGTTATTGTTGCTATTTTGGAACTTCTCGACCACATTTCTGTTACTGTACAACAGGACTGAAGCAGAAAAAGGGGTTATTGTTACCAATCACTCCTTGTCGGTAGGCACAATTGTTCTTTACGTGCTTGACATTTTATGTTGTAACATTCAAGTTATTGTTGTTTATCTTATCACCATCATTGCTCATGAATAAGCTCAAGTTCAACTTTCAGCTCATGCTCGTTCCTAATGATAATTTTATGAAGTCGAATACTTCCCCCCAAGTCCTTAATAATCAACTTCTGATCATTGTCTTCCATTAACTGGGTTCACCTTGGCATTGTTTCTTGGGAAAGTGACCAGTGTCCAACTCCCATTATACTTCCACCAAGGAATCCGTACTGTATCCATTAGATGTCAACTATACTTCTTAGTTCTTGTTTGGAAGATTCAACTCACTATCGTTCATACCAATATCTCAGGTCACCTTTAATGGATCATTTGATCACATGAATATTGATACTACCAGGTTAGCTTGCCTGCTTCTCTGAGCATATTGCTGTTTTTTGGGTTTTTTTTTTTTTTTTTTTTTGTGGGGGGGGGGGGGGGGTCTACTCTGTTTATGTTTAATCACATCTATGTAGCATGTTCCATTTATCACCTATAAACCTAGGGTGCTCATTTTTTTGACTTCCCGAAAAGAAGCACATGAGATTACTAGTAAATACAAAATGAATTTGATGGAGGAACTTTATACATATATTACTTCTTGACTAAAATGAAGTACCGCCAAGACCTATGTGTGTAGCATTTAGATTTGTATTTTGACCTACAAGTATGTTGTTATATCATTATCTTAGTATAAGTACTTTTGGAAAATGATTGTTTACAACTGGTCGAGGTTTTTATTTTTGAAATTAAAATCAGTCAATAATTTATTGTGGTTAACATATCTTCGTTCAAGTAGATCAACATATTCATTGTAGAAATTGAGCAAGTCTGCATTTTACACTGCATCTGTTTGAAGTCTATTGAATTGGAATTTGATGGCAGCGTCCAAAATTTGGAAATTATTGAACCGTTTCATTCTGCTCTACTGGGAACAAGCAACAAAAAGAGAAGTCTGTTTCACATGTTGAGGACAACTAAAACTATCGGAGGGTAAGTGATGAATGATTCTAGTTTCTGACGTAGGATTACCGACGTCACATTGTATTTGTTCCCTCCAGGACAAGGCTTCTCCGTGCTAATCTATTGCAGCCTCTAAAAGACATTCAAACTATTAATGCTCGCCTTGATTGCCTGGTCCGTGTATTTTTCATTTGTGCCTATATTACATATTTTTTGTTGAATGTTTCCCTTAAAAGATTCTTCATTCACTTTACAGTTTCCACTTTCTCCACAAGTTTACACTTATTTTTTTTTTTTTAAAGCTGATCTTCATTGGACTCGTGCCGTGTAGTATAAAAGTTAGAGCAGAGATGTTTGTGTTACAATTAAACAACCACTATTTCTACATTAGTTGTCTTTCAAGTTTCAACAGGAAAACTCAAAATGTGGTTAACTGTCAACTGAAAAGAGGCCATGAGCTATAACTGAGTAGTTATTGATTTGATGATTTAAATTTACTTCTCCTCAAAACTTGCTTAGTCTAACTATGACAGAGTAAGCTTTTGAATTGGTACCTAGCACAATGAGACACTAATATGGTGGCTAGCATGATGCTTGTAAGTCTGGTTTACATATAATCTAAATCATTGATTAAACAATTTCATTTTTAGGATGAGCTGATGAGCAATGAACAGCTATTTTTTGGCCTCTCTCAGGTTTTGCGCAAATTTCCTAAGGAGACCGGTAAGTAGGAACCGCAACTGAGCGAAAGTTAGTCTTAAGTTTGTGCATCTTTGGTAGTGATACATACAGATGGACCCGACCTTGCTCTTAATTCAGATAGAGTATTATGTCACTTCTGCTTTAAGCCAAAGAAAGTTACGAATGAATCCCTGGTAGTTGATCATGCTAAAAAGAGTCAAGTGTTAGTATCGAGCGTTATTCTCCTCAAGACTGCTTTGGACGCCCTGCCATTACTATCCAAGGTACCTCTTCTTTGTTGAGAATTACATGTGGACACACGCACACCTGACATGAGAAAGCAACAGTACAAGAAAAGGCTACGAGTGATCCTTTCTTTTTTACGAACATGCCAGTTGCTAAAGGATGCAAAAAGTTTTCTTCTGTCAAATATATACAAGTCAGTTTGTGAAAATGAGAAATATGATCGTATTAGGAAAAGGTATGCGAAGTTTTTACTGCCTATGAGTGCATGCTACCATTACTTGTATTCCTCAAATCACCGAAACATTGTATACCGCTTCATATTTTCAAATATAGTCCTCTAACTTGGAAGACAACCTGACCTGGATACTCAGGATTTAAATAATAGGTAATTTAACGTCTATTAAAACCAATGGTTTTTATCTTTTTAATGAAGTGAGAAACCCAAGGTGGTGCTATCAGGACACATTCCATTGAACATGCAGTTTAAAAATGCGTGCTGATGGTGGTAAACTGATTAAAAAAAAAAAACTTTTGACATTCCTACTCAGACAATAGGAACTTTACGCTCTATTCCTTCGGAATTATCTTTTCTCCAGGATTGGGGAGGTTATTGATGAAGATGTACTCCATGCGCGGGTCCCTTTTGTTGCACGAACTCAGCAATGCTTTGCTGTCAAGGCTGGGATTGATGGTCTCTTGGATATTTCGCGGAGATCATTTTGTGACACCAGTGAAGGTTTTTATACCATTGGTCCTCAGTTTTCTATCTCGTCAATCAAATAATCTTTGTCGGAATAGTCTACCATAAAAGGGTCTTAAGCATTTTATTTTGTATTACGTTGACAGCTATCCACAATCTTGCAAACAAGTATCGTGAAGATTTCAAGTTGCCCAATTTAAAACTCGTCTATAAAAACAGGCAGGGATTCTACTTTGTCATTCCACAGAAAGATGTTCAAGGAAAGCTTCATAGCAAGTTCATTCAGGTTTTTATTAGATCTTGTTTGCTCTTACTTCAGGAATTCCTCTTAGAAGGTGTTTTCCGCAGAGCTAATGCTCTGATGGTTTATGTCAGGTGATCAAACATGGGAACAACGTACATTGCTCAACTTTGGAGCTTGCGTCAGTAAGTAATTTGATCTTATGGAATTCTTAAATATGGTCCTATGTATTACATGATAATTGGGGAACTCAGGAACAAGACCATGGCACACGTGACGCGAAATTTTTCTTGTTTGACTGCCGATTTGGTCATAGTAGTAATTATGTGTGTCAGAGTGTGATTTGAAGCTTGTTGGAATCATAGTTATGCTTAGTCAATTTTGAGGTGCAGTGTGTTAGAATTTAGGAGAAAATCCCATGGGTTGTGAATAAGAAGAAGGATGGAAAAGAAAAGGAAAAAGTAAGAAGGAATGTGTGTGTGGATAAGAGTCCTACATTGCTTAGTTGAAGAGAAGTTGGAGGGTATATAAGCCTCAACTTGGCTCCTACTAATTGGGTCCTTGGGCCAACCCACTTTTGTGGAGGGGTGAGGACTTAGGTGATCCTTGGTCCACCACACACGTGCGTTGCCGCCCGATCCGGTCCGGTCCACGCGTGTGTGAAATAAAAAAAATTAATTTTTCATTAATTTTTTTTTGAATTTCCGAACATTTAAATACTGTTTTGTTCTAGTCAACAACAGACGAGTCTGCATACTTTCTCTCTACATACTGCATATACATTCTATGTATTCTGAAAACAAACTCGTTGGATTCGCTTGGGCTTCAGACAGTCTGGAGACGAATAATCCGCACATACTCTCTCTACATACTGCATATACATTTTATGTATTCTGGAAACAAACTCGTTGGATTTGCTTGGGCTTCAGATAGTTTGGAGACGAATAATCCGCTGTATCCTGGGAGGTAATTGCTTAGAAACCTTCGGCATCCGTATTGAGGGAGCAAAATTGTCTTAAAGACACAACAAAAGTTGAGCTCGGATTTCTGCATAGTTCATTACCCTTTTGGCAGTCTTGTCAGTTCGTTATAGTTTTTCATAATTTTTTATTAAATTATATTTTTGAATTTCCGAACATTTAAATACTGTTCAGTCTGTTCTGGTCAACAACAGATGAGTCTGCATACTCTCTCTCTACATACTGCATGTACATTCTATGCATTCTGAAAACAAACTTGTTGGATTCGCTTGGGTTTCAGACAGTCTGGAGACGAATAATCCGCTCTATCCTGGGAGGTAATTGCCTAGAAACCTTCGGCATCCGTATTGAGGGAGCAAAATTGTCTTAAGGACACAACGAAAGTTGAGCTTGGATTTCTGCATAGTTCATTACCCTTTTGGCAGTCTTGTCAGTTCGTTATAGTTTTTCATATTATACAGACTTGTTGATGTTCTCTGCATGTTCTATTTTTTTTTTGGTTAAACTCTGCATGTTCTATTTAATTAATACATTCTTGTTATACTTCTATTTATTTAATTAATACAGATTCTTGTTATACTATTCTGTTTTCTACCTACTCAATACATTAGAAACAACACAGTGCTCCATATTGTCCTCTAGAAGACAGGAGGAAATAGGCCTCCCGTCAAGGCCTCTGCCGTGGTCAAGGGAATTCTTGCGTGTTGTCTGAGAAAAAAACATCAGGAATTTTGAAAAGCGACCTTAACTTCTTAATTTTTTGAAGGGAGAAATACGGGCAAATGCCAAGAAAAAAATGACTTGAATTGATGGCAAAAAAAAACATGACATGAATGACTTTCAAACCGAAAAATATAACTTGGGAATTGTGATTACAAATGAAACTTTAAAATGCAGCTTTATTTGTTTTGTATGCTTCCACACAACAAAGATGTCTCTTCCCTCACAACTTTTGCCCTGGCTTTTGAAACTTTTCTTTTCTTCTTTCACTTTGAAATTTGCAGTTGAATGCTAGGAATAAATCTGCCGCCGCAGAATGCTTTACAAGAACAGAAGTCTGCCTAGAAGGTGGTGCTAATTATTCTGGCAGCAAAGATCCTCACGGTCTTGACGGCAGTAGTTCAGTTTATATTGAATCCAATGTTAATCTGATATCTTCCACTTTTTTTTTCTGTTTTCCCGGGGGGGGGGGGGGGGGGGGGGTGTTGGGAGAGACTTACTATGGACATGATAATGCTCTTAATTGCCGTCGGAATCTTAAACGAACATTTTATGAGACTGGTTAAACTTATTGCTAGAGAAAATTGATCTTGTTTCATAAACTTCAAATATTAAAGTTAATTGGAACAATAGATTCCTTTTTGTCCCTAGATGTAGAGATTACCTGTTGATTTCATTGGTCTCGTACAATATCTCGTTTCTGTATGTTAGTCTTTGAAATGAGATAAATCGTAATTGAATAAATTTGCAGAACTTATGGATGCTATTCGGGAGAATGTCTCTGTGCTGACAATGCTTGCTGAGGTTCTGTGCCTGTTGGATATGATTGTAAATTCATTTGCTCATATGATATCAACCAAGCCTGTCGATAGTTGTACTAGGCCAGAGTTTACAGGTAATTGAATTGGTTATATATATTTAACATCTTTGTACGTTCTTATAGCTCCATGGGCAAAATTCTTATTCCATAATTTACTCACTAGAAAATGGACCAATGGCAATTGATGCTGGTAAACATCCAATCCTCGAGAGAATACACGATGACTTCATTGTACGTATTGGATATATTGTCTTAAATACAGGACAAAATTTGTAGTGCTAGAAGTATTTTTATATCAGTTTATGTTTCTATCTCTATTTCTTTTTTCTTGTTGAGTATGAAAAAGCACTGCATTGTTATCTGGATAAATGAGTCGATCTTTCACCTTGCAGCCCAATAACATATTTCTATCTGAAGCTTCAAATATGGTGATAGTCACAGGCCCCAATATGTAAGATCACTTCTAATTCAAAGATATAAAGTAGAAACAAAAGAGTATTGCTGAAGGAAATCCTAAAATTACATCCAATTGGTTGCGAAAGCCTTCGACTTGAGCTGCTATAGCCGATCAATTGTGGTATTGTGTCCCAGGAGCGGAAAGAGTACTTACCTTCAACAAGTGTGCCTCATAGTTATTCTTGCTCAAGTCGGATGTTATGTTCCTGCTCGCTTCTCAACTCTGAGGGTTGTTGATCGGTTGTTTACTAGGATGGGTGCAGTTGATAATCTTGAATCAAACTCCAGCACGGTAAAATGCGCTGCCTGCAATTTAGCTATATTGCTATATTCTCTTAATGTCACGTGTTTTTTCATGGCAAAATCATATTCATTAGCTCTTTACATGTTAAGTTTTCTGGATGTGTAGTTCATGACAGAGATGAAAGAGACAGCTTTTATCATGCAGAATGTCTCAGAAAGGTAGTTAATAATCTTCATCCCTCTGGATAGAGATAGTTAGTTTTTTTCCTAAAAAATTTGTTGGATACAGGAGTCTAATTGTTATGGATGAACTTGGGAGGGCTACTTCTTCCTCTGATGGTTTTGCAATTGCATGGAGCTGCTGCGAGCATCTTTTGTCACTCAAAGCGTAATTTTTTCTTGATTCTCAATTATCATAAAATCAGAAATCAACAAAAACTTGTCCCTTGATTTTCCAATACCATGGATTTCTGACAAACGATAAAATGACGGTTACTCTTCTTATCCCTTTAGGTTGATTAGAAAACATAAATGACTTCAACTTTTGTAGAAAGGAATTTTCATGTTAGTGTTTATTGGTGAACCTGTTAATTTTAAGATAGGGATTTCTGCATGCATTCACCAGCTATGAACAAACCTTCACTGATTGATCTCTCTCCTCCTCTGACAAAGTAATATATATATATTTTTTCTCCTCAGTTATACCATACTTGCCACTCACATGGAAAACCTATCAGAATTAGCAACAGTCTATCCAAACGTGAAAATTCTTCACTTTCATGTTGACTTGAAAAACAACCATCTAGATTTCAAGGTTGTAGATCTATTTCTTTGTTCTCACATTGAACACTGCGTTGATGATCTACGAGCTAACGTTCTGCTTTCCCCAGTTCGAACTTAAGGAAGGGCCAAGACATGTCCCACACTATGGCCTTCTCTTAGCAGAAATGGCTGGTTTACCAAGTTCCGTTATAGAAACAGCCAGAATGATCACATCCAAGATCACAGTAAAGGTGATTATTCCCACAAAGTAGTCTAGAAATAGGAAGTCAATTAAAATCTCTGCATTTTTATTTGAGGTACAATTCAGCGTTGGTGCATAAATTAGAAAAACACCAGGTAGAAATTTCAAATCTGACTCTCCCTTCGTTGGAAAATAGAGATTATTTGGTTTACGAATTTGGTTTTATGGCTGCCAATGCGTGTTCAGGAAGTAAAGAGAATGGAAGTCAACTGCCTCCAGTATCATCCTGTTCAGAGGGCTTACCTTGTTGCTCAACGCTTGCTGTGCCTAAAATATTCCAATCAAGACGAGGATACTATTCGACAAGCGTTGCAAAATCTCAAGGAATGCCAATTCCCCTAAGAATTATCATTTTAAAGCCGTGTAAATTTGGCTTTGCAACTTATGATGAATCTCAAATCAGGGATCTCGGTTTGCTGAATGACCACTGTTTTAATGAAAGAATCAAGGGAGAATGACAATTTTTTCCTTCTTCACAAAAGACAATAATTTCTATTAAATGTTAGTTTAAAATATAGTACAGTAGCAGTTTAAAGGATACAAACATAAATTATGCAAGATAAATAAAGGCCTTGTTGACAGCTCAGGGAATCTCATGAATAAGTTTCCAAATCCAATACTTGTTTTTTGATATTTCCGTATTAAAAATATTTAAAACTCTTGATACATAGTGAATTACATGCTCAGCTCATTTAGAAGGCCATTCTCCAAATTGATGTCGTTTTAGTAGTATAGCTTCTAAACTTATAGATTCACTAAGCATATAAATTGCACACACAACCAAACCCCTCTGCCCCCCCCCCCCCCCCCCAAAAAAAAAAAGAAAAAGAATTGAATTTGAACATTTTTTAGATCTTTAATTGTTATTCTTCCCGGTTCCAAAAATCAATAAAAGTGGTATTGGGTTGTGTTTGTTTGGGAACCCAAATCATGATTTGAAAAGTATTTTTTTCGTAAGTCGAGATAAAACCCCTTTCATATATTTATCTTGTAAATTATAAGAGTATTTCTAAAAAGTTAAAGCAAACAGGCATCTTTTCTGATGAAAGATCAAAATGCATTAGTGAAGAATTATAATACTCCATCAAATCTTAAATAAAAGACTTAATTGATTTTTTTTGAAAAGATTAAAGAAACTAAATAAATTAGTTCATCTTATCATTTATTTTGTTTCATTACATTATATATCAGTTTATAAGTCACCCAAATTAGTTGGAAGAAAATATAAAAATAAAAACAGTTTAAAATAATTTAATTAGTTTCCTTAACCTTTCCAAAAAATCAACTAGGCTTTATGTTTGGATCAGAATTAGTATGACAGTTTGTTTTTTTGATATAAATATTTTAGAAAAGGGGTTGAGCTCACCCACAATCCAAGGGTAGGACGCTTGGAGTCCAATTCACAGGATATACTGGGTTAGAGAGTACACATGTCTCCACCTCTTCCCAACATTTCCAATGCTGGAAATGCTTCGAAGATCCTTAGGATGCCTCCCCCAACGTTTTTACCAACTTCAAGATCGACCCTCTCTTTAAGTGAGAAAGTCCGACCTCTTTGTCAGTTAAACCCAAAGATGAAGGGTAGTATAACAGTTAATTGCACACAACAAGACAAAGGACAATATATACTGCATATGCACACGAAAATATAAACATTATAGGTACATTTTTTGAGCAGAAAATATTGGAATGAACCACGAGAATTCTTTCTAGTCCACTGAAAAAAGGAAGTTATAAGCCATACGGTATTACCTCAATAATGTGGTGACAGAAATCCGATGAAATACAAGCCAAACAAAATTAAAATTGTATATTTATTGATTAACAAGCATCGTTATATTTGTAAATCGTATTGAGTATTAAGATATTTATTTTCCAATCAACCATTCAAATTGGCCTACCATCCATTTTGACACAATAGATCGACCACAGGCACGAGCAATTTAGTTAAAATGAGTGACAATAAATTTATGGACCTCTATAATCCCAGCAAAATCACAAAATTTTGGCTCAAAAAAATTTGCCCAGGCACAGCAGGCCTAGAGCCTAGCAGCAAATACAATACTGGTCACGAAATTTTATATTCAGATGGGCATAAACGTAATCAAATATACAAGTTCCCAATGGAAGACACATTAATAACTGTGAAACCGATATAAAAGGATGTAACCACCAGACAGAAGACAAAAGTTGATTCACTTGAGCCTGTCCTTAATCTTCAGTCATACTCTTCTATACAGCACAAAAAGATACAGGCACCGCCCATCCAAAGATGCAAATCCGAACCAAGGAAACGAGTGAAAGGAAGGAAGCACTCCTTAACTGGTACCAGGGCTCAGCTCTAACAGCTACCTGATGAAGGAAATGATGCATAAACAACAATTAACAGACAAATAGCAGGAGAGAGAAAAAAATGTCTCGATCAAGGCATAAACTTAAACAACCACCAAACTTCGGTAAGTCAATCCAGAGAAAGCGTACAAGGAAAGGAAAACATATGATCCCGTGTCTTTATAGAAAAACAAACCAATATCCTAACACTCATACAGGAGCTACCTGGTTAAGAAAATAGCCGTTGGGTTTCCAGGAGATGGAGGATTCTGATTTAGAAGAGAAACTAAAGAACCCGCCTTAGCCACAGCATCAGCATCTGCTGCAGACAAAATTTCCACATCTTCAAGACCTATCTGTCTCTTGATCAAGTCCAGGTTTTCCTGAAGAACTTCAAACTCACCAAATGGTAGTCTCAAATCTAGAGCCCGAACCCCAAGTGCAGTTGCTTCATCCTTCTTAAACTTCAGGAAAGGCATACAAAGCTTTTGGATTTGTTTGAAGTTGGACGACTGACCAACAGAATTGTTTTTTAAAGCCTCCATAATCTCTCCATCTGCAGCAAAAGTACGGGTTTCTTTATTAAATTTGCTCTGAAGAATCCTCAGGCATTCAGCTTTCCAACCATCAAATTGTTCGTTCACATATATCAAGCCAGTTAACTTGCTGTCCGGTGATGCAACTTGAGCACCAGTTTTATTGGCCTTCTTTGAACCAAAAAGCTGCTTTTGAAGCAACTTCCTTAACAAAACAATAGAGTCCTGCAAATATTTATTGGCACTCTTTAGGGTAAGATCCGGGGCATCCCCGGTAGGCCAGCCTGCATTCACTACAAAACCATCCTTCTTCAAAAGCTCTCTCCAAGTATGTTCAGCATAATGAGGACATATTGGTGCTATAAGACGTGTTTGAACATCCATAAAGCGCCACACTAGTTCACGATTATAGCCTCCAACTCCACATGAATATCTGTACTCATCCCTAGCAGTCTGAAGGTCATAAAAGCCAGTCTTGAGAGCTTCTCGGAACATGTAATTGCTATAGTGCTGCTCAGTTGTTTTGACAGCAATATTTATTTCATTGGCAAAAACACGATCAGCATAAGTAGATGGATGACCAGTTCTCATTGATGATTCAGAGGCTAAAACCTCTTCGTACCATGCAAGCTCTTTGGTAAGCCTAAGAATTGCAGCATTTGCAGTCTCAAACACAAAATTTGCATCATCAACACCATCACCAGCATCAGCCAAAGAGAATCGAGTAGCATCAGCAGAAAACTCCTCAATTGCCTGACGCAAAGTCCTGAAATTTCCAGTAGATTTAGACATCTTCTCAGAATTGAGCATGATGTGGCCATTGCATCTAAATCCACCAGGCCAGTGATGCTTTGGCAGAATTGCAGTATGATTGTAAATGCAGAAGGTAAGATGATTCTGGATCAGATCCTTACCAGAAACTCGGAGATCAAAGGGATACCAATAGTCAAACTCAAGTTTCATTTTGTGGAGAATAGATGAAGAGATATCAGTTGATTCAGGGTACGGTCCACCACAGAATATATAATCCCAAACATCATCAGTCATTTGTTCAGGTTTAACAGGGGACTCACCTGATCCATACATGTCTCCATTCTGCAGAAGATGAGCGACAGTGTAGTAAGCCATATAAATAGTGGAATCAGATAGAGACTCAACCAGGTATTGTTCATCCCATGGTATACGTGTCCCTAAACCAAATGAACGTGAACAAGCCCACTGATTCAGCCAGTCCAAAGTATGCTCAAACCCATGTCGTGTCTCATCAGAATAAAGATTCATATTGGACAGGCACTCCTCAGCTAGCTTCTTCCATTCAGTTTCCCCATACGTAATGTACCATTGATCTGTAAGAGCTACAACACACTCATCACCAGATCGTGATATCACCTGCTTCTCTGGTTCACTGTAAACAATAGCCTCACCAGTCTCTAAAATTCTAGTCCTGATCAATGGTTTGGCCTCCTGAACTTTCTTTCCTGAAAATTCTCCAACAATCATTGTTCCTTCAGTAAATCCTTTCAAGTATGTTTGCTTCTTGGCTTCTGCAAGTTTTTCTTTCTCATTCTGACTTTTTATTTTCATCTGCAAGCAAACTGTCTCTGCACACTTATTTCCAAACTGTGGAACTTCAATAATAGGGACTATTTCAAAGGGCAATACCCATTCATCCTTGACACCATACTTTGCTCTGAATGCTGGTTTAGACTTCAAGTCATGCAAGGCCATGTAGTCATCAGGGGCATCACTAGGCACACTAGTAACTATCCCAGTACCTTTATCCATTAAAATTGACAACATAGGAAGAGCGTAAATTACTTCATTAACTGAAAGAGGCGATCTCAATGGCAAGCCAATCAAGTCATAACCAGTCAGGTCAAGCAAGCAAGTGGGTTTCTCAGGGACTCGTGAGTGGTTCTGATAGGCAAGATTAAGGGCTGCTCTTTTTGAGAGAATAAACACATCAGTTTCATTGACTTCAAAGGCTCCATACTTTCCATCAGGCAACACCCATGCATTAGTTTGGCCATACATAGTCTCAGGCCTCAATGTTGCAGCAGCCAAATATACTTTCCTTCCCTCCAGTACTCCAAACTTCGTGGGGAAAGGTTGAAGCACCTCCATCTTTATGATAGTGTACTCTTGGGGCTGAACTCCTTCACCACTTGCTCTATCATGATCCGCACATGGCTGGCCATCCAATGGAGAAAATATTGTATATCTAATGTCTTTGACAACCTTGCCCATGGATTTCAACTTCCTCATCTGCCATCTAACAAAGGAGTCAAAATATGGGTTTATATCAGTTGTGATGAAGGACCTCCTCCAGTCACATCCCAACCCAAATGCCTTAAGGTCCTCAACAGCCAGTGGAGGAAAGTAGGACAGCCATTTATAAGGATCCTGGAAATCAGCTATCTCACTATCAGATAGGCCAAAGCTGCGCATAATTTCCCACTGGAAGGCCTGTCCAGTTGATTTTGAAGCAACCTTGGACTTCTTTCCTTTAAATTTATCTGGAGCTGCCCCTTCACTGTTATCTGCGTTCTTCGAAGCCTCATCTTCTTGTTCTTGTACTTCACTAGGAAAGACAGGTGGATTTCCAAATTGTTTAATCTCTCTTGCAAGTTTATCAGCTGAGGCCTTGATGGGCATACCAGTGCAATGGAATGCAAATGGAAGCAACACATTGGCACCCCTCAATCTATGAAACGCAGCCGCAAACTCCAGTTTTGTAATTGAAAATGCATGCCCAAGATGCAAGTATCCATTCATGTATGGAAAAGGAAAATTTCCAAAGAACTTTTCACCAGGTTGCGGAGGTTTCTCACAAGGTTCAGCTCTGAAAACACCTTTTTCTTCCCACCATTCTCGAACCTTGACCTCAATCTGACGCAATTTGTCTCTCCTTGCAAAACTTTTACCACTCTCAGTCGCCATACTGGTAATCTGACAGCAACTGCAGCAAAACAATTATGCCACAATAATTATATCTCATAAGACCACTTGATAAAAAAATAACGAAAAGAATTCAGATCCAGAAATGCCTAATCCAACTAAATATAACAACACAAGAAAGAATTAAGACATACTTGAAAGAAATATTATTGATAGTGGATAACTTTTGCATCCAGTGTACAAAAATTCAATTTGCAGGAGCAAGATAGATAATTCCACTACACTCATCCCCAATATTACTTGCTCTAGGATACAGATTTGACAACTCTTTTGTGATACAGAAGATCCATGTATTTGTTTAGCATTTATGCGCATTGTAGAGAGAAAAGCTATCCATGATTGCTTGAACGTCAATTTAAATCATGACCAAATCCAATGCCTCAACAGAACATATTGATCATCAACTTACAAAACTGGAACAGATCAGATGGTCTCGTGCCATACAGATGCGGCAAATACGGCCAGCACTAAGCCAAGTCAATTGACATCTCTCAGTCCCCGTTGATGATTTTTTTTTTTTTAAAAAAATACATTAATTGAGGAATTTCCTACGCATATATTATTACTGTGAGAAAAAATCCGCTTCCCTTTACAAACTAAAAGCCATTGCCATGCAACTCCTTTCCTGCCCACCATTCGAAGTTCAACTTTACAGTTGATTCAGCCAAAAATTCCCGCTCACACTTTAGCATTATGCAAAACCAAAAGGGAAAAAAATGGTGCAGACACACGCTAATATGAAAGATATGTCACTTAAATTAACTACACAATACACTGAACAGAGTTAGATCCACCGTTCAGTGGAATAGATGGTGGCAGCAATCAGTTGGTAACAAGGACCAAGTAAAGACAAACCACATCTTTAGCTGATGAATGATTTCATCAAGTTATCATTCGAGTTTGAGAACTTCGGACAGATTGAGGCAGGGATTTACCTTTGATGGAGGCGTCTAATTACCATACACAGAAGGGAGTCGATGTGGGGTGTGAAAAAGGCTCTGGAGCTGGCATGGGAGATGGGAATAGAGAAGATTCAACTAGAGACGCGAACGGGTTTGCTGATGTACTTGCAAAACTGAGTCTTGAGATGCTGGGTTCGCTGCAGATACGGAGAGAGATTCCGTTGTAGTTAAGGCGGGTGTGGGAGGAGAACAGAGCACGAGGATGTGAATATGATGACAGCGGAGGCTACGTCTGGGAAATTGAAGTTTCAAACGTGATAGGGTTTGGAAGAAGGTTATTGCCTTTCCCTTTGAGTCGGACCTCCGGGTGGATAGCCCGCATTTGACAGTTGGGCTTCGCTTGTGCGTCTCAACTCTGAACTGTGAATAAATTTCGAGATAAAAATTAAAGTAAATTATAGGAAACAAAATTGATTTGAGATTTTAATATTTTGAATGTATTTTTTCAAGAATTTTTCATTATGTTTATTGTCCAGAAAAATATTATAGATGCCCATAATACCTTTCATCATGATTTTTTTTTTTAAAAAAAGAAGAGTAAAGAATAACTTATATTGATGTTCGGACCAATAAATATAAATTATGTTACGGATCTGAACAGGGTCTATATTCAATGTAAAGCTCAAGAGAAGATATATTGCATATCTATCGGAATCTATGCAAATAAATATCCTAAAATAAAGGGATATCTTCATATATGATATAGCGGCCTGGATACTCGCGTCGGAGATCGCGTAGGGCCTGGTATCTCCTACCTAAGGTAAACTCTATAAATACAAAGATTAAGTTTCAAGGAACACAGGTTCTACGTTCTAACTTTGAACTATTTGCATACAGTCACACAGAGCACACACCCCATCCCTTTGACTAAACACCTGTGTGTGTCTCGAACTACGTGGGCTTTGATCCCTCTACAGGATACATAGGCCCTAGGCTTAACTCTTAGTTAAGTTCGATAAATCTTGTTCTCAGAACAGAACAAATTATAATATTATTTATTTAACTAAACTGTCAAAATAATAAAAATATATACACGGGTATTTGGTTCAATTTACTTCAAAAAGTCAATTTACATAGAGTACATTTTTTCTAGAAATTTAATACTCAATTTTTAATAAGCATGCGTTTTTAATTCAAGTCAATTTACATAGAGTATATTTTTTTCTAGAAATTTAATACTCAATTTTTAATAAGCATGCGTTTTTAATTCATATGGTGCAGGTGTCATGTAAATTAAATGTATTGGAGTATGGACTATCTATTCGTTTTTTCCCCCACAATTTCTCTTAGTTTCTTATTTTCCGTAAGATCTAATCTCTAACCATGTAAAAAAAAAAACACTAATATATATCAGCCTCTTTAATTATAATTATTTGATTATTGTGTTTAGATGCTTTCAGAAATTATTTTCAATAATCTATTGAGGTGGAAAGAAATCTCAATTTAAAAGAGGGAAAATACAAGTTTAAATATCAAGAAACATATTTATTGAGAGATGCAAAAACTATGAAATTTTTTTTCCCATGGTAACCAATATTCAAGTATTTTAAGGATTAATTTTCATCTTATAGTATTTTTCAAGAGCAATTTTAATACTATGTTTTGTTTACCTGCATTTTAAGTTTAACACGACTATTAACTTCTCAAGAAACCTATTAATTGAAGGTGCATTCCCAAAATATTTGTTTAGCCGCACTCAACATCTTAAAGGCAAATTAATTTTTGGGTTAAGGTGTAATTTTATCAATGAATTATTGGTTCAGGAGCAGCCAACACAATAAACTATGATGTGAACCTTAAATACCAACAAATTGTTTAAAATATAAAATAAGCACAACTCCCGTTACTACAGTATAACGTCCGTTGGAAATTTGGAGATATGAATAAAGTTGTGCAATGGAATGGAATCAGAGATTGGATGAAGGACAAATCAATGGAGAGGGGGCCCACCCACTCTCCTCCGTCCCTCCATACATTTTGTTATTATTATCTTCATCAGAGAAAGGAAAGCATCTTGCTCCAATCAAGCAAATAGAATTAAAGTTGTAAAATAAATCAAAGTAAAAAAAATCTGGGAAGCATTAAATTCTATTGTCTTCGCAGGTTAAAAAAGTACAATTCCGTCTTCTGATTTTCCGAACACCCACACCATCATAAGCTTTCTATACCACGTACCTTGTAGCTTTCAGGTGCTGCAAATCTGCAATTGAACAAGGCATTTGACATTCACCGTCAACAACGGCGCCGATTGACCCTCACTCTTTCACTGACTCTACTCAACCCTCCACTTCCCACATTTCACTTTCTCTCTACTTCGACTTTTCGTCCTCCATAATCCATGCCTCTGCTCTAATTTCCCTCACAAACCCTCACTCTAGCCCCTTCTTCCTCGACACTCGTTCTCTCTTAATCGGCTCCATTATCAACCCGCAATCCAAAATCCCAATTCTATTTTCACTCTCCGAAAATGACCCAATCAAGGGTTCTCTTTCAATCGACTCCGTTATCGACCCGCAATCCAAAACCCCAATTCCATTTTCACTCGCTGCCCCAGCCGGGGAAAACACCGACAGGTTGAAATACTCTCAGCCTTGTTTCCTCGCCAGGCCACGTGTTTTATTAGTGATCAATCTATTTCCTTCAATTTATGTCCCATCAGACGGACGTTATACTGTGGTAACGAGAGGTTATGCTCATTTTACATTTTAAATAGTTTGTTGGTATTTAAGGTCCACATCATAGTTTATTGTGTTGGTTGCTCCTGGACTAATAGTTTATTGGTAAAATTGTACCTTAACCCTTAATTTTTTCTTGGATTTTGCCCTTAAAAGTCTTTTTTGAGTTAATTTTTTAATCATCCTTTTTTCATATTTTTAGTACTTATTTTCACGTTCTTGGTACACAATCTCAACAAGAAGTTTTTCAATTTTTCCAATAATCATCTTACAATATTCCAAGGAACTAGAGTAGAAATAATTGAATACTCAGGCCACCACAGAAAAATGAATTTGAGCACTAGAATTGCTTGCCAGTCGAGAAGAACCGACCCAAAAATTCATGTCCTAAACACATTGAGCAGCAGAAAGCGATCAAGTTCGAATTGGAATAAAAATCGATAATGTGCTCCTAACTTTATTTCTAAATATAATACTACCTCCAGTCCTAATTATAAGAGTTAGTTGACTTTCTTTGGAGAGATTAAGGACGCTAAATAAATTACTAAAACATTTCATATGTTAAATATTCTTAGATTATATATTAGTTCATTAGTCAAACTAATAAGTTTTAAGGAAAAAATAAAAATAAAAATACTTTAAGCTAATTTAATTAGCTTCCTTAATCTCTCAAAAAAAAATCAACTAGCTCTTATAATTAGGACCGGAGGGAGTAGCTATTTGACTTTTTATTAGAGAGATTAGGAAAATTATTAAGTTCCATTAAAATATTTATATCTATCATTTTTTCTAAATTAATTTATAAACTAAGAGATATGATATTATCACCATAATTTTTTTATCACTACCAATGTCACTACCACTTATCATTTCTTTTTCTTATTGTGATTATAATCTAATGGTAAAAAAGTGGTAGTGATAAAAAATGGTAGTGATAATATCTTATCTCATAAACTAATAGATAATATAGAAGGGATAGATATTGTCACTACCAATTTTATGTCACTATTACTTTTTCATTGTTAGATTGAAATTTTAATAGGAAAGATAAATGATAAAAGTAGATAGGATTTTGATCTAAAGCTTAAAATGTGACAGTGACATGAAATTAATAATAATCATATCCTATCCAGTCTGAAATTAAGTAGCCGCTTGCTTAGGGTGTGCATGGTAACACTCCCAGAATGACTTTTTTCTTAATTTCACTGCTCCGGAACAAAAATGGATGGGAATTGTGTTTGGTAAATCCGGTTTTTTTCTTGCTCCCGGGATGAACCGGTTTATTTTTTGTGCTGGGGAGTAAAAAAAAGAAGCTAAAAATTTTAGCTTCTCTATTTCAGGGCAAAAAATCAGAATTTATTTTTTCCTCAATCAAAGCAGAAATTTACCCTCGTTCACCACCACTGTCGCTCCACCACCACCGCCGTTGCCACCCCCAACACCACCGCTGCCCCACCGCCCCGCCACCGTCACCGCCACCACCACCGCCATCGCCATCGCCCCACCACCACCACCGTCGCCACCACCACCACCACACCATCACCACCGCCACCGCCGCTGCCACCACCACCGCCACCACCAGTGTAACATCCTAATTTTTCATTTTAGAATTTAAGAGGATTATAAAAGAATTATATATGATAAATTTTTTTTTAAATAATAATAATAATAATAAAATAATAATATAAATAAATAAATAATAAATAAATAAAATATATATTTATATATATAATAAAAAAAAAATATATAAAAAGTGGGAGGCACGGCCTCCCACTACCTGTTTCGATAGTGGGAGGCTATGCCTCCCACTATACAAAATAAGTGGGAGACATGTCTCCCACTATAAATTAAAAATAAAAAAAAAAAGATAAAATAAAATAATAGTGGGCAGCACGAAATGTGCTGCCCACGTTGAGGATTGGGGAGGGGTAATTAATACCCCCTCCCCCTTATATATATAGGTGTGTGTGTTGTGTTGTGGAGTGTGGGTGAGTTTGGTGCGTGTGTGGGGTTCTGGCAGAGAGGAGAGGCGAGAGTGTAAGTGAAGAAGAAAGGAAGGAGAGAGATTTAAGAGCTTTTCAGTGAATTTTAAGATATGTATTTTATCTTATAAGATAATTTAGGTAGTTAAATTAGCTTCTTTTCAAGAAACTTCCTTCATGAAAGTTATTCCACATATTTTTCTCTTTCAAATGAAGTTATTATTATGTTGGTTAGTGAACATTTTGTGACTAAGATTCTGGGAGAGTTTTGAGTTTTAACAATAGAAGACTATATATGTGTAGCAAATGATTAATAGTGAATTTTAATCAATTTAGATTTATTGTTTGGTTGTTATGGAAATTTAAAATGAATTTTCTATTTAAGAAGTTTATGATTGTATGGCTGGAAAATATTTTTACTGATTAAATGTTATGAAAAATAGTTTATTTGGGTTGGGAAGATATTATTGGAATTTAATTAGCTTAGTTTTGATATATGGGGGCAAAATTGTAAATTCTGGAATTTTTGGGGTAAAAATTGTAAATTCTGGAATTTTTGGGGTAAAACTGTAAATTCTGGAATTTTTGGGGTAAAACTGTAATTTCTGGAATTTTTGGGGCAAAACTGTAATTTCTGGAATTTTTGGGGCAAAACTGTAATTTCTGGAATTTTTGGGGCAAAACTGTAATTTCTGGAATTTTTGGGGCAAAACTGTAATTTCTGGAACTTTTGGGACAAAACTATAATTTCTGGAATTATGAGACTAAAATGTCATTTCTGGTAGTTGTGGGATCAAAATATCATTTTCAAATTTTGTTATGATAATATATATAGTATTAGAACTTTTATTTTAAGTTATAGGAAATTATAAGTTATATTTGTGATAATGTAGAGTCTTTTTGTGACCGGTAACTGTGCGGGTGGTACTCATCGAGCTGAGGTTAAGCGTGGAAGTGAGGTAACCGGGGTTAATTTATTTTATATGCTTGTTTTGGGCTGTGAGGTATTTTCTAAGTCTTACTTTTATATATGCTACTTGTATGTATTTTGAAAAATATTTGTATGTTTATATAAGAAATTAATTCAGTGAAGCAGTATATTTTCCAATCTATGTATTTAATTGATTATTATTGATGGGTTTGTTATTATTGTGATGGCTATACTATTTGTTGTGAGATGATGTGTTTGGAATAATAATTTAATAAAATATTGTTGAAAGTTTTAGAATTTTATTATTTCTTCTGTTGGGATATGTTGGGTTGTGCGGAAGAGATTGAGGGTGAAATTGTGCCCATCGGCTCTCTCATTCCTGGCCCGGAATTTGAGTTGAGTGTTTTGGGCGGACACCTCCCTGTTACGGTATACTGGTGGTGACATAGGAGGGGACAGTATTCTTGAGGTGACTAGCTAACCTTGGCCGGGTATACTAGCACCGATAGGCTGATCCACGTCCACGAGGAAATAAGGAGGAGCAGGATGGATGAGTGGGGATGGTTAATTGTTATGGTTATTATGTATTAATTGTTTTATTTGTGGTTATTTAATTATTGAAATTTAATTATTATTATATTATTAGCAAACCTGCTTCTCTGACTTGCAATCCTTTCTTGCATATTTGATAAATTAATTTCGGTTACGGGGACTTTATGTCTCACCCCGTTATTATTAAATCTTTTTTCAGGCGAGACCTCTAACCTCAGTAGAGGACAAGGGAAGCAACCAGAGGCATAGAAATTGTGAAACTCGTAGGCCTCTTTTTGGTATTAGTGTTGTATTGATTTATATATTGCCATCATAGGGCCCTCATATTTGTGAAATACTACATTAACTACTTTTGGATGACTGTTAATTTTCTGAAAGCTTGATTTTATACATTATCATATCATCGTGGATCCACCATTATATCTTTGTGACCGTTGTCTTGTGTAGACCCTTTTCTTGTAGGTTTGTGTTGTATGACTTGTGGGCTATAAATTTTCTGTTCCATAACTGTGCCCTGAGTTATAGATTTTCTGTAGTGGGTTTGTGGGCGAACTTTGTGCCCTGGACCCCGAGGTTTTGTAAAGGAAAGTTTTCCATAATTAACTACTAATCTCGTTTAAGAAAACTCTAAGGTCAAATGTTATCTTGTGAGAAAGGGTCTTTTCAACCAGCCACCACACCATCACCACTGCCATCACCACCACCACCAGCCACCACACTATCACCACCGCCGCCACCCCACCGCTACCACCAGCCACCACACCATCACCACCGTCACCACCCCACCACCACCACCACCGCCGCCACCGTCGTCATCACCACTACCGCCATCGCCCCGCCACCACCACCATCGTCACCACCACCACCACCGCCACCACCACCCCCGCCTCCGCCACCACCGCCGCTCCCAACACCACCACCGCCCCCACCCCCGCCGCCACCACCACCACCGCTCCCCGCCCCAGCCACCACCACCACCACCGTCCCCACCACTACCGCGCCCCGCCGCCGCCACCACCACCACCACCGCCCCCCGCCCTGCCACCACCATGGCCACCGTCCCCACCGCCACCACCACCGCCACCGCCACTGCCCCCCGCCACCGCCACCACCACCACATAAATAATTTTTTGAATATAATAATTACATAAATAATTTTTTTAGGAAATTTAAATTTAAGTTTATTTGTAAAGTATAATAATTATATTAATTATTAAAGAAAAGGATAAAATGGTAAAAATAACTCATTGATCCTTCATCTTCCTTTCTTACTATTTTTTTAACTTTTAAACAAGAGGAGGAAAAATGTGTTACCAAACGTAATTCTAATTCTCGGGGTAAAAATAAAATGGGTTAACAAACGTAATTCTGATTTTCGGAACTCTTCAAAAGCACGAAATCATAAAAAATTGTTTCATCTCAGAAACAGTGCTGGGCAACAGAATGGTTGCCATGCACACCCTTAATCTCTCTCTAAAACAAATCAATTGAGTGTTGTCTCAAAGTCAGTCTTGTCTCAAAGTCAAACTCCAGTGGCTGTGTTCCATGCATCTTTTTCAAGAGTCGAAGTTGCACAAGAAGCTCCCCTTCCTCTCCAATCCTCCTTACACTTGGCAAGCAGGCCTTGCCTAATTTCCGAGTATAAAAAGGACGATTCTCTCTACCAAACGCTAGCCGGCCCTCGCCTCGTTCCACTTCACTCCTACTCCGAGACTAATTTACAGTCCAGCTCTAACCTCTCCCAATTCGACAATGGCGATCTCTGCAAGTATATCTCAGAACCTTGCCCGCTTTTTTTCTCCCAAACTCTCAATTTCACATTCATTTTCGTCTAATCTTCAGTTTATTAGATTACCCGCCACTTCGATTGTAGCGAAGCAACTTACTAGCCACACCCAAGGGCTCGCTCCACTAACTGCCTCGTTGGTCTCACGTGCGAGCGCTTCTCCTTCCACTACCACTTCCTCTGCCGACCATTCGGCAACCTTTCATGGCCTCTGCTACGTCGTCGGTGACAATATCGACACTGACCAGATAATCCCCGCTGAGTATTTGACCCTAGTCCCTTCTAAACCCGAGGAGTATAAACAACTTGGATCATATGCTCTTATCGGGCTACCCGCATCTTACACCACTCGATTTATAGAGCCCAACCAAAAGAAAACCAAGTATTCCATTGTCATTGCCGGATCCAACTTCGGTTGCGGTTCTTCTCGTGAGCATGCTCCCGTGGCGCTGGGCGCTTCCGGTGTAGCTGCTGTGGTGGCCGAGTCTTACGCGCGAATATTTTTCAGAAATTCAGTGGCCACCGGCGAAGTTTACCCGTTGGAATCGGAGGTGAGAATATGCGAGGAGTGTAAAACAGGAGACGTTATAACAGTAGAGCTCGGCGAGAGCCGATTGACCAATCACTCTACTGGAAAGGAGTACAAGTTGAAGCCCATCGGCGATGCTGGACCTGTCATTGAGGCTGGTGGGATTTTCGCTTATGCAAGAAAGACTGGGATGATTCCTTCTCATTCGGCTTGAAGCTTTGGTACCGGGCTCGTCTTAGTTTTGTCAAATTTTCCTACTAGGGAAATGATGGGGAAAAATGTTAGTGGGCTGCTTCTGGATGTTTTCTCGTATTTGTGTTTGTTTCTAGCAATGGCGGGGGCTTTACTAGGAAGATCTGACGATGCTGCATTGACTTCCATAAGCCATATAAATTATGGAACTTGAAGGATTAAAACTAGGTCATGTTTGAGTGCTTATAAATTTCTCAGGATTTCTTCTAGTGCTGAAAGATGATAAAGTTTTGTACTATTCCTCTGTAGCTTTTACGTAGGAAATAACCATCATGTTGTGGACTTGTGGTTATTACCAAAAATAAAATTATCATGTTGTAATTGAGATTATGAAAGACTATGCTGCAGATAGCATAATGAAAAACATTGTTCGAAAGATATCTTTTCAGCATATTATAGATCTCTTGATTTATTCACTTTAAGAATTTACAATATATATTATTATTATTATTGGTTCCGTATGTCATGTACGCTTATTACCTGGCTCTGCCGCTCTGGGACAGAGAAAGAGCGCCATCAACATAAGAAATGAGCTGTGCCAAAACCTTCCTAAATTATGTTCGTAGACAGCCAAAAAACTGGTTGGAATATCAGTATGCTGTATAAAACTGAATAAATAACTAGTATTGCCACAAGTACAAGCATTTCTTCATAGCTATCTACTTCTGTTTGATATGAATTGATCGTTTTGTAGCTAGCTACTTCTGTTTGATATGATTGATGATTGTGGCTTTTTTTTTTTTTAGCCCAGGGAGTTTTTACCGATTCCATTCGTGCACTTAGTTCAGTTGTGTCAATAAGTCAAGATGAACCACTGACAGTGGCTACATGTAGGTTATATTCCTCAATTATTCTGCTCTGGTTTATGTTGATCTTAAGCTGTCCTTGTTGAGTATCTCATTGAAAGTGATTAGACTCGCTTGTTCGGTATAAAGTAGGAATGAGAATAAATATGAAAAGGGGGCTTTCTTCTGAAAGAAAACCCATCCTAATTTTCTTTATCACTTTATAACAAACACAAGTTTAACTTTTGGTACATCGAAAATTCCTTTGTTTCCCATTTCTAGAAAGGAATTTTCCATGTACCAAACGTAGCAAGGTACTTGCATGTACTTTGATGGTTCTATACATGTGAGTTAGCTTGCTTTATGTTGATACTGTGAATCTGTGATTGTGGTTGTTCCAATGTCTCTTGCTGCTTGGATTGAAGTTGTGAATTTACCCATTATCTGGTTATATCTTCATAGGCTGTGCTCTGCTTTGTGCTGAGCATATTAGAAGCTGGCAGATAAAAAAATAAACGATGATATAGCTGAGATGAATTGATGATTAGTTCTTGGGGAAAATTTGTTTGAGGGCTCCTATTGGACAATTAATTCCAGAAAAGGCCCACAAAATCTGAAAATACGGAAAAAGGCCCTGAAATTCTGATAATACCCAAAAAGGCCCAAAGATTCTGACGGGGCTAATATAGTTGTTAATGGGGCTGATATAGTTGTTAACCGGACTGATTTAGTTGTTAAAATTTTTTTTTTAACAATTAAATCAGCCCGGTTAACAACTATATTAGCCCCCCACTAACAACTATATCAGCCCCATTAACAACTCCGTCAGAATCTTTGGGCCTTTTTGGGTATTGTCAGAATTTCAGGGTCTTTTTCCGTATTTTCAGATTTTGTGAGCATTTTCTAAAATTAATTGTCCAATGGGGGCCCTCAAACGAATTTTCCCTAGTTCTTGTTTGCTTGCTTGATGGTTTGAGTCAAGAGTTTCTTATTAATGATGGGAAGGAAGGAACTTTTCCTTTATCCATTCTCTCGCACAGAAACACATCCTGGCATTTGTAGTCATGCGTGAGTAGTTACTTTTTTTCTTATCTTTCCTTTATTTATGTATTGTCCTCTCTGCTACTTGTCTCCATGATATGGAGACGAAATACATATATCTGACTTTTCTGTCCAGATATTCCATTGGTACGCTTCACCCTTCTATTAATATTGTAGTTTTCTATATGGTAGCCCTTCATCAGTACATCAAACATGTATACTTATCTTTTTTAATTATTTGTTTCCTGAAAAAACTAACAATTTTGGGGATTAAACTTTGAAGACCAGCTTTTGAAGAACATCAGATATATTTAAACACAAAATTAAATCGAGATGACATCCCAATGTCCCCTTGTATAAATCCAACCTCCTTTTTGCTCTTCGTCCGGCTTTCAAAATCCAAATAGGATTACTCGTTTCAGTACGAGTTACAGTATTTCCGCTTCCGAGAGCAAACGCGATTGATCCCTACCAGTTTGCTGAATATACACAAAATCCTTCGAGCACAAGGAAAAAAACATACATTATGATTGCAGAATATACACAAAATCCTTCAAGGAAAACTTTCTCTCCAAATTTTCTACACTTCTCTATACACCCTCTGTATATTCAATATGGTATGATCCCTACCAGTTTTAAAACGCTCGAACAAGTTTCTTTAAGATGCTAAAAACAGCGTATAGTATCAAAACCATCACGACCTTCTTTGAGGCCAAAATCCTGAGGTTTACCCTTAGCCCGTATTTTCTCATCAGTCCAAGAGAGGCGCCCCCAAGGAAAAGAAGCCAAGAACCGACAGCAGAGAAAAACACCTTCAGAGGCTCTGAAGGTCCACATACATGGGTGACATCAGGTGATACCTCCACATATGACCATGCAGAGTCCACTTGACTGCTCTCTGCTTGATTCAGTCCAAGACTATCGTTTAGCCATGCGGACAACCGAACGAGCAGTTTTGCAAGCCATGCAATCTCATTGTTAGATACGGGACGTTTCATCCAGTCACCCTTGTACTGAAAATCAGTAAATGCATGTTTGCCAGCTCTCCTTGGCTTGAATATCTCATCATGAGATTGCTGATATTGCCTTGGTTCTGGCGCTGTTGAAGATGACTTCATAATCTGCCCATCAAATAAGAACCCCACCCTTGCTTTTAAAGAGTCTATGCATTGGAGGCTGGGCACAAGATTATCACCAGACATTGCTTGCAACTCAGCTTCTGCACGCAATATAAACAACTGCAATGGCATACACAAAAATGAGAACGCTAAGCCATGAATATATCGATATAAATATATAAATTTATATGGCACAGGAAAATAGTGAACCTGAAGCAGCTGTTGTCCACCATCCTCGCCACCAGCAAATAGTCGCAAATCTTTGTTCCAATTTTCATGCAAGAATGAGCCATCAGCATCAGTCTCACATAAGCCATCCTCCCAATCCTGAAAATAACCAGTATCAAAGTTCAAGCCTCATACTTATTAATAACAGAACCATGAACTACTACACCCAAACTGACAATGAACCAAGTACAAAACTGATCAAATAGTGCCAAGATTTAAAACCAAATTAACTTTTAACTTCCCCCCCCCCCCCCAAAAAAAAAAAAAGTTAGAAGAAGAAGAAATCGTAGTAAACCAAATCAAACAGAGTAAACCTAGAGTGTAGAACAGAATTGGAGATACTCAAAACAATAAACATTAGATTGAAAGATAAATGCTACTAAAACACTTAAGCAAGAGGAAAAACAACTTGCCTGCAACTGTTCGCATATAACCGGAATATATCTGTACAAATTATTCAGAATTGTTTTGCTTGATCCAGACTGTCTGGAATGGAAAAGGGTATCCACGTTCTTCAAAAGGTCAATAAGCTCTTTTGATGATGTCAAGGTGTCTAACACCTGATAAAAAAATATTAAAAAGTTAAATTTTCTCGTACAGGAATGAAAAATCAAAACTAAAAAGAATGATATTAGAATAACTTAAGAGATAATCAAGCCTCAAGCTTCACAATGACAAGAACTTTAGACATGATAGCAAGTCCCAACTCCCAAAAGATAAAAAAATGACGCATCATAAAGTGTCTGATACAATTTCTTTTCACTAAAATTCTACAGGCTGGTTTACCAGAAGTATAAGAACAGCTCTAATAGGAACAGCACCACCCGAGAGGAACATGAATGATGAGAGAACTTGAAAGCACATATTCAAGTGTCATTAGTAGGATGAATGACCCTTCATCACAGGGTTGGCTTTCACTATCCATGTTAAATCCATGCCAATGCAAAATAAATAAGTCATCACACTCAATAGACACTATAAACCTCATTTATCCCCAACACTCTTCATGCTTAGAAAATCATGGGCTAATGAAGCAATGCCAAAGGATTCAATTTAAAGCCAAAACACAGGCCTTGAAAATTTCTAAAACGAATTGAAGAACATTCAATTCGTTTTAGAATTGAATGTTCTTCAATTATTTTCAATTCGTTTCAGAAATAGTTGACAGCTGACACTCTGACTCATGCAAGACAAAAACCAGTCTATGACAAGCATTAGGATAGATCATATAATAAATCACAAAAACCTTAAATATCAAATCTCAACCCAGCAAAGGGGCAGGGGGAGAAAACAGAAAAAATAGCAAATGCTCTAGTTCCCAATGATTGGAAATAATATGACTATAGAGAAAAATATCGTGATTATGTGATAAAGAAGCACACCTTAAGCACCATCTGGACTATTATTTCCACATCACTGTGAAGAAACCTGTGAGCAAATCCAATAAAATGCATAACCAAGGAACTATAGTATAAGTAGTTTGATAGAACATAATCCTGCCACTGAGGAGTGTATCCACCAGCTCTAGACAGAGAGTTCTCCTTCCTTTCATTCTTAGCAGATCCCGCAGTAATTGCATCAAATTCAGAAAAGTCATCCGAATTTATTGCCCAAGGTTCCATGTAATTAATCCAAACATGAAACACCTGAGATGCATTCTTAATGGAAGTTGCCACTGGGCAAAATAAAAAAGTCCTCAATAAAAACCGGTACAGAGGTCTCTGAATCCATGGGTTCCAATTTCCAAGAGAACGAACAGAAGGGAACTTAGATTTTACATCCTTTGACTTCATAGTATCCAATGAACCGATAGTCCCCAGTCTAGGACTCCCACGATATTCGCCATTCTCATGACCTTCAAGGGCTGCAAAAGTACTACAATTCAAGTACCTCACAAACAATTTAACCACCTCCCCCAACCCCGGGGTTGGTGGTGTATCTCCTAAGATTGAACGAAATGGAAATGATACCCCAAAAGATTTGCACACATTCACAGGCAAGGGAGAAAAATCATTATCCACCAACCAAAAATGTATGAAAGTATCCACCAAAAACTCCGCTCGCGTCATAACCGTACCATCACAACCCGAAGGGTAATGAAGAAGTGAACTACGATATGGTTGGTGTGCATTTAGATCATAAGTAGGCACAAACGCACGAAGATAAGCATAGAGAAGCCGTGAGTACAGATTACACTCCGTTTTTTGTTCTACCCCACGCTTAGGGTTTGAAAAACCCGGAATAGACGCAGTCCAATTCTCTAACCTAAACCTTCGAGCTCTCTTGACTGAAACATGATCCGAAACCTCACTATTTCCCTTACAGACCGGATAATAAGCAAACCACAAGAAGTAATACTCGAACACATTGAGCTGAATTTGATGCGAAGAGCCCTTGACGGAGTCTTGTTTTACTTTACCTCTAAACAAGGGGCACAAATCCGATAAGACACTGGAATCCTTGTAGCTGGACAGCAGGAAACGGGCCCACTCCGGCAACCGTTCTGTGGGGAAGACGTATTTAACAAGGGAGAGGCGATCGACGGCGAAGATAGAGTTGATGAGAGTGCCATCGGGGGAGAGAAGAGAGAAAATCCGATTAGCTAAATCGGAATCGTTGGAAGCAGTGACAGTATCAATCCAACCATTGGATGAATTACAAGGTCTAGGGCAGGTATTGGAATCGTCAAAGCCGAATAGCTTGCAAATTAGGGTCGGGAAGGCGATAGAGAAAAAATGGCGAGATTGGTCAGCTGGGTGAGATTGGAGGAAACTATCGATGGAGGCGCAGGTGGAGAGGATTTGAGAAGGAGAGGCGGCAGCGGTAATGGCGGAAGCAATGTCCTGGGATTTGGAGAGAGAATCGACAGCATAAGAGTGAGAAAGCATGGTGAGGATGAGGAAGGAGGTTCAAAGTTCAGATGAATTAGGGTTTTAAGGTGAAAATGGTGGAGGAGGAGAAGAATGAAAAGGGGTTTAGCCGGACTGAGAAAGTTTTTCAAACGAGTGAAGAGGCAAATGGCGCCCTTTTATGGGAGAAAGGTGGGAGCAGGATACGTGGCGACACGGTAGAGCTCCGCTTGGAAGGTGGAGCCCACAGAAAGCTCCTCGTTTTCGCTCGGGAAAGCTGAAAAGGACCCGAACGATTCCGCGTAGACGTAAATATATTTTAAATTTTAAAATTTAGCGATGCGGATTGGTTTGACCATTGTTATGAACATTTTATTTATTCTGGGGTAACATTAAGATAGGTTTTATCTAATTCTATCCATATTTTATTTTATCCTCATGCGAACGAGGCCAACAGAAAATAGAAATGGTGGGTACGCGTATACGTCGTCATCCAGAAGCTAAAACCGGCATTTTGCTGTGAAATTGGTACTATATTTTTTATTAACAAACATTAACTAACGTTTGGTGTGTGGGAGTTGAATTTTGTAGGAATTTTACGGCATCCTTTTGTCTTCTTATGGGAGTAATTTTGTAGGAAAATATTTTTGTGGGTTTGGGAAAGCTTTATATTTAATGGACTTTTGGGTCTAAAGTCACTTCTTGGCAAAGGCTCATTATTTAAGCTTTTACTCCTATCACAGTGACTTATCTAATAAGCCCATCATGCAATTTCCATTCTATCCTTTCTTTCATGTGGCTTCCCTCAACTTTTCGTACCTAATTAATCATATTTCTCCAGTAGTCAACTGATTCATACTTCCAATTTTATTTTATTTTTTTTATCGTTGAAACTTCATAATAAATTATCACTGTGTTACATTTAAATCTCCATATTTACAAATTTAGATATAATATTGTTTATTCAAAATATTGAGTCGTAATTTTGTAATGGTAATTTAACTTCTTCTTTTTTTCAGCAAATTTACATGTAAATTTAATTTTTTATCCTAAATTATCACATAATATACCACTGATATTTTATCTATATATATATATATATAGCATTTAATAACATTCATACTCTTTTCACTCATTTTCTATTTAAACTGACTTTTTAAACACTATGTCCAACAAGAGTCCATATTTTAAAAAAAATATTTACTTCTATCACCACCGTTATTCTAAACACAAATCACATGACTTTTAAAAGGAAAAAAACCCATAGCAGTAAAAAGGCCATTTCTACCATGTTATCCCAAACGGGCCCACTAATGTTCTTTCGAGGATATCCAATGAAATTGGAAAGAAACGATATTTATATGTGGTTGAGATGAAGATAAAGAGATCACATTGAAAGCCAATCTCAGTTGCTAAAAATGTCTAAAGAAAGAACATTGGGCTGATTAGCGTTTTCATTTTCACAACGAGAGCCTCTTGTTAAGTTTTGTGTGCCTGCAGTATAGCATACATGCCTCTTCTTTTATTCATAGTGAATTTACTACCACCATTCTTATTATGACTACCACATGGTGTTTTGAGACTCTCAGGGTATTTGACCGTTATGGTCTACCAAATACAGCCGAATTCAAATTTCTTCATTAGAGTCGAGCATTCCGGAGTTGTTGCTTCAGCATTGGTCGAACATATTCCTGATAACCGTCTGGCACAACTGATTCGTTCAGAGGATCCTTCCACGCCTCCTCGTACAGCGTCGGATACACATTTCCATCGTAACGACCCAGAGCCGAACCCAGGTAGTGATCGGTGTAATCGAATGCATCCACAAGTGCAATTGCATTAGGGCGAACCTTGAAAGACAATGTATAATCAAAGTTAGCAGTCATATAATCAATTCTAGACCTTAGGGAATGTGCCATCCATGAAGAAGTAAAACAGGGTTGAGATTGTTGAGGACGAACCTGAGAATACAAGGACCTCAGCTGCTCGTTGGCAAGTGAACCCTGTTTGGCAGTGATGCAACCAGTGGAGAGAAAATCGCCCAGATGCTTATGAACAAGAAACAAAGCATATATGCTACAGAGAATTTGTAATTGTTGTTTCACTCCCTTTCCAGGAATATCTTGCTGCAACTTCTCCAAAAATCTGAAATCAAGGTTTGGTCGAATAACATGTTAAATATTCAAGTATACAACTCAAGTATTCTAAATTACCAATTCAACAGCATCATGCTAAACTCTTGCTGACATTACAGGGAAACTCACTTGGAAACAACAATCAACTGGCAGTGAGCAACTGCTGCCTCAACTAAATCAGCTGACAGTTGTTGAAAACCTGCATCCAGAAAACACTCAGCATAAATCATCATAATTTTAATCTCGTGACTCTACCTTGGTGTATATATTCAAATGTAATCTATCATTCAGAAAAGAGAAAAGAGAAAAAAATTTCCCATAGATTCAACATACCTTCTTCTGGATTGGTAAACTTGCTAAGAGCTTGAGCGCAGGCAACAGACATCCTAGCAGCCCTAGCTTCAAATGCTTCCAGCACTACATTAGGCTTCAACCAATCCTCAGCTGTCATCAAGCAGAAGTTAAGAACCAAATTTATCACAGTAACTGATGCAGTCTGGGTCAATCAAATTTTAATATAGAATTATACCTATCTGAACATCAGAACGACATTGCATCAGCTGTTCCACTCGACCCATATAAGCAGTGGTACCAACAGGCTTTTTCCCGGAGCCCAACTGAGAAATAGTCTTCATGAGATGCCTTGCTACCTGCATGATATTTTCTAAAAGAACGTCAAACATTGACAGACCAACCTTTAGTGACTTTAATCCAATTACACACCAAAATCAGAATGCATCAGCGTAAAAAATGGCCACAGAAATGAGAAGGGGCATATAAGAAATCATGCAGTGGAGACAAGACCAAATAGGAGTGTATAAGGATTTAAAAAACAGGTTTCTCTTACATGTTCCTAGTGCTTTTATGACTTTTAAATGTTGTAAAATAAAATAGATATGATGAATCCTACAAAAACTAAAAGCACCACATTAGTATAACAGATGTCATTGCCAATTTGCCACACCCAATTTAAGAAGATAAAAATTACAATCCACAATGTGCCATGCTGCAGCTTAAATCATTGTAAACTGAAGATGTGCTTGATACCTAGTGCATCAGCTAATGGAACACAATATGATAGTACAATGTAAATTAAGAAACCTGTAGAAGCAGCACAACATTGTCTCCTTCATAAGTGCAGGAAGGAATATATACTGCAAATAACTCAGGAAGGCCACTGCTACAAAGGTAACCATGGCCACCACATAGTTTCCGACATTCTTCAATCCCATCCTGCAAAGGGGAACTGGGTTTTAGCTTATTTGAACAAGAATGAATCCAACAAAGTTGCATAGTGTTAAACACTACCAAAGACAAAAGCGTGAAGATAATACCAGAGAGGAATTGACCTTCTAAAATGAAGACTAATAATCCAGTTAATTATTCCACAAATAACAAGATAGATATAGATTAATGATATTAAGTACTGTATTGCACCAAACTTTAAGCAACATTGTAAATCATAATAAGGAAACCAGACAGTAAAAAAATTGCATGAAGCGCCCCCTCCAGGAGGGGATGTGCAGCAACTCATTGAGGAGCCTAAATATGATGAGAAGACAGGAAAAAAAAAAAAAAAAATTATCTATCAGCATCACTAATGAAAATTTCATCGTAGGATTGTACAACATTAAACACGTACGCACACACATATAAAGATACTGCCAGGTGGTATATCAATATTCATATTTCACATGCCATCTAAAGAAGCAGAATAATTAAAATAAGCAACTAAAATGATTTGATAGAGCGGTGAACAATGATAAATGATTACATACTGCAGTAGCTGATGTAGTCAAAGACTTCAGTCCTGCAGTGCATGCATGAGCCTCAGGCAATGTTGAGAAGTCATTGGCCTGCAATCTTCCGGTCACATCCGTATATAGCCATTTCAACCATTCACCAATGAATCTGAAAGCATAAGCAGAAGCTAGCAAGGGGAAGAGCCTAGCTTGCTGAGTTTTGTAGTCAATCACCTGCAAGAGAACAAATAGTAAAGAGTAAGACCCACAAATAATAAATATACAGAGGTCAAAGAAAAAAACCATTGGCACAAAAACAAAGGCATTACCTACCGAACCAGTAGATCTTAGAAAACCAGAACAATGTTTATATAACATGCATTCATTTGTTTAAAAATGGGAACTACATCAGCCTTCCTGTTATGATTATGAATTATTTCTTACATAAAATTAGACTAGAATACACTAGTGGAAAGCAAGATTTCCAGGAACCTGATCAATGAGATATTAAAATACATAGCCAGTAAGGAGCAACTTCATAGGGGGAAAAAAAATCAGGTCATTTTATAATTCAATCCAGTGAACCCAGGTTCAGCACCCTTATTGTTGCTTAAAAGAATTATGATGAAACTAAAATAAAAATATTTAACTATACTCATATGATGTCAATACCCCAATAACCTCACACAATCGGAAAGTTCCAAATCTGACCTGTGTTTCAGGACCTCCATTGTGCGAGCCGAACTGTCTACGAACAGCACTATATCTTGTAGCAATGCAGACTGCTCGCGACAAAGCACACGATGCATCAGACACAATTGTTTGCCTCACATATACCATGGTACCATAAATTAATTGCCGTGGAACATTAGATTGGACACATTTTCCTTCTCTTGTAACCTGTAAAACCCTGGTGGACTCAAAAAGTATCAAATTCTAGTCAACAAAATATATAACTATTAAAAATTAAGCTTATTCTGGAGTTGAATACTCAGCTAGTTTACAATATCCAGGCAATCTACTTATAATGGAAACATACTGTAGGATCAGACACCAGAGAAATGCTCTCAAAAAACATATACTTTTAGATGAGGTATTTTCACATATCTGTCTACCAATAGTCGATTCACAGTCATTAAAGACAGATCTGAAAAGTACTAACCTCATCAACATTTGATTCCTTGGAATTCTTACATCATCAAATCTTAGAACCCCATTATCCATCGAGTTGTATGCCCCATTTCCAAATTTCATTCCAATATCACCAATAGTTATGCCTGGAAGAGGCAAGTGATCATCCAAGCTCCGCAGCTGGACAATGAAACCTTCACATTGCATGCTCAGTTAATTATTAGAAATCTAAATCTAACACCAAATACTTATCATTCAAATACGTTGGTTACCATGCACTCCTTGGTCTTGACCATCAGTGATTAGACGGGCATAGACAACAGCATGTGTGGAAACTTTACCCAATCCACCAGGCCACCACTGCATAAAAATCAGGGGGGGAAAGGAGTGATGAGAAAATCGTATAACTGTCCAAAGTATAACATGTTAGACAAATAGCCTTAATAGCCAGAGCACATAGTGAATGAACGAAAATTGGCATGACATCTTTTCCTTTTTGTACTTTTGAATGCATCCACTAACATTACAAGGTTATAGAATCTCAGATCATAACACTTCCTAAATGACTGGTAAAGCCCTCCTCAGTCATTATCCTGTTTACTCACTTTGCTGGAAGTCAGAGTGGGGCTATTAATCACAAACTCGTCTGTTTGAGGATCAAAGGTTGCAGTCGTTTCGAGCCCTTGAACATTGGATCCATGACCAAGTTCAGTTTGGGCATAGCAACCAATTATTTGCATCTTATAAGCCAAAGGCAACCATTTCTGTTGCTGCTCCTCAGTTCCTTGTCCCTTTATAGCTGGGATAAACATTCCCTGCAAGATAATAAAAATAACCCAAAATTTAGTAGAAGCAGATGAAGTGACCTGAAATGCACATCATAATTAGTGAAAAAGAGGTCAATATATTTGTGTGAAATCCTTAAACTAGTACAAAATACAGCCTCACATTCTCCCTTCGACCCACATATTCCTTTAAAGATAGAGTACGGAAAAAAAGGAATCCCAACAGGAAAATAACTTGAAGTATACCCAATGAAGATCCGTAAATGCAGGTTCATCCACATAGAATCTAAGTCTATAAGCTTCCTCTTCTGCAAGAATACAACTTACATGGTTATAAAGCATGATAAATAGAAAATGCAATAGGCAACAAATTGCCTTCCTTAGAAGAAAATGGCAAGCTTGGAAATCAAATGCAAACGACAAAAAGATCAACAGGCTCACCATTGAGGCGAAGCTCAATTATCCTTTTCCATGCATGAGCTGCTTTCCTCAAAGTGTTCTTAAATAATTCTTTTCTGCCAAGCATAGGCCTATTATCCTTTCTGAATACCTAGAGACAACAGACAAGAAATCAAGGTTACAGGTGCTAGCAGAAGTCATAATGATGTCCTATTACCATGCCTATTCAAAGAAGAAAACAAGAATCAGTATCAAACTACTTTACATGCTGGTGCCGTACAGCAGTTTGTGAATCCTTAACTGACTAGTGATTTTTCACAATGCTTACTGCCAATAATTTAGTTCTTATTGGAAGACAGAGACACATCCTGCAGAAAGAAAGGCTAAATAAAATGGGCTGATTTTTGAAGGCACATTGAGTTTAATAGTTCAAAATTTTCAATTTAAACTTCTGGGAACCAGAAGTAGCGAAAGCACCGAACATCGAAGGACAATATTTCAAAACGAGAATCACATTATCGTCTTTTAATAGAGCAAAAACATTTTTTAAAAAAAAAATCACAATTTTGTGCAAGCATGGACAAGTCGGATACGCATTATGTTGCGCCAAGATCACCAGCCACGATAAATCAATTATTGAAAAAGAACAGTCGTTCATTAACTCGTAAAAGGAGGAAATTTTATGCAAATTATGCTCCGAAAGTTTTTCAGAAGTAAAGTAACAATTAACAAGTAAAGGTATATTCACCGGATCGCTGGCAACAAGGCGGGACATTCGATCAGAAACTTCAAAGGCATCACGAGAACCAGCCCAGACGATCTTCATCTCTTCGACATCGAATTGAGCTCTGTTTCTCTCGGGGGCCAAGTGATCAACAGCTTCCATTTTCGGGAAACAAAACTAACACAATCTCGAACGCTGACTTCTTACAACCAAAACCCAAGGTTTTTATACCAGCTTCGTTGAAGACCGACCGCAGATACTCAGCCTAAAATGACAATATAGAAATTATATAACGATAATTCCTTTTTATATTGTAAAATGTAAATTGTATTAATTTATTCGTATTAGGTGAAATGAAAGTAAACATCCGTCCTGAAACTCTGAAAAAAGGATGGTGCGTTCTTGTGATACATTGATTGATTAATAAGTCAAGGAACAAGGTTTTAGGTGGGAAAGCACGAGTCTTAATCTCTAACAACTAACAATGCTGCATTGGCAGGCGCTTCGCAGATCTGAGCTTTTGTACGAACAATAATGATAGAGAAATTGGAATGGATTTTTTTCATTTTGTTTTGTCGTCTTATTTTCTTAAAGCTACCACCTACAACTTTAATTCCTTGATCAGCTTTTGTCGTGATTACGCGGATTTGGTTGTCGCTTCTGATTATAAGGGGTTTAAATTATAATCTTTCTGGCCGTAGAAGCTCATTAATCTTTCTGGCCGTACATGCCTTCCAATTACCCACCTTTATTGCGCCCACTGTTTGGACTTCGGAGCACGAGATGCAAGGAAACAATTAGTTTGCAGTTTGTTAAAGAATACAATTGATTTTTATTCATATAACAGAGATTCTTATCCATCAAGGATCCTTATTTCAGGCTTTTCTTTATGTATTTCTTATTTGTTTGTCCTCTTATAAAATAATATTAATGGTATTTTTTATGTTTTATTTATTTAAATTAAATTATATGTTGTATTAAATTTTTTTTTTCATTTCGTATCTTAAATTAATTAATTTTCAATGCAACATTCAAAAATATTTTTCCTATAACACTAATATCTTAAAAATTAATCAATTTAAAATATTAGGTATAAAAAATATATTAAGATACAGTATATAATTTACTCTTAATAAATAAAATATATAAATCCCATTAATATTTCTTTATGTACTTCTTCAGAGGACCGACACATAAGAAGGGTGGGAAAAAAAGAGGGGGGGGGGGGGGGGGGATTCTATGGATTCCTCTCTTTTGACGGAGTCCACAAAAACCCTCAGGACGTCACATCAGAACAAAGACAAGCCAGGTCGCAGGTGATGATCAACTCTAGGCGGTTACCAAATACCAAAGGTCACCCTATAGAGACAAGGTCAGTGTCATAACCCATTCCCAAGATCGATGATTTGCATGCTTTAATGGTAGCGTATATTCTCTCATAAGCTTATCAGCCCAAAGAATATTCTCTCAAAAAAGCTCACTTTCATAACCTACATTCAGTTTATTGTTTTTTCTTGTCAATTCAGTTTATTAGTAATCTTTAGGCCAAGCAGTCTCCATAAGTTGGACTTTCAAAGACTTAACTTGGATCTTAGGAGAACAACTTGTTAGTATCTCCCGTGTTGTCCCAAAGACAAAAGGAAGAAAGAAAAGAAAAAAGAAACAACCACCAAAGTACAGCACCATACTGCAGAATCAACTTTATGACTCCAATGCTATATGGAACAAATAATAAGTAAATAACTAACTTGACAAATAACAAGTTTTAGAACTTGACAAATAACAAGTTTTAGACCCAAATAATTCTTAGATGCTAAACAAAGTTAATAATCATTGTGAAAAAGGAAGAGAAAACTATACTGCTTTCCAACTACCAGATACATGAGGCTAACATAAGAGCTAAGTTGTGAATCCTGTATTTGTAGATAAAGTGAACTCAGGCAAAAAATTCCCTTAAAGTGCAGGGATTGCATTGCCATTCATGTCTGAATTACCATATGAGGGAGTTGCATGAAAAGCTGACTGCCGAGAGGGTCCCTCGAGGAGTTTTAGCGAAAGAGAGGAAGGGCCAGAGTCAGCAATAGAGTCCCCTAAACTGAGTTTTGACATGCCAACCAGTTCGTCAACATTGATGGGGCTTTTAGAATGTACTGCAGTAGGCTTCAGCACTTCATGTACTGTCTCCTTCTTGGAGGGCTCTGAACTGTATCCAGACCAAAAAGGCAGAGGAACTGGTAAGAAAGGAGAAAAGTAAGCAGGAAATAGCACTGGGAACTGTGACTGTGGCTGTGAGCTATCTGGCTGTAAAGAGACTGAGGCAGAGTCTCCATCGTTCGAATAAGCGGAATCCATGGATTCACACTCTTCATCAATGGCTGGGGGAGCTGGCAAGGGGTCATTGCCTTCTGTTTTAGCCTCTGGCTGACTAACTGGCAAGAGGTCCTGTTCTTCCATTGGTGTATCAGCACTCTGCAACAAAAACATGGCAACAAAATGTCAATGAATATAGAAGAGAAAGCGCCAAGGATTGAGGGTGAAACTTGATTATTTAATTATGGGTAGGAAAATGCAATGTTTATCTCCAAATTACCCAAAAATGTGTGATTATATTAATAACAGAAGCATGCATGATGAGGAAAGTGAGTCGGTCTAAAGATATTATCAACCCCTCTGCACAAAAAGATTGGAAATGAAAATTTTCCAAATATGAGGATTGACCATCTATGTGCAGCATATGCTTATCTTCTTCATCATAGAAAGAAGAATGGGTTCAGATTTTCTTATGAATAGCCATCAAATAGGTTATACGACATCATTTTCATCAGGCATAATCTTGGGGTTAAACATGGATACTAACTTCATCAGCAACAATGTCGAACAAACTTGAGCGTCTTTTCCTCCTCGACACGTTGCTTTGCCTGTTGAAATATTTCTGAGCATGGCTTGCTACTTGAGTAGGTGTCCTTGATATAACATAGTTCCGTGCAATTCCACGCCAATCACCTTTGCCAAGTTTCTGCAACCCAAGTAAGAACAATCTATGCTCCTCCTCAGTCCATGGAACACCTGCATTAAAAAAAAAAAAAAAGCTAATCAATGAAACAAAAATTCAATATGCACAGTAAATAAATGGATCCCTGTCTTTTGCCTTTTGTATATAAAAAATTGACAGGTCTACAGAACATCATCAAGAACAATGCAAGAGGATGGAGTTAAAAGATATATGTGTGTGTGTGTGTGTTCATATATTAATCTTACAATTTTTTGGGGGGAAGAAGATGGGGCATCTTGAGAAACGTGAGCATATTAACAGTGAAAATTGAAACCACGTTTTCTGCCTGGTATTTATGTGGGTATCAGACGCCATTCATTAATTTCCAGTCTGCGTTTCCTCATGAATAAAGACTTATTTTAAATCATCTTAGCATCCAAAGTGTCCAATGGAAAATAACAGAAATATAGATGCATGAATTTTGTTTCCATGGTACATAAGAAATTGCACTCTCGTTCTCGCCCATCCTGGAAGGGCTCTGTAATTCAGTAAGAACTTTCCCTCCACATTGATAATGATAATCGAAACCTACAATAAGAAATAGATGCTGCTGCTAGTTTAGCATCCAATGTCGTTATATTTTAGAAACTAAGCTGCTAAGCATGATATGCTAGCATGCTATGGATTCAATCATCAGAAGACAGTCAGGAACTTTGTGGTCCATCTATAACCCAAATCTCAATATTACTACAGTCAGGAAGAAATCCCAAATCAGGAAGACCTATAACTTTGCGGTTTCAATATTACCACAGTCAGGAAGAAATCCCAAATCTCACATTGATATGTTATCAATCCACAGAGCAAGCAAAACTAAACATTTATCTTGAAAGTAAACGCAGAGAGAACTAAAAACACAAGAAAATTAATTGAAGAATTCCAATCCCATTACTTGATTGATGAGTTCCGAAGAAGCTAAGGACTTTGAAAGAATACTTCCAAACCAGAGTCCATCAACAAGACCCAAAGAAAATGAAACAAATTCAATGGACAAAAAAATAAATGTTGAGAGATTCGAATTCGAACCCTTCTTCCTCTCCCGGGAAACTGAAGATGAACCAGGAACAAAATCCTCGGAGGCGTAACCGTCAGCTGCAGCACCATGATCAGGCGTCTCACCTGGCGAACCCGAATTAACGGACACGGCATGATGAGCTCCAGAGCTCGACCCGGCATAGTGACTGAGACTACTCATACTAGCACTCTTTCTGATCGAGCCATCAGTCAATCGAACTCCAAAGAGCTTAACACCGCGGTTCGGGCAAGTCCTTGAGTTATGGCCATTGTGGCTGCAATGAGAACATCGCCGAGTCATATCGACGGATTCCGATTCAGCTAAAATCAGATCAAACAGACTAATAGACGAGGCTTGAGCTTCAGAGTATCGGGTAACAAGGTGATCCGATACAGAAATAGAGAATGGGTTTGGCGCAGACAGAATGTGTTGTTGTTTTGCTGTAAATTAATTGTTCGTTTCTTTTTTTTTTTTTTTTGCTCAGAATAATTGTTCGTTTCTCACTCTCTCGGTTTTAGCAGAGAGAAACAGAGGCGGCGGATAACGAAACACTATCCATCCATATATCGGTTTCTTGTACCCGTAGAAATGGGAAATTATCCTATACTTCGCGGCCGTGTAACCCCATATTCCTCGGAAACACTGTCCAATCATTGACTGGTGCGTGTCGACGTGGCCGATACTTCATGAAGACGCGTCACCACGATGCTCTTTACGTCGCCGTATGATTTGGTCGTTTTGTTCACATTCTTCAACACTCGTTTTTCCCTAGACACATATATATTTTAATCTTATTTTTCACATTTTATAAGTTTTATCCACAATAACCTTGCACTTGCTAATATCTTTAGTTTCACGTTAAAATTTATTATTAAATATATATTAATTGAAGTTGGTTGAAATATCATGAGTGATTAGATAAGGTGTGTAATTAATAACTGTAAAGTTAAAGAAGAATCCTTTTGAAAGTGAAGTTGATTTTTAGTAGACAATTTGGACACGTTTTGAACTGGGAACAAGTGGTTGGTCCTTATTTATCTGGTCAGCTTTGAACAACTCGTTTCGTCTGTGGACGGTGACCATATTTGCTCCCATGGATACTCAATTTATAACTTTTCTTTAATTACAAGACATTAGACATCTCCTTTGACCATCGATCAAACTCACCAATTTAGGTTTCTCTCTTAATCAAATCAAAATCTTGTTTCTATATTTTTTTTTTAAACGAGAAATAGAAAAATCTTGAGATATATATAGTGACCAGTGGAAACAAGATCTAGAATCCAACCAACCAATAGGAAAATCGGGGGAATGTTTATTAGAAGAAGCTAAAATAAGTCTGTGAGAGTATTAACGAAGAAAATCATATGTCTATTTAAGCTAGCGTTTAAAAAGTACGTTTATATAAGTTGGGACAAAACTCTCTTCATATATATACTCACATCATATATTTTAAATCACGTTGGAAAAACAGTTTTTACAGTTATTTCAAACAAACAATATATCCATGGATAACCTTATCTGTCAGAGTCACAAGGCAAGCAACCGAAAGAATGGAGCAAAAAAAGAGAGCTTATCTTGTCGGTAAAGTGAAATTATTTCGGCGCCATTATAATATTATTAGATGCAAATTCAAAGGTTTTTTTTTCCCCTTCTTACCGTATTGTTTTATTCCTTTTTGTTATCCCTTTGGGATAATAAAAAGTGCATCTCCCATTTTCCCCTAACACTTTATCAAAATAAAATGTGTAAATGTTGCCGAATTTGGAATTTTAGCCACCACCGAGGGTGATATGTAAATCAAATTATTCATTAAAATTTATGATAGGTTATAAGGGGTGGAAATAGGTCAGGCCAGACTTTAGCTAAATAGGCCTGAGCCTATAAAAAGGTTAAAAGGTTTGAGTCTGAATGCAGGCTTTTCTTCAGGGTTAGACCTAAGCTTTCATAAGACCTAGTCAGGCCTGAAGCCTTTTTAAAGGTCTACTTAAATAGATTTTTAAAAAGGCCTCATATTCTAGGTTTCGAAGGCTATAAATAGGTTTCATGCACTTTGAACCTATCAAAATCTATAAAAATATAAGAATGAAAATATAAATATTGTGTTATAATATGATATAAATTTAAATATATTTATTTAATGTGTAAATAGGTCAGGCCTGAAAACTTACATACCAAGCTTTAACAAAATAGGTCTGGCCTATTTACACATATAGGCCTTGGCCTAGTCTTTTTAGCAAACAGGTCATGCCAGACTAGGCCCTAACAAGTCAGACTGTAGGTCGCCTGATAGGGGTTTGACCTATTCCCACCCCTATAAATTATATTTTTATAATTCATAGTCCTAAAGATAAAACAAACTTTATAGCTATAAACTTTGTCTTATTTATTTATTTTATTACAAGGCGAAGGGAGGGGGATTCGAACTAAGGACCTAAGGGGGGATACACATCCCAATACCATCGCACTATAAACTTTGTCTTATATTAAAGAATATATTATTCATTTTCATACCTATCTGATAGGGATAATATAGTTATTTGTTGCGAAAATCCTGTTCGGGGCCCTTTTTTAAAAAAAAACGAAAAAAGGCTCAAAGACTCTGAAAATTTGAAAAAATGCCCAAGGTTAGCGGGGGACTGATATAGTTGTTAATGGGGCTGATATAGTTGTTATTGGGGTACTGATATAGTTGTTAACTGGGCTAATTTAGTTGTTAAAAATAGATTCTGAAATTCCAGAAAAGATCAACCCAGTTAACAACTATATCAGTACCCCGCTAACAACTATATCAGTACCCCACTAACAACTATATCAGTACCCCACTAACAACTATATCAACCCCAGTAACAACTCACATGGGGACTTTTCTGAAATTTCAGAATCTTGGGCTTTTTTTGAATTTTCAGAGTCTTTTGGCTTTTTTTTGTATTTTTTTTGGTAATATAGGTCCTGAACAAGATTTTTTCTTATTTTTTAAGGAGTAGTTAGTTAGTCAATGAAGGACAAAAGACTACTGACCTTTTCTCCCAACAAATAGAAAGCCAAGAAGAATAAAAGAAGGGAGGGAGACAAGTAGCCAGGAAAAGGGGACCGATGAAGACGCCATCATCAAAAGCAGAAGAAAATAATAATAAAAAAAAGATCGATAAATAGTTTAGGGGCAAATTTTCGGTTAATTTACCTATGCCTATGTCTATTGGATAAGTTTAAAAGTGAATTTCTAAATGCATATACAGATTTTAACAATTAATAATGGCCTATATGCATACACTCTTCATATGAAATTTACTAATCATGATGTACATTATAATAGCTAATACGAAAATTTACAAAATGTTCAAATGATGAATTTATAAGTGCGCACACACATATTTTGACTACTAATAATAATTAAAAAAAAACAACAACAACTGTTATTAGAAAACTTGCTTAATACATATAAGCAATTTGATTGAAGTGTTAACTACGGTTTAAAAGTGTGAACTCGAGTTGTTACTATGTCTAAATATAAGAAATAAAATTGTTCTACGTTTTTATTAAAAAATCGTGGATAATATTATATACCATTCTCTCTCTCTCTCTTTTTTCTTTTTTTTCCTCGGTCTCTAACACTTTTCACAGTCAAAGCAACATTGAGCTTAGATTGAACAATTGATTGATTTTATTTTGTTTTGGTCCAAGGAGACGCGGTTGGGATAAAAGGGTATTTTCCTGGAAAGAATGGCACAATGAAGAATATCCACCTTGACCTTGCCCCACACTCAACGTCATTGGGCTTGTTTGGCTTGGCTTTATTTTCAGCTTTTTAGTACAAAAAAATCAGTGACTTTTAAGCTACTGGACATATAAGAAAAAAGCCAAATTGAGTTTGTTTGGGTTGGCTTAATTTCTGCTGGGCTTTTTATATAAATGCCCATTTACAAAAAAAGCTCGCCCCTCTAGCCTTTATCCCACTGAAACGTAGCTTTTTGTGGGGCCTATTCATTTTCTGACAAGCATGAAGGACTTTTATAGAGAGAGGGGCGGTTTGGTGGGGGCAGAAGTGAGCCCAATTTGCTATTATGTTAGGATGAGATGAGGAAAAATAGAGAGAAGGAAGTAGCATTGGTCTTTGTTTTCATGGGGCCATTTTCTAACGCAAGGGAGAGAGAAGAAAAGGAAAAAAGAGAGAGAGAAAGAGAAAGAGGAAAGTTATACTAAATTGAGATTTTAGTTAAGAACTTTATTTTATTAATCAATGATAAAAAATTTTAACAAATCATGATTTTTTAGATTATATATTAATTTATTAGTCAAACTAATTAATTTAAAGAAGAAGAAAAATAACAATACTCTTGAGCAATTTAATTAGTTTCTCCAATCTCTTAAAAAATGTCAATTCTATCTTATGTTAAGGTTCAGGGGGAGTATTTAATAAAATTCATTCCATTTTTAGTTATTTTTTTTTTATCTCAACTGACTTTTAATATAATAATCTAAACACTTCTCAGTTTAGAAAAAAGTCACTTCTGTAAAAGCTAAATGGATAATCCAAACATAAATCACACAACTTTTTTTCTACTGGGCTTTATAAAAGTCAGATAGCTTTTAAGTCACCGTTTCCACCGCCAACCCAAACAGGCCCATTATAGCAGTGTTTAAATTGAGTTATTTGGAAAGAGCCTTGAAATCCTTCTCCTTCCATTTCATATCCACATAAAATAAGCAAAATTCAGCAATTAAATGATAAATTTTACATATCATATTTAATGAAACACAGAAATTAGATCATAAGGTTTGGTATGGCCTCCGAAGTGAAGAACATTGGCTGCATAAGTGGAATATTCAAGCTTGTATCATGTTTAGTATTAATAGCCACCAATTAGTTCACCAAACAAGTAAAATTCTCACCAATTAGTTCAGTTTTTATATAAATTCTCAGCTTACGAGATGTTCAAACTATTTTACATTCCACGACATCATCTCATCGGTAGAAAATTCTCCATTTCCTACGGCCTTTAGTGAACCACCTTCACCATCAATAGTCAATTGCATATAAGCCCTACAGATTATTGAAAGGGGAAAGCCACCACATATTGGATTTCATTAAGGTTATTCGTTCTTGGGCATTGCACATCAGTAAGATTAACAGAAATAAATATACAAGTGACTACAACAGTGACAACCAGAAACCAATTAAGAGAGCAAGGGTACACAATAGATACCCAACCAGCATATTTTTGGGCCATTGCACATTCTACAAGTGACGGAGTAAAACTTGCCACTCCAATACCCCCGCTTTGAATTTGCTCTGAATATTCTCAGTAAATCTAAATTACTTTGATGAACAATATTGGAAAAGGGAAGGAAATGGACCTTCAAAATTAATATTTCCTTCTCTGAATATTAGGTACACAACTATGACTAGTGTAGTCGTAATCTTGAAAACTTCGATCTTCCAAAAAGGTACAACTCTCTTCCTGAAACAGCTCTTTCAACAAGAATGTTATCTTATCGTTTCCAGATAATTCCCACACTCACACCGAACAAGAGTCGTTGTTTCATCTCTTGGTAAATCTGCCACGTCTGGTTTTCCGAGTTGAAGTAGCATGATAAGCTATTGCCATAGCTCTTTCTAGAATATTGTCTTCTTCCTCATCACCATTTTCTTCATCCGACCTCCACCTTAGGCCACCATTGGTGTTGCTTTTTTCAATAGATAAGTTGCCTTCCATTTGGCTGAAAGAACAAAATACACAAAACAATGCAGTCACAACATTTAGTCATTTACTCAACCTTGTACGGGCAAATCTTGCAAAGAATTAGAATAATACCCACAAGCATATTAAAAACATAATTAAAAAAAAATTCTAGATTTCAACTCATCTTAACTATCTTTTCTCAAGAAAGAAGAAAAGAAAAGTGAACAGAAGGAGCATAATGCAACCACATCTTACCTCCAGGAAGCATCCATTGGATCATCAGAGGGAGCCATGTTCCAGTTTCTATCATCTCTATGTGATTGAGCTTTTCTGCTGGACATATTTCGCAGGCCATCTACAAATTCTGTAGAATTGTTGACAGTAGATCTAGTAACTGGAGGACTGCCGTTTGAATTATAACCAAGAAACTGATTCAATCCATCTCCAGTTGAGATTTTATCCCGCATGTTGTCTTGGGAATGACTTTGTGATGTTCTGTCAAATCCCCTTCCAGGTGAACCATTAATGGAATGGATCACATGATTTCGTTTAGTTAAGGTATCATGTCTAAGACTTTTGCCCGGGTTACTTTGATACTTTGGCCTCCTCTCACTATTGGTAAATAACCAGTCAAGTGATGGAGAACCAAATCTACCAAGCTCAGAGCTGATACCAGAGAAGGCCTGGCCAACTTTTGTTGGAGTTTCATAAGTTGATGATGACCGCAACAAACCAGTTGTATTGTCTACACCCTGCACATGGCTAGAATTAGCTGATAATGGGACCAATAAACTAGTCAACCTGGGGTCCTGTATCTGAGGAACATCAGATTTAGATGGACTTTCAACTTCCACGTTAGAGGAAGCAGCACCTTCAGTGAAATCTCCACTCCTCAGTTGTCGCTGCTTAACTTCAGGCAACAACTCCAAGCATCTATCCTGTTCATCCAAGCATCTAAATATTTCATAAATCTGTGATACGAGCACACAAAAAAATAAATAAATAAATAAATATATTACAGCACAAACGTATGCTGCATCTTTCCTGTATATGTTCTCTGTCATCTGTGATCTCTACCTTTGCTCCCATTTTAAAGCTTTTTCCCCTTTTAATAAATTTGTTTATACATGAAAGAATTTGAGAAAATAGAGGTAGTTTTGTCAAGATTAATCAAAGCAAATTAATAATGTCATGACATTTGTTGTTTTACATTAGGCACTCCTAGATTTGCTGAAGCCAACCAAGCATTCTGACACAAAAAACAGTGGCTTTAAATAACATTTATATATTTCTTTCCCATAATTCCACCTCTTTATATTTAACGATTTCTTAAAAACCATGAAGTATAGTGTGTCATATATAGACAAATCTGTAGTATTTAAGGTTTGTGTTGAAATCCCCATTAAATAATGTTCTAGCATTATTCGTTTATAGTGCCCCTTTGATCCTTATTAACTTAGGAATCCATGTTCCATTAACCCTAAATGCCGGCTGAATCTTGCATTTGTGTATTTAAGCGATATTTGGGTGATGTCCTAAGCTTTCCTTTCAAATATTCAAAAACTAAAATAAGATTTAGTAGTAATCAATAATATATCCAGTGTAACACAGGCTCCTATTTATTTTGGGCAATCAAATTTCATTTATATGTAGATTTCTGTCAATTAAGGTATGAACTTCAAAGACGTTGTTTCCCCTCAAAATTCTCATAAGAGTGCATTTATTTTTCATGCAATGTTGATCAAGGAATTTGCGAGTAAAAATCAACTGAAGTTTGCCATGATCCAAAGGCCAATTACTACAAAACAAAATATGTTTTAAAAAAATAACACGTATATCACTTACAACCAAATTAGCTCTCCATTGGCTGATTGACCTTATTCTAGATAGAGCTTCTTCCCCAACAGAAACTTCTGAAATAGACTTTTGCTCCACCTTTTCAAGTCTAAGATGAACTTGGTATGCTTCAGCATATCTGTAGCGCTGTGGAGAACAAAGACATTTTTTAATCTCATACTTTTTCTCAAATACCCAGACACATTTTAAGAAGATTAGAACAGTTTGTTTTCGTTTGCAACAAGAATGGTAATTCAAAAGGAAAGATAAAACAAAGTTCTTGGACATTAGTGATGCGCATGATATGCACAACTAAGATAGACATGAGCAGAATTGCAAAGGCACAACAATCACGAGATCTCAAGACAGCTAAACATTAATCAGCAGCATCAATCCTGGTTGCAGAAACAGCTATTTGAATGGCTTACTTGAATATAGAACACAACAAGAAGACTTCCAGTGGTCTTAAGGGGGTCATCAACAGCATAATCCAGAAGGCATTTGTGTATATATTTCTCTTCATCAGAATTCCATGGCAACTCTATCATCCGGTCCACCCAGTTCCTCCTGATACAGAGCCAACAAATCTCAGTCACCAAGGCCTCAACCCACTCCAGCCAACAGCTATATTGACCTTCTAATTTGTCTGAAGTATCCCCAGCTTCTCCATGCATCAATTTTTTTTCCTTCACTCTGGTATAGAGCAGTCTCTGATGCATAAATGCTTCAGTCAGAAGCCCACACTCAACCCTCACCCTCACTGCAGTCACAGCATCTCTAAGCGAAATCGACTGTGATCCACCATCACGGCCAGCCCACCTTAAAACCATAAGAGCTGTATCAGGACTATTCCTTTCCAACAGAACTTCAGCAATTTTAGGATGTGATGCTGGGCCAGAAATTTCAGGAAGAAGGCGACAAGCTTCCTAACAGGATAACAACGTATATTACTCTTAAAGGCAAAGACGAGACCACATTGACCTCTTAAAAGCATGCATCAAAATGTAAAAACCCTTCTTCCATTTATTTGGGAGGGGGATTATCTGTACTTTGACAGTTTGACTAAATCATTTTTCAAGAATATGAAGCATCCCAGATATTGGACCATTAATCAAAAAGAAAAGGACTCAAAACATTAGGTATGTAGCTATAAAGTTGTACAACTTGAAACCAAACAATTCTTCTAACCACTCTTGTTTCAGGGTCAAATGGGAAGTTTAAATATAAAACATTGATCACTCAGGTCAAAGGAAACCGGTGGATCAACTAAATATAAGAATTTATTTGAAGCCAAGACAAAACCATCAGCCAGACTCAATGAGCATAGTAATATGAGCAAGTTACCTGTAAAGCCTCCTCTGTGTGATCATCCAGAAGATAAAATATTAGAGACTCCAATAATGAGTGCCTACTAATTCTAAAGGTAGCCGCAAAGTCCTCCACTATTTCTCTCCATTCTTCATCTGGAATTGTCCAGTGGCGATCATACAAATAATACAGAAACTATAGAAATTAAGGAAACAAATAAAGCAATGCTCTAGAATGACAACCATTGAGAACTCATAACCACAATACAAAAGGCAAAAGGAAAAGGATACAATGGCTTGTTTTGCAATCACCATATCAGAACTACCACGTAGAAAGAGTAAGTCAGCAGCAGCTCGAAGATTTTTAAAGGGATAGCAACCCAGGACCCCATCAATATTAGCCCTGAAAATTGAACCATCCTTCTGCAAGGAAGCGACAGTCAAACCCTCTCCAATGTCCTTCATCAAACCCTCCTCTAATTCAAGATTATTTAATGCATCTTCGATAAATAAAGAACCATCCTGCCATGTTGAATCTGCAGGTTGGCTTATTGCGTTGGGCCAAGCACGCTTAACTGCTGCTGATTTCCGTTCATGTACGACTGAAGCCCATGATGAACTATCAGTATAACAAGATCTCACAAGCTCCAAAAATTCATGTCTTGTACACCAAATAATAATCTCCAGATGCTGGAAGGAACAACACAGTGGGAATAAGTCACTTGAATGTAGATAGGAATGAGGTAATATACATGAGCCTCTTCAGAACTTCCATAATTCTGGGTAGGATAGACAGATAGAGGTAGAATATGGCCACTACATACTTAATAGGCAATCACGATCCTTAAAATAGCAAGATTAATGGCAAATATTGACCGCTCAAGTCCATCTAATATATGCCACACTACTTCATTAAAATTATCCAGCAATAATAGCTTTTAAATAGTTAATCCATCTTTCCATGATTTGGGATACAACCAGAGCCGCCTTATATTGAATATACAATTGCATCCATACTTTTCAAGACTCGGGATAAAATCACGTTGGAAACATAGGTTAGAAACAACGTTAACAATATTACATCAACCAACTTCTTGATTTAATGTGTCATAGGGAAGGGGGAACATTTAATAAAGCAATCTCATAAATAGTTATGTGATCACTCCATTGAATACAAAATTTTGCAAGCAACTAGACCTGCTTTGTCTTTGATACGCTCTCCTGTAGAAGGTGCAAATCATTAAGTTGTGCTGAAAGAGTGCCCTTGAAAGATGAATCCAAAACTTCTAGCACAGTAGATATTCCAGCCAAGTGTGATTTAAATTTGGGAAGTGAACCCAATCTATTTTTCATTCCTCCAATGTCAAGACTATCTAGTAAAAATCGTTAAGAAACATACAGATTTAGGGAATACAATAAAAGGCACAGAATAGAATTAGCTATTATCAACAACTGAAAAGGCTTCAGGATACAGATTTCCTGTAATTCAGATATGATGTTTTTGAATGTCCTCTTGCACCAATCCTTCACCACCACTTCATCCAACAAAAATGCGATGACAGGATCACTGGAAACAGCAGCTTCATCCATACATACATCTGTCACGTCTGTTGAATTTCTGTTAAGAGGAATGTGCAGTCTTCACACAGGAGGGGAAGCAAAATATTGATGATACTTTAAGGTGATAGTACTAATAAAAAAGCAAGAGAAGTTTCATTAATTATTTAAAGATGCTTCTAGAAAATATACTCAGTTAAAATTAAATTACCCTCTATACCTAAACAGATGGTGGTCATAAAAAAGGATACAATGACAGATTAGAGAAACTAAGTTATTCTCAAGTGCAACATCAAACAAAGAATAAAGTCGTTGGACATCAGCAGTTAGTTGTTTCTCCTTGTCTTCAATTTCTTGAAATCTCTCATCACATCTTTTAGATATTAGACCAGCTTCAATGCACTGATAATAAAGACGTTGACACAGTCTATTGCCAGTCTTGGGTACTGGGATTCTGCAAATTGGACAGATATCACACCGTTGACTACATTCAGCACATAGAGAGGCGTGCCCACATGAATTCAACAAATGGTGGACATAGCGGCCACAGCTTCTCAAGTCTCTAGTTGCACGGCAGCGCTCGATTTTGGCTTCCTTGCACAAGTCAATTAAATCAATGGATGCCAAGATCTCCAATGCTTCCTGGAATTAGATATTAAAAGCCATATGTATTTTTTTATAGTTAGTATTTACAAAACTTTTCATGGATAAGATTAAAATAAAAAATCATCTGCATGATGTTTCACGTTTAAACAGTAAGATGATATGCTCACGCTTCAGATTGAAATGACAGCCCAGTAAAACTTTTTTCCCGGGTAGCACATGGCATTTATTATTCACTTGCTGGGTACTATCCAAATACGACCATCCCTTCATAGATCATTGTTATCTTAGCTCAACAAGAGACACTTTAAGGACCAAGAACTTCATGAAGTTACGAATTAACTCAGTACTTGTTATGTACTCTAGTTTTGTAGGTTATAGCAATTAACCAACGAAGACACTAGAATAACTCAGGCAACGCAGCAAACAGTTTTGAACTACAAGTTCATCCAACTACCCAACTCAAATCGTCTGATTTGTGCATCTGAGAGTGATTCAGACAAACGTCAGTCCACTCTAACACCAAAAACGAATGCCCATAGAAAACATACAAGTTCGCTACTCCTATCAGTATTTTGGAATATCAGGCTTTAACGCTCTGATCATGCTCCATGCATTATAAATTGACTTCAAAAAGCGATATGAACTAAGCTACCCAATGAAGATTTTGAGTAACTGGAGAATATAGAAGCTAGTTATCATATCAAAAGCACGCAGCCCTCTTAAGATGTAACTCTCCTTGGAAAGAACGACACTTGAGATACTGCAAGCTTCCGGCCATCTTGGCCGACAGGAAAATAAGGAAAAGTTGAGAAAACCAATTAGCGGTTCGAAAGGTGGCAGTTAGGGTTTTCGCAGAAGCTCCAAAAGCGGCATACATGAAATTGAGTAGATAGGTACCTGAACTGAGTGGTTGCTGTAGTTTGGTTGCAAAGTCGTTGGAGAAGATCTAGTGCTGGCGGCGCCACCGTTGGGTCCGTTGAGTCTCCTATCCATTTTCAGGACAAAGTCCAAACAGTGTCAGGGAAGAGTTTGTCGAAAAATCCAAGCAGCAGGAGGTGATGATATCCGCGACGGCCAAACAATGCGTATTACAGTTCAGTGAACCCCATTGATGCTCAATCAAAGTTCCCTCGAGAGGGAAATGCAGACCGATTAGAGTGCCTTGGAAACACCTCGCGAACGTTGCTACCGCATTTTTTTTTTTTTTTTTCAAAACAACCCCTCAGGCCCTCACCAACATGTCGGGTCGGGTCAATCATATACATGGATCAATTCTTGTGTCAGTATGGGTGAAATGGGCCTTATGAGAAAGAAAGAAATTATAAGGGGGGGGGGGATCAGCGAATAGCTATATGGGCCTAAGCCCATGAGGGAAAAAGAAATTGACGGAGTCAGGCGGCGTGGACTGAGACAGGGAATGAAAAGTCAAATATGGGACACACAAAAAAAGGCATTTGATTCGATTTATATGATTACCATAAGTATTCAGCACCTTTTTGGTAACCTTATATTCTTAAAAAAGAAGTACTAGTATATACGTAATCACAATTGGACGTAATCCTAATTCTCACGTGTAATCCACCGTCTAGGTCAACCCAACGTCTTATTATCTCATAATAGCAGCTCTGCCTTTTCTTTTTCTCATGCACCCATCATCATGTTTATTTATATAAATGTATTGAGTACTATAATAGAATAATACAAATTTACCTAATTTAATTTAATTAAATTAAATAACTTAATTGAGTTATTAATATAACATGTATTTTCTAAAACACTTTTTTTTTTGTTAAAGCGGGGCATCAACCCATTCTTCTTATTATATCAGAATATAATGAGGGTAAGAGATACCCATACTGTCACTATACAAACAATCAGCTATGGCTCTTGGAGGTATATCAAAGCAAGCAAAAACTTCCTCCAGTACAAAGCTTAAATTGGCTAGGGAATCATCACACTTGTTCCCCTCTCTATATACATGGACACAAGCTACACTAGAAAACATTTTTAAACTACAGTAAATTTCAGACAGCAGCATTGCGTTAGCATCAAAAAGTTCATCAACTAGTAGCTTGGACAGCAACTGAACTACAGCCATTGAGTCACATTCCACTATAATCTAATCTAGATTGCACTTCTTTGCTACCTGTAAACCAATCAGCACCCCTACAATTCAGCTTTGTTGGCCGAGCAATCCCCCAATTTCCTTGCAAAACCTAATATCCATTTCCCATTACTTCCCCTCAACATACCACCACATCAGTGGCGGACCCACATTGGTGCCAGTGTGGGCAGATGCAGACATAAAATTTTAAGGAATATATATATTTGTGAAAGAATTCCATGACAGCTTGTCTGGGTGGTGTTTTTGGTTACTACACTAGTCTCACACCACACACTGGAGGTTCCTTGTTCGAACCGGTGCTCATACTACTTTCTTCATTATTTTTTCAACATCTCCACTCCTCTTTTTCCTATTTCCCCCAACTACGTTGCCCCTTAATTTTATCTTCCAACACAAGACTATGCGCTGCAAGAGGAGGCAACATAAGAAAAACCAGAGCAAACCCAGGAAGCTACCAACATAAAAAAGAAGCTTTGTGTGTTTAATCTACCATGGTCGTTATGGGCGGCGGACATCAAAAACCTCTTTAGTCAATGCGCAACTGTAACCAAACCCTAGCCTCCTTCATTCATCCACGTTCCTTCCATGTGCTGCCGCCATTGCTGTCCATTCACCGCCGATGTTCGTCTCCTCCGGTCAAAAGTTTGCTGCTGTTTTTTTTCTTTGTTCTATTCTGTTAGGTCACTTCCTTCTTCAGTTGAGTTGTAGCAATAGCCGTGAAAGAGAAGGATGATGGTGGTGGAAGCTCATCGGCGAGGAAGAAGGTGAAGAACGATGGTGTGGTCTCGCGGCACTCTTTCCGTTCTCCTTTTTTCTTCGTTTGAGGCACCCCTGTTCTTTTATATCCAGTTCCCATTGGGTCTGCATAGCTGAATGAAGAAAGTCTAACCTATACTCTCAAAACGCAGTGTTTCACACAGGGACCTTAGTGAAACACTAAAAAGTTTTGTAAAGGGACTAAACTGAAAATTTTATAATTTTGGTTCAAACTTCCATTTTCGAATTTGATCTAATTTTTTTTGCCATCTACAATAAAAATAATTAATCTAACATCAAATATTCTCATAAAAATCAATGATTAAGAGAAATTACAATTTCTTTGACAATTTTGCTCTTTTTAGTCATAATTTAATGTATTTACTCCTAAGTTGAACAATCTACCCTGTCTGTGTTTAGTTTTGCTCCTAAGTTGAACAATCTACCTTCTTAGCCACATTAGCACTAGTGTGATTAGCTTTATTTAAATTTCATGTTAAAACTTTCCTTAAAAAAATTTAATGTATTTAAAACTTTCCTTAAAATTTTTTTTCGGAACTATTAATTGTGCACCCACAAACCTAAAATCCTGGGTTCGCCACTGCACCACACCCAGCAATTCTACCTTCCCCTTTCGAAGCACCATCCACGTTCAGTTTGACCCAACCTGAACTAGGTGCTACCCATTTCACATTTACTTCCTCACGTACACCCTTTATCCTCCCAAACACGTGACCGGCACGCTTCATCTCCTGAACATACCACAAAACAGCTCCCCCTCTGCTCTCAGGTTCAGCAAATCCATCTACAAATAAGTGCTTGTTCCTCTAATTCCATAAGCACCAACAAGCAAAGCCAAATTTCAGGTTCCAGTCCCTGTCAAACCTAGCCAAGTTCCACTCAAACCAGGCCTTTCCCTGCAATAAGGCGAAATCAGCTGGGATGTAGTCCCCATGTAATTCCTCCCATAGACTATGGGCATACCTACAATATCTCAACACATGCATTACACTCTCAATCCTACCTCCACATCTAAAACAGCAAGGATTACCACCCAGAATCCGACTTCTTCTTTCCCCTGTGAGCAGCCTGTCATGCAAAGCTAGCCATATGAAGACTTGTACTCTTCTAAAACACTTTAATCATCTTCCCAAGTTCCTTCATTCTCTCTCATTTTTTGTTAGTGTGAAGTATCAATATGAGTAAATTAGGGAAAAAATTGATAAATATGAAAACTATATCTTATATTCAGGATTAAGATCAATTCCCCAAATATCTAATATTAAAGATCGTAGGGAATTGTTTTTTTCATTCATAAAATTTAAATCCACAATTTTCTTCAAAAGCGGAAGAAAAAGATAGAGAGCGCTCTCACTAAAGCCAACCATGATTGCTACTCTCTTGCTCCTTATTATAAGAAATATTTAGCGAGTTGGTCTTGATCCTAATTATAAAATATATATGATTTTGATATTTGTCAACATTTTTCTAATTTACCTTTATCGATGTTCTTTCAACAACAATCAAGGTGAAAAAGGAATAAAGGAGTTTAAGAAGATGATTATAGTATTGGAGAAAATGTATGTCATGCTAACTAACTTAATCAACCTCCTTAATCTAATAAAATTAGATAAGTATGTCTTATATTAAATATCAGAGTAAATATCATTATTTTCTTGAGATGATAGAGGCAATCTTGTTAAAAGGCACTACCATGTACTAAATATGAGCATCACTCCTAGGGCATTCAAACATTATTTGTTTTATCAAAAGACATGTGAAGCTTTAAAAAAAAAAAAGCGAAAAAATTCTTAATGTGCTTGAGTTATCATCTGAGGGTTTACAAGGATGTAGTTCCTTGCGCAGGTGTGTGATTCATCTTCAATGGGTATAAATCTTTTCTAGCTGTGGTTGCTGAGCACATCATATCTTCAACTGTGATAGGTTGCACGTGTGTCATTACAAAAATTCAGCAGTTTTACGCAATAAATTTTGTAGAGAGGCATTAAAAAAAAAAAAATCTCTTTAAGATCCTAAGGAAGCAAACAAAATATATATATATATATATATATATATATATATATATATCAAAAAAAAATCCTACAAAAAATTATGATATTAAAAAAGTTTCATTGACAACTTTTTCAGTAAGTGATTAACAGTTAAATCTGTGAGTTTTAATAACTCTTTATGATATTCTTTACATCAGAATTTTTTATAGGATTTTTTTTACAGTACATTATATTTTCTTAGTTCTTAGGATCTTAAAAGGATTTTTCCTATTTTTTCTTAGCAATTTCCCCTCATTTTTTTATCTCTGTGAGAATATTAGATGCAGTTAATTTACAAGTGTTAACTTAACCAAGTTTATTTTATGAGATAGGATATTGTTATTACCAATTTTGGTCATTACCACTTTTCCACTGTTAGATCAGAATCTCAGTATCATTTTTCTCTCCTATTAAGATTCTGATCTAACGGTGAAAAAATGGTTGTGACATTAGTAGTGACAATATCTTATCCCTAGGGCCAAAAGAGGACAACAAACGAATACTTGAAACGCAGGCGAGTGGAAGAAAATTTGAATGCAACTTGAGTTTTGCACTTGCCATGCACACGGAATGATGGTCAAGGATGACAAAACGTAGCGAAAAAGGTCAATACATTGAGGTTTTGGGACCAGCAGGATTTGAGTGCTCCAATGAAACGTTCGAATTGGAATTAGTACTCTATTAATCCACCCCTGTCATTTTTTAAAGGGATTTGAACTTCTCATGTTACATGAGAAGAAGAAGATTCCTATACACATAAAATAATAGGACCCACATATATATAATTATATATATATATGTGGATTCCACCATTTTATGTGGGTGACATGAGAAAATACTACTCCTACAACATGAGAAGTGTTTTTCTCTTTTTAAAATTATGTAAACCCGACTTCAATCATAAATACCATGGATACTATATTCCTTCTGACCCTAAATATAAGATAGAGTGCTCAATAATTTATTTTATCATATCATATATTATAATCTTATACTAATTAGTTTAAAGAAAAAAAATATAAATATAAAGTAATTTAATTAGCTCATGGGCCGTTATTCTTTTTCTTTTTTTCTTTCATGAAAATAGGATACTATTACACCAATTTTATTTATTTAGTTTGATTTGAAGTCAAATTCAGATTCCAATTACGCGACTGCGAAGAATGTTCGCTTTGGGCCGTGTGAGAGGGATTTATAGACCAAGAAATTTCGATGCCACTGAGAATAAACCGAATATTATGAAAATAAATTACAGTACCTTTCTTGCCCCACAATCAACGGTCAAATATATTTGAGTGTTTGGTTTTTATCTTTCGAATCTTATCTAAAGTTCTTGATATAGTTATATCATATGTGGGTTGGATTCCATGTAAGGATAAATATAGGGTTTGATATTGATAGTATTAATCGAGATTAGTAAGGCTAAAAATATATTTTTTAAAAAAACCACGGTTTTTTATCACTTAATATATAATGGATTTATCGTTCGTCATCTCACTTAACATAAAGATTATGTCAAGTCACCTCAAAATTAATGAAGGGTATTAATTTGACCAAAACACCCTTCATTAATTCCCCTAACTCCCAAAACGACCTAGTTTTGAGATGACTTGACATAATTTTATGTTAAGTGACATGACAAATGATAAATTCATATATAATTTATAATTTTTGATATCCCATGATAATGTTTTTAAGCGAGATGCTATTTAAATTTCATGAGTTTTTTTATTATTATTTTGCAAATCTTACTGTATATAATGATTTATTTATTAGAAAATAATTAAAAAAATAAACCATATATTAAATTAGATGTTCAACAAAAAAGAGGGGGAGATGGACAAATGATATTTGAGTTAAAGGCTTAATTTGTCATGAAAGTTTTGCTAAGGGAGCGCTCAGCACTCGAAAGTTTTTTTGGTACCAAATTTGCCCCAGAAATATGAAAAAGGTAGCAAATTCGCATCGGAAGTATGACTGAGTGTACACGTGGCATGCCACCTCATAACACATGGCATGCCACCTCATCAACCCAATAAGAGTTAAGTATCATTTTTGTCCCGGCAGTTTTCACTGAGAGCAATTTTGCCCCCCTGAAGTTTTCACTAATGAGCAATTTTACCCCGGAAGTTTACAAAACGTATCAATTTTGCCCTTCTTTCCCACGTATTAAATTTGACTATTAAATCAATCAAAGACCACACATGTCATGCCTTGAAAAGGTCGAACTTAGAGTCAAAGAATGAGATCCTTGAGATGTTGAGCTCAAGGCGGCCAGAATTTGTGAAGTTGAACTGCTCACAGGAAACATCACTTATGATCTAAGCAAATGATCAGTCTATGCAAACGTAAATAGTATTACTATTGATTTGTTTTACTTAACCAATTTTTGGAACAATCCATTTCTCATTTTGCGTTTCATTTGCTTAGATCATAAGAAATGCTTCCTCTGAGTTTTGCAACAGACCTTTCAGTCCCTGTGAGCAGTTCGGCTTCACAAATTCTGGCCGCCTTAAACTCAATATCTCAAGGATTCCCTTCTCTTACTCCAAGTTCGACCTTTTCAAGGCATGACATGTGTCGTCTTTGACTGATTTAATAGTTAAATTTAATATTAGGAGAAAGAAGGGCAAAATTGCTACTTTTGTAAACTTCTGGGGCAAAATTGCTCGTTAGTGAAAACTTCCGAAGTAAAATTGCTCTCAGTGAAAACTTTCAGGACAAAAATGATATTTAACTCTTATTCGGGTTGATGAGGTGGCATACATGTGTCATGAAGTGGCATGCCACGTATACACTTAGTCAAAATTAACGGAGGGGCGAATTTGCAGCCTTTTTTAGACTTCTGGGGCAAATTTGATACCAAAAAAACTTTCGGGTGTTGGCGCTCCCTTAGCAAAACTTTCATGACAAATTAGGCCTTTGACCCAATAATATTTTCCACCTTCTGTTCAACATCCACGTTGATTTAGGATCTCTATTTAACTATTTTGACGGCACTCCGCTTTGATTAATTCCACCATTATTGAAATCAGTTTTATTTTTTAAAAAAACATTCACGTATTTCGCATATATTAATTGCTACTATAAAAATATCTTCGCCCATCATGGTCAAACTCCACTATGTTACCATCTTTTCCTTTGGTTCTGATGTGATTTCATGTGTTTTTAATTAATTTAGGCCGGGGGAATGAAAAATTAATAGGATTAAAAAAAAAAAGTTTGATGTTATTGCTTTTACTGTATAAATATTTTTTCTATTACACTCATATAAAATTAAGTGGGTCTCGTACTCTTATTAATATTTTCTCTCTCTTCTCTTTCTAATAGAATCCACTCACTTTTATGTATGTGTGACAGAAAAAAATTTCTGTAACAACAATAAAAACATTATTAAGCCTTAAAAAAAACTATTATATGTGAAGGAGGGATGTCTTGTCATTTTGTGCTCCTATGTAAAAACAACTAAAATATAAATATGATTTTGTATTTACATCAGTTGAAACTCTATACATTTTTTTTGTTGCTCAAACTCTATACATGGCAGGTATCATTTCTTTTTAACATCGTCAAAGGTAAAACAGAACTATAGTACAGTCTCCGAAAACCATGCGAATCAAGGTACTCAAAATCACACCGGGGAGGTGATTAATCTAAACCTAGTTAACCAGATTCATTTTACATTTTTGCAAATTGGATCTTCAAAAATTATTTTTGCATTTTACGAGACAAAACTTATTTTACATGTTTATCATGTGAAGCATAAATTTCTTTTAAAATAAATTAAGGTTAAGGTACAATTTCACCCAAAAAAAATCCCAATGAACGTTCGAAACAAATAAGTTTTGGTAGTTGTAGAAAAACTAATAAACAATTTAAAATGATACAAATTCATTAATACAGTTAAATTTTATCAAACGACCGTTATGTTTTACTTTAAATTGGTCTTGGTGAATTTAACGGCGTTTGATGAAATTTAATGGTATTGGTGAATCTACACCATTTTAAATTATTTATTGATTTTTTTACCTATTTCAAAACTTATTTTTGCCCGACACTCCTCAAGAAAAATTAAACGACTTTTATGAATTTACACCATTTTAAATTATTTATTGATTTTTTTACCTATTTCAAAATTTATTATGCCCGACACCTTTCAAGAAAATATTTGTTAGTAAATTTGCACCTTAATCTAATAAACTAATCTAAACAGCCACTAATTGTAGCCAAAATGACACCTATTTCCATTGGGTTTGATGTTTAATTAAAATTTACAATCGTAATTCAATATTATGGATCATTTAAGGGAGACCTCCATAGTTTTGATATTGTGTCTGGTGAAAATAGAGGGAGGGAATTAGGGGGAAGGACAACAAAAAAACAAAAGATTTATTAATAACTATTTTAAAAATTGTAATTATTTTCAATGACTCAAATTAAAATATAAGTTCTTAATCACAAAACTAACATTTCCCATTGTTTGAGGGTTAGTTATCAAATATGATCATATCTCCGGCATGAAAAAAGAATCAGGTTAAAGGGCAAAAAGACACATATGCTTTTTTTGGGAAAGTACTTAACACCAAGTGTTTTTTAGATATAAAAATAACTACGTGGTTATAAATTATGTGCAAAAGTACTGTTTGACCCTTAAGTTTGAATTTTTTTTTTTTTGGGCTAACTGGAAGACTATGTGGCTTTTATGATACAGAAATACACATGTAGTTTATCCAAAAGAGCACCCAATACCAAGTGTTTTTTATGCAAAAATATCGTTTGACTTTTTGTGTGTGGAAAAGATAGTACCAGTCAGTATTCTGAAATATAGGATTTTGAAAAAACATTGCAAGATGCGACACTAAAAAAATACTTTAAGATGTTGACTGGTATTAAAAAAAATACTTCATGATATTGAAAAATTATTTCAGGATCTTGAAAAAATATTTCAGGTTATTGAATAGTACTAAAAAAATACTTCAAGATACTGACGCTCACCAAAAAAGTTACTTAAGCACACTGACCGGTATTAAAAAATGCTTCATGATCTTAAAAAATTATTTTAAGATTTTGAAAAGATAATCTAGGGTATTTAATGGTATTAAAAAAATACGATACAGACCGACACTACAGAGATGTTTCAGAGTACTAACTGTTACTAAAAAAACACTTCAGGATACTGACTGATACTAAAAAGATACTTCAGAATATTGACTAGTACTAAAAAATAATTTCTGATCTTAATAAAATATTTCATAGTACTAAATGGTACTAAAAAAAATTACTTGACGGTACTAGCTGGTAGTGAAAAATACTTCATGATTTTGAAAAATTATTTTAAGATCTTGAAAAAATATTTCACGGTAGTGAGTGGTACTAAAAAAAATACTTCTAGATACTTAATGATACTAAAAAGATTAAAAAAGTCAAACTAATGGTCAAACAGTATTTTTGCACCTAAAAAAAGCACTTAGAATTGAACACTCTTTTGACCAAACCATATGTGTATTTTTGCATATTGAAAGTTACGTCATTGTCCATTTTTGCACCTTGAAAGCTATTCATCGTCCAGTCAGCAAAAAAAAATCAAACTTAATGGTCAAAATGTATTTTTGTACTTAATGTATAACCACGTAGTCATTTTTATATTTAGAAAAAGCATTTGGTATTGACCGCTTCTCTAGAAAAAGCATATGTATATTTTTACCCCCTAATCCCAAAAAACCTTTATGTAACTCAGTATTTTAATGATATTTCATCCCATCAGATTGTCTTAAAAGTTACTTAGATTAAAATATCATCTAAAATCTATAAATAATTAGATATCTATCTCTTTCTATATTTTTTTAAAAATAAATATCACAAATCTCATGATATATCTACTTAAAGTTACAGGATTTTTCATTAAAAAGAACTTACAGAAAATGGAAGCAACTAAAAACAATGTTATAAAAATAAAAGTACTAAAATTTAAAATTTTAAACTATAAATTTCTAATTAAACTCTCAATATCACAATCACATGAATCTCAACATCTAAAAAAAAATCAAATCAAATCAATTTAAGGAGATATTTGAAGAGGGAACATAAATTGGTAATTAACAGTTAAATAATGAAAATGTAGGAAATTTGGTCGAGAATTTTTTTGTCCTTTAAAATAATCATCATTTGAAGATACTTATTACTAATATATTTCTTTTCTCTGGTTCTTCTTCCTTTTTTTTTAAAAAAACTGTTATTAGCTATATTAGGTGTCTTCACATTAGCTGAATGCTGAGTTTTGTTATAGTACCTGCCTTTCGTGACCCTCCAAACAATTGGCGCAACGACAAGCGTATCCAAATCCTTATCGTTCATGTTTACCGTTTAAAACAAAAAAAAAAAAAAACTCCCACTTGCTTAAAAAATCCTTAAAATCCTGCACCATGCTATTAAGAAATCTAAATGAAGATATAACTTGGCTCGAGTGCATTGACCAGAAGTTGAGATTGGGTCAACTTAATTTTTTTTGTTAGACTTGATCAGACAAAAGGAAAAATTCTAAATAAATACTATTTGAATTTGCAAAACTCCTAAAAGTCTGTTGAATTTGTAAAAGAACTGAAAAATACCAAGGACCTATGAGGGATATGCAAATTCGGATAAAATTACCCTTTTACCTTTAGTTTTAAATAAATAAAAAAGAAAAACCCCACCCCCCAGCGCCAGCCGGCGGGGGGGTGGCCGGCAGTGGTGGACCGGCGGCCAAAGGTGGCCGGCAGCGGTGGGGGTGGAGTTTTTTCTTTTTTATTTATTTAAAATTAAGGGTAAAATGGTAATTTCACCCGAATTTGTATATCCCTAATAGGTCATTGGTACTTCTCAGTCCTTTTACAAATTCAACAGATTTCTTGAGGTTCTACAAATTCAAACGATATTGGAATTTTCCCTAGACAAAACTCTGTTTTTTCTTCAATGTTAAAAAACAAAACTTTTTTATATACCTAAAATCACTTAAAATAAGTTGATTAAAATAAACATAATATTAAACATGATAAACAAACAAGTTATTACAACTTTTTTTATCTGTCATCCAAGTCATTATAACTTTCCAACTATACTCATTTAGTTTTAATTATAAGACTTAGTTTACTTTTTAAAAAAAATTGAAGAAGCTAATTAAATTACTTTAGAGTATTTTTAATTGGTTAAAGTATACGTTTGATCCTTCATGTTTGCTTCTATATCATTTTAGTCCCTTGAATTTGTAAAGTGCGCGTTTGGTCCTTTAATGTTAACATTGTTAGTCTGACTTAACGAAAAATATTCATTTAATAATTTTAAGTAATGCTTGTGCAATTAAATGCTGACCAAGCATGCTTATATATTAGTATTTTAATAAATTAATATTTTAAATCCTATTAATTGAAAAATATTTAATCCTTCTGGACTGTTTTAGAGTTTTTCACGGTTTGTTTTGATCAAATATTTTTTTTTTGTCAAAGAAGATTAAATATTTTTCAATTAATAGGATTTAAAATGTTAATTTATTAAAATACTAACATATAAGCATATTTGATCAGCATTTAATTACATAGTCATCGCTTAAAATTGTTAAATCAGTATTTTCCGTTAAATCATACTAATGGTGTTAACATTAAGGGATCAAACGTATACTTTATAAACTTAAAGGACTAAAATGAAACAAACATAAAGGACCAAATGTATACTTTTGCCTTTTTAATTTTATTTTTCTTCAAACTAATTAGTTTAACTAATAAAATAATATATAATTTAAGGATACATAGTATATTAATTAATTAAATAAAATATTTAATTTTATTAATCTCTTTAAAAAATTAACTAAGTTTTATAGTTAGAATCGGGGCACTATCATTTTTATCCAAGCTTGTGATAAAATTTGGGATTTCTCATGTATGTGTGATGTTTTTTCCCTCTTACAAAAATAATCTTTTTTGACAGGGAACATATCAAAACAGTTAACTGCATTGAAAATTTGAAATTTGTAAGCTCAATGTGACTTGAATCAGTCAAATTTGATTCTAAAATGTGGTGAGAAGTATATGGTACTACAAAGTAATTACATATAAGCTTCAAATTTATAATTGAGTTTTTTCTAAAATGTAAGTTTTATTATAGAAAAGTTAAGATATTTATTGTATTTTTTCAACTTTACCTAAATTTATTATCCTACTTATCCTCTTTATAAATAAGGATATAGTCTAAAAAATGTTTTATTTTAATGTTTTTAGGTAATTTTAACAATTTCTTGACAAACTTAAATCAATTATTTGAAGCTTATATTCAAGGGTGGATGGAGTATTTATGAGTGAAAAATATAAGTGTTATTAAATCATGAAGCACATGTTTATTATACGTATAACACATTATTACTTGTTAATTATATAAAATGTAATTAGATATAAATTTCATGTATTTTCTTAGCGTTAAATAACTCGTTTAATATTTGTTATTTATTATTTAATATACTTCTTTCTGGGGTTTTATATATCAATGAATAATGCTGATCATGTCACTGTGGGGTTAACGAAGGCGATGCCGTTAAGGTGAACGTCACCGTCACCGTCACCGTTACTTGGTCCCCATTAGGCCATAACGGAGGTAAAGGGATACAGATGGGGATAAAGAAAAAGGCAAGGGTAGAAAGCGTACATAAACGTAGAAGAACGAACTCCCGGCTCGCTTTGTGTATGTGAGAGAGCTGTGCCTATCATATATATAACCACACAGCGGCATGTTCTCCCTAAAAACTTCATCATCAAACCACCCTCTCTTCTCCTTCCTGCCTTCCAATCTTCCATACATCCCTCTCTTCTCGTATCTAGGGTTCCCTGAAATCCCCCATTGTCTTGTGCTTTCGTGATTCGATACAGTTTCTTTTTTGCTGCTTAGGAAGAGGATCGTTGTGGCTCTCAATGGCCACCTCAACTATGAAGTCTCAGCCTCTCCACAACTTCTCGCTCCCTTTCTTGAAATGGGGAGGCAAGAATCAGACCAATACCAGCCACCGTTGCCGCCGTCAGACATCCGGCGACTCCTCCCAACCAATCGCCGACCAAAACTCTGAGCCGGAGTCGGAATCCGAAACCCGAGCTCACAAGGTCGGATCGAGAACTGCCAGAAACCGATTTGTGTTCTCTTCGGGCTATTCTGGAGAGAAATCTCTGAGGCAACGACAGCAACATGAGCCTTTAGAGACAGTGAGTAACAATGAAACTGATGATGAAGCTGGAGTGAGGAGGAGGGAGACAGAGGACGCTGAAGAAGCTGAAGCTGAAGATTTAGTGCAGAAGCCATGGAATTTGAGGCCGAGGAAACCAATATTCTCGAAAGGCGCGGCGGAGATCGGAGTAGGGCCTTCGAGGCACGGAGATTTTGCGGAAACGGCTCCGGCGGTTACCGCTGTTCATTTGGTTCAGCAAGAAGATAACCATCCGCAGCCAAAATCACGTCGCCTGAGGGGTTCCACGGAGACGCAAAATACGGAGACAAATAAGAAGAGGAGATTCTGGATCGCTTTGTCAAAGGACGAGATTGAAGAGGACATATTCGTGATGACTGGGTCGAGGCCCGCTCGAAGACCTAAGAAAAGACAAAAGAATGTGCAGAAACAACTTGATGTATGGGTTCTTTTCTTCTTCATTTTTCTTGTTCACATGGATTATCTACTTGCGTGGATTTTGATCATGCTTTATCTTAAATGACCTTTCTTGTTAAAATTCAGACTGTTTTCCCTGGCTTATGGTTGGTGGGACTCTCTGCGGATACTTACAAGGGCTTAAGTACTCCAGCAAAGGTACTTTTTCGACTCTTCTCTCTGATATTGAATGATTGATCATAGTTGTTTAAATAATTGAAGAAGCTATAGATATAATGCAATCTGCAAACTGGCCGACAACTCTATGCTCTATCTGTTTTTAAGACGGGTATTGGGGATCGGGTCTCTGGCTCTTGGGATATTTAACGAGAAAGCTGATCATTTGATGCTGCGTCTTGCAGAGGTAGAGAGAAGCCGTAGCGAGTTGCAGCATGCAAAATGGCTTGAGGACCTTCTGGCTTCAGTAAATCAAGAATCTTGAATGGAGGTACTAATGCGCTGAATTTCGTGTAGATCAAATGAATTACAAAGATGAATCCTGGAAGTGAAAGTCGTTAATTCCTTCCGTTATGTTTTATAGCAATAGGCTTAAGATGCAGGTGTTCAGTTTAATTGGTGCTCTTAACTTCTTATCTATTCAGCTGTAACCGAAGGACAAATATATAGATGGTTAATAGCGTGAATTTAGTGACAACTTTAAGCGTGTGACTCTGGAAGTTTTCTGTTCTGGGTTTTCTTTCATTGAATAAATTTTGATTCTTCAATTGTTCACAATGTTTGACAGGCTTCCCTACGTTGTTGGGGGGCAGAGTAGCAAGTATACAGTTGTTTCGCGAACCCTCAATTCAATTCTGGATTTGTTATCGGAGGCACCTCGTGCCTCCTAGCTCTGGTTGAGCCATTTTGGAAGAAGAACCTTGACGAGGTTGAAAGTTAATAACCATGGCTGCATGCTTTGTGAGTGTGCCCTCAACGTGTGGATGTTTCATGTTTTCAATTTCATGAATCCGCTTTTTTGAACTCTGCATTGATAATTTGATATTGATGAGTCATCTTCGGCATCGTATGAAGAGTAGCAAGATCATTTACAAAACTGGAGAGCCACTAAAGGGCTCTTTAGAATGTGTATCTTGTTCTTCTACTTCTTGCCTTTTTTTTTTTTTTTGTTGGCAAGTGTGGTTTTAAAGAAAGTAAAATGGCAAGAGATCTTGTCAGTTTGTGCCGTTTTGTGCTTTGACATTCTGGCAAGTTCTCATTTGTTCTGAGCATTTTATTTGCTTTGCAGCTTTTGAGCAAAAAAAAAATATTTGCTATGCAGCTATAGCAAGTAATTTGAGGGCAGCTAAGGTTAATAATACTGCCATCAGGAACCAAATGGTTTCCAGCAACTCAAAATGCATTGAGTTGTGCTAGTGATCCTCACTGAAAGAGAATCAGGTACTTTAAGTCTTTATTTTTTAATTTTTTTGCCAATCAGGTACTTTAGTTGTTTAGAGTGCATATAATCAAGTGAAAAACACAAACCACAGGCCTAAGCCATTGGTGGATTTTATAAGTTGTGAGACTCTATTTGAGAGCTATATTTTTTGAACAATCCTCAGGTCTTGTCCACTTTCTTTGCTATAAGAGTTCCCTGCAACAAACTATGGTCTGAAGTCTGAATCATCTTCAGGCCCATATTTTCCTTCCCAATTATTCTTGTTAACTGGCATGCATGTCGAGCCATTTTTCAGCATTAGTGTGTAAAAATTTCAGTGGCTTTTAAGCCACCGACCTAGTGAAAAAAAAGCCCAATTTTTTCCGTTTGGATTGCCCATTGCGTTGGCTTAATTTTAAGTCAAAAAAGCTCAAAAAGTCAGTTAACGAAAAAGCTCCAGAATCCAATTTTTTCCATAACGCTCTTAGCTTTTTGATTTTTGACGTGGACCCCGCCACTTCTACCACCATCAATCCAAACACAAATTATTATCTATAACCTGACTTTTTTCCTACCGAGCTTTTTTTAAAGTTAGATAGCTTTTAAGCTATTGTTCCTACCGCCAACCCAAACAGGCCCATAGTCTTCTTCCTCCTTTGTTTTATCAAACCATATATGTGGTGTTATTTTCATGATAATCAGTATAGGGTTTTCATTTATGAGATGATTGGTAAAAGTTTTCTACCAACATCTTTTCAATGGTCGGAAGCATATGTTTTAGTTGGTCAACTATATCCTTCTCAATTCTCATTGTCTCTCTCAGGGTTCAACTAACGCTGCCACGAGGAGAAATATAAAAATTATTTCCCTTGACGAATATAATCAAAGTAATTTAGGGTGGGACCATGAATGGAATTTAATAAATTGTAGGGCTAGGTTATGCGCTGAAATATTATTTTTTTCACTGTTTTAAATTTACCAATAACTTGTGAGTTTTTTTAGTTATAAATTCTATATCTTATATATATTGATTCTTATTCTATTGCATTTATTATTCATATCAAATTTTTTCTATATCATATAACGTATATATATTCGGGCAAAAAAACATGTATATATTATAAAACAAAGATGTATATTTTCTTTGTTCTAAATATCATATTATGTATAATATTTTTTCCAGTTTCCTTTATACTTCTTCTTCTGACTTATTCAATTTTGTCCCTTTAATTTGTGGACAATTTCATCAAAATAATGTAAGTTTTAAACATCAGTAAAAAGCAGAGCCATTCCGGACAAAGCTCGGCTGTGAATTTTAGTTCATGAGAAAAAGAGAGCCTAAATAGAAAGTAGGGCGATGATGGAAATTTAAGATGATTACACGCGCTTGTATATTCGAATGGTATATATTACAAACATGGGTGGTAACGGTAATGGATGGGTCCCATAAGTGATTTTTTTTTTTGAGAAAAACTAGTGGGGTTGTTAAAATGGGCATGGCCATGAAATGAAGTGGAGGTGTTATGCTAAATTACAATTACAAATATAACATTGTGATGAGTAGATAAACATGCAAGCTTCATAAAGTGGATAGGAAAAATCGTGACGTGAGGCGACAGGCGCCAGCAGAATCATGCCCCTGTTATAAAATTTGCAATTTTTCAAACGACGATAAAAGGTGGTTTGAATTAGTGATAATAGAAGTGATTTTTTTTTAATATGACTTTTGTAAACTTAAGATAAGATAAAAGTGATACTACTTCCGGTCCTAATTATAAAAGCTAGTTGACTTTCTTTGGAGAGATTAAGGAAGCTAAATAAATTACTTAATCATCTTATATGTTAAATATTCTTAGATTATATATTAACTTATTAGTCAAACTAATAAATTTGAAGAAAAAATAAAAATAAAAATACTTTAGACTAATTTAGTTAGCTCCAAAAAAGTTAACTAGCTCTTATAATTAGGACCGGAGGAAGTATTGTAAATGTAATTTATGTTTAGATTGACGGTGGTAGAAGTCTATCTGCACAATGAAAAGCATATCTTGATGGCTTCTTGTTAAAAATAACCTTTGACCTAAAACCCCCCTTTGAAAAAATGTTAACCCAAACACCTCATTTTACTGACTCCTACCATTTTTTTTTCCACTTTTTCAGCCGCCGCCACCACCTTCTTCCCAAGCATGCCCAAAAATAATTGACCCTGCTTTTGTAGACCAATCACAAGTTAGACCTATGTGCAGCAGACACGGATGTTGGAATTATACCTCCATAAATTAGCTCAATTTCCGTTATAGCTAATGCGATCATGTCTTTGTTATTTCATCAGTGTAACGCGGTGAATGGAAACGCGTATGGGGGTGAATTCAAGTTAACTCGAGGAAGCATCAGTGCAAAAGCATATTTCTGCTGCTGGGCCATTTTCAAATGAAATGTTGCATTCTCAGGAGAAGCAGCTTCCCTGGGAAGAAGATGGGTGGAAAGCTTCGGAAGAAGCATTTTCTTGTTGAAGAGCTGATAACAATTCTCAATTGTAGGATATCAAAACGCAAAATGCAGGGGAAGCGTGTTGGGTCCACAACTTACAAATTTCAGGATCAAAACCTCTATCTAGCTCTATTACCACGTGAACTAGACAAGATGGAGCATGGACACTAACGAACCAAACTTATCTCCTACAATCCTATCCTTAATATAGAAGTTAATCAATAATTAAAATTAGCTCTTATAAGACCCCAATCAATTTTGTCTCCTAATTTTTTTTTAAAAAAATTATCCCTAATGATTGTACACACTAAGAGCCCGTGTGGTATACAGATTCGGTGGGAAGAGAAAGGAGAATTAGCAAGTTCCTCTATTTGATATGCATTTTGGACAGATCTTTCCAGGAACTAATCTTCCCTTATATGTGGGAAGATCATATCTCACCAAAATTGGTGGGATTTCAAGTTCCCATGTCATTGTTCACATTTTTTGATAAATTTACCGCTTAAATTTGAACTTGACAGGAATATTCAAATTTAAGTTCAAACTTGGTGATTTTTTTTTTTTTTTTACACAAGTTCGAACTTGATAAAAGTATATTCTTAAAAAATATATTTTAGTAAAATAATATCTTTCTTTTTTATTTTGAATTAATTACTTTTGAAGGTAAAATAGACATTTCTTAATTCTTTACCAACTACTACCCCTTCATTTTCTTCCTACAAAACAACTCATCTTTCAAAATTTTCCTTTCTTTAATTTTTTCCCATACCAAATGGACCCTTAGAGGAAGGAAGGGAAGGGCAGGGAAAGGAAGATATTGAAATATGAAGAAGATGATTTGAAGGAAGATGAGTTGTTTGGTAGGAAAAGAATGAAGGAGTAGTAATTGATAAAGAATCAAGAAATGTTTATTTTATCTTCAAAAGTAATTAATTCAAAATAAATAATAATAATTTTTTTTTCTAAAATATTTTTTTAAAAAATATGCTCTTATTTAGTTCGAACTTGTATAAAAAAATTCCTCACCAAGTTCGAACATCCCACCAAGTTCAAATTTGAGGGGTAAATTTGTTAAAAAAAATGTGAACAGTGACGTGGAAACTTGAGATCCCACTAATTTTGGTGTGATTTGATCTTCCTACATATAAGAGAAGATTGATGGGCTCGGGAAGATTTGTTTAAAATGGTACCAAACTGATAAACTTGCTAATTTTCCTTTTCCTTCCTATCAATTCTGTGTACCAAATGGGCCTTAAGTTCCTTTCTCTCTTCAAAGTTTTCCTGTACCAAACGAGGCCTAAAGATCTTCTATACAAATATACAATAGTAGTCAAGGTGAAATATGATTTTTTAGGAAAAGTAACCCATATTTGTTATTAAATAATCAACCCATATTTTTTGAAGAGATTAAGATAACTAAATAAGTTACTTAAGCATATGTTGTATATCATTAGATTGTAGGGATAAAGGTCTTAAATGCCATGGAAGTTTTCGTTCAGGAGCACTGGTAAGATGGAAGTTTTTTTTGGACCAAAAATGCCACGGAAGTTTTCGCTGAGGAGTAATTTTGCCTCGGAAGTTTTCACTAAGGAGCAGTTTTACCCTGGAAGTTTTCACTAAGGAGCAATTTTGCCCTTCTGTCCCCAAATATTAAATTTGACTATTAAATCAATCAAAAACCACACATGTTATGCCTTGAAAAGGTCAAACTTGGAGTCAGAGAATGAGATCCTTGAGATGTTGAGCTCAAAGCAGCCAGAATGTGTGAAGCCGAACTGGTCAAAGGGACTAAAAGTTCGACTATCACAAAACCCAAAGGAAGTATCACCTATGATCTAAGCAAATGATCAGTTTATACAAACGTAAATATTATCACTATTGATTTGTTTTACTGAACCAATTTTTGGAACAATTCATTTCTCATTTTGCGTTTTATTTGCATTTTGTAACAGACCTTTCAGTCCCTTTGACCAATTTGGCTTCACAAATTCTGGCTGCCTTGAGATCAACATCTGAAGGATCTCCTTCTCTGGCTCCAAGTTCGACCTTTTCAAGGCATGACATGTGTGGTCTTTGACTGATTTAGTAGTCAAATTTAATATTTGCAGACAGAAGGGAAAAATTGCTAGGAAAATTGCTACGTTTTGTAAACTTCTGGGGCAAAATTGCTCCTTAGTGAAAACTTCCGGGGTAAAATTGCTCCTCAGTGAAAACTTCCGTGGCAAAAATGATACTTCCGGGGCAAAATTGATATTTCCTATGAACTTCCGTGGCATCTTTGGTCAAAAAAAAAACTTCCGTCTTACCAGTGCTCCTGAGCGAAAACTTCCATGGCATTTAAGACCGTTATCCCTAGATTGTATATCAATTTATAAATCATACAAATTTAATTTGTAGAAAACAATATAAATACTTTATCTTTAAAATATTTTTATTATATTCCTTAATTTCTTAAAAAACTAAATCTTATATTTAGAATCATAGAAATCTTTTTTTTAAAAAAAAAAACGAAGTCTTACATTTTTTTTTTAAAAAAAAGAAGCCACTCAAACAAAGATAATTAGGGCAACTATCAAAACCCTTTCGCTGAGAATTGAGATACAACTTCATCAGCCCAACGTTTTTGAGGATGGGCAAGTGAATTCCATGATGGGAAAATCATAAATGTTACACCATATTCTACGGTGGCCTGTGATTCATTAGCCCAGCCCACATAGCTGATCATGATCAAAAGAAACGATGCTAACTTAAATATTACTTGTTAAATATAGAATAAAGTTTACAATAGTACAATTTACCTAAAGTTTTATGACGTCTGATAAATCTATACAACATTAAATGTATTAAAATGTAGGGAAAATCTTAAATTAATGATTTCCCACTAAAACGAGTTATCAATTACATTACTGATATTGTTAACCTCATTATTCTTACCGGCAATAGAATTTTAAAGCTGAACTAGTATTTTTCTGTTATTTTTCTAAGATGTACTTCAAAGTTCAAATTCAAATAGCAACGATGAAAATCCATCTTCCTTATCAGTGAAAATATTTGGGCCTTACTTAGACAATATATTTATGCCTGTATGGTGTTTTTGGCTGAGACTAAATGTGAGAGGATTGAGAAGCTGCAATGTGTAAGTAAGCTTGGTTTTGATGGAGCAGCTTGTGTACCTAGTGTGGGGAAATCTGGTGGACTTTTTGCAACATGGAAGTCTGAACGAATCAATGTAGATATTATTCATCAGGGAAGACAACTGTTCCACCTACGTTGTTGTTTCCCTAGAGGATGTTTTTTCTTTATCACTTCAGTTTATGCAATTCCTGACTACCAGCATAAAAATTTGTTGTGGACTGAGCTACGTAATATTGCATCATCAATGGTGGATCCCTGGGCGGTCATTGGTGATTTCAACGACATAGCTTTCGCAACAGAGAGAACTGGTGGTTTGAATTCTCAGTCAGTTCGGTGCACCCTTTTTTCGGATAGGATGCAAGAATGTAACTTGATGGATATTGGAGCAGTGGGACCCAAGTTCACCTGGAAGGGCCCTAAGCTAAGGGGTCAGTGTAGGCTGTTTGAGCGTCTCGATCGAGTTATTGCCAGTGAGGAGTTTATCTCCACATTCTCTGACTGTTCAGTGCAGGTTTTACCTTGTTCTAGATTTTCTGATCATAACCCAATTTGTTTGAAATGTATGAATTGTTCTATTAACAGGAGAGGTAGTAGACCGTTCAGATTTGAGGCTATGTGGATATGGCATGATGATTTTTCTGATTTCTTACGTAATGCTTGGGCATCTAATGAGAATATTAGTTATTCACTGGAAATATTACAACCTCTTCTTACTTCATGGAATAAGGAGGTATTTGGTATGATTGAGCAAAAAAAGCAAAGCATTTTAAACAGGCTAGGGGGCATTCAAAGGGCCTTTAGTTATCCATATTCTGACTTTCTTTGTAACCTGGAATTTGAGCTGCAAACGAAATTGGAGAGGCTGTTGAAATTAGAAGAGATTAAATGGTTTCAAAAGTCTAGGAGTGAGTGGATTGCTAAAGGTGATAGGAATACTAGGTATTATCATCTGAAAGCCAAAATGCAAAGCAGGCGGAATAAGATTCTTATGTTGAAAGATGAGCATGGGATGTGGGTGACTGATGAGGAGGAGCTAAAGTCGATTGTTCTACGGTATTTTAAAGATATCTATTGTTCGGAACCCCAGACTATGGTTAATCTTACTACTAGATCCCAATTTCCTGTTATTGACCAGCAAATTCTTCAGGATCTCTCGGCTATTCCTTTGGATGAGGAGATTAAAGCGGCTTTATTTTCTATGGGGAGCTATAAGGCGCCGGGTATTGATGGTTTTCCTCCGTTGTTCTATAAGTCTAATTGGTGTACGGTGGGACCTGCTCTATGTGATTTTGTCAAGAAGGTGTTTAAACGGGAAGTATCTCTTAAGGAGGCTAATCAGACACTCATCTCTCTCATTCCTAAAAGAGATAGTGTTGAATTAGTTTCTCATTTTAGACCTATTTCGTTATGTACGGTGCATTATAAGTGTGTTACGAAGGTGCTGGCTATACGATTGAGAGGGATTATGAATGACCTTATCTCCCCCTTCCAATCTAGTTTTATCAAAGGAAGATGCATTCAAGACAATATTGTTGTGGGACAGGAGATCCTTCATATTATGGGGAAGAATAGGAGTAAGAAAGGTCTTATGACTATGAAGATTGACTTAAAGAAGGCTTATGATAAGATCAAATGGGTGTTTCTGAGACAGGTGTTATCTGATGTTGGCCTTGGAAGGGATTTGGTGGATATTATTATGGACTGTGTCTCTTCGGTATCGTACAATGTGCTATGGAACGGTACTAGAACTGAATTTTTCCCCTCGAAGGGGAATTCGGCAAGGTGATCCACTTTCTCCCCTTCTGTTTATTATGTGTATGGACAGACTATCTCACTTAATATGTGATGCGGTGGAAGATGGTAGGTGGGAACCTTTTTATGTTACGAGAGGTGGACCTAAAGTGTCCCACTTATTGTTTGCGGATGACTTGCTTCTATTTGGGGTTGCCACTGAGAGTCAAGCTGCATGTACGTTGAATTGTCTTCAGGAGTTTATGATTGCCTCTGGAGAGAGGATCAATGTTGCTAAGTCTTCTATGTTCTTTTCCCCCAGAGTGCCTTTGCATACGAAAATGCAAATTAAGGCAATGACGCATACGCATATTTCTAGCGAGATTGGGAGATATCTTGGTTTCCCTTTATCTCGGAATAGAAGACCTAGGGAGAAATTCCAGTATGTCATTGACAGAGTTAAAGCAAAGTTGAGTGTTTGGAAGGCTAACTGTCTTTCAATGGCAGGTAGAATTACTCTAGCAAAGTCGGTTATTAGCACTATTCCTATGTATTCTATGCTAGATGCTAAGTTACCAATAAGTGTTTGCAAGGAAATTGAACGTCTGCAAAGGAATTTTATATGGGGACATGACAGTGGTGGCAAGCATTTCCATTCGATTGGTTGGGAGCTAATTACTACTCCCAAGGAATATGGTGGCTTGGGTTTTAGAAGACTTAGCTCGGTAAATCAAGCGTGTGGTGCCAAGCTTGCATGGAACTTAATTCAGGGAGCAAGGGGGCTATGGGCTGAGGTTCTCTCTAGCAGATACATGTTGAGGGATGCGGAGTCTCTTTTATCTTATCAGCCTGGAGATTCCAAACTATGGAAATTTATTTGTGAGCAGAGAGAGGTAGTTGATCAAGGCTCAAAATGGTTAGTTCGTAATGGCTTGGTTGTTAACTTCTTTCATGACTGTTGGGCGGGGGATAACATTAAGCTTGCTGATTTTTGTCTTCGATCCTTGTCTGTGGAGGAGGAGGATTCTGTGGTGGCTGATTGGGTGGAAGAAGGAGTGTGGGATGTTGGCAAGATCAACTCTGTCATTAATTCTGATGGTTTGAGGAGAGTCTTGGCGGTCCTTCCTCCTAGGCTGGATGCTGATTTTGATATCTTGGCTTGGGGTGCATCCAGGGATGGTCAGTTTTCTATTAGAAGTGCCTATTACCTGATTGAACCTAACCCGCTTTCCCTTCGAGATAAAGTTTTTAAAGACATTTGGAAATGGAATGGAGTTGAGAGAATTGGGCTTTTTATGTGGAAGGTGGCATTGAATAAATTGCCTACCAATCTCTACTGGAGCTCATGGTCGAACAGCTCTGATGCTTGTGGTATGTGTAATTCCGAACCGGAAGATATTTTACACATACTCCGAGACTGTTTTTATGCTAGGAGTATGTGGTCTACCTTGATTAAACCTAGATATATTTCTTCATTTTTCTCCTGTGGTTTGAGAGATTGGTTAGTTTTAAATCTTAAAAACCAGGTAGGGTGTAAGTGGGAAGGGAACTGGAACCTCTTTTTTGGGGTGGCTATATGGAAATTATGGGAATGGAGGAATCAGTGTATTTTTTATTGTAACTTTGTTAAGCCATGCAATCCGGGTTTGGTCATCTCTTCTATTTGGACCAGATTTGTATCTCTTAATGTCCCCTCGGATCTTTTGAATCTGAGATGTGATGGCCAGGCTACTATTTGGGAGAGACCACCTTCTGGTTGGTGGAAGTTAAATGTTGATGGGGCAAGTGCGATCCAGACAGCTAATGCTGGTTGTGGAGGAGTGATCCGAGATTGTTTAGGTAACTGGATGGTGGGATTTACTAGATCTATTGGTGATTGTAACGCCACTTCTGCGGAGGAATGAGCTATTGTTGAAGGTCTACAGCTGGCTTGGGACTTGGGTTTCAGAAAGATTATATTGGAGTCGGATGCTGATTACGTTGTTAATATGCTTCTTGACTTATCTTTTACTTCTTGTAGCAACTTAGTATTGAGAGCTAGAGAACTGTTAGGTTTGTTGTGGCAGGTGGATGTTAGAGTTATTCTCAGGGAGTGTAATAGAATAGCGGATGACTTGGCCAAAAGGGGTATTTCCAATTCTATGTTGCTTGAGGAATGTCCTACTAGCTTAAGAGTCTGGGTGGATCAAGAGTGTTTGGGATTAAATTCCCCTTCAGTGTAATTCATTTTCTTTCTCTGTAGGCTTTTATGCCATCATTAATAGCAAAAAAAAAAAAAATTGATAGAAATAGAAATGGACATGAAAATTGATATGAAGATGAACATGTTTAAAAGTATGTTTAGTATATCATCAAAATGAGACCAAATTTTTGCATGAAGAGATTAAAAAAGTGACCCTATAATTTTTTTTTTAAAAAAAATAAGGTGTAAAAATGTACTTAAATTTTTATTCAAAAAGCATTCAATACTAAATACTTTTTTTAGAAAAAAATAAAAATAACATGACCATTAAATCTAATTTAACATAGTCATAGAGTGGATCGCACACTATTTTCATGAAAATATTAAAATGCCTCTAATTCAAAAAAACACACACACAGCCATGTCCTTTTTTCCATTCTGGATCATGTTGTAAAATGATTCATGTTTGCGTCCACCTTGCCGGAAAAATCGAACAAGGGGACAGGGCCGGAGATCCATGGAGCCATGCCCCTCTATCTATCAGCTCAAAAGAGAATTGATGAAACGAAGAAGGGCAGCTAATTTCTGGGGGGGGGGGGGGGGGGGAAAAAAAATCTTCTCAAAAGAGCAGCGACCCCCTATACCCTTCCATCGGTTCATCAGATCCAAATTCAGATCAGCAAAATCTGCCCTTCTCCTTCAGTTTTGGGGCAACGACAACCATGGCAGGGGTTTGGGTACTTCGGAAGTTGGGTAGTCTAAGCTCTGCAAGAGTACTTCAGAGGCTTGCAGGTGTTGTCGAGATCTGCAGGGGTACTTCGGAGGTTGGATAGTCTAGGTCGGTATCGTTGAGGGCTGCCGTCACCGTCAAGCTGTTGGACTCTTCAACATCGGGATCGTTGTTTGGGTCTTTGGGTTGCCACTGCCTATTCTCTAATCTGCGAGTTCGTCTGAATATAACTCTGCAAAATCCAAGTTCCCATACCATATTCATGCCTATCAGAATTGCCCATTTTTCGGCTTCAACAGAAAAACATATGCAACGGAATTTGAGCCACAAGATTCGAATATATAATTCTTCTATGGATTATTGAATTAGGGATACTCTCAAAGTTATCAAACTCATGAGTCTAAGTAAACTCATAACAGTGACGTAGACTCGTATTGCAAACTCGTAAGAGTTTACTTTTATTATTAAATAAGTATTACTAGTGTATAATTAAGAAATTAAAATATAAAAATGATAACAATGTCATTTAAATATATTTTAAATCTAAATAATTAAAATTAAATCTATCAACATTCATTATTTATTATATTTAATAAAGAAATTTCTATGAAAATTTATATATAAAGCCGTTGAGTATGATCAAATCAATAAAAGTGACACGAGTTTAAGGGTAAGTTAACACAATTTTATAAGTTAGAAACGTAAAAACGGTAAACTCGGTGTATAAACTCGTAAGTTTGACCGAGTTTACAACTAGCACGAGTTTACCATTGACTCGACTCGTTTTTCTAAGCTAGAAGCGTAAAAATGATATATTCAGAGAGTCAACTCACGAATTTGACAACAATTGATAGTCTTACTTGATCTTCAGGCCGGCTGAATTCTGTTATAAGTTGCGCCAATTCCACAACTTCCAGGTTACAACTCCAAGATAACCGTGTCCATGGAATTCACTTTGCTTTAACTTTATATTGGGCCACAGAATGCAATATGGCCCAACTTAATGCTTTAGGATCGGCAAATTTGACTCGAACATGTTTCCTAAGAGGTCCACAAGACAGCCCAACCCATTTCATTGTCTTATGAATTTGCATCGGCCCATTGGAAACAATCCATTATCTAACAAAAATTATTTTGCTCGTTAACGTGTAATTCATATAAATATTCTTAAATATCAAGGTCCATAATCTCATTCTTGTGAGGGAGTAATATTTTAGAACAATTCATAACTCTTTCAATAACTGCATCCACTCAACCACTCGATTCTGATAAATATAAATACTTTTAAATAATTTATTTAACTTGTTCAATATTTTAAAATTAATTAATTGAATATCATATGGAGGACTAGAGGAAGTGATCTGTTTTCTTTTCTTTCTATTTAATGGAAAATGAATCTTTCTGATAATTGTTCATTCGTGTATATGGTTGGAAGCTACATTTTAGAAAAGAAAATTATGGACGACAGGTTATTCTGTTTATGTTGTTTCGTATATAACAGGATGTTTTCTGTCATACCTAAATAATCATAGCCGTTCATGATTATGCTGCTGTACAGCCCATGATCGCCATTATTTCTGACGAATATTCATGCTCTTATATATCTAGCTGTATAACTATATATTATACTCATTCGAAGTCGATTAAAAACGCAAATAATTAAAGGGATCTGAATCATCATGAGTGACAGGCAATTAAATTAAGAGTGTGTGGAGAGCAGGAAGATCTGAGATTCTGAATGAGTAATAATAATTAAGTTGGCGTACGGCTCGAAACTCCTTGTGGTGTTCCAAAGACCAGATAGTTAATTAAGCTACCTAGCTTGCCCTCGTAACAATCAATTGCTGTGATGATCGATTCAGTTTGGTAGCGACATGGAATGATGATTTAGTATTTGAATATTAGTGCTAGTAGGCCACGTTTTTGGATCTCTGGGGACACACATGCAAACGCAGCTTTACAGCGTATTTAGTTTGATAGGAGAAAAGGTTGGAGAGAGAAAAATTTTACTTTATTTTCATTAAATTGTACATAGAAATTTTTCAATATTTTATAGCTATGTAAAAGATAAAATAAAAAAATCCATTAATGATAATTTAGTAAAAGTTCTCCTTTCATTCCGCTCAAACCAAACACACATTTAAGGTCACTGCTTTTGAATCCCCTCTCTCCCTCCCATCATTTCCTAATCTTAACTTATTTTGGGTGGGCCCTCATTAATTAATGCAGCTTCTAGTTCAACTAATTCAAATCAAAACTGAATATTATAAAATTTTTAGTCTTAATCATTGTCCCATGCCCTCCTATTATTACTCCTAACTCTTTTCATCATTTCACGAATCCGAATGATTGCTTCCGTGTTGGCCAACGATTTCCGTATATCTTTTTTTCCCCAAAAAAAAAAAAAAAACTATGAAAAAGGCACTTCAAATTACAATAATGATATGCGTCATGGTCATTTTAGTCAAATCCTGCCTTAACCCTTTAAAATATTACACATGAGAATATTCTGTATGACATGTCCACTGATTAATTTTCCATTAAATCATAAAAAACTCGGCCATACTTATTAAGAGCTTTATCAATTAAATCATGCTCCCAACCAATATTATTGAGCAGATGTAGACACTTCGATATATAATTAATATTTAATAAACAATCAAGGGCATTTGTGCGGGTCATTAATTATTAATTATTAGTATTATAACTTGATAGTAATACAATAATTAAGCCAGAGAAAAGCCGGTCCAGCAAGCGCACGTGCGAACCAACAAGAACATAATCATCGATTAACGATATAAACCGATCCATGTAAAGGATTCGTCTAACCGCTAATCACATGGTGGCCAGATCACCGCGTCACGTGGCCAGATATTGCGGGACCCACCCCCGGAGCGAATAATAACGGAGCCAAGCCAACTTGGCCTTCAACACGTTTGGGAAATCCGGGGATCCAACGGTGGCGGATTGTTTCATGGTGTTGGATCAGACGGCCTGAAGGATGATGACCGACTTAGCCGGTGACGAAGGAGAGAGGAGGTTACAAAATGAAACTGAGTTTGACCGTTGACCGGATTAAAAAAAATAGAAAAGTGGTGTTTGACCGAGAAAGTGGTGGTGGGATAGACATTCTACACGTGTGCTTTGCTGTCCGTCGGCATTATAGAGAATGGTGGGCCAAGTAGGATCCACGTGGGGTGGCCACACAACCCAACACCTTTTCTTTGCAACTTGCTTACTCTTTATGTATTTCTTCATTTCGAAAAAAACTATTTAATTTATTATATTTAATATTTACTTGCAACTTGTTTGGTTTCTTTATTTTGTCTCCGTTGTAATTTTCCTGCGAACATGCCTGTTACGAGTACCAATTAACTGGAACCACTACATACGCATCATGTTCTTTCATATTATTATGATCAACAAGGACAACTGGACTTATAAATAGGAACAGAGTGGTACAATTTAAGTAATTTCCAATATTATCCCTACTAATTACACTAAACTCTAATATTATATTAATTATTACTCTCACCTACTACACTTATTAATTAGGGGCATCTATGAAAACAAATAATTAATGTCTTTTAAGAACAAGTAAGTGTTTTATAAAAAGAACCAAATAAACTTGCTATTGATACCTTGTAATAAGGATCAAAGGAAATAGTTTATCAGCCAAACTAATTTATTTGAATGTGAAAATAAAAATAAATTAGTTTCTTTAATTTCTTAAAAAAATCAAATTAATCTTATAATTAACCCGAATAAATCAAGTGAAAAAAGTCATTTTTCTCTTGCGAATAAATAGACTCTAATAATCATTATGTAAGAATGGCGGGGTAATTCGGGAAAGGTGGGAGAGAAGTATTCTCTAAACAGAGAGAGGGAAAAAAGGGCGTGGGGGGGCGGGGGGGGGAGACAAAAGAAATCAAAAGGAGATTGGTGATGATGAGGACATGACTAAGTCAGGTGTGAAGTCTAATCGATCTCGGGGTGGAGAGTTGGGTCCCACTTGGGTTGGAGAAACTGAAATGGGAGCACCTAGTACGCCCTACCTCCAATCATTGAACACCAACACCAAGCCATACAAATCTGGGGGTAACATGGTCATTCGCATCCGCCAAGGAACTCCCAGGGTCCGCTCTTCACGTGCCTTTCACGTGCTGGCACCCCTGTACGGAGCCACCACTCACCCCCCGGGGCCCATCTTTCCTTTGTCCTTTCCCTCATCCTGACATTACTCCCCCTCTTTTGCTAATTTTCTTCCACAATCAAGTTCAAATATTGGGAAAAACATCAAAATCAGAAGTTTTTTTTTCTATAAAAAATATCCAACTAAAGCACTTTTGGAAGTAATTACCAAACTAATATATTTAAACACGTTGACTGATAGGATGTCATTAGTCACATCGAAAAGTCTAACGCCACTAGGTAGTCACGTACGGGCTTATCACACTACCGGTGGCGTGATACAGTATCACGCCACCGCTAGTGTGATAGGCCCGTACGTGACTACCCAGTGACGTTAAGCTTTACGACATGACTAATGGTGTCCTATCAGTCAACGTGGTTGACTGCATTAGTTTGGTAAATTTGTTCCAATCTGCTCTAATTAGGTAAATAAAAAATAAAAAATTATTATTTTGGTGTTTTCTCCTCAAATATCAGTAGTATTAATTAAATCAAGCCTTTATTCGTTTCAATTACTCCTAAGATCTAATTTGTATATTTGTCAAGCTTCTGAAACTCAAATCGGTCATTAGATTGAGTAGGGCATTAATTAGGTTAAATTTTAGTGGGTCAGATTGAAATCAAATCACAACTAAAATGGACCAAACCAGTGAGAAGCGAAAGATTTCAGGATAATTAATATGAAATTTTTAGAAATCTTTTTTTAAATTGATTAAGATAACCCCAAAACCGGGTTGATGGCCAGACCTAATTGGTTCTCCAGTTTTCAATTCGATCTGGTCGGTTTGGTCTGGGTCTCAAAACACTGATATTTATACGCTAAATCATGTCTCACATTTAAGTAACGTAGTAGTACTCCCTCCCTCCCGTGATAAACATGAGTTAGTATAAAACTAATTCATAGATGTTAAAAAATTAATTAAGTTTTTTATGAGATAAAAATTTACTACCTCCGGTCCTAATTGCATGAACTCTTTTATAGTGTAATTTACACTATGAAAATATTCTTATAATTAGAACTGAAGGGAGTTCTATTTTTATCCAAATATAAGCAATTTATAATGGGTGTCAATAAAAATAGTTAAACATATTAAATTTAAGTAATTTTCTATTATCCTTATTAATTTCATTAAATTTTAATATTATATTAATTTCTACTAGTTTCCCAACCCTTGTTAAGTGTGGGCATATATAATGAATAATTGAGGAGCCAAGTCTTAAAATGGTCAAATGTCTTATGAATCAACAATCCTACTCATACTTTTCATCGAACAACTAGCTTTGAGGAGCCGAGCATATAATGAATAATTGACACATCCTTGTAAATAATCTGATATTAAAGTGATGAAAAGGCCTTTATCATGGAGATGCAAGTGAATATGGGTATCATACTAGAACGGGTTTGGATTCTCTCAGAATCCTTTTTCTTATTTTCTTTTCAGTATTAGATCTCCATTTTCAGATTTTTTTAAAAAATAGATGGTCCAGATTTAATATTTTATAAAAACATTATTTTGAACATGAAAAAATAAACTTAACTGTTAAATAATAATCTACACAATTTATACATGTAATACAAATAAAATTAATAAAAAAAATTAATTTATAAAATTTGAATCGCCTATTTTTTTATCTAAGGATGAAAATAGGATTATGAGAAGAAAATTAGAAAAAAAATTCTAAATCTGCTCTTTCTTAAACAGAACCAAGGAAAGGGGAAAGTCAGTGGAGCACCTTAATGTTGGAAAAGTGGCATGGTTTTAGGAGAAAGGAGAAGGTGGGGGTGGGGGTGGGGGGCCTGGTTTCACGTGGAGGTCACGTGAGCCTCGTACAGGGTCCCCCGGGGGAAGAGATGGGTGGATTTGTCGGGTAGTGGGACAGGGGGAAATGAGTGAGGATGGATGATGATTTGAATAAGTGAGATCTATTATTGGGTTCTGTGGGAACACGTGGGACAGCTATCACGCACTCGTGGGGACACCCTTAATCATCACCCGACATCTTGTCTCGCCTTTTCTTTTTTCTTTTTAAGTTCCCCACCTCTAATTAATTATTAATCCCCCTCCCTCATCCAATTCAAACCCTATTATACTCAAATCATTGTTTCTCCTCCTCATTATAACTATTCACACCAATCGGAGTCAGCTTTGACCGCCCCACTTTGATTCTTTCCAAGTAGAAACCCATCCCATGAAATTTAGCTCATTTTGTCCCATAATGACCTTCCTCCTTTTAAAATAATAAAAAATAATGCTATATTAATATCACTGTCTCCCCAGTAAATCTTGCCTTTTCTTTATGAGAGAGTTCTGAAGATGCGCGAATTGCTAAAGGAAGTATGCAATCATTAGTTTTTAACAACCATGGAGAAGAAGTGGACTGGCTTGCCTGGAAATTAGGTGAAAGAAGTGAGGGTAAAGGAGGGAAAGCGGCAATTATTGGTTCTGTATAGGCCATGGGGGCAAATATAAAGATAAGAATGAAATAAAAGCGTCATGACTCGTGACAAATCAATGAACGATATAAAGCTATCAGTGAGGAGTAACACTGTTAACTAAGGTGTTGGTCTTCACCCAGAGAGGAAGAGGTTTAATAGCCGCTAGTCGATGTAAAAATCTTATTGGTGAGAGATCTGTAAGTACTTTTGTAAGCGCTTTTTAAGCTTGGAATATTAAAAAGAATATTGAGGATTTATAACTCTCGTGGTTAGTGTGTGCCTTTACGATTTTAGAAGAAATGAAAAAAAGTCATGAGGAGATGAAGCAGGCGCGAGTGGGATGAGGAGAATGTGAAGGAAGGGCGGGATTGGGTGCGGTGGAATCCACGCGGGGAAGGGGAGAGTGAGAGGAGGAGGGAGGTGGGGGCAGGGGAGTTCCAATGATTGTGAGGAGGAAGATGTCGGAAGGGGGAGGGACAAGATGACACAGAGGAGTTTGTTGGGGGCGGGGGAGGGTGGGGCCCGTGGGGGGGGGGGGTTTAGTTTATCGGGAGGGTGAGGGAGCACGTGTCGAGGAGGCAGGCATGTTGGTCCACGTGAGGGAGGGACAGATTTTTCTTCCACGCTTCCCTCAAATGCGCAGCCCCCTCCTCTTCCCACGTGAACTCCACTCTCCCTTGTCCCCCTTTCCCTCCCTTTGCTAGCCTTTTCCTCCCAACACACAAATCTGGTTTCAGCATGGACAGTATCTTCAATAATGATGGACCTCCTCTCCCCCGCTTTTCATGTCATTTTATAATCAAATATTTATTTCTTATTGAATAAATAATAAATAAACTTTTAAAAAATACTTTATATATTAGCTATCCAAAAAATTGTTCATTTTATTAATGATTTTAAAATTATTATTTACCAATTGTAAATCACAGATTTTCAAATTATCGTTATTACAAGTCAAATTTTTTGTTCTACATACAAGTCCACATGTATCCTTATTTAATTGGAAATATCTGAAAAAAATGTCACTTGAATATCAAAATTTCAAATAGATGATTTCCTAAAATAAGTTGTTAATTATTGTAGTGTTGTTGTTAATCTCATTACTGTTGTTATTAGGATTTTGAAGTTAATATAATACTTTTCTGTTGTCTTTCCTATTTAATTTTTGTTGGAAATAAGAAAAAGGAGATAGCGGCGTTAATGATTTGTAAATGTAAAAAAAAAAAGGAGTAAAATTGAAATTTTTTTCTCAAATTCAAACATATTTAATGATTTGACTTTCATTTCTACTAAAAAAAAATTAGTTGGCCTATAAAACTCATGTGTATGAGTTATTTAAAATCAATTTACAATAAGAGTAAAAAAACTAGTACTCCCTTTGATCATAATATAAAATATTTAAAAGAAAATTTTAGTTCAAAATATAGGACATTAATAGACTCATTAATTTGACCTGAAAACAAAAACAAAAACAGGCTCATTAATGATAATTTTTCACCTTGAAAAAGAAAAAAGTGATACTCCAAGATAATAAATACATATTTGAAAATCATATTTTTAATAAGGACAAAATAGGTAAATTTTATTAATTTAGGAAAGAATAAATATTACATTCAGTTCTAAATACAAGACTCTGTTTTTTGAGAGATCAAATAAGCAAATTAAATTACCCAAATGTATTTGTATTTTCATTTTTTAAAACTAATTTTAAAACTTGTAAAGTGATATATAATCTAAGGGGTTTAAACTTCTCATGTTGCATGAAAAGAAAAAGATTCTTACACACACATAAAATAATGGGACCCACACATATATATAATGCCAATTATATACATAAGTGTGTGTGTGGGTCCCATCATTTTAAGTGTGTGACATGAAAAAACACTTCTCTTACAACATGAGAAGTATTTTTCCCATTATCTAATGATACACAACATATGATATGATTAAGTAAGTTATTTTTCTTCTTTAATCTCTTAAAAAAATTAAGGGTTAAGTGCCAATTTTGCCCCGGAAGTATCTCGCCAAGAGCAATTTTACCCCGGAAGTTTTCTTTTGGAGCAATGTTGCCCCTCCGTCAACAGTCAACTAACAGTAAACGGTTAGTTGACCATTGACAGAACCGTTGACCGTTGACAGAGGGGCGACATTGCTAAAAAAAAAAAGCTTCCGGGGCAAAATTGCTATTTAACCCAAAAAAATGTTAAAAATGTTATTTATGATATAATATATTTTTAATTCTTATTTATATAATATCTAGGGCTGGAAACAGGCTAGACCAGCCTAGACTTCACCCTCCAATTCAAATTTTAAATATAAAAATTAAATAACTAATTTATAGAATTAAAGAATTTTACTTTTATAAATAATTATACAAGATTATATATTTATAAAGAATTAAAAGGAAATTTTTATGTAAAATATTTTACTTTTTTTAAAAAATAAATAAAGGGCACTTTATATTTTTAACATGTTTTTAAAAAAAGCTAAAAGAAATGAATTGAATTAAAACTTAAGAGAGTAATTTTTGTATTTCTTTTTTTTTTAAATTAAATTTGATCTTTCTGTTAAGGGCGCTATATGAATCTTGTAATTCTTCTATACATTTATTATCTTTATATTTAATTATTTTTTCTGTGACTTGTAAGTCGTTTTCTATTTCCTTTGAGCTTCTTTTTATATATATAAGAAATGTATTGTAATGAATATAAATTTTAATTTTCCTGAAACATGTTTAACCCATAGAGATATTTTGGCGGAAATGTTGACATTCATTTATTCAGTATTAATATTGTATTATATTTTAAATATATTTTATTCTCATAGAAGGATTCAGTCATGCACACACACAACCATTTTATAAAAGGGATCAAAATTTCATTAAGTCCCACGGTATAAATGATTAAAATGAATATTTCAGAAAAATAAATTTTTTTTAAAAAAGATACTTTAATTAAGTTTTTAATTCTATAAATTAGTTATTTAATTTTTATAGGGAAAATTAAAATAAAGGACCTAGTGAAAATAATATTTATTATAAAGGACAATAAAAATTGTAATTACTTAAAATGACCAAATATAATAATATAAAATTTAAATTACTAAAGTGCCCCTAATCAAACTCCATAATATATCAGATCTTTTTCTTAAATTGGCCCTAATCAAACCTCATGATAAATTTTAATATATTATCTCTTGTATTCATAATTAAAAATAGCTAAAATTAAAACTAAAAATGCCCATATGATATATCAAATCTTTTTTAAATATATCATTTAATTAACAATCGTTAAACTCATTTTTTCACCAATTTACATAATCAAGTTTTCAAATTTATATTATCAACGATGCTATCAATTAAATTATTTTTTAAAAAATTTAAACTAAGCTTATTTCATTTTTTTAAAATGATATAATAGGTTAATTATATATTTTTTAAATTTTATTAACATTACATGAATTTTTTTAACCTACATAAATTGCTTTTAAAAGAAAAATAAATCATATAAACTTTTTTGGTTTAACATATATGATAAATTATAAAGAACTTAACTTTTATTAAAATTTTTGTTGATTTAAAAAAAATTATTATTTTACAAATTGAAGAATGCATAATTTTTTTATTTATAAATATATATTCATGTTGTGAAAATGAAAATTGACAAAACTATTTTTTTCATTTAATGAAACTTAAAATTTTATATTAGTTTTGAAAATAGAATGGGAAAGAAAATATAGAAATGATTTCAGAAGATTTTGTTAGGGGCATTTTAGTACTGTTAATTTTATATTTGGTCCTTCTAAACAATTACAGTTTTTATGGTCCTTCTCCATAAATATCTTTTCCTCCAGGTCCTTCATTCTAATTTTCCCATTTTTATATTTAAAATTTGAATTGGAGGGTGAAGCCTAGGCTGGTCTAGCCTATTTCCACCTCTAGATATTATATAAATAAGAATAAAAATATAAGATATCATAAATAACATTTTTAACATTTTTTTGGGGTTAAGTAGCAATTTTGCGCCAGAAGTTTTTTTTTGGAGCAATTTTGCCCGGAAGTTTTTCTTGGGAGCAATGTTGCCCCGGAAGTTTTTAATTAGGAGGAATTTTGCCCGTCCGTTAACAACCTTAACAGTCAACGGTCCGTTGACGGAGGGACAACATTGCTCAAAAAGAAAACTTCCAGGGCAACATTGCTAAAAAAAAAGCTTCCGGGGTAAAATTGCTCCTGTCAAGATACTTCCGGGGCAAAATTGATACTTATCCCAAAAATTAAATGGGTGTTACATTTAGAACAGATAGAGTAAATTACCTAACATTTTTTATTTATGTAAATTATTGAACATCTTATATTCTTAACAGAGAGTATATGCTCCCTATAATCCCTATTATAAGACATTAACTAAAAAGTATTCTTTATCAAGAAACTTGCAAATTTCCAATGAGCATTTAATTTACTTTTTATGTTTGTCCATACCTAATGAGGGTAGTGAGAGAATAATAATTAATTTGATATCTGAGTTTAATGGTAATTGATGAGGGTAATACTGAAAATCACTTAAGGATAAACTTAATCTTCTATCTATTTTTTATTGGCATGTGAAAATTTATATTGATGCCTTTTAATAAGGAAAAGAAGAAATACGACCGGTAAAGTCATGTTCATTTGATTTATTTTATATTACTTTTTGGTATTAAATATAAGATATAGTTGACCTTCTTTTAAAAAATTTAGAATGTTAAATAAGTTACTTAATCATATTATATATGTGTATTCTTAAATTACATATCAGTTTATAAGTTAAACTAATTATTTTGGAGAGAAAAATATAAATATTCTAAATTATTTTAATTAGCTCTCTTAATCTCTCATAAAAAATCAACTTTGTCTTATACTCCCTCTGGTCCTTATTATAGGCACAAACTATTAAGTTTATTTGATCCTTTTTATAAGCCACTTGCTTATTCTCAATGAGCATTAATTATTTTTTTCCATCTCTACCCATAATTAATAAAGGTAATTGGTGAGACTAATAATTAATATAATATTAGGGTTTAAGGCAATTAGTAAGGGCAATATTGGAAATTACTTAGATCATATGACAACTTTATTGATTTTAACTACTTTTATTAGTTTGTGAGAAAAGTTTGTTGGTGCCTGATAAGTTATAATAAGGACAAGAGAGAGTATTTAAAACCCAAGAAAGCATTTTTGTTTTGGAAAAGAATTTAAATTGGGAGTGATTGGTGTTACTCCCTTTGGTTTCTATTATAAGGTATCAACTAACGATTCTTATAAATCAATACATACAGTTTGAGTCATTAAATTTGTGCTAAAATTCCAATAATTTTCAATATTACCCTTACTAATTATACTTATATCTAATATGATAGTATTGATTATTACTTTCACTCTCTACTCTTATCTATTAGGACCTGACTTCTCTCGTTTACCCCTTCCCATACTTTTCCCTCTTTATCCCTTTTTTGCTGTTGGATTAAGATCTTATAGTCTAAATTTATCATATGATAAAAATATTATTATAATGGGAAATGATGGAAGAGAAGACGGTAAATCTGGACAGTTAACATGTTAATCAAACAGCAGAAAAAGAAAAATGAAGGAAAAGGATGGGAAGGGGTAAAGGGAAGAAGTCAGATCTAATTAATTATGGGTATACATAAAAAAGAATATTTGATGCTATTTGAAAACAAATAAATGATTTTAAAAAACCAAAAATATACTTAGGTTTTTTAACCAATTTACCCCTGATTAAATAACTAATTAACGAAATGTCTCTGTTTAGAAACACATTAGAAATCTACACTTGTTTAGTCAATTACACCCCAAGGTGCAATCGACTAAAACACAGGGCCTCCTTTTTGTTGATTTCCCCCGCGATGTAATTGACTAAGCTACGGTGCTTAGTCGATTACATCGCAACAGAGGGGTTTTTGAAACCCCCAATCACGTCATAATGGAACTGTTATCACAATGCAACACTCCCCCCCCCCCCAAAAAAAAACTCTCTCTTTTCTCAGTTTTAGTGCGACTCATCAAAGTTTAACACCATCCCACCTTATTCAAAGTATTATTGTTGTGTAATTATTGTAGTTTCACGTTGTTAAGCTTTGTTTTTGTTTGTAATCTGAAACCCTCCCTCTTGCAACTGCCAAATTCTGGTGTGAAGGATAAGTTCAAGTTCAAACACGTACGTTACTGTAATCTACCATAGTGGGAGGCATTTTGAAGGTCCCGATGGTGTTCAATTTGAAGGAAAAACGAAAATGATGAAAATCAAACAGGACACTACGTACAACAAGCTCAAAGAAAGAATTTACCAAAAGTTGGGGCTACATGGCAGCCAATGCATTCATCGGTTAATTGCCAAAGTGGAGACTATAGTGGGTAAGGATAGTATATATTACATTAGTAGCGATGTATGTGATGATGAAGACGTAGAGTGTGTCATAGATGCATTTGCTAATCGAAAATCACAAAATTTTATTAAGATATATGTTAAGCTTGAATCTGGTGAATTATCATATGTACCCGTGCATACAAGATATCCATAGTGTTTTTGTCAAGAAAACAAACCTGTCGGCTTATCTGCACCTTCACAAGTCTTAAGTCAGATAACATTGACAGAAGAAGAAGAGGATGAGGAGGATGAGGATATGCATAACGATGAGGAGGACGAATTTGAGAAGTTTATTCCACTAGGTGACACCTCAGATATTGATGTGAAGGGTGATTTTGATGCTCGTACCAACCCAATAAACTCGAGTACCACAACAATGCCACCACTTCATGTTGACCCAGTTAGAAGTGGTAAGTGATTAAACTTGTATTTGTATTTGTAGTTTTTATTTAGTGGTTCTAACAAAAAAAATCGTCTTGACAAATGTAGGGCCTGAGAGTGAGCCATTTTGGAACGAAAACCCGCACTATTCCTCCATTATTTGGGGGGCACTGTGATGATGACATGGAGATGTTGTATGGTGATGATGACAGGCAAGGTGGTTGGCAATTAGATGATCCATTATATTTGCTAAGTACGCATAGGAACACCAAAATGCTCCAATATCCCCTGAACAAGATAGGCTTAAGGGAGTGCAGCGTTTTCCTTCTGTTTGGCCTTATACATCATCTAGCAAATGTAGTGCCTCCAATTCACCTGAATGCTAAGACAAATAGCCCACATAACATGAATGTCACCCTCCAACACATTCGAATTGTAAGGCTGAGAGGACAACATGTGGGTGTTGACGTAGTAAAGGATACGAGCATTAACAGTCAGCTGGTCCGCAGTAAATATCGCTTTATGACCTCCTGGTAGAGCCGGGAAATCGGGCCGGGCCCGTCGGGCCGGCCCTTTTAAGCCCTGGCCCTGTAGGGCTCGGGCTTGAAAAATATGCCTGAAATTTGAATTTGGCCCTGCAGGGCCGGCCCTGTAGGGCCTCGGGCTTTATCGGGCCAGCCCTGTAGGGCCTCGGGCCGGCCCTGCAGGCCCTGTTACTGTAGCATTTTCAGTTTTTTAAGAAAAAAAATTAGTCCAAGAGTGCCAAGAGGAAGAGGCTAGGAGGCACATATATAAATACATAATAACTATACTCTGATTTTATGATTTGATATATTATTTGAGGCAGATAATGATTATGGATGTGTTCATGATGCGGGAGAAGAAATTCATGACATTTTTTACTCCTGAAGCACAGCCTTCTGCTCAAAGTGAAGCACAATCAAATATCTATGAAATTGATGAGAGTGATAAAGACGGTGACAGTTGACAATGATAGTGGTATGCTTTTATATTTTATGTGAGTTATCTAATATTATTTAGTTTAATACTTCTTAAGTTTTATGTAAGTTAATTGTGGACAATGATTTGTTTTTCATTACGAATTAATGAATGTGTTTATTTGTTGGATAATTTGTATTGTTTAGATATTAATGTTGATAATATTTATTTGATAGATTAGAACTTTAATGGTTGCAATTTACTAATTATATTTCTTTCGAAAAAACCTAGAAAAAAATAATTAAAATTTGGAATAGTAATTTTCAGGCTCTGGCCCTGGTACTATCGGGCCGGGCTTTAAAAAACAGATGTTTTCCTTATCTCAGGCCCTGGAGGGCCGGCCCTGGAGGGCCGGCCCTGTAGGGCCCAAGCCCTGGAGGGCCAGGCCCTGTAGGGCCGGGCCGGCCCTGATTCCCAGCTCTACCTCCTGGCCTCATCCACAGCCTCATCTCGCCGAAATCCCATTATGGTCGCAGTGTTATCCCCATCATACTGAACTATATCCACCCCATCAAAATCATATCCTAGTAACTCCGTCCAGATAGGAGCCGTCACCAATATGTCAACCCCGCAAACACGAGATTGCAGATCACTATTTATGTAGCTCAGGTTATGGTAGAAAGTTCTCACCATAACCTCTGAATAGGGACAACTCATCTCCGGCAAACCTCTCAAATGGGAAGCCTCCAACATCGGCACTATCTCAAATCCCTCATTCACAGAGAATGCCATATCTAATGACTTCGGCTTGCAAATGGGTCTCGTAATACCCGAGATTTTATTATTGAATTTTATTTTAGTTTCGAGGACAAAACTTGTTTTAAGGAGGGTAGAATATAATACCCCGGATTTTTATTAACAACAACAATAATAATAATAATAGACATAGTAATGATAATGATAGATTAAAATAATACTAATAAAATAATAATGATTAATAATAGAAAAAATAATAATAATAACAATAACAGTAGATTAAAATAATATTAATAACAATATCGTAAAAAATTAATAATGTTGTATTGTTTCTGTGCTAATCATATTATTTTGTAAATAGTATTTTTAGATTAGTCAAGATTAGATCCAAGAATCTAAGAGTAGTTAGATTAGATTGTATTTTCAATTTTTGAATTTATCATCGGACTCAAAATATATCTAATAATAAAACTCTACAATTTGTTTTAATTCTTTTAATAGGAATAATTAAAAGGCCCAGCCCATAACCAAAACCCTAAATTTTAATTATAAACTTAGGTTTAGCCGTCTAAACCTAGCAACGCTCGATAGTTTTCTTCTCCACTACCTTCTCATCTCAAATCCTCCTTCCGGACTCTCATCAAATTATTTTCTAGGAGGTTAGCAACACGGAGACCAAGTAATCCTAATTCCCATGAGACTTAGGCTAATTTCTATATCTTGATAGGTAATCTGATCCCTAGATTATAGAAATCAATTGTTGTTTAATCTCCGTACGTATAGAAATATATATATATATATAATTGCTTTCCTTGATTTGCGTGGTTCAAATCCGCATATGCCTATGTGTTTTCCTTATCAATTAAACACAATTTGCTTGTATCAGTTTGCGTGTGACAATTCATAACCCCCTGTGCGTTTCTTTTTATTCATTAGATTTAATAGTATTGCCTCAGCTCACTGTGCGTGTTCTTTTTGTGATTAAACGCCATGATTGATTTTTTTTCCTTTTATAATATCTCCTATGCAATAAAATAAGATATAAACAGATTTTAGTCCAAAATATCCTTATATCTATATTTTATTAAAATAATATAAAAATATATAAAGGATAAGTAAATAATAAAAATAATTTAGGAGTTTATTATGTGTGTGCTTTAAAACAATTTAACAGTGGGAGGATAGCTTTGGGATGGTACCCCCAAAGTGATATGAACACAACCCTTCTCGAAATATTATTTGATGTGAACTGATGATATCCGTTCTTCCCAAAGTGGTGTCTGGCAGAGTTTCCCGGGAACTAGTAGCAACTTTGGGAAGAGGTGTACACACTAGGAAGAAATACTTGATGGCCAAATTTGATTGATTGTGACTGGCAAGGTTTCCCCGGTCACAGGGTAAACTGGCAGGGTTTCCCGGGTTTACCATGGTTCTCTTCTCACTAAATAGACTGGCAGGGTTTCCCGGGTCTAAATAAATTTTAAATAATATAATACCCCAGATCTTTTATAATAATAATAATAGACATAGTAATGACAATGATAGATTAAAATAATACTAATAAAATAATTATTATTAATAATAGAAAAAATAATAACAATAACAATAACAGTAGATTAAAATAATAATAATAACAATATCGTAAAAAATTAATAATGTTGTATTGTTTCTGTGCTAATCATATTATTTTGTAAATAGTATTTTTAGATTAGTCCAGATTAGATCCAAGAATCTAGGAGTAGTTAGATTAGATTGTATTTTCAATTTTTGAATTTATCATCGGACTCAAAATATATCTAATAATAAAACTCTACAATTTGTTTTAATTCATATATTAGGAATAATTAAAAGGCACAGCCCATAACCAAAACCCTAAATTTTAATTATAAACTTAGGTTTAGCCGTCTAAACCTAGCAACGCTCGATAGTTTTCTTCTCCGCTACCTTCTCATCTCAAATCCTCCTTCCAGACTCTCATCAAATTATTTTCTAGGAGGTTAGCAACACGGAGACCAGGTAATCCTAATTTCCATGAGACTTAGGCTAATTTCTATATCTTGATAGGTAATCTGATCCCTAGATTATAGAAATCAATTGTTGTTTGATCTCCGTACGTATAGAAATATATATATATATATAATTGCTTTCCTTGATTTGCGTGGTTCAAATCCGCATATGCCTATGTGTTTTCCTTATCAATTAAATACAATTTGCTTGTATCGGTTTGCGTGCGACAATTCATAACCCCCTGTGCGTTTCTTTTTATTCATTGGATTGAATAGTATTGCCTCAGCTCACTGTGCGTGTTCTTTTTGTGATTAAACGCCATGATTGATTTTTTTTCTTTTATAATATCTCCTATGCAATAAAATAAGATATAAACAGATTTTAGTCCAAAATATCCTTATATCTATATTTTATTAAATTAATATAAAAATATATAAAAGATAAGTAAATAATAAAAATAATTTAGGAGTTTATTATGTGTGTGCTTTAAAACAATTTAACAGTGGGAGGATAGCTTTGGGATGATACCCCCAAAGTGATGAACACAACCCTTAGGCTTTATGCTCTCGAAAGATTATTTGATGTGAACTGGTGATATCCGTTCTTCCCAAAGTGGTGTCTGGCAGGGTTTCCCGGGACACTAGTAGCAACTTTGGGAAGAGGTGTGCACACTAGAAAGAAATTCTTGATGGCTAAATTTGATTGATTGTGACTGGCAGGGTTTCCCGGGTCACAGGGTAAACTGGCAGGGTTTCCCGGGTTTACCATGGTTCTCTTCCCACTAAATAGACTGCAGGGTTTCCCGGGTCTAAATAAATTTTAAAAGATGATGAATAATATTATTTGAGTCGATGAGAATATATAATTATGATGATATTGAAAATTAATATTTTAGATTATAAAAATGTATACGATATTTCCCTTATCATTATGTAATTATTTTATTTATTTATTTATTTTTTTTATTATTATTTTTCGGTATTATCTTTGCTTATTAGAATTACCAGCTTTTGCTGATGTTTGTGTTCACGGGCTGCGACGATCCTTCGGGGGAGCAGATTTTCAGTGAAACAGGTTGCAAAAGTTGGGCTGTTAGGGCTAGCAATGAGAAGTGAGGAAGACCAATGAACAATTCTAGCTAGTTTTATTATTATTTTTTTATGCTTTGAATAAAATACTTTTATTTAAGTTTGGATTTATGTTTATGTAATAAGATAGCCTTGCACTTGTCCCAGTACAAGTGCGGCGGTAACACTCCCCAAATGTTAGTTATTTTAAATTTCAGTATTTATTTATAAAATTTATTGAAATTTTATGTTATTATAATTAGAAATTTGGGGGTGTTATAGGTCTAGTAGTAAAATTTGCCATGAATCTTGCATGCACTGCTACATTATTATCAACAGATACCTAAAAGGGAGATCCACAACGGGCTCAGACTGCTGTGACCTAAAGGAGGATGCCCCGCGGCTTGCCTGCTTGCTTAATCCACCTCCGACGCTCATTGCCGGTGTTAAAAGGAGCTTTTCTAAGACGCATGATGACAAAGACGACCTACAAAGGGACATTACAACCCATCAACAAACAAGAAATATTCATCACTATCACTTTCCCATATACATTCATCATTTTCACAAACAAACACAATCAACACAAACAACCAACATTCAAAGAGATGAGTTATTCGAAAAACTTAACATCTAAGCAACATAAACAAACATTAATCAATATGAACAACAAACTTTCATCATTTTAACACCAAAACACAATCACCAACAAAAAAATTAATGAAAACCAAAGTGAAATTTGTCCAAAAATAAAAAAATTCTCAACCAATGTAAATCTTTTTACTTTCACATGTACAATCATCATTTTCATCCATAAATAGGAATGAAATATTCAAATCAATCAAAGATACACAACAAAACAACCCAATGAAAGCACAAAATGTAAAAATGCAAATGGGGGTCGCATAAACATAAAAAAGACAGCAAAAATTCGAAATGGAGATGAGAACATACCAAAATCGACGCAAATAACACTAGATGAAAGTTTCCCTCACAACCCACCGACGGATTCAACAAGGATTTGGTGAACAAAACAGAGAAGGAGAGGTTTAGAGAGAAGTCAGATCTAATTAATTATGAGCATACATAAAAAAAAATATTTAATGTTATTTGAAAATAAATAAATAATTTAAAAAATCAAATATACTTATTAATTAATATCTCATATAATAAAGATTAAGGGATTAGAAAGCAGGCCGACGAGGGAGAAATATTGAGCAGGCATTGGAAGAGTACTTGAGGCAGAGTGGCTGTTGATGTCACGCAAGCGAGGTTACAATGATTACTATTAGGGACGAGAACTAGGGAGCACGCTCTTTATTGGGAGAGTGAAGGACACGCGTGGGGAAGCAGAAGCATTAGGCCCGAGGAGCGGCTAAAAACGACGCGGGAGAATGCGGAGGAGATTGAGGCAGAGTGGGGGGCAGGAAAGGTGGAGAAAGCGACGTAGGGCAAAAGAAGTGTGATGCCCCTCTCGTAGCATCGCACGGGGAAAGATTTCGGTGTCGTATAAGATAAGGATATGAGCGGGGCCCACGGAAGAGACAATCGCGACCATCCGTTGGGCGATTGATGGGAGCCGTTGATGGGGGGAATTGGTTCTTGCAATGAGAGAATGGTTCAGGGCGGCAAATGCCACCTGTCCCCACTGGGGATATAAATGCCCCCAGGATTTCGTGCGATTTGCAAGTCACACTCCCTAGTCCCCTCCCCCAACCAAAAGCCACCTGCATTTATTTTGGGCCTTTCCTTGTTCCCTTTTTTTTGGACTCTCCATTACTCCTCTTTTTCTCATTTTTTTTAATGTAATATTTTGCTAGGGGAAAAATCAAATCTCTATAAATTTATTTAATCTGATCAATCATTTGCAGTATTTCTCATTACTTCGTATAATCATGTGGTTTTTTCCCCCATTTGATGAACGAGATAATATGTTCAGTAAATTATTATTTTTCACATAAAATAATAATTTTGCCTAAGAAAATATTGAAATGAAAAATATTATTTATAGAAAGGGGCTTTAATTTCCCAGTATATTGTCTTTTGGTCCTAAACAATGTAATGAATGGCAGGTCAATGATTTTATTTTAGGCGAAGCATGCTCAGGACTTTAAACGCGATTTGTTTGTACAAATTTGTTAACATTTAATTTAAGTAAGAAGCAGCATTTTTGTAGGGGACAAACTGAAGAATTTTTATATTTCTTTTTGACCAGACTACAAATTGAACCATGAAGTGATCCTATGTTACGAATAACAACACTGGTCTTTAGGGAGACAAAGTTTTGATAAAATTGTTAACATGGTATCATTCGTAATTTAACCTAAATATCTTTAGAAATATACGAGTCTCACTTAATTAATTTATTTTGGAGTGACTTAAATTGATTAAGCACTGGGCAAGGAGTCATAAGTTTTGTGAATGCACAAAATGGTTTTGTGGAAACTATTTCTTTGACTGAGATCCACAATGTTAGAACCTAACTCATTAGATACAGGGCTTAATTCGTGACTTCGTTTAAATATGATCGGTGGAGTTGTCATTATGAATCATATTTATTGATAGAGTTGACAAAAATAGGATAAACTCGTTAAATGTTTAGATAATTTTTTAAAAATAGATCGTTTCTCTTTTTAGTTAATAATATAGGCCGTTTTAAATAACTTCTGAAAAATAAAAAGTGATTGTTAACTCATTAAATATATAATAAATTGTTTTTTTTTCACTTTTAACCTTGTTAGGAAATGCGTTTGACATTGTAATAAGTGGACAAAATTAAAAATAAACATTAATTACACGAACAAAACTAGAAAATGAGCATGAATTATTGTGCAAGCAACTTAAAGTATATTTTAGACTAAATTATTTTTTAGAAGCGTATTATATCATGGACTAAAGGGAGTATTTAACTTTTTTAACCTCCATAGTAAAAGTCAACTGGTTCTTGTGCTGAGAATGCATCAGATGGGGTATACTAGAATTATAAATAAGGGAAAATTAGAATGAAGGATCTAAAGGAAAAAATATTTATGGAGAAGGACCATAAAAATTGTAATTATTTAAAAAGACTAACTATAAAAATATAAAATTAAAAGTACTAAAATGCCCCTAACAAATCCCTCCTACATTTTTTTTCCGATTCTATTTTTAAAACTACTACAAGATTATAAGATTTATTAAATTAAACAATAATTTTCTCAAATCTCATTTTCAAAACTTGAATATATATGTATAAAAAAATTATGCGTTATTGAATTTGTAAAAATTATAATTTTTTTAAAATCAACAAAAAATTTTAATAAAAAATGGAATTTATAATTTTATTAAAATTCAAGGTCTTTTATAATTTATCATATATGTTAAATCAAGAAAGTTTGTATGATTTATTTTTTCAAAAAGGAATTTATGTGGGTTGAAAACAAAAATTAAAAAAATATGAGTTTAACCTTTGTTAATTAAATAATATATTGAAAAAAATGTTTTGATCATAGTTGTTGTTATTTTTTTAAATTATGAATACAAGAGATAAGACATAAGCTTTGATTAGGGGCAATTTAGTAATTTAAATTTATATTATAATGTTTGGTCCTTTTAAGTAATTTGAATTTTTAAAGTCTTTTATAATAAATATTATTTTTTGTAGGTCATTTATTTTAATTTTCCCAATAAATAAACAACCATATTACACAATTTGTTAAGGGAAATTATTCATTGTTTTTCAAAATTACTGCGAAGTAGGAGTAAACGACAACATTTATCCTATATTAAGATTAAGAGAAAATTAAAGGGGGGGGGGGGAAATAGGAGGGGAGACTCCTAAAAATATTAGTAATTTTTTACTATTTTAGAAAGTTTTCCTTTTTTAACAATGAAAGTTTTTCTTTCTCATATTCCTTATTTTATTTGTTTTATCTTTTTTCTCTCCATTCAAATTTACTTAGAAAGTTTTCCTTTTTTTTTTTTGAACAATGAAAGTTTTTCTTTCTCATATTCCTTATTTGATTTGTTTTCTCTTTTTTCTCTCCATTCAAATTTACTTTTAATGAGGTGGGGACAAGTAAGGGAGTGAGTTGAGGAAGGACCCAATGTTAGTACTCTTTCTGGTTCTTATCACAAGACACACTTACTTCTCAATGAACATTAATTATTATTTTTTTATGTGTGCCCCTAATAAATAAGGGTTGTGGGTAAGGGTAATAATTAATACTCTCTCTTGTCTTTATTATAAGGTACCAATTAACCATTCTCATAAACCAATAAAACTAGTTAAAGTCAATAGAGTTGTCCTACAATTTAAGTAATTTTTAATATTACCCCTACTAATTGCATCAAACTTTAATATTATATTAATTATTACTTTCACTTACTACGCTTATTAATTATGGGCATACATGAAAACAAATATGTAAGTGTTTTATAAAAAGGATCAAATAAACTTGTTAGTTGATGCTTTATATTAAGGACCAGAAGGAGTATGATATTTGTGTGTAGTATAATTAGTAAGGATAATATTGAAAGTTACTTAAATTGTAAACTAACTTTATTGATTTTAACTATTTTTATTGATCTATAAGAATTATTAGTTAGTGTTTTATAATAAGAACGAAAAAGAGTATTCGTTTAAAGGGAAAAGGATTTCTCCTGTCACTGCAGATAAAGTTATCTCCAGTGAGTCCAAAACTACGTCGTTTTGGATTAATGAAGGGTGTGTTTGTAATTTTAAGTGAATTAATGAAAGTTGTTTCCGTAATTTTGTTTATCTTTTTATCATATGAATTTTACCGAAACACCCTTCATTAATTCATCTAAAATTATAAACACACCCTTCATTAATCCAAAATGACGTAGTTTTAGGCTCACTAGAAATAACTCTATCTCTAGTGACAGGAGAAATCATTTACCCTTGTTTAAATTAGTATTTAAAAAGTATGTTCACATAAATGAAATAAAATTCTCCCAACATATTTACTTTTTTTTTTTAAATGTAAATTGTAGTGAAAAAACATCATCCTTTGCTGATTGATTTGGAAGAGAGTGTGAAACTGGAAGTGGGAGAGAGTGAAAACGGGAAAAGAGGATAAAGATGAGAAATTACCAAATGGTCAAAGGAGGAAGAGAGAGAGAGAGAGGAGAGAGACAAAAGAGTTTGTATTATTTGGGGGGCAAAAGCCATGATTGAGGAAATTGGGCTTCCTGACATTAACTCTTCATCATTGCACTTCCTTCCCCCTCCTCTTTTTCTCCCTCCTCCCCCTTTTCCCTCCTTTCTATATAATCCCCCCCAACCCCCCACCCTCCCCTCGCAGCTTTCTCACACTTCCCTCCATTCTCTCTCTGTTCCTAACGCCACAAGCTTGGGTTTTTATCTGCTACTGATAACACCATGGTTGAAAAGGAGGATCTTGGTTTGAGTCTAAGCTTGAGCTTCCCTCACAATACTCCTCCTATTCCTCTTCAGCTCAATCTCCTCCCTTCTTCTTCTTCCCATGCTGCCTCCGATAATCTTCACAAACCCTCTTGGAACGATGCCTTCACTTCCTCAGGTGCTGCTTTTTTTCCCTCAAGATCTGTTCTGCTTTCTCACCTTTTTTATTATTTTATCTTATCTTTTTTATTATTTTTGGTTTCCCTTCTACTTTTGAGCTTGGCTCTTTTCCGAGATGCCAAAGCACCCTCAGATAAAATAATTTGGCCACCCTTTTTTACTCTTTTTTTGGGGCTTCTGCTTATCACCATGTATTTTCCAAGTTGAACAGTCGTTTTTCCTTCTCTTTTTCTCTTTATGCTCTTCTTCAATCCTCTGTTTTCGTTGATTAATAATAATCTGACTCGTGTTGTTATGGCTTGCAGATCGAGATTCTGAAACATGCAGATTCGAAGGTCGATCCTTCCTGCGAGGAATCGACGTTAATCGGTTGCCTTCCGGCGGCGACTGCGAAGAGGAGGCCGGTGTTTCGTCTCCGAACAGCACGATCTCCAGCGTGAGTGGCAAGAGAAGTGAGAGAGAGCCACACGGAGAAGACCACGACGCCGACAGAGACTGTTCTCGAGGAATCAGTGATGAAGAAGACGGCGAAACCTCCCGCAAAAAACTCAGGCTCTCAAAAGATCAATCCGCTATTCTCGAAGAAAGCTTCAAAGAACACAATACCCTCAATCCCGTAAGATTCATTAGCCTCTTAATCTGTTTCAGAAAAGGAAAAAAATAAAATAAAAAATCTTATGGTTCGCTTTTCGCTGACAGAATTTGTTACTTTTCTGCAGAAGCAAAAGATGGCACTTGCAAAGCGGCTAGGCCTTCGACCAAGACAAGTAGAGGTCTGGTTTCAGAACAGAAGAGCAAGGTAAGATATTTTCAGGGATCTTTGCTTCTTTAATGAGAGTTTTTCATATGTGAAATTTTGAGAAATTTACAGAATCTGAACTGAAACTATTTCAGGACTAAGCTGAAGCAAACAGAGGTAGACTGTGAGTTCTTGAAGAGATGCTGCGAGAATCTAACGGAAGAGAACAGGCGGTTGCAGAAGGAAGTTCATGAGCTTAGAGCACTGAAACTTTCCCCACAACTGTACATGCAAATGACCCCACCCACAACCCTCACCATGTGCCCCTCATGTGAGCGAGTCGCCGTGCCGCCCTATGCCGCCGTTGGAGGCAACCGACACCACCCAATGGCCCAGCCTCACGCCCGGTCCATCCCAGTCGGCCGTTGGGCCGCTGCTGCAGCTCCCATAGCCCACCGAGCCTTCGATGTCCTCCACCCGAGGTCGTGATCGTGCGACGAGGGCGATTTGGTCATTTTGGGCCCTCCTGGAAAAATTTAGGGGACATGAAATGTAATTGGGAACACGGGAATTAATTGTATGTTTAAAAAGTTGGGTGTCTAAGATATGGTTGGTGGAAGAGGTGATTTGGTGGGGCTCGATTGTTTTGTACTGTTTTGACCCACCAACGTTGTTTTTTAGCTGTGGTGGTGTACCTAGCTCTTTAAGATTAGGCTTAGTTTCTACTAATACTTTTCATTTTCCCATTCCGAAGAGTACAGGGAGACTTCTGTGTATATTTCAGCGGTCTAGTATAAATTTCCCGATGTTAGCGGAACTTGTTCTATAATATTAGTCAATTTTTCAACCCAGAAAAAGAAGTCAGATTTCAATTTTACGAAAGAAATTAGGAATGCGGGATTTCTGGGGGATTAAATAAGAGGAAACATGAGAGTCAACTGGGAGGGGCCCAAGTGTTGGATACATACATACTGTGAAAGCGTGATCTGATTTTCAGGACCAAGAATTACGCTTCTTCAATAAGATTACGACGATGACTCTTTGGACAATAAAAAAAATTAAATGTTTCCACCACTTGTAAAACTTAAACCGTTGCAGTTCTCAGTTGAAGTCTTCCTATTCTAGATTCTTCAATTTATTAATTTAAAGGCGAAATCTTTCTTATTTGATGAGACTAAAATAAGCCCGTTGCCAAAACTTGGAGATTTGCCCATATGGCGGCCAAATGCTGAATTCATTTCTTGATCCATATTTCTCATGGCACGGTCCTGTTCTTTTTTCTCAAAATTCTTAATATAAGATCTAATTTATATAATGGGAAATCTGATGCATTAATATGTTTGGTCAGCTACTGAAACATGGTGGAAAGTTAAAGTGAGAGTGAGACTCAGAATTTTGCCGACAACTTGAATGATGCACAAACAAGGCCTCACTCACTGGCTCACTGTCCTTACCTTGTTAGTGAAATCATAGGAATGGGGAGGCAACAGGTGGGGTATTTGAAGCTTACAAATTAATTAGCGGACAGAGTGTTTGTTGTACTAAAATTGAAACATAATAAAATGAGACATAATGGGCATGAATTCGCACATGGAGCCTGGTCCAAAGCCCCATCTTTGACACTGAAACAAATACCAGCCCCTAGATTCGAGCTGTTACTGGCTGGGAGTACCCTGTAAATAGGGTTTTATATATAATACACCTCTCTCTGCTTTTGGCTCGTGTTTAACAGCCATCTTTGCTGGAAGATTCGTTTCTGGTTTTTATCGCCCACTTACTTTGTGCCTTCAATCTCATATATATACCTCACCAGTGGATATAATATCATGATACCCCATCACGTTTGATGTTAATATTAAGAATAATCGTAATAAGTTAAACCGCAACATGATTGGCGACAACATATCGTTCTTATTGTACCTTTTTACACCTGATAGCAAAATGCATGTTCTATGCATATAGTGATGCCATTACACATATAGCTCTGTTAAACTCTTTTTCTACCCTGTCAAAACCAACAGTACAGTGCTGGGTTGGACTATCATATAAGACCACAGACAACAGAAGAGAGAGTAAACAGACAAGACGGAGGCCTTTCTTTTGTGTTTCTCCCCAGCAGAAATGATGGCTCATTAAGGATTATAAGATCTTGGGAAAGTCACACCCCAAATTTATGTAACGAGCATAGGTACTTGGAAAAACCACACCCTGAATTGGAAAGGTCAATACTTTAAAGGAACCTTCCTGGTATGGAACTTATTACATGTTTGATTCAAGTTTTCAAATGCAGGGCACATCAGTTAATCCAAATTGAATAATGAATCGTCAAAATGGTCATCACCATCCTCAGTTTCTGTGTGTTCAACTTCATTGGATTCCCCAATTATTTTGTTTGCTTCCTCTTCCTCTTCAAATTCTAATCTAACCACTGGTTCTGACACAGGAGGGACACTTCCCTGACCCATCAATTTGTCGATTCTTAATCACACAACGTTCAAATGCATCCGTCTTCTTCGCTGCCTCTTTCCGTAAAATCATCATCAAACTTCTGCCTTCAATTCCTTTTCTCTCTTCAATTCGTCTCATCACTCAGATCTGTCTACATCCATCTACAGCCCTACCTGCCTGCTTCTCATGATGCCAAATATATCAATACTTGATCTCAAATCTATAATAATTCACCACATTCTTGAATTATGAAAAATATTGTGTTATTTTTCATATCATATACTGGATCTTCAGATGTTATTAGTCCGAAGAAAAAGAACTTCATTATCAAAAAATTCTAATGATAAATGAAGTAATGTCATTTCTTAATTTGCTCTCGAGTTTGTCATTGTGTTCATTGGCTGTTATTGGGATTTCTTGGTAAAAAAAATGTTACTACCTCCGGTCCTAATTATAAGAGCTAGTTGACTTTCTTTGGAGAGATTAAGGAAGCTAAATAAGTTACTTAATCATTTCATATGTTGTATATTCTTGGATTATATATTAGTTTATTAGTTAAATTAATTAGTTTGAAGAAAAAAATAAAAATAAAAATACTCTAAAGTAATTTAGTTAGCTTTCTTAATCTCTCCAAAAAAGTCAACTAGCTCTTATAATTAGGACCGGAGGGAGTATGTTTGAATGGAGAGAAAAATGAAGAGAAAATGGGGGATAGTCCAGAGGTGGGGAATCAGGGCTGGTTCTTGAAGGGTCAGAGCTTAAAAAAAGGGCCCTTTTAAGTTTGGGGTAAGAAAAAAAATATGTTTTTCAACACCTGGCCTGAGAGCATGCGGGTCAGGGCCGGCCCCATAAGATCGGAAGCTATTTTTCTAAATTTTAACTATTTTTCCTGCGTTTTTTTTAAAGAAATGTAATTAGTAAATTACAAAAATTAAAGTTTTAACTTATCAAATAAATGTTGTCAATATTAAGGTCTAAACAGTACGCATCATGCAACAAACAAACATAGTTATTGATTCATAATCAAAAGTAAAATATTGTTCACCAATAACTCACACAAAGTATAAGATGCTTACTACTAGATAACATGAGAATGATGACTATCATTTTCATCTTCTTTACCCTTATTATCAATTTCAAAAACATTTGATTGTGCTTCATTTCGAGTAGTAGGCTTTGCTTTATGGGTAAAAATATCAATAATTTTTTTCTTTCGCATCATGAATACATCCATAATTTTTATCTGCAACAAATAATAAACCAAATAATAAAATCAGAGTATTGTTATTAAGTATTTGTAAACAAATTGATAAACAACTCTATAACAAAAACAAAACATATAAATTAGTAAATTATCATCATATGTTAATCCATGCATTTAGTTGCAAGTGCAAATAAGAGCTTGAACATTACATGGAGGAATGAAACTTTTATATTTGGCTTTTTTACCAAAATAATTTTTCAAAAATTTTTTTTTACCAATCTGGAGCAGTTTTGAAACTATTTACCGAAATAGAGTTGTTTTGGGCCAATCACGCTAAAGAGGACGACGGAATTAGTAATCACGTCAGACAGTCTGACGCAACTGGTGTCGCGTCAGACTGTCTGACGCGACAGCACACTTAGTGGCGTCAACAAGGTTGACGCCACTAAGTGTGCCATTTATTCACTACATGGATGCCAAAAAGTGGCGTCCATTTATTTATTTATTAAAAAAAAATTAATGGATGCCACTTTTTAAAGTGGCCTCCATTTATTAAAAAAACAAAAAATCTAATTAATTATAAATAATAAAAAGAATAGATAATAATTTTAATGAATAATTAAGAGAATTAAAATATTTAAGATTTATTTTAAACCTGTGAGACTCGCCTCACCTCGTGAGATCTGGGCGATGGACATCTTCTAAAAATCTCTGTGAGGCTCGCCTCACCCTCAAAGAAATGATTATAAGCCTTTGAGGGTGAGGCGAGCCTCACAGAGATTTTTGGGAGATGTCCATCGCCCAGATCTCACGAGGTGAGGCGAGTCTCACAGGTTTAAAATAAATCTTAAATATTTTAATTCTCTTAATTATTGATTAAAATTATTATCTATTCTTTTTATTATTTATAATTAATTAGATTTTTTTTAAATAAATGGAGACCACTTTAAAAAGTGGCATCCATTATTTTTTTTAATAAATAAATAAATGGACGCCACTTTTTGGCATCCATTTAGTGAATAAATGGCACACTTAGTGGCGTCAACCTTGTTGACGCCACTAAGTGTGCTGTCGCGTCAGACAGTCTGACGCGACACCAGTTGCGTCAGACTGCCTGACGCGATTGCTAATTCTGTCGTCCTCTCTGGTGTGACTGGACCAAAACAACTCTATTTCGGTAAATAGTTTCAAAACTGCTCCAGATTGGTAAATTTTTTTGTTTGAAAAATTATTTTGGTAAAAAAGCCTCTATATTTTGTTAAAACATGTGAACCAATACTAAAAGCTAATTCATTGGCTATTGTAGTAATTGGAATGCTCAAAATATTAGCTGTCATCTTTGAAAGAATCAGACATCGTTGCTTACTACCTCCGGTCCTAATTATAAGAGCTAGTTGACTTTCTTTGGAGAGATTAAGGAAGCTAAATAAGTTACTTAATCATTTCATTTGTTAAATATTCTTAGATTATATATTAGTTTATTAGTTAAATTAATAAGTTTGAAGAAAAAAATAAAAATAAAAATACTTTAAAGTAATTTAATTAGCTTCCTTAATTTCTCCAAAAAAGTCAACTAGCTCTTATAATTAGGACCGGAGGGAGTATTATTCTTCCACTAGTTCAAGACATCCAATTCTTTCCAATTATCAGGCTTTCCAATTCTTTCCAATTATCAGGCTTCAGTATTGTTTCTTCTAAATAAATTTCCAATTCAAACTTGTTCATGGAAGAATGATCCATACTTGCATCAATATCTTGATAATCTTTAATCATTATAGAACATTCAAGTAAACATTAGCTGGACACCCAACAAATTCAACTGACATTAAACTTAAAAAAGAAAAAACTAAGGAACCTAACGGGCTGACCCTTGGCCATACAAGATTGGCCCTTTTAGGCTCGACTTTATTTGGAGGCTTCATTTTATAAATCTGGCCCTTAAAAGGTCAAGGCTTAAATGAGCCAGCTCAATAAGCTCGGCCTGATTTCCCGGCTCTATAAGGAATACTAGGAAACTTTTATAAATGACATTTTTTGTTGATGCTATTTTTAGAAGTTTTCCCTCCTGATTTTTTTTTCCACATAATTTTCGCTCAATCCCAACATAGGGTAAACATTTTCCTAGTTGATTCTTGACTTAAATCCATTTGATCACTTCATTGAGAAATTAGATACTCATAGAACACATATTTCATGAAACTAGGAGATCTAATGACGCAGTTCGCGCAATAAGCAAACAGACCTTAGACAAGTTTTGAATCCCGTCGGCTTTAATGTCTAATGGGTCAAACGGTCCAGAACTAAATTGGGCTGGCTTTCCATATACGGGGCTAAATGATTGATATTGATACAACTCTAGTCCTATTTATAAGTCCAGTTTGACAAAATCTCACATATTAAAAAAAGTTAGTTGACACAATGATTATGGGGTAAATTTTCAACTTTGCCCTCATTTATGGTTGGGTACTTTTTTACTATTTCTTCTCTCTCTATCTTTATGGGTGCAATTAATATGGGTAAAATTGTCACAATCTCATTTATTTCCGAAACTGGACTTATAAATAGGACCAAATTTTTTGGTCAAACTGGACTTATAAATAGGACCAGAGTGGTAATTTATAAAATCTATTTTTGAGTCAATGAGGATTAACACAGTTGGTTAAGGTGTTGGCCTTTACTCTAAAAGAGAGGAAGTTCGATACTCGCTGATCGATGCGAGGGTTTTATTGGTGAGCGATTTATAAATACCTCTGTAAGCGCTATTTGAGCTTGTAGGTATGCTCTAGCCTTGGTGGGATATTGTTGTCTACCCCCACCTAAACTTTTTATTTATATAAAAAAAAAAATCTATTTTTGGCTAATATTTGAACTACATTTTTCTGTTCCCACTATTTTCCTAACGACTTAACCCTCCTCCTCCCACTCACTACACCATGTCTTTACCACTTTTTTTTTTTTGGTCAAATGTCTTTACCACTTTTGAGTATATAACACACAACCACATCCATAGGAGGAGGCGTGGATGCAATTGAACCAAGATGTTCGTGGCTCTATTTCTACTATTCGGCTATTTTATATGATGTCGAAACTGTGTGAGGTATTTTTCTTAAAAAAAGACAGAATGAGGTATATGTGTTAAAGAGTAAGCATTAAAATTTAAAATAATGAATTTAGAGACCGGCGCAAAATGCGAAATTTTAAAAAACTGAATACAATAAATAATAAGACACAACCCATAATTTAATTTAATAATTAAACAGAAAATTATAGTCAATAATTACATAAGATAATTAAAAATAATTGATATAATATAAGTATGAGATCCAAATAAGGAAAATGACAAATAAATACCATTTGAATTTGCAAAACCCCCAGAAGTCTTTCGAATTTATAAAAAGACTGAAAAGTACTAAGGATCTATGAAGGATATACAAATTCGGGTGAAATTACCCTTAGTTTTAAATAAATTTTAAAAATAAAAATCCCTTCACCGGCGCCGGCTGCCGGAGGGCCACTGGCCGGCCTGCCACCATAGGGCCGCCGACCACCAGCCATCGGCGAGGGGGTGGGGGTTTTTTTTTTTTTTTCCTTTTCTTTTTTGGAGTGGGTTGGATTTTTTTTTTGAAAAAAAATATATTAATTGAAGTGTAGGGGGTGGGGGGTTCGCCAACACCATGAGACCAAGTGGTCCACCAGTTGAGCCACTTGGTTCCTTTAATATATATGTGTGTGTGTGTGTGTGTGTGTACGTTAACAAATGTATATATATTTTTTAACAATTTTTCAATGGTATTTACCATTCCATAAACAAGAATTACCATTTCACAAACGAGAATTACCATTCAAAAAATGAGAATTACAGCTTTTTCTACCGAGATCCTTTTTTTACTCTTTAATGCATATGAGTGAATTTGTAAAAAAATGCACTTTTACCATTGCATAAATGAGAATTACCATTCCACAAACGAGAATTACCACGTTCTCTACAGGTATTCTCTTTTTACTCTTTGATGCATGTGAGTGAATTTGTAAAAAGATGCACTTTTATCACTCCAAAAACGGGAATTACCATTTCAAAAACGAGAATTACCACGTTTTCTACAGGGATCTCTTTTTTACTTTTTGATGCATGTGAGTGAATTTGTAAAAAATTGCATTTTTACTATTCCATAAATGAGAATTACCATATTTTCTACAGGGATCCCTTTTTTACTTTTTGATGCATGGGAGTGAATTTGTAAAAATATGCATTTTTACCCTTCCATAAATGAGAATTACTATTCCACAAACGAGAATTACCATTCTAAAAACAAGAATTACCACATTTTTTACAGGGATCCTTTTTTACTCTTTGATGTATGTGAGTGAATTTGTAAGAAAATGCATTTTTACCATTATCGTTTGTGGAATGGTAATTCTCGTTTATGGAATGGTAAAAATGCATTTTTTTTTTCAAATTTTCTCGCATGCATCAAAGAATAAAAAAGAGATCCTTGTAGAAAATACGGTAATTCTCGTTTGTGGAATGGTAATTCTCGTTTTTGGAATGGTAAAAATGCAATTTTTTACAAATTCAATCACATGCATCAAAAAATAAAAAAGGGATCTATGTAGAAAACGTGGTAATTCCCGTTTTTGGAATAGTAATTCTTGTTTATGGAGTGATAAAAGTGCATTTTTTTTTACAAATTTACTCACATGCACCAAAGAGTAAAAAAAGATCCCTGTAGAGAACGTGGTAATTCTCGTTTTGGGAATGGTAATTCTCGTTTATGCAATGGTAAAAGTGCTTTTTTTTTTTACAAATTCACTCACATGCATCAAAGAGTAAAAAAAAAGGATCCCTGTAGAAAACGTGGTAATTCTCGTTTTTTGAATGATAATTCTCGTTTGTGGAATGGTCAATACCATTGAAAAAATGTTAAAAAGAATATATATATTTGGTAACGTGTGTGTATATATATATATATGTGTGTGTGTGTGAAAAACACTTCTCATGTTGTAGGAGAAGTGTTTTCTCAGGTTACACACACATAAAATGGTAGGACCCACACACACATATATATAATTAGTATTATATATATATGTGGGTCCCACTATTTCATGTGTTTGTAGGAATCTTCTTCTTCTCATGCAACATGAGAAGTTTAGCACTACTAGTAGTGCAGTGGTATTGGGATTAATTTCCCCCTGGTCCTGGGTTCGATCCCCCCTCCCCTATCGCCTTGTATAAAAAAAAAAACATGAGAAGTTTAAACCCCTATATATATATATATTAAAGGAACCAAATGGCCCAACTAGTGGACCACTTGGTCCCATGGTGTTGGTGGTGGAGGGTTCGAACCCCACCACTACACTTCAATTAATATAATTTTTTTCAGAAAAAAAAAACCCACATAACGCCTCGCCGGCGGGTGGCTAGTGCCGGCAAGGGTATTTTTATTTTTTAAATTTATTTAAAACTAAGGGTAAAAGGATAATTTCACCTGAATTTGTATATCTCTTATAGGTTCTTGGTATTTCTCAGTCTTTTTTACAAATTCGACGGACTTCTGAGGAATTTACAAATTCAAATGATATTTATTTGTCATTTTGCCATCCAAATATGGGTATCCCACCAAACACATTTAAACCGTTTCCACGGAAAAACTAAATTTTTGTAATGTTGATGCAACTGAGAGAGAGATAGTTGATACGTTGTGGTATTTAATACATAATAAGGAAAATTATATTAAAAGATTTAAAGAGTTAATATTTATTAAGAAGGATCTTAAACTTGTAATTATTTAAAATGATGAAATATTAAAATATATATTTAAAAATGCAAAATTACCCTAATATAAGGCAAACTGTTAGATTATAATCTATTTATGGTATAATTGTAATTGTAATTAATTGTAATCAATTTATAGTATAATTGTAATTGTAATAATTGTAATTGATTGTAATTAATGCCATTGATTTCTGTATGATTGTAATATCTGAATATTCCTCTAGAATGATGTATTCTCCTCCTATTAATACAATACACTGGCCAGATGATTTATCTGAGCCTGCAGTCATTTGCTATTTCTGTATTTTACCCTAATTTCTATCTTGGTATCAGAGCTCACGGTATGTCGACAGCATCCTCAGTCGTCTCTACTACTGCCTCAAATGGACGAACCTATTCACTCTTCAGCTCCTCTAGTCAGACCACCACTATCAAGTTGGATTGTGTGAATTTCATGGTCTGGGAATCAATCGTCCTTCTTCTCATCGAAGGTAATCGATTGGAGGGCCACATCGATGGAACCTCTCGAGCACCGCCGAAGGTCATTTCCGGCGAGAACGGAGAAAAGGAAAATCCTGCCTGGTTTGAGTGGTTCTCAGTTGACCAGCTTCTAGTCGGGTGGCTGAGAAACACAATGTCTCAGGAAATTGGAGCTCAATTGCTTCATCACAAAACTGCTGAAGATCTCTGGAATGGGGCGAAAGAGCTGACCTGCGCTTCCACAAAGGCTCGAGTAATGGTTATTAAGTCTGATCTGCACAACACACGGAAGAACTCCCTGAAAATGGATGAATACCTTAACAAGATGAAGAACCTGTCTGATGAACTCGCGCTTGCTGGTTCACCGATCGCTATGGATGATTTGATTTTGTATACACTCAACGGTCTTGATGCGAATTACAATGCAATAGCTGTGAGACTGCTAGATCAACCCGCTGTCACGTGGGTCGAAGTTCAAGCCACTCTTCTGTCCTTTGAATCCTGGCTCACTTAGCAGAGTCATTTTGCCAACTTAAGCATCCAGCCCTCTGTTAATCTTGCATAACGCACCACCGACAACTCTGATTCTGGCGCCTACCGTGGGGCTCGAACCCACAATCACAACAACTCTGATTCTTTCAACCATCGCGGCGGTAGGAACAACTATCAAAATTCATGCGGCAGAGGCGGACGTTATCGTGGAGATCGTCGTGGCGGCGGTGGACGGCCGGTCTGCATTAATTGTCACTGTTTTGGTCACACGTTAGCCACATGCTACTATCGAGATGAATCTGCGGCCTTCAATCACTCACGTCCTCAAGCGTATTATGTAAATTCTAATTCCTACTCTGACTGGTATATGGATAGCGGGGCCAATTATCATATTACTCCTCACTCTGAGCAATTCGAAGAAATGATTCCTACTGGTAAGTCGCATATTATTACTTGTATTGGGGAACAACAGCCTATTCTGCGCATTGGTACTGCGACTATACCCTGCAAACAATCTAAACTTCTTCTTAAGGATGTTCTATATGTTCCTTCAGCTACTAAGAATCTCATGAGTGTAAATCGTCTAGTTCAGGATAATTCTGTCTCTGTAAACTTTTCTAATCAACGTTGTGATGTGAAGGATCCGGTGACCGGAGGAATAATAATGCAGGGGGTTCCAAAGCACGGAATGTATCGAATGTAGAAGTAAAGAAGTAGTCATGGCAATCCAATGGTGATGGCAGCAAAGCACAACGACAGTGAAGCAGAATTCCTGAAGTGGCACCACACCCTCGGTCATCCCAGTGCACGAGTTTTAAAGCTTATTCTGAATAAATGTAATAAGAAGCTCTCAAATGCTTCCCTCTGTGACAATTTCGTTTGTGAAGCTTGCCAACAGGGGAAATCAAAGTTGCTACCTTTCCCAAGTTCTATTTCTCAATCTAGATTACCACTTGAGTTAATGCACACTGACCTATGGGGTCTAGCACCTATTGAATCTAATGGAGGACATCGATTTTACATACATTTTCTCGATGATTTTAGCCGTTATACTTGGCTTTATCCATTGCGACACAAAAGTGAAGCTGTACATGTTTTTAAAGATTTCAAGAAACTAGCTGAAAACCAGTTTGATTCAAAAATCAAATCAATTCAATGTGATAATGGTACTGAATACAAGCCAATAATATCCATTGCACAAGAAGAAGGAATTCACGTTCGCTTAACCTGTCCATATACCTCTGTTCAAAATGGGCGAGCTGAACGAAAGCATAGGCACATTGTCGAAATGGGACTCACCTTATTAGCTCATGCAAGGATGCCTCTATCATTTTGGGTTGAGTCTTTTCAACAAGCTGTATATCTCATCAACCGTCTGCCAACACCAGTATTAGAGGGTGATACGCCTCTATTTCGCTTGGTTAAAACAGAGCCACAATACAACGAGCTCAAACCGTTTGGTTGTGCCTGCTTCCCATGTTTGAAGCCTTACAATAATCATAAATTTCAGTTCCATAGCCAAAGGTGTGTCTACCTTGGTTTGGCTCCTCAGCAGAAAGGGCATCGGTGTCTTAGTGCCTCAGGTAAAGTTTTTGTCTACAGGCATGTTATATTTGATATAACCAGTTTCCCCTTCAAAACAGGTTTTATGCAGCAAACACCGAAATCTTCTACTTCAGAAAATATGAATTCAATCCCTCTCATTATACAAGTGAATCAAGACTCTGGGCAAATTTCTCCGGTGCCTTCTGATCCTGAAGTATCTGATACATCAATGGAAGCACGAGGTCAAGCTTCACCTCTGTTCACACCGTCCATTGCTCCATCCTCCACTGGTAGTGGATCTGTAGAACATAGTGTGGAGGCAAGAGATCAAAGTTCACCTCTGCGCATATCGTCTGTTGTTTCATCCTCTACTGGTAGTGGACCTGTAGAACACAGTGACAGCCCAAATCATCACACAGTTGGGCCACCTGTTAATCGTCACTCTATGGTAACTCGGGCCAAGGATGGTATTACCCGGCCCAAACATCCATATATTGGTCTCGCTGTGTCTGACGGTGTAAGTCTAGAACCCTCGTCAACTTGGATAGCTCTATCTTCACCGAAGTGGAGAAACGCCATGGAAGAAGAACTCAAGGCTCTTCTGCGCAATCGCACGTGGCAGCTCGTTCCGTTCACTGGTTAGAAACTAATTGATAATAAATGGGTGTTCAAAGTCAAGTATAAGGCCGACGGTTCGATTCTCAAACACAAAGCAAGATTGGTGGTCAAGGGTTTTCAGCAAATACCTGGAATTGATTTTGTTGAAACCTTTAGTCCAGTCGTTAAGTCCACAACGATCCGAGTGATTCTGTCAATTGCGGTCACATTCAAGTGGGAGATTCGGCAGCTCGATGTGAATAACGCATTCTTGAATGGATTCCTACAAGAAGATGTCTACATGGCTCAGCCCGAAGGCTTCATTGATCGAAATCATCCAACACATGTCTGTAAGTTAGTAAAAGCTATTTATGGTTTGAGACAAGCTCCCCGAGCTTGGTTTGATCGTTTGAGGTTAACTTTGCTAAATTGGGGATTTCAAAATCTGAGAAGTGATATATCCTTGTTCTTGCTGCAAACGTCTAATCTGACTATTTTTATACTTATCTATGTGGACGATATACTAGTTACTGGAAATTATTCTGAGTATGTGAACAAATTTGTGAAGAAGCTAAATTTAATCTTTTCCCTGAAAGACTTGGGACCGTTATACTATTTCTTGGGGCTGGAGGTTTATCGAGACAATATGGGAATCTATCTTAACCAGACTAAATACATTGTTGATATCCTTAAAAGGTTTGGCATGTCTGATTGTGCACCGGTTGCTACTCCAATGGTAACTGGACGTTTAATTGCCTCTAGCGATGGTGAATTATTGTCTGATCCTACTGAGTATAGGCGTGCCATAGGTTCTTTACAATACTTGACCACAATACGTCCAGACATTTCTTTTGCAGTAAATAAACTGAGTCAGTTTTTATCTCAGCCTAGGACTACTCATTTCCAAGCTGTGAAGCGGATTTTCTGGTATCTTAAGGGTACTTACAACCTAGGATTGCACATTAAGCCTTTCAATAACCCTCAGCTGATTGCTTATACGGATGCTGATTGAGCCTGTGACTTGGATGATAGACGCTCTATGGCTGGTATGTGTGTTTTCCTGGGAACTAATCTGGTGTCCTGGTCATCTAGAAAGCAGAAAGTAGTTTCACGGTCAAGTACTGAGTCAGAATATAGATCACTTTCTGATGGGTCTGCTGAGCTTAAATGGTTGAATTCCTTACTGTCTGAAATAGGATTATTTATCAAGACTCCTTCAGTGATTTGGTGTGATAACTTAAGTGCCAAGTCTTTGGCTGCTAATCCTGTGTTGCATGCTCAGAGTAAACACATTGAAGTTGATATACACTTTATTAGAGATTTGGTTTCCTCTGGTTTGATTGATATCAGATATATTCCTTCCTCAGATCAAATTGCTGATTGCTTTACCAAACCATTATCACAGTCGCAGTTTGAGTATTTTCGAGACAAACTCGGTTTGCTTGTCACACCCTCTCGTTTGAAGGGGAATGTTGTTGGAAATTATGCCCTAGGGGCAATTCATTGTACTTTGGATATTTAAATTATTTAAATTATTCTCTTTTGTTATCATTTTCGTTTGCATGTTCGTATTGATAACTGCATCCCTGGATAATCTTATAGATTATCCTAAATGTCCCTGGTCGGTCATCTACACGGGAGTGAAGATGAAATAAGACCAGTATGCCTTTGATGAGGTATGGAGATACGAATCAAAGTCATGGGCACTCGTAAGAGTACAAGGTGCTGGACCGACCTACTATGAGAAAGCTGCATGGATTAAGTCATAAGCTTATTTCATGTATAACCGCGTCACGACGCCCTATGACCTGAGACCATCATAGATTCCTACATGATGAGTCACTGGTGTTTGACCTAGTCAAAAGTCACCTTTGGCCGGGTGATGATAAAAGCTCGGATCGGGATCAGTGGTTTTCATGCGGAGGAATGTGAGTGGTCAAGATGGGATTTGTCCCTCACATATGTAGAGAGATAATGCTGGGCCCCTCGATGAGTGAGTGTAAGAAATGTATGGCCATACTGTGATGGAAAAGAGTTTCCATTTCACTTATTAGACTACTCGAGAATCGAGAAAGCAATGGTCAAGAAAAGGAAGTTGACATTATCCATGCCTCATCCTTGACCAAATTATCGCGTGACAAAAGGGACGTGACATGGTTGTACGATAGGTAGTATCGTGTCATCGATCTCCATGTGAATTGGGTAGTCGCAATGTCTTGCTAGAGGCCGCTTGCGACTTGTGGGCTGATACAGTGTTGGCCCACTGCCAATCTCATATGGGCCTGCAGGGTCGCACACAAGAATAATCCAACACGGGTAAAAGTGTCCAGATTCATTGAATCCCAAATTAGTCTGAGATTAAATGAATACTAAATTTGATCTAGAATATATATATATATATATATATATATATATATATATATATATATATATATATAAATTCGAAATTAATATATATATTATAAATTGAGATTATAATATTATATATGATATTTGTTTAGTATTTAATTTATTTGATAAATTAAATATCTGAAACAAATAGAGATATTGTATCTCATTTAATTTCGAATTAAGATATCGTATATCTGTTTAATATTAAATTGAGATATCGTATCTCAGATTTAATTAAATAGATAGATATCATATCTCGGATTTAATTTATATTGATAAATTAAATCAAAAGGCTTTAAATTTAGATTTGATCTAAATTCAAGATTTGGATTTCAAATCTGGCTTTTAATATATTTGATTACATTTATGAGATAGATTTGATTAATATATTGACCAGATTCGAAATTCCGAATTTCCAAAATTAAGAAGGATTAGTTTTGGTTATATAATACGCTTATCAGGTTTAGAAAATTAATGACTTTCAGTCGAGCGTATTAGAAAAGCCGCGAGAAACCCTAGAGCAAATTGAGAGAGACGCACAAGAAGCGCTAGCACGCTGCCGCAACCGTGTTCGGGGATTGCTCGTGTGGATACCAGTAGAGGAGGCCGATTCTAAGAGTAGACTTCTGCTGATCGAAAGAACGAGACGCGGACGTGTTGATCGCCTAACTGATCAAAGGAACAGGACGCGGACGTGTTGATCGAGAAGGTAGCCCACCTGATCAAAGAGAACGTGACGCGGACGTGTTCAATATAAGGTATGATTCGGTTCCCAAACCTTGATTTAAACGTCGTTGAGTGATCCTCAGGAAGGATTCGTAAGAAATTTTAATCCGCTGCGTTTACGAATCCCTACAAATGTTAGATTATAATCTATTTATGGTGTAATTGTAATCGTAATTAATTGTAATCAATTTATAGTATAATTGTAATTGTAATTGATTGTAATTAATGCCATTGATTTCTGTACGATTGTAATATCTGAATATTCCTCTAGAATGATGTATTCTCCTCCTATTAATACAATACACTGGCCAGATGATTTATCTGAGCCTGCAGTCATTTGCTATTTCTATATTTTACCATAATTTCTATCTCAAACTAAAAATTGTCAGGCCGGACAATTCGCTACTGTCTCCCTCCATGTTGCTAACATTTCCTCAAATAGTTCTGGTTTATCAAGACCAACCATGCTTTCATTCTATGAGTTGATTCGTTCTAAAATGTGATATATAATTAAAAACAATAATACAGAGAAGACCCGTGAAGCTTTTTTCCCATGGCTTCCACTCAATCCTTCCTTCTCTTCTCTACTTTCCTTCATCTTCGTTTTCAATGTTTAGCTTCACAAAGTTGGATCAATACTGGTTATTTGATTTGTTGGTAGTGAAGCCCCCATTTTTGACATAAGCTCAACTTTGTTTCACATCCTTATATGAGATTCTCATAGCCAAATTTGACCAGCAATATTTCTCCACCTTCAACAATATACATTGTCAAATGCCAATTCAAATAGAGACTGTTTGAGTTTATATATATATATATATATATATATAGGGTAAAAGATTTCTCCAGTCACTGGAGATAGAGTTATCTCCAGTGAGCTTAAAACTACGTCGTTTTGAATTAATGAAGGGTGTATTTGTAATTTTAGGTGAATTAATGAAGGATGCAAAATTACGGAAACACCCTTCATTAATTCACCTGAAATTACAAACACACCCTTCTTTAATTAAAAACAACATAGTTTTAGGGTTACTGGAGATAACTTTATCTCCGGTGACAGGAGAAATACTTTTCCCTATATATATATATATATATGCACCTTTCATTAATTCACCTGAAATTACAAACACACCCTTCATTAATTCAAAACGACGTAGTTTTAGACTCACTGGAGATAACTCTATCTCTAGTGACAGGAGAAATACTTTTCCCATATATATATATATATATATATATATATATATATATATATATAATGGGATTGTTCATAATCATATTTGAGGAGTAATTTAGTATTTTTAAATGGTATTTGGTCCTTTTAAATAAATACAAATTTTAAGATCTTTATTAATAAATATTATTTTTTATAGGTCCTGTTATAATTTTTCCTAGATAATAGACCTTTTTATATTTAAAAATTAAAATATACGTGCAAATAATATGTTTATTTGAATATGGAACCTTTGTCAAAAAAAAGAAAACGAGAGTTCGATATATTTTATTTTTATTATTTCATTGTTTTAAATATATATTTTTTAAAAATATTTTATTTTACATCTATAAATTTCAAAATATTTTATAATTTGTAACTATCTCTCTTGTTATCTCTTTTGATTGTTTTAGCATATTTTTTTTTTTAATATTTTAGTTGTTTTGATATTCTTACAATTGAGATGGCAGGCCAAGGCCGTGTTAGAGGGAGAGACTCTCAACATTTTTTGGTTGCATATAATCAATAATAGATTAAAGGGTTAAGGTCCAAATTTATCAATAAACTTTTACCCCAAAAACATCCAGCATAAAAAACTTTTAAGTGGACCAAATCTACCAATAAACTTTTAAAAAGGTAAAACTAACACAAATCCGTTAGAAGCAGATTAACACCGTTAATCTACTCTGGCTGGAATTCCAAAAAAATGAAAACGATGATCTTGTAGTCCTCTTCCTCAAGATCACGCCAAGTTGAATGGGCCATCGATTTATACATATCCCGCATCAAAATTCTGCCATGTACATGGGTCCCCTATCTTCCCTCAAACCTTCCATTAATTGTCCCGTCTTATTTCGACAAAAATCATGGGCATGATTTCATCTCTGTCTCCCATAAACAAGTCAAAAATCCATACAGAAAAATCTTGGTAATTTAACAAGAAATTAGAAACCAAATCAACTAAGTTCATTTAAATGAAGAAATAAAAATAAAAAACCAGATCTGGAAAGTCACGGCAAAAAGCTACCATTACAAAAGCATTCATTGAGCAACCGGCGAATCACCATGCTTCCATCAGACTTGAAGAATGAGAAAGCATAAACTGAAGCCCCCCCCCCAAAAAAAAAATGTTTCCATCAGCAAAGAACTCTTTGCAGATCCAAAATTCAAAAAAACGTGAAGCAAAAACAGAAAAAGAAAAAGAAAGGAGTTCGAAGGAGGTCTCAGTCACTCAGGAAGATGGGTGGTCGCAGGAATTGTTCCGTTCTTAAGCTTCGACCTTCAAATCCACTAGCCCAAAATTCAAGCTAGGCATGGCTCCATTCCGGGAAACACATACTCACTGGAGTTCAGATCTGGACACTCCGCATCCTTCGAAGAAATCAAGATGTGATTTTTCCGTCTTCGTTGCCATCAAAGCCAAATGAAGAAGATGAAGTCGAAGTTGAAGTTTTGAAGAAGGCGAATCTTCTTGTTCTTCTCATAAATCGTGATGTACTCGATTTTTCCTTCTTGGTCGTTGCCCTGTAGAGGTGGTCATTGTTGAGAAGGTCTCCTCGCCTTTAAGCTGTTGTACCGAATGTTGGTCATCACCAGCAAAAAGCTTGAAGGCCATGGTTGGTGCTGGTTGAATGTTGGGGGTAAAATTGAGTAGAGTAATGGAGTTAATGTGCTTTTAATGAATTTGTGTTACTTTTACCTTTTTAAAAGTTTATTGGTAGATTTAGTCCACTTAAAAGTTTTTTGTGCTGGATGCTTCTGGGGTAAAAGTTTGTTGGTAAATCTGGATCTTAATCCTAGATTAAAATAAATTCTTCAATGTAACTTGTAGAAGATCATTTTTATTGCGCAAAAGTGTACATCTGATCATTTAACTTTATATAAGTTTTTATTGAGAGAATCTCATATAAAGACGGTTGAAATAGGAAAATCCTATATAAGACTGATAAACTCAACATATCCTAAATTGGATCAATAACCCAATTTAAAATATTTAAATGTTAGTTATTTTTTAATAACACTCTGATCCATGATCAAAACATAAAAAAGAGAAAAGGAAAAGCAATAATTGGGATATCTATCGCAGTCGTTGTTCTCTCTCGTGCGCCCAATGGAGCATTGAACGACGCCATGAACTGGGTGTTTTTCTAACGAATTTGTAAGGAGGGTATAAATTTTTGCCCTTAGCAAAGAAATATAGAAACAGAGGGGTAGGTCTTGATTGGGGGTGAGACTGAGAGGGGAGCAGATAACAATAGAATGGTAGAGAACTAAAGAAGGGCGATGACTTGTGTATCCTCCGACTCACAGGACTCTGATTGATTGCTGCCCCATCTGCTTGGGACCCATGCTTCAGGAATCCTACCTCACACAAATGTTTTCGCACGCTCCTCCCTCTGCTCCATCTGCCCCATCTTGCAAGATTGAAATATGAAATTATTGTTAGACTTTTATTTGATCAAATAGAAAGCGTTGCCGATAGGAATTGTTTTATTGACCATTTACCAGATGGAGAGATTGAGGTAGAAAGTGAGTATTTATTGATCAAGAGTCCATCGTTTTTTATGGATGTTCTCGGTGAAGTTGATGTTTGAAATGCAGACAGATGTTTTTTTTTTTTTTTTTGATAATTTATGGAATGAGGATTCTAGAGATAAGTTTGTCATTGTGACTCTATTTTTTTTTTAATAACTAAAGGATATAAAGGTAATTTAGCTCAAATTTTAAATCCCTAATTGTATCATATAACTTAATTAATAATTTGTTAAATTTAATAATATAAATTATAATTTGAGTAATTCAATCATCTTTATTTAAGATTTTCCATTTTTATTTTGACATCCCAATTTTATACAATTTATCAATATGGCTTTTTTTTTTTCCCTCAAGTACCAATATGTCTTTTAGTTCTTTAATCTTATAACCATAAAATAACGTCGGCAAAACATTTATAAATATTAACATTTTAATTTTTAAAATAATAATGATTTTTTACCTGAAAAATAATAGTGATTAACTCTAAAAATATCATTTAAAACTATTTTTTAAATGAGAAGAATGAAAATATATTTTATAATTTTTAAAATAAACAAAAATATGTCCGCAATAAATCACAAAAAAGGGGGAAAAACCATAGCCTCACAGATTATCATCTTCTCTACGTGTCATTCCCTCCATGACTTCTCAGGACTCTATCTCACCGTCAGGTCTGTTTAGCTTCTCCCCTTTCATCTCCATTCCCGATTTCTTTCTTCCTCCTTTACTTTTCATTGCAGAATGCAGATATCGTTCAGCAAAAGGTGGAGTAGAACCTAGGCGATTCTCTAATCCAAGCAAATATAGGCTTACAGGATTCAAGTTCTGTTTTCAAATTTTCATTTCCTCTTCCTCTTCCTCTTTCCTCAACTAGATTTGATTTCATGCATGATACTATCATATCGTCTCTTTTTCAGCGTCCGATCAATTCCTAAGTAATATGCTGTTATTTTCTCTGGAAAATTTCGACTTCTCTTTGATCCGTGCGAAGTCTTGTTCCATTCTTCGTCGTTCCTCCTGTTCCGAAATTCGCATAATTTCTGTAGGAATTTTCTGATCTCCCCGGTACGATTGGCTATTTTACTTTAGTTGTGTTGTGCCCTCCTTATCAATATACTCGTTTGGTGGTTGTGATCATGGAGACAGAAGGGTGTAATTGAAGTTTCCATGTGTTGATATCTCTGTACAGAATTTTGTTGATTAGGTTTTTGTAAAGCTTCGCGTATTGCTCTGATTTTTTCTGATCGCAAAGAGAGTTATGCATCTTGAAGAATTGAAGGGAGAAGACGTGGGAGGTGGAGAGGAAGGGAAAGTATATCTCGGAGATGGTGTTATTGGCGGGACAAGTTTTGTCATGTCAGATGCGAAAAGGGCTCTGGTTGGAGCGGGGGCTCGTGCTCTCTTCTATCCCACTCTGCTTTATAATGTCGTTAGGAATAAGATGCAGGCCGAGTTTCGGTGGTGGGATAAGGTTGATGAGGTATAGTTTTGTTACCGCCTGATTTTCTCTTCATATCCAGTGATATCAGACTTCTATGACTGGGTGAAATTCTTTTCCTGGATTTCATTTGTTGCTAATAGTTTTAATTAGATTATTTCTAGGCCCTTTTTGATCAATTTGGAGTTTGGTTGGCATGATATACCTCTATTTGTTATTTGGTTGCATAATGTTCTTACGTTCTTTTGGAATGTAGGCTTCTCTTTTAGTCCGATTCCATGTACATGTATTATTCAGTTGTCAGATATGTCTATATTCCGTGGGCGTGTCCTTATTCTTTCTGCTGTCAGGATACGTATAATGGTCTTTGTTCTTTGGGAAAGTGAGCTTCTCCTATATTCTGATGCACTTATTTTTCAGTCCATATTATTAGGTGCTGTTCCTTTCCCTATTGATGTTCCCCGCTTAAAGGAGCTGGGTGTTCGAGGAGTCATCACATTGAACGAGTCATATGAGACTTTGGTTCCTACATCACTTTATCACGTGAGTGTTCTTTATGTAGGTTTTTTTCTGCTGCCCGTGATGAACACTTAACTCTTAAGACAACACTGGATAGAAACACCACCCACTTATTTTGGTAATTGATAGATTGGGTTCCTGTAATTTTTTATGAATGTTTATAAACTGTAACCGAGTCTGATGGTGTTTCATTGATTTTATATTTAATGTATTTTCATCATGTTCGTTTATGGTTTAATTCATACTTAAACTTGGCAGGCTCATGGAATTGACCATCTTGTGATTCCTACTAGAGATTACTGCTTCGCACCTTCACTGCATGACATATGCTCTGCTATAGACTTTATTCATGGTAAACATTTTGTTGACGATATATAGGACATTGAAATATTCGATGGTTAGATTTAATTTAAGTCCCTTACTTACCCATATGGAAAAACTGCAACTGATGAGTTAAATTTCAAACAATTTAAGTCTGTTGTTTCCCTCTTGTTTTGCACGTATTTCTCTTCACTGTTAATACTGTCTTCTTTTGAGCACCGATGAAAGAAGAAAATAAAAGCTGAGCGATATTGATAACGATTATAAGTTTAAAGAAGGTATTGGTGATTATCTGTAGAAGGCTTGTAAAGAATAAGATTTTAATTCACTGTTATTTACAGCATACAGTCAGATATTGTATTTTCCAATTGGTTTCAATTCGATTTTATTTTAACAATTGTCCTTTTCATTAAGAAAATGCATTGGCTGGACGGGTTACATATGTCCATTGCAAAGCTGGGCGTGGTCGCAGCACAACTGTTGTTATCTGTTACCTGGTTGGTGCCTCACCCTTACAAGCTGAGAAGTGTAAAAACTGATTGTGTTGTGATTTTCTGGCAGCTCTCAAATTTAAGCTCTTTCTTTATAGGTGCACCACAAGCTTATGACACCCAGTGCTGCATATGATTATGTAAAGTCTATTCGACCAAGGGTTCTTCTGGCTTCCTCTCAGTGGCAAGTAAGTATGAATTTTTATTATGTGGATGATAAAATTTCTCATGATGTGGATTGTGTTGAGAATTCATTATAGTAGTGGTTGTGAGTTACTCTTTTTAACCTAATTTTAATGTTGAAATTTCAGGCCGTTCTGGAATACTACCACCTTAGGGTAAGGAATGCTATGGCCTATGCTCCCTCAGCCAACCTGCTAATGAAGGCACCTGCAGCAGCAGCAACTTCACTAGAACTTGTAACATTTGACGATGGTTCAGTCGTTGTGGTAACTGAATCAGATCTGGAAGGTTATGACCCCACTTTGGGAAGGGAGATATGGGCAAATGTGAGTTTGGTCTACCGGGTGCGGGTTGTTGGACAGGCAGCATTGGCAAGAATATCTTGCCTTTGGCTGAGATATGGTAGCCACCCGGAGGTTTCCAAGGACAATCGTTTGGAAGGCATTAGTGTTGATATCCATGTCTACTGAGAGGGAAATGGGTAGGCTGGAAATCAATAATCATTCCCCTCCCCGCAGGGCTGAACCCCATACTCATGTTTCCCTCGTGTAGTCGTGTTTGTATATATTATAGTTCGCTTGTTTGCCGTCATGAGTCCAAATGATGTTTCCTTCAAGGTCATTCCAAGTGTTATATGTGCTACATCGTCATTATATAAGGAAGAATAACCATTGTTATGTATAGAATGTGAAGATTTTTTTATTGCTTATAGCAAGAGTCTAAGATACACAATCCATGCTTATAACAGATTATATCTTGGAATTACCCCCCTAATATTCTCTACCTTGTCTTAATAATGAAGTATACCCTGGAGACTCTAGTACAAATTGCTCAAGTTTAGGATCCCAACTTTCTGGAGACCACGGCCTTGACGTCTCCAGATTTGGTTGGGGCATTCCCCTTCAAGTAAGGCACAACATATGTCTGCATATCTGTGTCTGATATTTTCAGATGCTCTCCACCAACACTTATGAATTTAACCTTACCGCCTTCATCCATGCTCCTTAACCCTATCCAGTCCTCACTGTACAGCGTTGTCTGTAATTCAAATCAAACCACGACCAAATTTCAGGATAACTTTCAGGTTGTGACGTGTGAAATATTGAGTTGACGAGCCTACCTGTTTCGGAGATAAAACCGTCTTGAAGCTCCCATCGGCATAATATCCAAACCAGGAAGTTTCCTTGGGTATCAATACGGTGTCATTCTGGAACTTGGGTAGCGTATAAAATAAGACAGACAAATAAATCAGCGTTCTCAAAAAGTCAATTCCCAATATTCGTAGAATATCTGAGAAAAATTACGTTACAAGTTCAACTTACCATGATAAGCACCAAGCTCTCCAAGCTACTCAGTCTTTCCTTGAAAGTTGAATTCTTTCTATCCGGGTATTCATTGTTAAGCAGAGGAAGAAAACTACATTTCTTCAAGTAATCACCGATTGCCTACAAACAAATTTGGGCTCAGCAGTTCCCTTCACATTGGGATTTGTTGTTGTTGTTGTTTTTTTTTTTGGTTTTGTTTTCTTTTTTGATTTGGAAAATATCAGATAACAGCAAAAGCTAAGCAGCTTTCCAAGTCTGTCTAAGATTTCTGCATATGAAAAGTAATACTCACATCTGGCATTTTGAGATAATTGCTAGGAGCCAAGTTTTCCTGCAGGTTTGAGCTATGTTTGTCAGTGATAGAAATGCTAGCTGCGAACATCAATTAATGGATAATCCAGATATGATGCCATAAATAAACAGACTAGATAGAATAGTCAGTGTGTTTCTAGAGAGAAAAAGGGCAACTTTGTGAAACTAAAGATAAGGTATAGTGATTACTTGAACGAAGTCACTGTAAACCGCTGATTTGATTAGTTTGTCTACAATAATGCACAAGGGACCTGACTGTGGAAGCCAAACAAACAGCAATCCAATTCAGAAACAAAAAGATGAAGAAATTATTGAAGAATTAGACTGGCTTGAAAGCCACAGTCTCACTCACGCCACATTTAGGAACAGAGGCAACACCAGCATGAGGGCCTGCCAAAGAGACATAATTCTTAACCTGTTTCAACAATCAAGCAAAAAATCATTAAAGTTTTTTTGGCCACCGGCATTTGGTTAGAAGTTGTACAAATATAGCACTTGCAGAGATAATGGGTACTCACCGGAGGACCCCCATCACAAACTTCTATAACACCACGAGCAATTATATTGCCCTGTCGAAGAAAACAATAGAGTAATGATGAAACCCAAAAATTTTGACAATTGAAAATCAGCATGATACATGCGGCTTGTTGAAACATTATAGAGTAAACAAAATAAGTCAAATGCCATTTATATTTTAACTAGCTGATTGACTGACTTTCCAAACTAAGGACAAGTTTTGAATTAATGTGATCAAATTTAGAACCGGAAACCAACACGGAAGCATTTTGCAATAAAACAGACAGAAAGTAAGACAGAGAAATGGAAGTTCCCATGTTTCACCTGGGAGAGCCCAACAATGTTGTACCCCTCACGCAATGTGTCCATTTCCTTTACCTACACATTGTGAGGTGAAAAAAGTAGTCAAAAGGAAAAATTTAACTGAAAAATTCAGGTTTAGATACATTACACAATGATACATGAATCTTTATCACCTTCTGGCAAACCAAGTCGACCTGCAATTTACAAGTAGAAAGAGTCAAAACCATCAGAACCGGCATGCCCTGTTTTTAATTTCACCAAACTCAGTTCTGTAGATTTAATAATGATATTGATTAGCATTTGCTTCTTTTGATAATACTACCTCCGATCCTAATTATAAGAGCTAGTTGACTTTCTTTAGAGAGGTTAAGGAAGCTAAATAAGTTACTTAATCATTTCATATGTTGTATATCCTTAAATTATAAATTAGTTTATTAGTTAAACTAATTAATTTGAAGAAAAAATTAAAAATAAAAATACTCTAAAGTAATTTAATTAGCTTCCTTAATCTCTCCAAAAAAGTTAACTAGCTCTTATTAGGACCGGAGGGAGTAGTATATTGGTACCTGTTTGTGTATTGGCATCAACCACGAATCAGAAACTCCATTGCCTACCTCTCTGGAGCAAGAAGACACAGCCTCATTAAACATTTTGAAAATATAACCTGCTCTAAATCTAATAGTACAAGATTGGCTTACATATGAAACAGAGTTAGTTTCTGTATACTGTAAGCAAACAGAGTTAGGGAAACATTACATGCACTGTCCTTCAACACCAGAGAAGTTGGTCAATTTCTCAATCAAATTTGGAACTCCATGGCCGGAGCACTTATTATTTATGCCTACCATTGAAAAAAGACGATGGGGATTTATTTTGCTTTAAACAGTGTACTGTTAGAAATGAAAATGGCATTGTATTGAGTAGTAATAATAATATAAATGTGATAAATTCTCTTCCTTTTACACAAACTAAATGAATGGCAATTAGGTTTATGGATAGAGGAAATCTGTAACAAGAGATACATTCAGCCATCAAGCACGTCCGCCCAATGTTGGTAACAAAGAAAACCAAATACCAATATGAATAGTTAAAAAAGCTACTTAAACAGAGAGAAAAGAATCCAAATTGTTAATTGTAAAAACAAATAAAGAAGAAGGAATGAAACAAATACCGTGGAGTACAATAAAAGGCATTGGATGCGAAAGTGGGATGAAGAAGGAGGCCACGGAGAAGACGAAGAATAGAGACAGTGAACAAAGAGCCATTGATAGTTTTGTAGATATGGAACAAATTGACACAAGTGCGCGTTTAATACTTCATATATATATATAGTGTGGGTCAGTGGGTGTGCGCGTCGGAAGCGGCTTTCCTCCCCTTCTTAGCGTCGGCTGCCCTCCTTCGCTATAACAAAGATACTGTTTTGGTCACAAGCTAATGCTATTTTGTTTTTAAGAAAATATTTTCAGGACTAAGGATATTTGGGATACTGAACAGAATTAAAAAAATACTTTATGATCTTAAAAAATTATTTTTGGGTCTTGAAAAAATATCCTGCAGTATATTTTTAATATCAGTTAGTACCCTGAACTGATTTTTCAAGACCATGAAGGTACTATTCTTTATCCTAAAATATTTTTTTAGTACTAATCAATATCTTAAAATTCTTCTTGAAAAAATAGGCATCAGCTTGTATTTTACGTTAAAATGACGCTATTTATAGTAAAAGAGGGCAGCAGACGCTAAGTACCAAAAGAGGGCTGCCGTGTGTATCTCTGATATGAACTTACGGAAAGTTGAGAACATAATTCATTGAATTAAATGCAATGATGAGTTGTTATTTTTGTGAGACTTGTGATGACGCGAAGAAGTGAAGAACAGTGAGTTTAATTTTTTCTCTTTGACTTTGTTGAACTGAATTTCTATTTCGCCCGATTGATAAAGTAATGTGAATATTTAAATTTGTATGCTATTTTTCCAAATTTTAAACATGATGACAGCTCAATCGGATGTACCATTCTCCATTATTCCACAACGAACGAAAGGTTGTGAATGTGATACACCAATAATGTAACGCGTCTTTCACTTTTGTTGTTGTTGTTGTTGTTGTTAATCTTGTCTTGTTATTCTGTATTAATAATTGATTACATTTTTATATTTTATAAACAAGCATATTAAACTTTACTATGTACTCCCTCCGGTCCTAATTATAAGAACTAGTTGATTTTTTTGGAGAGATTAAGGAAGCTAATTAAATTAGCTTAGAGTCTTTTTATTTTTATTTTTTCTTTCAAACTAAATAGTTTGACCAATAAACTAATATATAATCTATGAAAACACAATATATGAAATTATTAAATAACTTATTTAGCTTCCTTAATTTTTCCAAAGAAAGTCAACTAGCTTTTATAATTAGGACCGGAGGAAGTATTATGATAAAACATCAAGATGTCGGTGTGCGATAAATTCCATTTCAAATTTTGTCTTGAGGTTAGGGGACTTTTTCTTTTTCACAAGTCATGAATAAAAAAAAAAAAAGGAAACTAAGTCAGTTCTATGTTGTTACTTTCCTTCCCCAAGATAGAGGATTTGTGGAGAGAAATAAGAGAATCACAATCCAAGAGGGGCCACATTTATTTTTTCCTTTTTCAATAATTAATGAATCTAAGAATAATTTCAATAAACTGATATATGCACTATTAATATATATTTAAGAGTGAAAGTAAATTCTTACGAGTTCACTGTTCAAATTCACAATACGAGTTTACATTATTGTCACGAATTTACTTAAACTTGTGAGTTTGACAATCTTAGGTGTAAGGTCTCACTAGAGCAAATAATTGTGTTGGGAGTTGGGGCACTAGGAGGGCCAGTCACAAACCTCAAAACTAAATAATCTTCAGCAGGTTGATAGTTGAAAAAAGAAGATTCTGAAGAAGGGAAAAATATAAAAATGTTAAATTAAATCGTAAATCACAAGGACAAAATTAATATTTGATTTTTAATTAGTTTACAAGTTATTTATATTATATATTAAAAAAATCTAAAAGTGACTCATCTCCGATATTTATTATACTGCAAACTAAATTCTATGTTGAACACAAGAGACCTAGCTTCTGTCCTTTTTTTTTTACTGTCTGCTCCCATCCTTTATCCCCTTTATGATCATTGGATCAAGATCTAATGATCCACATTTAATATTTCCTTCTCATCTTTCTCTCTCCTCTTTTTATAAGAGGAGAAAAAAAATATTAATAGCATTAAATGTGGATCATTAGAGATCCAATGGTCACAAAGAGAGTAAAAAATGGAAACGGACAGTGAAAAAAGAGGATAGAAGCCAAATCCGAACACAAGAGCTAATATTATTGATAGGAGCTGAGCGAGCGGTGATAATGATTTGGGAAAGCAGAGTTAGGGGTGGAAATAGGCCAGGGGCCTGTGGTCTGGCCTGTTAAAAGTCTGGTCAAGCTTGGCCTGTCAGGCTAAAAGGCCAAGCCAAGGCCTATTTCAAGGCCTGTTTGGCTTAAAAGGCCAAGCCTAGGCCTCCAAATAGGCCTGTTAGGCCTGACAGGCTGGCCTGTTAAGAATAATTAATTTTTTTTTTATGAAAAAGATTAATTAATATCTCTCATTTCTCCCTCACTCAAAACCTCTCGTTCGCCCTTTTAAATCAAGAACCCTAAGTCCCTAAATCAATTTCCCTCACTTAGGTCTGTTTTTAGCATGTTTACATTAGACCTGTTTTTTGTCCTGTTTATATTAGGTCTGTTTTCAGCCTATTTACATTCGGCCTGTTTTAGGCCTGTTTACATTTGACTTTTTTTTTTGCTTGTAAAAAATACAGGCCTTTTAATCGGCCACAAGCCAGGCTTAGGCCAAAATTTTAGCCTGTAACAGGCCACAGGCCAGGCTCATGCCACTTCCTTGCATAAAAAGCCTGGCCTGTTAAGGGTGAAGCCTGGCCTGACCTGACCTGTTTCCACCCCTAAGCAGAGTACGAGAATTTTCTACAGCCTAGGACCAGGAAACTTAATATGGACATGCAAATAACATATTCTTGTGGCACTATTTATTTATTTATAGAGCTGAGATAAAAAAATTCTTTTGTCCTATTTATAAGATGAAAGAGAAATTTTTTTGTTTCTTTTATCATTTATTTATTATTTTATTTTAATGGGATATAATGTACTCCCTCCTATCTATAATATACAATTATGGTCTTATTTATAAATATAAATTAACTAACTTTCATACATCAAGGAAAGTTAGTTAACTAATTAATTATAGGCTAAATTTCTAATTATGCTCTGATTTAATATTGGTTCTAAAAGTCAATATAAATAATACTTTTTTTTGTTTATTGCAATTAATAGGAGAAAAAATATAACAAATGCATTTAGTACTCTAAAACTATATATACTTATAGCAAATAACAAATTTTTTTTGTCAAAATAGACTTTCAAATAGTACTTTAGTGGTAAGTAACTTTAACCAAATCATCATAACCAAGAAAGGGTAGTTTACTCCTTCAATTCATTTTAAAATAAATTTCCAAATTTACCCATATTAAATGAGGTATTAAAGGAGAGAAAAATACAAAGAGTCATATTCAAACATTAATTGCAAGGGAAAATTTGACAAATAAGCATTAATTTCTTAAGAAAATTATAATAAAGGACCTAAAAAAAGTAATATTTATTAAGAAGGACCGTAAAAATGGTAACTATTTTAAAGGACCGAAAATTAACATATTAAAATAGAAAGATTAAATTATCCCTAACTAATTTCATATACCTTTCCATTTTTAATAAGCCTTCTTGCGATAATTATAGCAGCTTTTTGTACGGTTTGGAGAGCATACTCGATAAAAGACTCTTACTTTTACTTTCACACTAACTTTTTCTCTTTTTCTACGGGATTTTATTTGATACCTTAGAGATTAGCTCTGATAGGAGAGCGAAGCTAACTATATATATTAGTGATTTGTAGCTTTGGCCCATACACATGGAAAAGAGACTTGCTTTAAGCCCCTGCCGCCCTATAAAATTCTTTCCCTATCCTGCTTAAATTAAAGGCCCACGCACTTTAATCACCTATGTATCGAACATACTATGCGATCTCATCCATCACAGTGAACTAGCAGAAAAAGGAGCCTTGCTCGTAGGATTCCTCACTTGCGTAATGGTCAAGAGAAAAAATGAAAGTAGCAACATATAGAAATCCAATATCGGTAGGAGAACTCTTATCTAAGGCTATATTTGCGAGTTTCATTTTGGAGGGAAAGGAAAGGGAATTGAGAGCTTTGGTAGTCCCTTCTTTTGTATTACCAAAGGAAGGGACTACCAAAGCCCTCACTTCCCTTTCCTTTCTCTCCAAAATGAAACTCGCAAACAAAGCCTAAAGATCGTCTTTTAGGGGTATTAAAAGATAAGAGGGCGGACAATATGGGCAGGGGAAATGTCCTTACACAAAGAAAGGATGGCCAAATGGTGATTTCCTACAAATAGATTCAATTGCTTATATTTTGTCATTATTCATAAATTATTCTAGAATTTAGTTAGAGAGTATATGGAATTGATTAAGTGCAATTTAGTCTTTATATTTTGATATTTTAATTTCAGGTTCTTAAAAACAATTACTATTTTTATGGTCTTTTTAATAAATATTATTTTTCTTAGGTTTTTTATTATAATTTTTCCTAATTTCTTTCCAGTGACTTATATTATGGACTAAGTCATTTTTTTAGAAGTGATTTATATTGTGGACTAGATTACAAGAGGAATATATCAAATATAAGTAAAATTGGGAAGTTGTTGAATTTTAAAGAAAGGCTAATAAAGTTTAAGATTTTTCTTAATTTATACTCCCTCCAACTCTTTTTACATATAAGAGTCCAAAATTTGAATTATCTAAGTCCTTTTTATAAAAGCCTCACAAGAACTATTTGAATATTTAATGAGTTTTTTCATGTTTATCTCACATTAATTATATGTATTGTATTAATTAAAAGGTTGATGATACTTGTACAGTTATACTACTATCTACTTTATTTATCTCTTTTACTTGTCCTTCATAAATAAGGGTATATTTAAAAAATAAAATTTATTTCAAACAAAACTAATTTATTTTAACTGATATTAACTATATTCTTAAACCACGTAATTTCATTATTAATTAAGCTACTATAAATAAAACTGAATGAGTATAAAACATAATGAAAGTGACTCATACCTAAAACTAAGACCATGATAATATTTCCAAATTCAAAGGTTGGTCGGTGCCGTGTGTTGCGAGCCCCATACAATGTTTGCTCAAATTTCATGCTTGACTAACAAGTAACAACAACCGTCCGTTACGTTATGTGCATTTAAGGGTTCAACGAACTCCTGTCAACCTCTCCAATAAATGCAGTTCCTCACTGTAAACCTACGTTTGGTTAATGTTTGGATAAAGAAAAAATAAGGAAGGAAATTAAGAATACTAAGAGGAAAAACTTCCAAAAAAAAATATATATATATATGTATTTTACTATTTTGGAAACTAGTATTCTCTCCGCTCCTATTTTTTTTTCCCTCACTTTTCTCTCTATCCAAGCATATCCCTACAGTCTAACGTAATTTTGTCGTCCCATTAATCCTTATGATGATCGGTTTGCTTACTCCAACTAGATTCAAGAGGCCTCTTCTTAATATGCAACTCCACAAACATTCAAACTTTTGGTTAGATGAACACCAATAATCACTAACAACCATAATACTTCCGCGTTGATATATTTAAAGAGTTAATTTTAATTTTAAATATAAGATAAATTTTTTATATTTGTTAATTTTTTTCGTAATTTACCTCTATTGATGTTCTTTTAATAATAGTCAATTAATGAGGAAATAGCCGGAATTGAGGAATTGATGAAGATGACTAGGGTATCTTAAAAAATATATCATATTAATTAAATTAACTAATTTTCTTTATCTAATCAAATTAAGTAAATATGTTTTATATTAAAGACCAGATGGAGTATTCCTAAAAATGACATTGGGTTACTCTCTCCTCATATCTTTCATCTTATAAGATTCAAATAACCAAATTGTATGGTTTAAAAAATATATTAAAATTAGTTTAAAATAATAAATATATAAAAAATGTTGTACTTTTCTTTTCAAATATATTTGTAATTATGATAGGGTAATTGAGAGACAGAAAATAGTGAGAGAAAAAAGATAGAAGAGAATCAAATTCTGGCAAGTCCCAGGTTAATCCATGGCACACAGTGTAACACCTCATTTTCATCACCCAAAAACTTGGCCAAAATATTTGTAATTCCTCCAATAGGGTGTATCATTATCCAAATCATTAGATTACATTACTGTTTCAAATAAAGTTTAATCCATAATCAAAATAAATTTCAGAAAATTATTTCAGAGTTCAATACAAAGCGGAAGTCTTAGGTTCATGGCAAATAAAATAACATAACATAATCTATTGGAGATCAAAAGAGCTTCCAGAGCTCACTCCATAGGTGCCTTCCCTTGCTCTCTACTAGAATAATCACCTGAAAAATGTTAATATGGGATGAGATTCCACGTCTCAGTAACTACTGAATATTTCTACCTTACACGAGCAAATTACATATGACAAAAATAAAAGGTAATATAATGTGAATTTAATATACTCAGATATTTTTAGATATACCGTTGTTCACATCAAATGCCTTTACAAAATACTCATCATTCTTTATTGAATAATTCAGAAATGCACTATGCAGTATGCAGCCTCCCTTATATCCCCTTCCAACCGTATACCGCTGACTGGAACCATAGGCTAACATATAGTCCAATAGAAACTCATTCATTTGACTGGATGGTTTCAAACTCACCAAAACTTAAGATACACCCGGCCAAAGGTATAGAGCTTAAATCTGGACTATGGCTCCCCTCCTTTAAAATAACAACTAAGGAGGTGTCACATGTCCCACATCTCCAATGAAATCCCGGCCAGAGGAAAACATGGAAGATGGGGCCCTGAAAAGTACCATCCACTGTGCACCGAGTGGTGGCATAAACAATTCTTATCATTCAATTTCCTCCTTACTCCACCCATCACATTACAACCGCCATGATGAATGTATTTACTCAAAAATAATGCATTATTATACCATTATATACATTGATATGCGTATTTATGAATAGTAAAATACTATGCGTATCTGTGAATAGTAAAATACGGTATATACATGAATAGTAAAATGAATAGTACATACGGTATGTATACGTGAATAGTAAAAATGAATAGTAAATACGGTATACGTGAATAGTAACATGAATAGTAAATACGGTATACGTGAATAGTAACATGAATAGTAAATACGATATACGTGAATAGTAAAATGAATAGTAAATACGGTATACGTGAATAGTAAATGTGAATAGTAAATACGGTATACGTGAATAGTAAATGTGAATAGTAACGTACGTATAAATAGTACCTCTACAGATTTGCAAGTCAAAGTTCCCACACCAGATCTTAAAACCATAAATATTTTCTAAATATTCTTGCCAAAATAGTAACCAAACAAATTTATAATCATACTTAATTCACAAGTATAAGGAAGAATATTCAGAGTTACCTGTTACTTGCTAATACCCGAATCTCCAACCAGCTATTATAACTCTCAAGCAAATATCTCTACTCTCTCTCTCTCTCTCTCTACCTCTCTCTATGGCTCTTAGAAGTTGTGAAGAATGAAATGAAATGGAAGGTCTATTTATAGTTGGAAAATGGGTCTTTAAGTGTAATTTTCGTCTCTGGGTCGTTTTACGTAATTTTCCTAAAAACTAAAAAAAACTTTCCCGTGACTTGCCCCGTGAACCTTTTTTTTAAAAAAAATTAATAATATTTTAATATTTTAATAATATAATATAATATATATTATTTTATTATTATAATATAATATTATTTAAATAATTATTATTGAGTGGGTCCCGCGGCCATTTTTTTCAAAGTTCACGAGAGTTGTGTCGGGAGGAAGAATTATTTTGGTTGTGGGTCCCGCAAAATACTGATTTCAAATTTATCACTTTCTGAAAATAGAGCCTACTAGTCTTCCCAAGATAGGTTTATGTTCAAGATATTAAATTCAAAATTCAGAATGTTACACACAGGGTGTTGCTTGACAGATAAGGATTGTATTCGAAAGGGTCTACGTACTTCGACCAAAAAAAAAAAAAAAGGGTCTACGTACAGCAGTTTTCACAGCCTCACATGAGTTGATGGGGACTGACCCACAATGAATGGTCAACCGTATGAAACCATGCATGTGAGAAACCAGGGGAGCAGATGAGGTTATGAGAAATTAAGAAAGACGATTTTTGGGGTCAAAAAGATTAATTTTTTTGAGGTCATTCAACGTGCTCTAGGTGTTTTTTATTTTGCTGTATCGTCGTTTCATTCGGGAAACATAAATTAAAAATAACGAAGAATAACCATTGTGAAATAATCATTTGAGAATATAAATAAACATAAGATTCTTTTTTATTCCTTAAAGCAAGAGAGTCCAACATACATATATATTCTGTAACGCCTCATTTTCAATACCAAAATCTTGGCCAAAATAATAGTAACACCTCCAAATATAGGATATTCAACACTCAAACACATATTTACAATATGGCCAAAGGTAGAAATCCATTTATACAGGGCCAAAATAAATCCAATAAATAAGAGTTATTTTAAAATGCGGAAGTCTTTTAGGTTCATGGCAAATAAAATAACACAACATAAACTAAAGGAGTACAGAAGAGCCTACAAAGCTCACTCCATGGGTGCATTCCCTTGATCTCTACTAAGTTATTCACCTGAAAAATGTTAATATGGGGTGAGATTACACATCTCAGTAACTACTAAATATTTCTACCGTACACGAGCAAATAATATATGACAAAAAGATATGGGCTGATTTCAAATATATATATAGATTCCATAATTTATCATACAAAATAATTTATACTAATAGTCATCAATATAGAAGGTATTAAAACATATATATCTCAAAAGTTCTCATCTCATGTCTTTACAGAATATTCATCATCATATCAAATTCTTGAACTGTTCAGAAATGCACTATGCAGTATGCAGCCTCCCTTATATCAACACCTCCCTTATACCGCAGACTGGAGCCATAGGCTAACACATAGTCCAATAGAAACTCATTCATTTGACTGAATTGTTCCAAGCTCACCAAAACTTAAGATACACCCGGCCAAAGGTATATAGCTTAAATCTGGACTATGGCTCCCCTCCTTTAAAATAACTAAGGAGGTGTCACATGTCCCACAACTCCAATGAAATCCCGGCCAGAGGAAAACATGGAAGATGGGGCCCTGAAACAAGTACCATCCACTGTGCACCGAGTGGTGGCATAAATCATTCTTATCATTCAAATCCCTCCTTACTCCACCCATCATAATACAACCGCCATGATGAATATGTTCACTCAAAATAATGCATTATTATACCATAAAGTTTTATACATCAATATGCGTATTTATGAATAGTGAATACTATGCGTATATGTGAATAGTAAAATACGATATATATACATGAATAGTAAAAATGAAGAGTACATACGGTATGTATACGTGAATAGTAAATACGGTATGTATACGTGAATAGTATTATGAATAGTAAATACGGTATACGTGAATAGTAAAATGAATAGTAAATACGGTATACGTGAATAGTAAAATGAATAGTAAATATGGTATACGTGAATAGTAAATACAATATACGTGAATAGTAACACGAATAGTAAAAAATGAATAGTAAATACGTATTTGTGAATAGTGAACACTATTCATATTTCACAAATTTCAAGTATTAAATACGTATTTGCGAATAACATATATATATATATATATATATTTTTAAATACGTATTTGTAAATAGTAAAAACGTATACGTGAATAGTAAATACTATTCACGGGGCCCACAAAATACTGATTTCAAATTTATCACTTTCCAAAAATAGAGCCTACTAGTCTTACCAAAATAGGTTTATGTTCAAGATATTAGATTCAAAATTCAGGATGTTACATTTCTCCCCTCCTAAAAGAAAATTTTGTCCTCAAAATTTCGCTATAATAAGAATTCTAACCTATTTAAATAAATGAGGATAGGTTTGTCGCATGCTCTCCTCCGTTTCCCAAGTAGCATCTCCGGGAGCCATTCCTTTACACACAACCTTTACAAGCTAATAGCCTTGTTCCTCAATTGCTTATCCCCCGCATCAACAATCCGCTCCGACTCAGCTTTATATATCATATTATCCCTAAGTCCTATCTCTTTCCCAAACATGCTCACCAAGCACACAACACAATTTTCGTTCATCCTGTACCCAAAGTAATATTCAGACACAGGATCCACTAGTTCCTTATTTGAGCGCTTGGTTACACTGGCCTCACAGGCCAGTTCATTCTTCCTTTCTGCTTATTTCATTGTATTACCACGACACTGGATATTCAGATCTTACAGCTTAAGAAGTTACCCTCAGGCCATAAGAACCACAACATGATATAATCTGATTATTCTACCAACCTTAAGATAAACTTTAGACATACAGGTCTAATGTTACCATGTTAGGCAACAAACACAATACTAGGCACATAAGTCTTATAGCCTAGAGATACCACCATACGCAAACTAACTCAACAGGTCTTACCGCCTCAAGCCTCTGCTCGTCTATCCTATACCCGTGCTTCCTCAATTCAAGTTTAAGAAAACACTCACTTACTAAATCTAGCTTTCACCAATGGCAAATAATTCAAAAACAAGTACATTTGGCAAGATTCCGCAAACTAAGTATATCCACAACAGTTTCCAACCTCTTCTAGCTTGTACACCTTCCACCACAATCATAATGTAAAAGTCAATTCTTGTTCTGATTTCGCAAGGATTCATTCCATGAGACATCATAGTTTATAAATGTCGATTACAAACTGGTCTTAAATCCTGTTGTAAATATTGCGTAAAAATTTCCAAACACAGCAAGTGCATTGGTAAGTTCAAAATTCAAATACTCAGGGACCTAGCAACTATTTTAAATAGTCACCAACTCCGAATACATTCCAGGTTCCAACTTATTCTACTCAACTCATCCATGAAACACTCAATTCATTATTTCTAAAGAAAGATTCTATTATCAAGATCATTTCCTATGCTAGTTAAACAGTTGGCAATCTCTGAACACCTTATACATGTTGGTATCACATTTTGTTCCCTATTTCTCTCAAATCAATTAATACCATATTCTAATATCTCAATTTATTCAATCAATTCAGTCTCCTAAAGAATCAATACAACTGTTAAGTTGAACTGTTATATTACATTTATACTAGTAGCAACCCTTTAGATCCCCTACCAACTTTCAGATTCATCATCCTATTTCTAAAACCCCGATTATTCATACTAGATTCATCATACTCCATAGCTTATATCATTTAAGAACTATCCTCAAACTTTCCCCAAAAATGATAATTGTCAAATTACAAATCAACTCTTAGAACTTCAATATCAGCAAGACAGAGATATCATGTGTCCTCAATAATATCCATAGAACATTCATGTTTCACAATTCCTAGACTAAGATTTAAAACATTCAAATATTATTCTCACAACCTCAGCATTGTTCACATGATTCGAATTCAATCCTTAGTATCTCAAAGACATATACTAAATATCATCTGTTCCTCTCATAGTTATCTATTAATCACACCCAAATAACATACTAATATTATAACATAAATCACCGGATTTCATACTTTCTTAATTAGACACACTATCTTAACTCAGATTGAATTCAAGTCTATTTTCAAATATTCCCAGACATTAATAGTCAAGTTTACAATTTGATTCTTATAACCTCAACATCAACTGATAATTCGTGTTTCCCCAAAAATACCCATCATACTAAGATCATGATTCACAATTCCTAATCTAATTCTTGGATTATATGAAGACTATCTACAACCTCAGCAGTATTCACAAGGTTCTAATTCTACCTCAACCTGCAATATCACAAAGGCTCATTTCGTTCTTGAGTTCTATTTCAGCTTAGATTAAATTAAAGCCTATCCTCAATATTTACTATATTCATTCTAACATCTTACTGGCATTCCTAAGGATCACCATTTCATACCTTTCCATCGATCTTCCAACATGTTTATCCAAAAACCTTAGTCTTTGAATTATCTTTGACAAATTCATAGAGTTCTTCGGATACTCGGAGAGTGAAGAATGCTCTCGGGTTAATTGGCACAACTCATCATCATTTCAAATCTTCAGATTCTCTCCGGTTCATCTAATATTATTAGGAAGTCACCCTTCCCAAGATTACTATCACCTTAGCACGCTTACGCTTAAAATCCTATTTTCAAATGTCAATTCCGACATCTTGAGTCAGCTGCACATCCAAGACAGATTTCTTAGATAAATGCGCGTATAAACGTCCAAACTTAATTTCTTGAAAACACAGCTAGCAATAAATGCCATAGCGATTTCTGTCTGCAAAGGTCTAGGAAACTGCAACCCCTAACGGTGGCTAGGGTGCACTAGGGTGCGGTGCCATAAAATTTTCCGCATAACAACAAAATCTACATGATTCTGAGCTAACGACAGATGAGAATCCGATGCTGCTTAACAAAATATAGACGTTGCTAGCCCAGCTATAAATAGAGTAAAGAAAGAGTAAATGTTTCACGTTCTCTCAAACTTCACAAAACCTCCACATATTCATTTCCTCTCCGATCGTAACCTTCACTATAACCTTCCACATTATCCTTAAACATGGCCGGTTCAAGTAACTCTATTCCAGTCTCCGATTCATTCAACCCTTTCTTTCTTGAAGCCTTACTTCATGACTATCAGACTAACATGTTGTCTGATTTGTCAAACAATGCATCATACCCTTATTCTTCTTTACTTCCCCAAAATCCCGTAAGTATGAACGTTCATTCATCTGCCTCAACGATTAACATTCCTACTCCTCCTCCAAGGATACAAGATTCTATTTTTACCACTACTAACAGAAAGGAATCTGAAGCAGGTCCATCAAGGCGACCTGTCCAAAGGTGTCGTAATGTGGCAGAACTTATGGAGACTACGGTACCTTCTCAACCAAGGAATCCTGCTTCTACCTTGACTGAGACTACTAATCCATTTTCATGTGGTTGCTGCCATGTTCTACGAGAGATTATTCATACCAATGGACTTCAATACCATAAACTTGAAGTTCATGGGAGGATTGGTATGATATGCCACGCTGTCTTTCACCAGGACGTACAAGGAGGTTCTTCCAGTCCTCAAGTATTTGACTTTGGTAAGAAAAATTTAGAAGATGTCAAACATTTTCTAGAAAATTATTGTTTGAATCAAAATTCTTTAGGGTATGTCCTGGTGTCAGATCCCCTATCAGCCTACTATGAGGCCCTTTGTGTTGGTTTGGAATGGACTAAAAATCAAAATGAACTCCCTAATAGTTCATTTCCAACCAATACAGAAAATATATCCAATAAAGGAAAAGAGCTCATGGTTGTAAATAATAATCCTTCAGTCCCCATACCTAGTAATCCATACCGATCAAGAGCTGAACAAAATATTAGAGCTGCATCAATGTCAATTAATGATCTTAGAGACTTATTCCATTTACCTCAACAAGAAGCGGCTCAACAAGTTCGTCTATGCAAAAATGTTCTAATGAAAATATGCCATAGGGGAGGAATAAAGCATTGGCCTTATGTAAAAATTCGAAGCACTATAAAGCAAATAGCTAGATTGAGAAGAACAATGTCTCCTGATGGTCCTCTCTCAAGAGCAGCCGCTCAGGAAGAAATTAATAGACTTAAACTTGAGATAGTCGAAGCTTGCGGTGGGATTGTACCAACTGTTGTTCTTGATGCTTGAATTAATATAGTCTACTCTTCTTAGCCTTCTTGCTAATGTTTGTAATCTCTATTCTAGGATTCATAAGGATTTTCGAGTTTTCCTGCCAAACTCAACTTTATCTTATTAAATTCAAACTTAAGCCAGTTATTCTGTATAATCAAGACTATGCCCGTATTCTGTTATGGTATTGTCATCTGTTACTCATATAAATTAGCTAGGTAAGTGAAAATCTAGCGAACATCTCTTCATACTTTTTTTTACAACGGCAACTAATTGAATAAACATCAAATAGGGGCTTAGTCTTTCAATCACTTTCCTAGACACCAATAAAAATATTCATCCTAGAAAGTAATTTTGGGCCTACAGAATCCAATATTCAATAAATTTTCTACTTACCAACTTCCGCTACGCAGCTCTGAAATTTAATCTCAATCACATCCTCAAATCATAAATCCTCATTATCAATCACTTGAATATTTTGATTAACCCATTCTTCTCCTATCATGAATGTCACAAGAAAATTGGTAAAAAGAATCCAAAGCTATAAAGGAAAATGCACATGTTATGATATTTAATTTGCCATGACCTCAAAATTTTTATTTAGAAAACTGATAGGAAATTTACAGATTGGCCAGAACCTTTGCTCTGATACCAAAAATGTAACGCCTCATTTTCAATACCAAAATCTTGGCCAAAATAATAGTAACACCTCCAAATATAGGATATTCAACACTCAAACACATATTTACAATATGGCCAAAGGTAGAAATCCATTTATACAGGGCCAAAATAAATCCAATAAATAAGAGTTATTTTAAAATGCGGAAGTCTTTTAGGTTCATGGCAAATAAAATAACACAACATAAACTAAAGGAGTACAGAAGAGCCTACAAAGCTCACTCCATGGGTGCATTCCCTTGATCTCTACTAAGTTATTCACCTGAAAAATGTTAATATGGGGTGAGATTACACATCTCAGTAACTACTAAATATTTCTACCGTACACGAGCAAATAATATATGACAAAAAGATATGGGCTGATTTCAAATATATATATAGATTCCATAATTTATCATACAAAATAATTTATACTAATAGTCATCAATATAGAAGGTATTAAAACATATATATCTCAAAAGTTCTCATCTCATGTCTTTACAGAATATTCATCATCATATCAAATTCTTGAACTGTTCAGAAATGCACTATGCAGTATGCAGCCTCCCTTATATCAACACCTCCCTTATACCGCAGACTGGAGCCATAGGCTAACACATAGTCCAATAGAAACTCATTCATTTGACTGAATTGTTCCAAGCTCACCAAAACTTAAGATACACCCGGCCAAAGGTATATAGCTTAAATCTGGACTATGGCTCCCCTCCTTTAAAATAACTAAGGAGGTGTCACATGTCCCACAACTCCAATGAAATCCCGGCCAGAGGAAAACATGGAAGATGGGGCCCTGAAACAAGTACCATCCACTGTGCACCGAGTGGTGGCATAAATCATTCTTATCATTCAAATCCCTCCTTACTCCACCCATCATAATACAACCGCCATGATGAATATGTTCACTCAAAATAATGCATTATTATACCATAAAGTTTTATACATCAATATGCGTATTTATGAATAGTGAATACTATGCGTATATGTGAATAGTAAAATACGATATATATACATGAATAGTAAAAATGAAGAGTACATACGGTATGTATACGTGAATAGTAAATACGGTATGTATACGTGAATAGTATTATGAATAGTAAATACGGTATACGTGAATAGTAAAATGAATAGTAAATACGGTATACGTGAATAGTAAAATGAATAGTAAATATGGTATACGTGAATAGTAAATACAATATACGTGAATAGTAACACGAATAGTAAAAAATGAATAGTAAATACGTATTTGTGAATAGTGAACACTATTCATATTTCACAAATTTCAAGTATTAAATACGTATTTGCGAATAACATATATATATATATATATTTTTAAATACGTATTTGTAAATAGTAAAAACGTATACGTGAATAGTAAATACTATTCACGGGGCCCACAAAATACTGATTTCAAATTTATCACTTTCCAAAAATAGAGCCTACTAGTCTTACCAAAATAGGTTTATGTTCAAGATATTAGATTCAAAATTCAGGATGTTACATATTCCACATCAGTGGTGGGCTTAGGATTTTATAGTTGTGTATGTATAATTAGTTGGGGGATCGCCCTGATTTTTTTTTTAAAGAAAAATCTTAAATGCGTTAAAAAAAACAAAAGAATATAGATTAAAAAAAAGAAATTAGAAAACTTCAACTTAATATAGAAAAATAATAATTAAGCGTCAACTAAGCTATTACAACAGAACGATTACAAAAGCATTCTTCGATTCTTCATTCCTTGAAAATATTGTATTATATCTTTATTATCAATCTTTTTAAACATATCATGTTCAATATAAGTGTGTCAAGAGTTCTCTAAGATCATACAAGGTGAGTTTGAAAGTCTACGATAGGAGAATTAAATTTCTTTTTAGGACTTCGAATCAAGCAAAAGAAGAATGAAATATTTATTTCTCAAACCAAATACCTGCGAGAGCTTTTTAAGAAATATGGAATGGATCACTGTAACAGAGCTAATACCCCTATGAGCTCAACGACTTTTGTAATATCCTAATTTTTACTTTTAGGATTTATTTATAATTAAGAGTGAAATTATATATGATAAATGTATTTAATTTATAATTTTAAAAAATATATAAAAAATGGAAATAGTGGGTATTTTGTTGTAATTTTTTCCTTATATATATATATATATATAAATATTTTGTGGTAGACACAATTAAAAAGAATGATAGATTATGTGTATTTCAAAGACTGCATTTGATTCAAATTGGGTCCATGCATCATACGTGTGTGTGTCATCATATCTTACATGGTTGACAGGAAGTCGGTGTTGGGAAATTAATGAGTGTGGGGTTTCTCAATTTTGATTGAATGTAATGTAAAGGTCGTAATGAGGAGCCATACGAAGTAACTTCCAGTGGGACCCTCTAGTTCATCAACATTTCCACATGGACGAATGGCAATGACATGCGAATTGCAAAAAGGAAATGAATAAGGGACCCTCTGGTTCATCAACATTTCCAGATGGACAAATGGCAATGACATGCGAATTGCAAAAAGGAAATGAATAATGCACTAGATAAGGATCCCAACTTGGAATTTCCAGATTTGGTTGATGAGGCAGTCCCCGTCAAGTAAGGCACTACATAAGTCTTCATATCCATGTCTGATATTTCCACATGATCTCCCTCAACACTTACGAATTTACCTTACCCTCCTCATCCATGCTCTTTAACTCAATCCAGTCCTCAATATATGATTTTGTCTGCAATTCAAATCAAATCATGACCAATCCAAGTTTAAGGATAATTTAATTTTCAGGCTGTGACGTACGTGTGAATATTGAATTGACAAGATCCTACCTGGTTAGGAGATAAAAGTGTCTTGAAGCCACCATCGGCATAATATATCCAAACCAGGAAGTTTCCTTGGGTATTAATATTGACACTCTTGAACTTTTGTAGCGTGTAAGATAAGATCATAGACAAATAAATTAGCCTTCTCAAAAAGTCGTCATAGAATATCAAAGAAAAACTAGCTTACAAGTTCAACTTACCATGATAAGCACCAAGTTCTTCAAGCTACTCAGTCTTTCCTTGTAAGTTGTATTCTTTCTAACTGGGTGTTCATTGTTAAGCACAGGAAGAAAACTACATTTCTTCAAGTAATCTTGGATATTCTACGAACAAATTTGAACTCAAGAAGCACAATGGGCCAGCTAGGGCTTTGGCTTTAGTTGACCTTATCTTATCTTATCTTAGGTATTTATATATATGTATTATATAATATTTTATTTTGGTCAATAATTTGGCCTCAGCTAACTATTTTATTGTATGTATTTTACTCTTTCTAATGAGGGTAATATTGTGTTGATTAGTAAAAATTTTAGGGTTATGATTCTGAGAGGGTTTTGAGTTTTGACAATAGTTAGATGACTATATATAAATAGAGGATAATTAATGGCTAATTTTAATTGGTTTGGATTTATTATTTGGTTGTCTTATGATTTTATAATGAATTTATTTTTAAAAAATAAATTATAATATGTTATTCGCTTAGCTGAAATTGAATGAGATCTTTATGTTTTTTTAAAATATTTTTTGTGGTTCATATTAGATTTCTTTTACTTTCTCCAATTATTTATTTTGAGGTGGGTGGAATACGCATTTAAGTATTAATTTTATTAAATTTCATTATACATATAATTATTATGATTGTATTTGTAATATCTTTAGGATAATATTTGGTTCATTACTTATTGAGCTGTAAGAGGAAAGTAAAATTCTTATTTGAAATACTTATGAAAAATATTATCATTTTATATCTTGTTTTGATTTATAATTGTCAGTTATTATTTATTTATGTTTTCAATGTTATGCAATATTATTTAGTAAATAGTTTAATATATTTATTTTTTGGCTTAGGGTAAAAGTATTTTCTGATTCCGCCATTGACGAAGCAGTTGCCTGAACTGGGGAAAAAGTTATCTTGATTTGGAAAATATCAGACAACAACTAATAAAAGCTAATAAGCAGCTTTTCCATCATGTCAGTCTAAGATTTCTTCATATGAAAAGTAATACTCACATCTGGTATTTTGACATAATTACCTGGAGCCAAGTTTTTCTGCAGGTTTGAGCTTTGTTTGTCAGTAATATAAGTAGAAACTGCGAACATTAATGGATAATCCTGATATGATGCCATAAACAAACAAACTAGATATATACCACTCTCGTCTTTCCAGAAGAAATTTTTGGTCCTAAATATAAGTAATGTGAGAATGATTTGTAAATACACAGAGGGAAAATTTAATAATGGTAAACTTGGGAAACATTAAGCATATTTAATGACTTAACTAACAATTTTTAATATGTGAGAACTAGTTAAAATGGACTTATAATAAGGAAATGAGTGGTAGAATAGTTAGTGTGTTTCTAGAGAGAAATGTGAAATTGAAGATAAGGTGAAGTGAATTACTTGAACAAAGTCACTGTAAACCGATGATTTGACTATTTCGGCAACACGAGTGCACAAGGGACGCGACTGTGGAAGCCAAAGTTCAAGTCAGAAACAAAAAGAAGAAGAAATTATGAGAAGGGATTGAAAGCCACTTGAGACTCAAGCGACATGCAGGAATAGAGGCAACACCAGCATGAGGGCCTGCCAAAGATGTAAAGTTCTTAACCTGTTTCAACACTCACAAAGAGAACAAACATTATTGTTTGTCATAAAATATATTACTCCCTCCGGTTACTTACTTGTCGCCTTAATACAGCACCCCTTCTTAAACTTAATGAAATATTTTATACTCAACTTTCTTTCTTTTTTCTTTTTTAAAAAAATAATGTCCTCTTGAACAATGAGTTTTCCACCACCTCTCTCCTCCAATAATGAATCATACTAATCCAAGGGTAATTTTGAAAAGGTCTAAAATTTTTGTTGATTTAAGTCATTTTAACTAATTTCTCTAATGAAAAGGAGAGAAGTAAGTATTTAGCATTATATTAAAGTTTTTTCGGCACTTAGCATTTTGGTTAAAGTTTATTTGTTAGTCATTAATTCCTCTAAAAGTGTAAATCCTGCACAATAACAAATGAAAAATAAAATTATACATCTATTTGAAAAATTTAATTAACAATGTGACCGTATGAAAAACAAAATTATATATAAATAGGGTAGAGGAATAAATTATACAAATACTTGTTCTGGTTTTTTTTTTTAAAAAAATAAAGAACAACTATCAAAATCATGCTGTTGAAAATACTATTTAAGAACAATAAAAGTCTAAAAAATATATATATATATATATTTTCAATTATACCCTTATTTTTATAAAGAGAGTATGTGAGAGATAACTAATGAAAGTTCATTACAGGAAGATAATGAATAACATATATTTTATGGGGATAAAAATAAAAAGATCAATTTAAATTTTTTTGGACAAAAAAGATTTGTTGCTTATATATGTATGTACAGGCAGTGGTGGACCTTAGAAGGGACAATGAGAGGCCATGCTCCCCCCCCCCCGAAAAAAAAAAATCTATTCAGAATTTTTTTAAAAAATTTAATATAATGTAAAAATGTACGTTAACGTTATCTTATATGTTAGACTTGTTAAAATACTTTTATTATACATTTAGCTCCCTAAATATTTTTTAAAAATTAGTTAATAAATATATATTTGACCCTTAAATATTTATTCCAATGTGATACAGTTAGTTATATAAAGTACATGAGGCCATAGGGGAGTAACATTCACAGAGAGATATTGGGATCTTACCGGAGGACCCCCATCACAAAGTTCTGTAACCCCACCACGCGCAATTAGCTAGATTGCCCTGTCCAACAAAGACATCATTAGCGTAGGAATCAAACCCAAAATCCAGGCTTAAAACTTTGAAAACCATAAATTTTGAGAATAGAAAATATCACCATGATACATGTGGCAGCTTGTTCAAACATTATAAAGATAAGTAAAATAATGCCATTAATATCCTAACTTCCAAACTAAAGGACAAGTAATGTGATCAATTTAGTTTTTTGCCATTATTTAACGTACGTGAAACCAACATGGAAGGCATTTTTTAATAAAACAGAAACCGCATATTTCATATTTCACCTGGGATATTCCAACAATGTTGTAGCCATCACGAAACATTTCAATTTCCTTAACCTATACACAGCATTGTGAGGTGAAAAAAAAAAAAAAAGGAGTCAAAAGACAAATTTAACTGGAAAATTCAGGTTTAATGTAGATACGTTACACAATGGTTCGTGAATGCCTCGTTTTTAATCTGACCACACTCATTTTCTTTCTCATGGAATCTGAAAAAAATGACTCGTAGTATTCATAGCTTGTAAATAGTACCACGACTTATCTCATATATATATATATATATATATATATTTGTTTGTTTGTTTGTGTGTGTGTTACCTGTTTGTGTATGGGCATGAACCACGGATCAGATAGTCCATGGCCAACCTCTCTGTAACAAGAAGAGACATCCTCATTAAACATGTTGAAAATATAACATGTTCTATGTATATCTAATATTAGATTGGCTTACATATTAAAAAGTTAGTTGCTGTTTACTGTAATGAAACTGATAGACAAGTTAGGGAAGCATTACATGCAGTGTCCTACAATACCAGAGAGGAAGGTCAATCTCAAGAGCATTGCTGTATTTTCAGGGCTGGAACACCCACTACCAAGGCCTACCATAGAAAAAGGACGATGAGGATTTATTTTCCTTACTTTAAACAGTACAGTGTACATTTAGAAATGAATAGACTTACCCAAGGTATAATAATATATAAGTGTATTGATGAGTAGTAATAATACATACAACTGCGACAGAAGCCGTATATATGATTATCTTCCTTTTACACAAACTAAAAAGAGATACCCATATGAATAGTTAAAAAGCTAGTGAAATAGACTGAAAATGGAGAGAAAAGAATCCAATCCAAATGTTTCCTCCGTCCACTCTAAAATGTGAGTCACTTTTAGAAGATTGTTTTAATCCATAATATATGTCACTTAGAGAGTAATTATGCTTCTTTGTCATATTTGCCCAAGTATTTAATGTTTAAATGTGGCTTTTTGTATTTTTTTCTCTCCATAAAAACTTAATTTAATATGGACGAAGTTGAAAAAAAAAATATTCTGGGCATATTTAACAGGTTGATTATCATTTCTTAATTTTGACCAATTAGTTGAAGTGACTTACTTTATGAACTAGAGGAGGTGGGTGAAAAACAAATAAAGAAGAGAGAATGAAACAAATACCATGGAGTACTATATCGTACTATATAGGGTAATGGATGTGAAGATGGGCTTAAGGAGAAGGCTATGGAGAAGACGAAGAGGAGAGACAGTGAACGAAGAGCCATTGTTTGATAGTAGTTTTGTAGATGTGAACAATTTGGCATTTGATATATATAGTGTGTGTCTATATATGAACAAAATCCATTGAAGTAATTAAATGGAATTAAACAAGGGGAAAAAAGTAACTGCAATAAGGCAGAAGAAAAAGAAAAGGGAAACAAATTAGTAGTAATTGCGTGAGCCTTTAGAGGAGAACACTTATCTATATATTCCTTCTAGGTTGATTTTATAAGAACCCAAAATTTATTTAAATTATATTGATCTATTTTATAGTTTGACAAGAGTTGTCTGAACAACTAATATTTATTTTATTTTATTTTTGCCTCTTATTACTTATATGTATTGGATTTATTAAAATATTGGTGATACTATATTTACTCTATTTCAATCTCTTACTTATCCCTACTAAATAAAGGCATACTTAGGGGAAATTTTATTTTTGACATATTTATTATTTTTAACTAATTTTAACAATTTTTTTAAACTACGTGATTCGGTTATCAAACTCTTATAAATATGAAAAGAGGGAATATCCTTTGTCTTTGAGTTTTTTATTTGGACTGAACATTTGTCTTTGACTTTAGTTGAGTTTGAGTTTCTATTTCGCACGGTTCATTAAGGCGATTTGAGTACGTAAATATACATGTTGACGGCTAAATCGGATGTACCAGAGTTAAAGATTGTGGTCATTGAGCTGAAAATGTCACGCCTCTTGTTTTCTTAAATCTTAGTATTTTATTTCTCCCAATTAACTGATTAAATTTTTTTTTACTTATAATGATGATAAGCATAAAATAGACATTAGTGGGTGTGAGAATCTTATTTATTACTTGTTTTGTTTTGAATTTTAATTTTGTCCTCAAATATAAGGTTTGTTTTAAATTTTGATGTATAAATATTAGTAAGGCTAAAGTATATTTTTAATTCTTTAAATTTACATAATGTATATTTTTTATTTTATAACTTTATAAAGTATAATTTTGATCATGTAATTCTAACACTGTTAATATTATTAACGAAAAATACTGATGCAACAAACTCAAGTGAAAATTGTGTATTTAAATGACATTAATATTAAATTTTAAAATATGTAAAATGAAAAATATATAAAAATCTAAGGAACCAGTATACAATTTAAAGGTAATTAAAATTTAAAATTGGAGTATAACATTTAATACTACTCTTATTTTTATTTTAATTTAAATGAAGGACGAAACCCATCAGAGGGAGTAATTTTTTTTTTGCTCAGAGAACACAATGAAACGTCTTAGTAATAATGATGTACTATAACAGAGCACGTAAATTTTGTACAGCCTAGGATTAGGAAACTTATCATGGAGTTGCAAATTACTGATTTTGTTTTTTGGTGACTACAAATAACTGATTTTCCAAAAAGAATGTTGCTTTAACAATCGTTGACTAACAACAATTGTCCATAATGATGCATTAATGCACACCAAAAATTCCTCAACAGGCCTACGCTCAAAGCAACTGCATGCACAAACATTCAGACTTTAGGTTACATGAACACCAACAACCATAATATTCCTCAACAGGACATTGAGTTATACTCCCTCAGTCGTCCACAGTATATATATATATAGGGCACACCAACTACATCATGGGAAAGAAGAATTGATAATTAAGTCATTTATTATGTCTTATTATTATTTTTTTCATTTTTATCCTTCTTGTGAAACATGTTTAATGGCATTGGAAACGCGTTAGAGAGAGTGGTGAGATAATGAGTGGGCAAAGTTGAAAAGTAAAGTTGGAAAGTGAGTTTTAAATCGTAGGAGCAGAGTAGGGAAAAAAAATCAATTAAACTAGAGGTGACTTGCATATTCTGAATCTACATTCCTTCTAGAAGTGTTATATATTGTGGATTAGAAAGAATATTACTCATCTTATCTTATTTGTTAGGCATTTTCAGCATATTTCATACAAACTAAGAAAAAACTTAAGATTTATTAGCTCTATCATAAAATTCAACAACTTTCCAACTTTATCCGTATTTAATATATATTATACATCATGAGAATAAAATCAATACAATAATAAATGAAGAGAAAAATTATATACACATGAAAAATTTAATGAGGTACTCCCTTAAGTTTTTATTATAAGATACTAATTAACAATCTCACAAACCAATAAAAACAGTTAAAATCATTAAATTTGTCCTAAATTTTGAGTAATTTCCAAAATTAATTCTACTAATTACGCTAAACTTTAATCCATATTAATTATTACTCTTTCCCACTACCCTAAATATGGGCATACATGAAAAAATATATTTAATGTTCTTTTTTGAATGGAAAAGGAATTTCATTAAGAAACTCAGAGAAATACAGGTGCGTTGTCAAAATAATTACAAGAGAAGATTAAAACTAGAAAAGCTATGCTGAGTATGGACGGCCAAGGATCTAATTTGCATTAAAATTCCATCAGAGGTGAAATTCTCTTGAGAGAACAACCTTCTGTTCCTAACATTCCATAATTTCCAGCATGTAAGACAAGCTCCAACCTTCCAAGAGGTATCCAAAGAGGAGGAACTGATGATCTTGGAGAGCCATTCAGTGATATTCATACGATAGAGATCAGATACCATATCGGAGATGAGGACTTTCTTCCAGACAGCAGATGCCATTGGGCAATCTTTGAAAATGTGCTCAAGATCTTCTGTGTGATTTTGACAGAGGGAACAAGATTGGTCAGTCGTCATGCCTCTACGGAGTGTCTCTACATTGGTCAGAAGTTTTCTTTTCATCAATAGCCATGTAAAGGTTCTAACTCTTTGTGCCATCGGGAGTTTCCATATCTTGGACCAAATGGGGTTGGCTTCATTCTACTTGGATGATTCTAAGGCTTTATAAGCCGACTTAGTTGTGAAGAGCCCAGACTTAGTGAGATCGCAACGACAAGGTTGGACCGATAGACCACCCTGAGTTGCAGGGTTGGAGGAAATGTGAGGAGTAGTAATCGGACATACTTTCAAGAGGCATCTCCATAAGTGCGACATTCGAGAGCGTCTTGCCCCTTGCCGTTGGTTCATTGGTGAATACTTTTGCATGAGAACTCGTACCCAAAGAGAGTTGGGTTGGGACTGGATTTTGAAGATTAGTTTCATCATGAATGTTGTATTTTGAGAATTAAGATTCAGAAGCCCACAACCTCCATGATGGATAGGTTGGCATAGATCATTCCATTTGACTAAGCTAACCCCTCTGTGATCATTAGAATACCCCCAAATGAATTTCCTTATGATCCCTTCAATCTTTGCACAACTTGAGGCTGGGAGACAAGTGCTTTGCATTGTGTAAAGTGGCAAGGAGGAGAGGACCGATTTAGCCAAAGTAATCCGCCCAGCGAGGGAAAGGGATTTGCTCTTCCAACCCGCTAGTTTGGATTGCAATCTCTTAATGATGTATTCATAAGTGGAAGAGGTAACTCTTCCATTAAGCAAGGGCACTCCCAGATATTTCCCTAAGGAATCTATCTTCTTATAGCCCAAGGAATTACAGATGCTATTGCTGGCTTGGTGAGGGACATTTTTGGAGAAGTATACCTTAGTCTTGGCTTGGCTTACAAGGTGGCCAAATGATTGGCAGAATACATCCATGACTTCTTTGATCACGTTTACTTGGTTGGATGTTGCCTGTCCAAAAAGGATGAGGTCGTCTGCAAAGAATAAATGAGATAAAGAAACCCTTTACGACCCAATTTAATCAGCTGCCAATCTGTAGACTTGACCTTTGCTTCAATTAGATGGGACAACCTTTCCATACAGAGTATGAATATGTAGGGGGAGAGGGGTTCCCCTTGTTTGACACCTCTCTGTGGGTTGAAAGAGGCAGAGGGATGGCCATTCCATAGGACCTGCATGGAGGGAGAGGAAATACATTCCATAATCAGATGAACCAAGTTGCGGGGTAACTGAGCCTCCTTAAGGGTGTCGGCTATGAAGTCCCATCTAAGCCTATCGAAGGCTTTTTCTAAGTCAATCTTGAGAGCCATCCATCCCATTTTACCTTTCTTCCCCCTCATGGAGTGAGTAACCTCCTGGGCGATAATGATATTGTCAATGAAGTTCCTTCCCTGAACGAAACTGGTTTGATACTGGCCAATTAAGTGTGGCATGATTGACTTCAGCTGGTTAGCAATTGTTTTGGAGACAATCTTGTACAGAACAGAGCACAAGCTAATTGGCCAGAATTCACTAATGAGCTTGGGGTTATTTAATTTAGGGATCAGGACCAACAAAGTTTGGTTGATAGCAGGGTCAAAAGAGGCACCTGGCCAAATGTTGGAGACAAAGGAGAAAATGCTCTAACCGACAATTTCCCACTGGGATTGGTAGAAGAGGGTGTGGATTCCATCTTTGCCTGGAGACTTTAGAGGCTTTATTTCAAAGAGGGTGTTTTTAACTTCTTCATGCGTCAGCGACCTCTCAAGCATCAGTAATTGAGAAGAAGCGAGTATGGGAACGCCCCTTGGATAGGGAGAGGAGTAAAGGTATTGTCCTCCAGTGAGTAAAGCTTCAAAAAGAAGTCCCTAGCCAAGGCAGAAAGCTCTTGATCATTGGTGATCCAGTCGCCATTTGGCGACATAAGGCGGGAGATAGAATTACACTTCTTTCACATAATGGCTTTCATGTGATAGTAATTAGTGTTACGGTCGCCTAAGCAGAGCCACTCTGAGGACGATTTTTGGAGCCACAGGAGCCCTTCTTGAAAGCAAACTTCTTCAAGCTCATCACGGAGGGAAGCTTCGAGATCGATAAGAGAATCATCAGGAGCATCGGGATTAGATTCTAACCTGGTTTGGATGCCAGCCAAGTGATTAAAGAGGCGCCACTTGTGTTTTCCGATTCCCCCAAACTTGCAAGGGGAATCCACAGCGAGATGACAGCAACAGACGTCCTGCGACAGGATGAGGGAGTTATTCCTAGCTCTTTCTTACCCAATTAATTTATAATGTCAGTTATAACTTGGAACTGTCGAGGAGCATCCAAAAGAAAGTTCCCTTCTACTTTCAAATCGTTCGTTGCTAATTATAAACCTGAAATTTTTGTTATTCTAGAACCAAGAATATCTGGATCCTAGGCTGACCGTGTTATTAAAAAACTTGGCTTTCCTTATTCCCATAGGGTCGAAGCTTGGGGGTTTTTTGGTGGCATTTGGATCCTTTGGTCATCCAAGCTTTCAATTAACGTCCTTGTGAACAATGTCCAATTCGTCCATATGGAAGTCTCTCACTCTGAGCGAAATTCTAATTTCCTCTTTACTGCAGTTTATGGTAGTCCTCAAAAGCAGAACAGGATTTTCCTCTGGCATGACCTTTCTCTCGTGGCCTCCACCATCTCTTCCCCATGGCTGTTCTCTGGCGACTTCAACGCCATCGTCAATCATGATGAGAGAACACTACCAAAAAAGCGGTCATTTGCCGCGGTTACAAAAAACCGCTGCAAAATAACATTTTGACGCGAATTTGTCACGGTTTAAAGCGAAACCGCCACCAATTAGTAACAAAAACATTGGCGGGAAATGGTGACCATTTTGCTTCGAATTTTGTAGCGGTTACACAAAACAAAACCGCCACAAATATGGCGCCAGCCTTGGCGAGTTTTGGCGCGAATATTGTGGCGGTTTATTAGTAGCAGTTTGGTTGAAATATCCGCTACAAAAATTCATCGACACCTTTGCCGCATCTAATTGTTAACGTTTGTAACGGTTTTGACTGTAACCGCTACAAAATGTATTCGAAACGACACCGTTTTCTCGCGGTGAGAAGAAACCGACACTTTGACTGCGTCTAGATATTACAATTTGTAGCGGTTTACGCTGTAACCGCTACAAAAGTTAGTCTATAAATAGGCAACAACTAGAAATATTAAAAAATATTCTGAACCTAGATTGTCACTGAACGAACATTCTTTGCTTTGTTGTCGGGAGATGAGATAAGAGATGCAAAGCCGAGAAAGTTCGTTTGGTGAAAATCTAGATTTAGTTATTCCATTCACTTAAAGACATCTAGTCTTCTGAAGATTGTCCAACATATCATCGGAGATTGGGTCCAATATAGACACCAATCTCTCTGGGAAATATCTCTGATGAAAATGAGTCATCAAGTTTTGCTAGAGAGATTGGTGGCTATACTGAATCTAATTTTCAATAAACTTGTTATTACTAACCCTAGCTATTTTAGGGAAATTAAAGAAAATAAATGGAAATGTTTTTATTGTAATAAAGAAAAAAAATATTAAATTGGTAGCGGTTCATACCAAACCGTTACAACGTGTATTGCTTTTGTGGCGGTTAGCTACAAATTTCCACGAAGATTGAGGCGCATTTGTCGCTGTTTAGGTGGCGGTTATACTCTAAATGTTAAAATTAGTTGCGGTTTAGGATATAACCGCTACAAAATTTATTCTATAAATAGCGACCGTACAACAACTATAAATATTCAAATTAAAAATAATTCAAGTCAAGATTATCGATAAATGAGCATTCTCTGCTCTGTTGTCTTGATATGAGATAAGAGATGTGGAGCCGAGAATGTTCTTTTAGTGAAAATTTTGATTTAGTTATTCTATTCACTTAAAGACGTCTCCTCTTCTGAAGATTGTCCAACATATCATCGGAGATTGGGTCCAATATAGCCAATATTCTCTCTGAAAAATATCTCTGATCAAAATGAGTCAGCGAGTTTTTCTAGGGAGATCGGTGGCTATATTGAATCCAATTTTCAATAAACTTGTTATTACTAACCCTAACTGGAAATTAAAGAAAATAATTGGAAATATTTTTATTGTAATAAAGAAAAAAAATCGAAACTAATTAGTTTGATAAACTAATTAGTTTGAATTTTTTTAAAATAAATACTAAATCGGTAGCGGTTCCTCTAAAACCGATACGAAGTGTCAACGTTTATGAAATTTGTAGTGGTTTAGGTGGCGGTTTTCTAGGCGCATCTGTCGCGGTTTAGGTGGCGGTTTTACGCCTAACCATTACAGAATCTCAATAGTCAAGTTTTTTGTAGCGGTTATAGAACCGTCACAAATTTGAGCGAAAAACGAGGCACATTTGTCTCGGTGGAGGTGGCGGTTTCTCTTAAACCGTCACAAAAGTTATTACTTTGTGACGGCTTTTGAGATAACTGCCACGAAATGCAGCGGTTATTATCCCTCGCTTTTCATTTTCAAAATTCACAGCGCAATTTTTGTTACTATTCACTTCTCAATTTCAACTTTTACCTTTCACCATCATGAATCTTGAGGACAAGGGAAAAGAGAAAGTAGTGGAACCCCCAAGAAGGCCTCTCAGGGGTGGTAGTAGTAGAGGTAGGAGAGGGCGTAGGCCTCTAAATACCCCCGTTCAGGCCCCTCAGGTTGGGAATAAGTTTGACGAACTCTTTGCAAATGACCCAATCCCACACCCAGAGACCCTAGAGACCGTAGGCGGAGAACGAGGCGCAAGTCTGTCGATCGAGGACATCTTGAATAGCCAAGATGGTGAGGAGATCCAGATTGAGATTCCCATTGCGGAAGCGGAGCAGTTCCTCGACAAGGACAACGAGCGGGACCAAGGGAACCCTCGACCGTCGTCTTCTCGTTCCACCGGATTTACGGTGGATGTCGAAGGTAAGTATAAGTATTTTATTGTCAAAAAAAAAAATTTAAATTCCTGACGTGTAATGATTGTTTATCTAAATTCATTGCAACAATTTTGTTATAATTGTACAGATCCACAGGGGAACGTCAGCAGGAGGACGCTGGACGTTCCCACTCTCAACCACCAGAACAACACCTACCGCGTGATCATCCCGTGGAACGCGGACACGGACCAGCCGATCGGCAGCAGTGGTCACTTCTTGAACCGATTCCTGTCACAGCTTGGCGGGAATTGGGGGGTTTTTCCCTATCTATTTCCAAAATTGGAGAAAGGTTCCGGATGAGAACAAGGATAGGGTGTTTACGGACGTTGTGCAAGTAAGTTATGTTGTGTAATTAAAATTTACATGTTAATAGTTTTAAGTTGTATAAATTGTGGTTAATTTAGTTATTTATTTCTTAAATAATTATTAATTAATTACTAATTATTTAATGGTATAGAAAAAATTTAAACTGCGAGTCGAGCCGAAGAGATATGTAAAGATGAAGATGGGAGAAGCGTGGAAGAGCCGGAGGGGTCGTCTATATGACAAGAAGAATGGAGATGGGACTATGCCTTTGTAACAATTGATGGTAAACGTCCCAGACGGCGTTCCTCCAAATGACTGGGCAGCTTTTGTCCAATATAGGAGGAGTCAGGGTGGATTGGTACGTTTTTTTTTTAATGAATCATAGTTTTGTTTTTCAATCATGAAAGTATTGTATATTTTAAAATTTGTTTTAATTAATTACACTCATTTATTTTGCAGGCCCTAGCGCAAAGGAACACCAGAAGCAGGGCAGCACAGAGGATCAATCTCACGGGAGGATCCAAGACATTTGCGGTGACGTACAGTGAGATGGTATGTTAAAACTGGAGTTAATGACACGCTAAATGACTATTGTTTTGTTATAGTCATAACAAAGTTTATATTTTTTTAGCAAGAGAAGGCTCGGGAGGAGAACCGTCAGACGGATTATGGGGAGTTGTTCACATGCACCCATAGGCACTGTGATGGGACGCCGATCTCTGAGGAAGAAGAGCAGATAATAGTAAGTTACAAAAAACTAATTGTATATTTAAATTTAATTAAATTGATTGCTTAATGATTTATGAAATATGTGTGTCAGGCCCGGATTGAGCAGAGCACGCAGGAGTTGCGATCGTCGCAGACCCCGAAGTCACAGGGTTCTATTGATCCTACGGCTGCATTGAAAGCTGGTGTGGGCCCAATCGAGCATCCTGGCATTGTTAGGGGCTTTGGGCTAGGCGCCAGGCCTAGCATGGTGTACAGCAAGGCCTCCTCCTCTGGCGCCGGGACCTCCGGCTCGAGCATGCTACCACCTGCTGCGGTTGATGCGATGATTGCCGAGAAAGTTGCCGCGCAGGTTGCCGAGCAGCTTGATGAGAAGGTTGCCGTGAAGGTTGCTGCAGAGAGGGCCAGGAATGAGGCCAGGACTAGGCGCATGCAGGAGAGTCTCAACAGTTGGTTCGCTACTCAGAGGCATAGCTGGCAGTCACTTGCCGGGGCCTTGACAGAGTTGCTGCCGGACAGACGGTTTCCATCTCCCGAGCCTCCCCCTACGTTCATCTTCGAGGATTCCCCCGGCTCACCCGCCTCCCCCGCCTCCGCGTTCGGAACCTGATGCTACTGCTAACGAGGACGATGTTACCTCTGGTTGAGCCTGCGTCGCCCCTGAGAGTGACCCCCTTGAGACAGGACCTGATCATCGGGCTCCTGATAGTTAGTTATTATTGTCTACGGACAGTATTTCATTTTGTACGCCCCAGATGTTTGTTAATAATTTTATTATATTTAAATATTTGTTATCTTTGTTTTCACTAGCTTTTTTAAATTTTAATTTTACTAAATAGAGTTTATAATTAGTGATTAAAAATGTATGATTCTCAAAAAAATTACAAATGTATGTTTATAATTTCGTAGTGGTTAAGATAAACCGGGACAAATGTTATTTAATAATATATTTGTCGCGGTTATAGTAAAACCGCTGCAAATTTGAATTTCAGAAATAAAAATATCCGCCAAAATTTAAAAATAGTCATCATTTGGTACCGGTTTATGTAGCGGTTCTTAACTGCGACAAATATACGGCGGGATTTTCAATTCAAATTTGTATCGGTTTCTTAACCGTGACTCCTTCACAATTACAATTGGTAGTGGTTCTTTAACCGCGACAAATTGTATTTCAAACTGATTTGCGGTTTGTGTCGCGGTTGTGAACCGCTACAAAGTGACCAAGATTGCATTTAAACATCTCAAGGTGAAATTTATTAAACATTGTCTCCACATTGCTATACTTTCCTAGCTTTGTTTGCTACAGATGGATAAGTCATGGATCAAGATACCGCGCAGTTCTCCTGTATATTTAGCGGGATTGAAAAATTTCTTAGATTTCGCCTTCTCTCACGCTAGCGTTAATGGCAAGATCGTGTGTCCTTGTTGTAGATGCAATTTTAAGAAGTGGCAAACACGAGAAGGTGCTATGGAACATCTTTTTACTAAGCCTTTCCCAGAAACATATACATTCTGGGGACTTCATGGTGAGGAGCATGGTATGAGATATGGGGATCATCTTCCTCAAACCTCACAAGTAGGAAATCAACTAGATCAAGATGATCCGGTTAATGAGGCTGTTCGCGACGCTTTTAGTGTTCAAGACGACAACTTCACGGCAGAAGTACAAGGTCCTCAACCAGTTTTCTACAGGAATGAAGCAGCTCGGGAATTTTTTAGCCTAATGGATGAGAGCGATCGTCCGTTGTATCAAGGTTGTCAGAAATACTCAAAATTATCCTTTCTGATCAAATTGTACCATATCAAGTGCATGTGTGGGATCACTGATAAGGCGATGTCGATGCTGCTGGAACTATTACGAGATGCTTTCCCTGGCGCAGACATTCCCACAACCTTCTACGAGGCCAAGAAAATAATCAAAAGATTAGGATTGAACTATGAAAAAATCGACGCCTGCCCCAACGACTGCATGCTTTATATGGGGGAGGACGCTCGGAGGGAGACTTGTAAGAAGTGTCACACTTCGAGGTTCAGGACAGTTCAGAAGGGAAAAAAGCAGAAGAAGAAACCCGCAGAGATTCTAAGGTACTTTCCTTTAAAACCTCGCTTACAGAGATTGTTTATGTCGTCTAAGACAGCTGAGCATATGAGGTGGCATGAAGCCGACAACAACGACGATGGTAAACTCAGACATCCACGTGATGGTGAAGCGTGGAAATCGTTCGACTTAGACTTTCTTGATTTCACGGCGGACCCTAGAAATGTTCGTCTTGCTTTGGCGACCAATGGTTTTAATCTATTTGGTAATCTTAGTACAAGTTATAGTATATGGCCAGTTGTTTTGATACCTTACAACTTGCCCCCTTGGATGTGTATGAAACAGAGCTCCTTCATTATGTCCATGATCATTCCGGGCAAAAAGGCACCGGGAAATGACATCGATGTGTATCTCCAACCGCTCATCAACGAGTTGGTGGAGTTGTGGGACGAAGGCGTCGAGACGTATGACGCGCACGAGAAGACACTGTTCAACATGCGTGCGGCATTGATGTGAACTGTCAGTGACTTCCCTGGACTGGGAACATTATCCGGGTGGAATGTGCATACCGGCCTTGCGTGTCCGGCTTGCAATTTTGACTCTGACTCAATGCGCCTTCCCCACAGTCGTAAGTGGTGCTTCATGGGTCATCGAAGGTTTCTGGATGGTACACACAGGTTTAGGTTGCAACGTAATCGTTTCAATGGGCAACAGGATAGAAGAGGACCTCCTCGGAATTTATCCGGTGCAGATATAATAGAGCAAATTGTGGATGTTGAATTTGAGTATGGGAAAAAAGACGACATAGCAAAGGCCGGGACAAAGATGGCTAGGGCTTCTGGTTCTGCGACCCAGCAATGGCGGAAGATAATCATCTTCTTCACTCTTCCGTATTGGAAAGATAATTTGCTCCGACACAGTCTGGATGTCATGCACATTGAAAAGAATGTGTGCGACAATGTCTTGTACACGATTATGAACGAACCAAGCAAGTCAAAAGATCATCTTCAAGCGAGGAAAGATTTACGGGAGATGGGGGTTCGTGCAGACTCGTGGCCGGATGAGCATGACAGATTTCAACCGGCAAAATTCACCCTGACAAAACCGAATAAGGAAATCTTCCTTGCCACTTTGAAGAAAATAAAAGTTCTTGACGGGTATTTGAGCAACATTTCACGATGTGTGGACGTGCAGGCTCGAAAGGTTACTGGGCTGAAGAGTCATTACACACATGTGCTTATGCAGCAGTTACTTCCGCTGGCCATAAAAAATACACTGCCTCTCGATGTGTCGATCGTTTTGGTCGAGCTTTGTACTTTCTTTTGGAAGTTATGTTCCAAGGTGTTGATCGTGGAGGAGCTCGACCAGCTGCAACAGCAAATCATTCTTACACTGTGCCATTTGGAGATGATCTTTCCTCCTTCATTTTTCACGGTCATGGTTCACCTAACAGTACACCTTGTTCACAAAACAAAGCTTGCTGGCCCGGTTCACTACCGATGGATGTATCCTATTGAGAGGTACTCTTTTAAAATTAATTACTTCAGCATATATAATACATTACTTCTTAGTCCCATGTTTAAACATTGATCGACATTTTTCCTCATTACTTTATAGGTTCCTTGGGAAACTGAAATCTTACGTGAGGAATAAGGCGTGGCCTGAAGGTTCAATAGCAGAATGTTATATTGGGGATGAGGTCTTGTATTTTTGTTCCAGGTACTTTGATGACATTGAGACGTCATTCAACAGACTGCCTCGTGTGGACGATTGTCCTGAGCCAGAGCCAGAGCCAGAGCCATCAGGTTCAGAGTTGTTATTCCCTCATGTTGGTAAACCAGTTGGCGGACGTGAGACCTTCAAACTCACAACACTTGAGAAGTTTCAAGCACATAGACATGTCTTGATCAATTGTACTAAAGTTGAACCGTACCATCAGTAAGGATTGCGCACATAATTACTATATGTTATCGTATATGTTTCCTTACATTTTATAGGCACATTTCTTGCTCGTCACCACATGTTTAATTGCAGGGAATTCAGGAGTCATGTGAAGCGTCAGCTGAGGATCCGTACACGAACATCCTCCTAAATTGATAGAAAGGTTCATAGAGAATTCCAGGGTTGGTTTAGGAGGAGAATAATGAATGACCACAACCTCCACTCACCAGAATTCAGAGCTCTCGCACTCGGCCCGCTTGACCACGCCTAAAGATTTACAGCATACAATATCAATGGCTTAAAGTTTTGCACGGTTTCACGAGATCAGGGATCGCTGACCCAAAACTCGGGTGTATACGGCACGTTTGGGACGAGGAGTTATGCCAGCAGCAGTGACGGGAACATGCAGTTCGGGGACGTCCTGTATTATGGAAAGCTGCTTGATGTGGTCAGGATAAGTTACCAAGGCCTTTTCTCTGTGACGCTGTTCAAGTGTTTGTGGGCGAATACGACAACGTCCTAGGGACTCACGACCGATGACTTAGGCATCACATCCGTGAATTTCTCCCGCCCTATTCACACTGGTCAATCTGAAGATGACGAGCCGTATATTCTTGCCTCAGAGGCCCATCAGGTTTATTACGTCGCCGATGAAAGGCACAGGGATTGGAATATGGTGGTTCACTTAAAGCCTCGGGACTTATACGACATGGGCGATGGTGAGAACGTCGCCTACGATTGTGAGCCGCTACATCCTGCCAGTTTCGAAAGCCTCTTCCCAGACGGCGATGACACTTTACCTATAGTTCGGTACGTCTTTTAATATCCGCAGCATGAAATATACAAATTTCACTTCCAAAAATTTTTCTATGTCTTATTTTATATTAACTCACACGTAACTTTTTATACAAACTTTCTTTGTAGGGAGGCCGACGAAGATTGAGAAGAAAAATTATCCCTACTCATCAGTTTACTTTAATTTTTAAAAAAAACCCCAAAAAAAGTTATTTGTATCCCTACTCTTCCTTTTACTTTTATTTTTTAAAAAAAAATGCCAAAAAAAGTTTTTGTCGCGGTTTGAAACCGCCACTAAACCCTAATAAAACTGCGACTAATTCTTTAACCGCGACAAACCATAACAAAACCGCTACTAAAATAAACTGCTACGGAAAACGCAACCTTAACCGCGACAAAATGATACGCTGAGATCAAAATAAATACCCCCACCAAATCACATTCAATATGCTCCATTTTGATTTCTGCACATGTTTTCTCTCCAACTTCTCTCATATTTTTACGTTTTCTCAACGAGGCAAAGTGTTTGAATCGGGTAAGTGTCACTCAGCTTGATAATATTTGTTTTTTCTTCTACCCTATTGATATTAACTTGTAACTTCTTTTATTTTACAGGTACATTTTCTTAATTTTCAACTTCTTTTCTACTTTCATATACTTATTCATCAATCCACTTTTTCATACTTTTCTTTTGTAATTCATTTTATTTTTACTAACTCATAAGTTATTGTTATTATATTTGGATATTCTCATTATTTTCCATATCTATACTACCTTATACAATCAATTATTATATTTTAATATCATTTTCCGTAAAAATATAAATGAGATAATAATTTAATTAAGCGTTGTGAAATATTTTTTTTTAAAATTTCACAATTTTGTAGCGGTTTCAAAACCGCTACAAATATCAAAGTATCAGCAGGCACACCACCTCAACTAAGAAAAACCGCAACAGAAACCGCAACCTAAACCGTTACAAAATGCTACGTAAAGATAAAAAATCGCGCCAAATTTTTTTGTAAAAATCTTGGCGGGAAATATTTGTGGCGGTTATAAACCGCTACAAAAATATGGCCGTAAACTTTTCAGATATTTGGACGAATTATTTTGACGGTTATAAAACGCTACAAACAATATGGTCTTTTTCAGATATTTGAACGAATTTGTAGCGGTTACTGAACCGCGACAAATGTAAAATAAAAAAAGACGCCATAACTTTTTCCATTTTGTATCAGTTTTTCTACCGTGACAGTTGTGTGTATAAGTTGTCAGCGTAGCCATATATAGTGGCGGTTATTATAAACTGCTACAGTAAATGTAGCGGTTTATTTTCATGTAGCAGTGGTTATTTTAAACCGCGACAAAATGTTTTGTTTCATTGGTTTTTGTCGTGGTTTTGTAACCTTGACAAATGTCATTTGTCATATCAAAAACCACCACAAATGGACGGTTTTTTTGTAGTGGAAGAGGGGGTTCGATTTGTCGGGCTCATGGGTGCAATTCGTTCAAGAATTTTCTTCACTCCACTGGGTTATTTGAATTGGGATTCCAGGGGCCCCGTTATACCTGTCGTAGAGGCTCCCTCCTAATGAGATTGGACCGGGCTCTTTGCAATTCTACATGGCTCCAAATGTTTCCCAACTCTTGGGTTAATCACTTACCTAAGTTACTATCTAATCACAGGCCCATTATTCTCACTAGTTTTGGACTCAACGGCCAGGCCAGCCCATCACCTCCTCGTCACTTTAATTAAGTTCCTGGCGGCTTGGCTTACTCACCCTGAGTTCCCATTGATCGTACAACGTGTTTGGAGCGCTGACACCGACCTCCTGTCCTGTATCAGATCCTTCACCTCCGTGATTCATAAATATTTAATGTTCTTTGAAAACAAACAAATATTTTATAAAAAAAACTATGTGCATTTGTTAGTTGATGTTTTATAATAAGGATTAAAGGAAGTACTAATACCTTATAAATATGATCATAATAATATATTTTCTCTCTACCTTATAAATAAGATTAGAGAAATAAGATTCAAATAACTGAATTGCGTGGTTTCAAAAACATGTTAAAATTAGTTTAAAGTAATAAATAATTAAGAAATGTATTTTACTGTGCTAATATCACCCGTAATTATGATGGGGGTAATTGAGAGATAAAAAAAGTGGGAGAAAAGTAAAAGAGAATATATGCTTAAATAAAATAAAATATAATGAGACAAAATAAAATTAATTAAGAATAAAGGAATCTCTAGTCTGTTTTTGTTCTGATTCTATCAAGTCCCAGGTTAATCCAAAAGGAATAGCAGCTAAGGTAAGTGTAGTTTTTCAGAACATAATAATAGTCGTGGAATGGAGTGTGGAGAGATTAAGGTTCAGAAAGACCTCATATTCACAATTTTTGGAGTAAGAAATATTAACTTTTTTTTTATTTTTATTTTTACTTCATTCGACGTGCTTTAAGTGTTATATTTGCTGCACCATCATTCCTGAAACAGAAATTAAAAATAACGAAGAATAACCCATAATAATGAGAATATAAAAATATAAGAGTATTTTTTTTATTCCTTAAAGCAAGAGAGTCCAAGATACATATATAGTCGACGCTAATAACACACTATCTGTTAACAATACATATCTTATAACTTCTCCCACTTTATAACACACTTGAAGAGATTGCTCCAAGTTAGGATCCCAACTTGGAGTTTCCAGCATTGCCCTTCAAGTAAGGCACTACATAAGTCTTTATATCTTTGTCTGATATTTGCAGATGATCTCCCTCAACACTTATGAATTTAACTTTACCTCCTTCATCCATGCTCTTTAACCCAATCCAGTCCTCAGTATATAATTTTGTCTGCAATTCAATTCAAATCAAATCGCGAGCAATCCAAGTTTAAGGATAACTCTCAGGTTGTGACGTGTCAATATTGAATATTATTGAGAAGCCTACCTGTTTTGGAGATAAAACGGTGTCGAAGCTACCATCTTGATAGTATCCAAACCAGGAAGTTTCCTTGGGTATTAACACTGTCTCGTTCTCGAACTTGGTAGCGTGTAAAATAAGATAGACAGACCGACAAATAAATCAGCCTTCACAAAAAGTCAAATTTCCAATATATATTCATGGAATATATATCAAAGAAAAACTACCTTACTACAAGTTGAACTTACCATGATAAGCACCAAGTTGTCCAAGCTACCCAGTCTTTCCTTGTAAGTTGAATTCTTTCTATCCGGGTATTCATTATTAAGCGCAGGAAGGAATCTACAATTCTTCAAGTAATCAGGGATTGCCTACAAACAAATTTGAACTCATGAGTCAAGAGCAGTTCCCTCCACAGGGGAAAAATGATGTATCTTGATTTGAAAAATATCAGACAATTAACGACAAAAGTTAAGCAGCTTTCCATGTATGTCAGTCTATGATTTCTTCAAATGAAAAGTAATACTCACATCTGGTATTTTAAGATAATTGCTAGGAGCCAAGTTTTCCTGCAGGTTTGAGCTATGTTTGTCAGTAATATGGAAGTGTGAACTGTGAACATTAATTAACGGATAATCCTGATTGATATGATGCATTAAACAAACAAACAAACCAGATATAGAATAGTCAGTTCGTTTCTAGAGAGAAATGTGAAATTTAATATAAGGTGAAGCGATTACTTGAACGAGGTCAGTGTAAGCCAATGGTTTGATTAGTTCGGCTAGAAGAATGCAAATGTCAGTTGACTGTGGAATCCAAACAACCAGCATTATTCCAAGTCATAAAAAAAGAAGAAATTATAAAAGAATTAATTAGAAGGGCTGGAAAGCCAGTGATATATACTCACGCCACATCCAGGAATAGAGGCAACACCAGCATGAGGGCCTGCCAAAGAGACATAGTTCTCAACCTGTTTCAAAACTCCCAAGGAGAAGAATCATTATTGTTTGTCATAAAATATAATGACAAACACTAACTTTTTTGGACATTTAAATAATTTTAACTATTTCCTTTAATCTCTTAAATGTAGATAAAAGTAGTCAATAGTATCCCAAAAGAAAGACTGGAAGGATTATTTAGCATTATATTAGATCACTTTCAGCATATTTCACTTGAATAATAATAATAATAAAATCTTAAATCGCATTACCTCTATTTTGAAATTTATTCACAATACTACTCTAGTCCTTATTAGAACTTACAAGTGTACTTGTAGAAGAAATTTTTTGTCCTAAGTATAAATCAACTTCTCCAAGAATTAAGTTGTTTATAACATAAGTTACTTGAAGAGTAATTATAAGTCACATGAAGAATAATTAATTCTTATTTGTCAATTTTGCAATGTAATTAATGCTTAAATGCCACTCTATATTTTTTCTCTCTAAATCAAAATTTCATTTAATATGGGTAAAATTAGAAAAAAAATTCAAGGTAAGACAAATTTAATGAGCAACTATTGTTTCTTGATTCTAATGAATTAGTTGAAATGACTTATATTGTAGATCTGAGAGAGTATATTCTACTCCAATACTAATAAATAAAGAAGAAAATTATACATACACACACATATATGAAAAATTTAATGATGTAATTTATGCAAGAAGAAAGATATTCTCTAAGCCTTATAGACAGGGCTGAAGAGTAAATGAACAACTAGCATTTCTTGATACAATGGGTTCTTACCGGAGGACCCCCATCACAAAGTTCTATAACACCACGCGCAATTATATTGCCCTGTCCAACTAAAACATTATTAGCGTAGGAATCAAACAGACAGAAACTAAAGCAGAGAAATGGCAGTTCTCATATTTCACCTGGGAGAGCCCAACAATGTTGTACCCTTCACGAAACATGTCCATTACCTTAACCTACACATTTTGAGGTGAAGAAATTAAAACTCAACTGGAAAATCCAGGTAGATACATGACATAATGGTTCATGAGTCTTTAGCACCTTCTGGCAGACCAGCTCGACCTGCAATTTACGTAGAAATAGTCAAAACCATCAGAACTTGCATGCCTCGTTTTTAATTTCACCGCACTCATCATTTCTTTCTTTCTTATGGAGCCTGAAAAATAAGATGTATCGTAACTTGTACTAGTAAATAGTACGGCTTTTACGTTACCTGTTTGTGTATGGGCATGACCAACGAATCATTAACTCCATTGCCTACCTCTCTGGAGCAAGATGAGACAACCTCATTAAACAAACTTGTTGAAAATATGACCTATTCTATATCTAATACTCAAGCTTTCTCTCTGGGGCTTGTTTTAATATAACTAACGTGTTTTGTTTCTCAAAATTTAAACTATTTTAACATTTTTCATCTCTATTAAATATATATCTTTGTATTATTATTCATCAAATGCACACTCACTACTAATTCTATTTTATTTAATCATTCATTACTCATTCTCTCTCATATATTCTTTTCATAAATAGAGGTCTATTTGAAAAAGATATCAGCTTATTTTTGACACATTTATTGTGTTTAACTAATCTTAACCACGGGTTTGTTTTATGTAATTAGAGTAGTTGTTGCTTATAAAAAAGATTGGAAGGAGTACTGAATTAGCCTAGGCATATATTCCCTCTGATCCTATTTATATGAGCCCGATAATCAAACTATGTTGTTTAAGAAAATTGTTAAAAATTAGTTAAAAATAAGAAATACAAGTATCACCCAATAACCATATATAAGTGATTTGTAACTCATTTTCGGAAATCAAGAAAAGCTTTAAATGAATAAGTTATTGGTGAAAGGGTGCACTTTTTCTCTTTCATCCCTTTATCACTTTGCATTTATACTTCTCTCTCTTCTTCTCTCTTTCCCATGCGTCTAGCCAATAATCAACAACGGTAAAATCGGCAAAACCCTATTTCATACCTTATAAGAATTTGAACAATTTTTTTTTTTTTTGGTATAGGTGACTTATATATGTGGGTACTAAGTGATATGTCTTGAAATAAACTTTTTTTTTATTAAGTATGCCCTCATTTATGAGGGTAAGTAAGAGAAAGAAATAGAGTAAACATAAATATCACAACCCTTTTAATTAATGCAATATACTCCCTTTGTCCCTATATATAAGAGACTTTTAATCAAATTGCAAAATTCTAAAAAACATTTAAAAGTAATTAAATGTAATAATTATGAAAGAATATTTTTTCCTTAAAAAATGCCTATATTTAGGAATGGGGGTGTGAGAGAGAGAGAGAGAGTAATAATGATAAATTATGAAAGATAATATATGTAGTATAATAATTAATTAAAGGTAAAATGAAAAGATACATTTATTATTGATACAAACTCAAAAAGGAGAATAATTTAGGGACAGGCCCATTCGAAAAAAGGCTCTTATAAATAGGGATAGGGAAAGAATATAATTATGAGGGGTATAAATGGAAAAAACTCATTAAAAGTTGAGAAAACTTTTATCTAACTCTTATAAAATAGAACAAGACAACTCAAATTTTAGGTTTTTATAAAAAGGAGAAGAGGGAGTACCATTAGTCCTATTTATAAGTTCATTTTGACAAAAAAAATTGGTCCTTATTATAAGTCGAATTTCAAAGTAATAAATATGTTTTTCTTACTTTTTTATCCTTATAAATTATAATAAACAAAAAGAATTTGTTCATATTGATTTTTGGAACCAATCATAGATAAGGGTAAATTTGAAAATTCAGCCTATAATTAATGAGTTAACTCTCTTTGATATGCAAGGCTTAGTTAATTAGGACCAAAATGGCATGAAACAGTTTAGTTAGTTGCTGTATACTTTAATGAAACCAATAGACAAGTTAGGGGAGAAAAAATTACAAGCAGTGTCCTTCAACACCAGAGAAGTTGGCCAATTTCTCAACGGTTTCTGCAACTTCAGGGCGGGAACACTCACTTCTGATGCCTACCATTGAAAATAGACGATGAGGATTTATTTTAAGGTTAAAGGACATTTTTGTCACGGAAGTATTACTAAAGGAGCGCCTAGCACCCGAAAGTTTTTTTGGTACCAAATTTGCCCCGGAAATATTGAAAAGGTATCAAATTTACCCAAAAGTGACGGAAGTCCACGTAGATCGTTAAAATGCCACCTCATCACACATGGCATACCATCTCATCAATCAAAAGTATCATTTTTGCCCTGGAAGTTTTCATTAAGGAGCAATTTTGCCCCAGAAGTTTTCATTAAGGAGCAATTTTGCTCCGGAAGTTTACAAAAGTAGCAATTTTGCCCTTCTTTCTCCAAATATTAAATTTGACTATTAAATCAGTCAAAGACCACACATGTCATGCCTTGAAAAAGTGGAACTTAGAGTCAGAGAAAGAGATCCTTAACATGTTGAGCTCAAGTGGCCAAAATGTGTGAAACCGAACTAGTTACAGGGACTAAAAAGTCTGTCACAAAACCCAGAGGAAGCATCACTTATGATTTAAGAAAATGAAACACAAAACGAGAAATGAATTGTTCCAAAAATTGGTTCAGTAAAACAAATCAATAGTGATAATATTTTTGTTTGTATAAACTGATCATTTGCTTAGATAATAAGTGATGCTTCCTGTGACCAGTTCGGCTTTACAAATTCTGGCTGCCTTGAGCTCAACATCTCAAGGATCTCCTTCTCTGACTCCAAGTTTGACATTTTCAAGGAATGACATGTGTGGTCTTTGACTGATTTAGAAAGGCGAAATTGACACATTTTGTAAACTTCCAAGGTAAAATTGCTCCTTAGTAAAAACTTCCGGGGCAAAATTGCTCTCATTGAAAACTTCCGAGGCAAAAATGATACTTAACTTTTATTGGTTGATGAGATGGCATGTCACGTGTCATGAGGTGGCATGTCACGTGGACAGTTAGTCAAACTTAACGGTCAAAATTAACGGATGGACAAATTTGCTGCCTTTTTCATACTTCCGGGGCAAATTTGGTACCTTTTTCATACTTCCGAGACAAATTTAGTACCAAAAAAACTTTCGGGTGTTGAGTGTTCCCTTAGCAATACTTCCGTAACAAAAATGACCTTTAACCCTTTATTTTACTGTAAACAGTGTGCCGTTAGAAATGAATAGGCAGGCTGACCCAAGTTCCAATAAGCGCATTGAGTAGTAATAATATAAATGTGACAGACTATATATGTACCAGTATATCCTTCTCTTCTTTTAACAACAAGCTAAATGGATAATAGGTTCATGGATAATGGAAATAACTCACAAGAGATACACACATTCAGTCGTCAGGCACGTCCACCCAATGGTTGTGACAAAGAAACCATTATGCATGAATAGTTAAAAAGCTAATGAAACAGACTGAAAATAGAGAGAAAAGAATCTAGCTAATCCAAATGTTTACGTGAAAAACAAATAAAATAAAGAAGATAGAATGAAACAAATATACCGTGGAGTAATATAAAGGGTAATGGCTGTGAAGACGGGATGAAGCAGAAGGCCACGAAGAAGACGACGAGGAGAGACAGCAGTGAAAGAAGAGCCATTTTTTAATTTGATAGTTTCAGTTTCGTAGATGTGAACACTATATATATATATAATGTTTATGTGTGGGTAAGGTTGTTAAACTCGTGAGTTTAAGCAAACTCGTGACAATGATGTAAATTCGTAATGTGAACTCGAATCCTAAACTTGTAAGAGTTTACTTTATTATTAAATAGGTATTACTAGTGTATAATTAAATAATTAAAATATAAAAATAAAAATAATTTGATTTAAATACATTTTAAATCCAAATAATTTAAATTTATCAAAATTCATCATTATCATATTTAATAAATAAATTTCTACAAAATTTTTATATAAAGCCGTTGAGCTAAGCATGATTAAATCAAAAAAAATTAACACGAGTTTAAGAGTAAATTAACAGTTTTATAAGCTAGAAACGTAAAAACAGTAAACTTGATATATAAAATCGTAAGTTTAACTGAGTTTAACATGATTTTACCACTGCCTCGACTCGTTTTTGTAAGGTAGAAATATAAAAATATTAAACTCGGAGAGTCAACTCACGAGTTTAATAACAATGTGTTTGGATCTATGAACAGAATCCTTGAAATAAATGCAATTAAATAAGGAGGAGGGGGAGGGATTGGTTTCATGCCTAGCCTATCCAAAGAGGCACCAGCTCTCCAGCAGTCCAGCCTATCCTTTGCATAGGCAAGATGAGCTTGTCTCATCTGAACTGTCTAGATGAAATCTGGACGGTCTATATTTAATATTTTTGTTTGGTGATTTTAAAATAATAAAAAAATCATTTTTCAAAAAATATTAATTGAAAGAATATTTTATTTTATATTTTCTACCTATTAAAATAATTTCTTAAAAAAAATAAAAAGTAAAAAAAATTAAATTTGAATCGTCTGAGTATCATCTGGACGATCTAAATGAGACAAGCTCATTCTACTTATCCAAAAAATAGGTAGGGAACCTTCCGAAGGCGGAGGGGGAGGGGGAGTAAATAAATTAGGCAGGAGAAATTAAATGGAAACCAATGATTGTACTCTTTTGAGAAGAACAATACTCTTTTATTGTTTTTATATGGTTGTAAAATTTAAATAGTCTTCATCACTTTTATAAGAGTATAATAAAAGTTGTATTAATATTTAATAATTTTTTTATCCCTTATTAATTATATGTATTAATTAAAATATTGATAATATTTACTCCATATTTATTATATTTATCTCTCTTAGTTACCCCTCATAAATAAAAATATACTTAAAAAAGGTTTATTTTATACATACATATTATGTTAACTAATTTTAATCATGTAATTTAGTTATCGAGCTTTTTATAAAAGGGGAATGAATAATATTTATTTACCATTTGTCTTTGACTTCCGTTGAATTGAATTTTTATTTCGCACGGTTCATTTAAGTATTCTCGCCAATTGAAGTAGTCGCATCATTTTCTCGGTTTCTATTTCACCTTGAAGTGAGTCTGGAGATTCTATCCCTCTTGCTAATAGCTATGTGATACTAATTACTCCCTCTGGTCCTAATTATAAGAGTTAGTTAACTTTTTTGAAGAGATTAAGGAAGTTAATTAAATTATTTTAAAATATTTTTATTTTTATTTTTTTCTTCAAACTTATTAGTTCAACTAATAAACTAATATATAATCTAAGAATATTTAATATATGAAATGATGAAGTAACTTATTTATCTTCCTTAATCTCTCTAAAGAAAGTCAACTAGTTCTTATAATTAGGATCGGAGATAGTAATTGATTAGAAGTGCTATGTATTAGCAAAAACAAGAGCAACTAGTACTGCTCCGGTTATTTTTATAAAAACTCACGTGGTTTAAAAAACATTTAAAATTATAGTTAACATTAATAGGTAAGTAAGAAATGAGTTTTTTTTTTCCCAATAATATGTCCTTATTTATAAATGGATAAGTAAAAGAGAAAAATAGAGTAATAGACTAGTAGTGATGAGAAAAAGTATGAAGGAGAATATAATATTAAAAAAATTGAGGAAAGATAATAGAATTAATTAGGGGGCAAAATAATAAAAACACATTAAATATTTACACAATTACAATGAGATCTTATACAAAAATTAAGGCAATTCAAATTCCAAACTTTTATAATAAAGGATTGGATGGGATGGAGTAATGATTTACTAAAATAGCCCACCACAATTTTGTACAGCCAAGGACTAGGAAGCTTAACAATGAGTTGCAAACAACTTATTACCTCATGCCCTTTAATACTCTTTGTCCTGATTTTTAAAATTGGGTTATTTTTTTTTGGAATGATTAAGAAAACTAAATAAGTTATTTAATCATATTATATATTGTGTATTTTTAGATTATATATTAGTTTATAAATCAAACTAATAAGTTTAGAGGAAAAAAAAATACTCTTAAGTAATTTAATTAACTTTATTGATTTCTTTAAAAAAATTTAATTTGATCTTATAATTAGAACCGGGAGTATAATACTTAGTTGACTAATTTGGATAGATTAAGAAAATTACTTAGTTATAACATATCACTACAAGAAAATGTGAAATTTGCGACGGAATTTTGCGAGGGAAAAAATTCCGTCGCAAATTTTGGAAAATTTGCGAGGGAAATTTAATTCCCTCGCAAAATGGTGATTTTTGCGAGGGAAACAATATTCCCTCGCAAAAAGAACGAAATTTTGCGAGGGACAAGACATTCCCTCGCAAAATTCCCAAAATTTTGCGAGGGAAGTACTATTCCCTCGCAAAATCTTCATTTTGCGAGGGAAAAACTATTCCATCGCAAAATTGTAGACATTTTGCGAGGGAATCGTCGATCCCTCGCAAATTTGCGCACATTGCGAAAAATTGGAGGGAAAATTCCCTCCCAATTTTTTCGTTATTTTGCGAGCGAACAAAGAATCCCTCACAAAATGGTGAATTTGTGAGGGAGCAGTACTTCCCTCGCAAAATAGAAAAAAATTGGGGGGAAATTTTCCCCCCAAATTTTTCGCAATTTTGCGAGGGACGAAAGTTCCCTCGCAAAATGGGCAAATTTTGCGAGGGAAGCAATGTTCCCTCGTAAAATTTGCCCATTTTGCGAGGGAACGTTCCTCCCTCGCAAAATTCTGAAAAATTTGGGGGGAAATTTCCCCCCAATTTTTTGTAAAGGACATACTTTGCGAGGGAATCGTTCATCTCTCGCAAAATTTTGGGCATTTTGCGAGGGAATAAAAATTCCGTCGCAAAATGTATAGAATTTTGCGAGGGATTAACTGGTCCCTCGCAAAAATCCTTACAGTTTGCGAGGGAACTTTTGTTCCCTCGCAAAAATCCTTACATTTTGCGAGGGAATTTTCGTTCCCTCGCAAAAATCCGTACATTTTGCGAGGGAATCTATATTCCCTCGCAAAATAGTATATTAATTTTTATATATATATTTTGTTAAATATTTCTCCAAAGTAAACCCAAAGCAATTAAAACAAATAAATTTAAGTCTCTCACTCATTTCTGCTTCTGTTCAACTAAGTAGCATATTGATTAAAATCAATACAATTTTCCTCTAAAGAATAGTATTTTAAAATATATTGATAAACATTTGTCTTATAATTAACATATATATTATTTCTATATATCTTCCTTTTTAGTTACCTTTAACATGTATGTGAGCCTAACTCCTCACACTGCGACATAAGTATTTGGAGCCTACCACATTACCTTTTCCAATGTACTCTATCCATTTTGATCTTACCAACCACTCTTCCTTTTTTTATTACTCGTTTCTGTTTTTTCTATTAAACACATTTATTTAATTTGATTATATTACAAAATTTTAGTTAAATTAGTTAACATGATATACTTTTTTTTTTTTCTAAAACACTCATACATCTTTCTTTATTTCTTATTCCCTCTCATACCTGATAATAGTTGATTGTGTATCAATAGGCTAGGGATAAAGAAAAAAAATTGACCAACATGAAAAAAAAAACTACTCCCTCCGATTTAAAAGATAAGACAAAGCTTTTAGAATAAATCATACTGCAAACACTATCTTATATTTAAAATCAGAGATAATATTATATATGAGATCAATATCAATTCTTCAATTAGATCCTATATTTATGATTGAAGACACTACTTACTTGTATTTGGTCACAATTCAACTATCAATAAGTTTTAATTCCACTAATCAAATTAGCATGAATATCCGTTTAGGAATTAGTATTTGGTCACAATTGAACTATCAATAAGTTTTAATTAGTTTGATAAAGAGAAAAAATCTTGCAAAAATTAAATAATCGACATCAAATACTTTCTTAAATATTCCTACAAAATTATGAACTGACAAATGTTCTAACATGGTTCTAACTTCTTGATATTTAATTATACGAAATCAAAATTAATAAATAATGTGATGCGATTTATCCCATCTAAAGTGCAAATATTTATTTATTTAGATTGAAATGATTTGAATCTTCAGCAAAGTCAAATATAATGCTACTATATCTTTTCCACCTACCTAAATGCAATATACACTTTCTGACAAGGTATCAACTTTTAAATAATGGCACGAACAAGAGCCTGGCTCAGTCGATAGATTGTTGAGTCTCTTAAACATGATGTTCTGGTTTGAACCAAGCCATATGTGTAACATCCTGAATTTTGGACCTAAAGACTAGAAAATTAGCCTATTTTTGGAGGACTATTAGACCCTATTTTTGAAAATGAATTTAGAATCAGTATTTTATTGGACATGAATAGTGTTTACTATTCACAAATACGTACATGAATAGTATTCACTATTCACAAATACGTATTCACTTTTTATATATACGGTATTTAATCGATATTTTGAGAAATATGAAAAGTATTTACTATTTACAAATACGTATTTACTATTTAAAAATACGGTATTTACTATTCCTAAATACGTATTCACTATTTGAAAATACGTATTTACTATTCATGCGGGACCCACGGCCAAATAATTTCCTCTCCCGACAGCCATCCCGTGAGTTTTGAAAAATTTTGCGCGCGGGACCCACTCAATAATAATATTATTATAATATAATATCTTATACTTTGGAAAACAATAGAAATAAAATTATTTCCAATAAACCGTGAATTAGGTTTTTAAAGTAAGGGTATATTATAAACAAGTGAATTTCTATCTCAGAGTGGGTTATCTCCAAAGTCATTTCCGTAATCGGCGGAATGATTATTGAGATAGGTTGAAACCGATATTTTGAAGCAGGACAGATAGTGGAATCTGTAGGAAATAAATCATAACTCAAACTCCTTGAATTAAGTAGTAAACAACTGGACATATTATGAATCAGTGAATTTTTGTCTAGAAGATGGTGTCACCCGAAGTAATTTCTGTAACTGTCAGTGTCCGACTTAAAATCTTCGGCAGGTTACGAAATACCCTAAATAGGATCAAAAATTTAGTTGACCCAGATATTTCTGAAGAGGAAAAATAGAACTTCTAGGCTGTGCTTCCGGATTTTTGATTTTGCAAAAGATCACGCGATCAGAACACCGATTAGGGAACTTTATTAGTAAAAAATAATATAATATTTAAAGGTGTGGGACCCACTGACAAAATTTTCTCCCCTGTCACCCGTGATGTTTGAAAATTTGGTGAGGGGAAAATTACGTATAATGACCCAGAGATAAAAATTACGCTTAAGGACCCATTTTCCAACACTATAAATAGAGGCTTCATTTCTTCATTTTCTTCACACCAAACTCAGAGAACAACAGTTGAGTTTAAGAGAAGAGTGAGAATTCTTAGAGTTAGAGAGAGAGTTTAGAGTAAAGTTCTTGAAGCTGGAGAGAATGAGCAGGAACTTCAAGGGTAAGTTCTTTGGTCTCTAGTCTTAATATTTGGTAGTTTCTTTTGGTAATTATAGTAGAAATGTCAGATAGAGTTTTTCTGAGTATGCTCTGTGGCTGCAGCTTAGTCTGATCTGTCACATCAGAAAAGAATTATCCTTGGACAGTAAATATTATTTACTGGCACAGTAAAAAAATATTTACCGGCACGGTAAAAATATTTTTACTGGTACTATTCACATGAATAGTGAATATCCAACATAGTTTCCGCAAATGCTGAAAATTAATGGTCACTGATAAAAATGATATTATAGGATATCCGAGGATTCCGGAGTCAGATTCAAAGGAAGTTTGGGGATACGTGAATAGTGCCGTATACGTGAATAGTGCCGTATACATGAATAGTGCCGTATACATGAATAGTAATTTACTATTCACGTGGAAGGAAGGTACGTTCGCGTACTGTAACACTAACTCTGATGCTTATTGTATGCTTATATGTGATAGATAGTCTAAAGCTCTATTTTGAAAATTGACTACACACATGCAGTTTGATACGGGTTATAGTCTTGATAACACCGTTATGTTTTCCTAGCGCTGAGGACACGATAGGCCATCGTGGCACTGGTGTATAGTGCAGACTATAATAACATGCATATTGCAGTGGCTGTGTTATGTTATTATTTTGAATATGAGATAAATCTGCTGTGTGCTGTTAGAATACATCTGCTTGTGCTTATGTATTGCTGTAATCATACATCTGCTGTGTGCTTATGTATGGATTATTGCTATATTGCCATGAATATCTGTCATACATATTTGGTACATAAGCATGAGGTTAACCGTTACCTGAGGTTCAATGGGTATTGAACCTCAGCTCTTACTGTAGCTTCAGGATTTTCGGAGTGAACAGAAACAGAAACAAGGGTAAGCAGCAGGCAGAAGGACTAGCTGGAGAAAGTCCTGTAGATATGTATAGTCTTTCGAACTCTTTGTATCAGCAAACCAGTACACTACAGTGGTTGAATATCAGTTACTCTGTATTTAAAATCATTTCGTTGCCCTACTCTGGTTAAATTATTTTGAAAATGCTTTAGAAAAGTTGGGGTGTTATAATATGCATGGAAAATGCTTAGTTAGGAGAGGCAAAACTCGTATGATCTATATGCCCCGATTGATAAGATTAGTCTCTAGCTATTAGTTGGAAGATATCGTCTGGATTCTTAATAAAATTCGGTCCCTATTATTCCTTGACTTGGAGCATGATTCACTCAGTATAATTTCTAATTCAATAAATCATAACAACTAAATTGTTTAAAACTAAAGTTTATGAATTGAATCGATAATTAAAAGAAAATTAAGAGAAAAACTGAGTAAGAATAATATGAAATTTTTAATGATATTTTAATTTAGATAAGTCATAAAAAATCATTTTTGTCCTTCTCATAATAGTAAATTGACCATATATTTCAAATATTTGAATCCTTAAATGCTACTATATATCTCTCATTAAAAAAAGAGCTCACTGTCATTTTCCCTTAAACAAATCCCATAAAAATGATCGATCAACATCCGATAATTACTCTCTGTTTTTCAATTTTGTTTTGAAGTTAAACTTTGGATGAGAGTATTACTAGTATATGACAAGTATCATTTCTTTTGACCAAAAAAAAAAAAACAAGTATCATTTCGACATCATCAAGTCCGTGCGTTTTTGGCTTTTAGGTTTAATTTGATTATCAATTTCGGATTCATTAATTTGACATGATTAATTTTAAAATATATTGATGAACATTTGTCTTATAATTAATATATATTATTTCTATATATCTTCCTTTTTACCATTTAATCAAATAAATATAATAGAACATATGACATATTTTTAAAAAATGTAAATTAATAAAAACCTTCATAAGAAATATATCAAAAAATTATAAATGACATGATTAAAAATGTTTAAATAAGCGAATAATTATTGCTAGTAAATGGTAGAATAAAAGCCATTGAAATCATGAACTATATGACCATTGTAATCTTATCTCTGATTTATAGTTATCTCAACTTGCAATGTTGTCATGAATTAATTTATAGGTAAAACGTGATCGAGGACGATGAAGTTTTACTGATAAATGCAAAAGGCAAAGGTTGGAAATGAGGATTATTTGAACCGTTAAGTTAGCACACACTTGTAAAATTCAGAAAAGATTATTTATAAACGTTTTCTTGATTGATCAGCGAAGGCATTTGGTTAGAAGTTTGGCACAAGTTGTACTTATTAGCAGTTCTATCATTTTGGTCCATGGTTTGGCTACCTTTAACATGTATGTGAGCCTAACTCATCATATTGTGATATAAGTATTTAGAGCCTGCCACATTATCTTTTCCAATGCACTCTATCCATTTTGATCTTACCAATCACTCTTCCTTTTTTATTACTCGTTTCTGTTTTTTCTAAATGCAAAAGGCAAAGATTGGAAATGAGGATTTTTTATACCGTTAAGTGAGCACACACTTGTTAATTTTGACTAATCAACTTTTTTTTTGACTAAAATACCCCTATTTAACATAAGAATTATTTAAACATTTATATTTACTAAAAATAATACTATACAATCAAGAAATAATTCTAATATATTTTTTTTCAAAATTTATAATAGATAACATTTATTAATTTTTTTATATTATAAAAATTTACAATTTCTTGTTATATAAAATTTTATGACTTTAATTTTTCATCACATCTATTGGTGGATAAAAATTTATAATAGATAACATTTATTTGTTAAGAGTTTTTTGTTTTTTTTAAAATATGAATTAATATCCTCCCCTCTGCCTCTCTCAAACTCTGAGCCCCATTTCAAACAAAGATATGTGAAGTTTACTTTGAATATTTCTTGGTATCTGTACGTGTAGCTAGAGACATCAATATTATATTTTGACACTTTGTGGTAGTTGTTGAAATGTGATTCATAATCGTTGTATATATGTAGTAGTATTAGTAGTTAATTACCTGAGACTCCTTAATTGATGCTTAATGTATTCATTTTTGTAACGGCCCGGGAAAAAAAATTAATTATTAAATTAAATTACATTGGGAATTAGACTATATTATTATAGTATAAGGTAATTCTATATTTACCTATTATTGATCTAGCCTGTTGGTTTTGAGCCCAGTGTGTGTGTGTGTGTTTTTTTTTATTTTCCCTCAGCTCATCTGGAAATTTCCAGAATGCCCTTAATGGTGAATAAAGAAAAGGGCATCGGTTTATTTCTTTTTATTTTTCCCTGGGTCATTCGATTTCACTGTTGGCAGAGAAGGGAGACCGCGTGAATTGCTTCCGAAACCCTAGCCCTGGCGCGACCTTCTTCATCTTTCTGTTCGTGCTCTGTCTCCGTCGCACGTTCACCGCCGGCGTCCTCCTCCGGTTCGGATTTTCTGCTGTAGTTTGATGTTTTTTTTTCCTCTGTTTTATTTCGTTTCTTTCGGCTGCTGGTTTTAAGGGCTGTTGTGATGTTGATAATTTAGGGTTGGAGACTGCTCTTGGTAGGGGGTTTGAAACGAAGAACTTCTAGGTTCGTCCATTTGAATGGTTGCTGTTCTGTTTCTTCTTTTTCTTGCTGTCCGTTTTTTTTCCTTGCCGTTGGTGGTTGTGTATTGGCAAACTTATGGGACCGTGAACCTTGAAATCTACCGAATCATTGATTTAGCTGTGTTTGGTGTGTGTTGATGTGAATCTGATGTATATGTTCGCTTAGGAGGGCGCTAGGACTGAATTTGCTGATTAAATCAACATTTTTAAACTTGGGGGATTATAATTTTGGGTGGGAAACGTGTTTTGTTGTGGTCGTATATGTATATATAAGGGGAGCAATGAGGTTCTTGTGTTTTATGAGATATGGTTGTTGTTGATTTGAATTAGAGGGCTTTAGTAACAAAATTTTGGAATTCATTAAGTTACGAAGAAGGCTCATACACGGTTAGAAGGGTTGTACGCCAACCATGTGAAGTGTCAATTGAATGCGAAAATATTGAATCTTGTGCAGGGCTTTAATTGGTGTATTGTGGGGTGTTAGAAGGAGTAGATAGTTTGGAAATCGATAAGTTGGAGGAAGCGGCATAGTGTAAGTCTTGTAGGTGAGTGAATAACGTCCCATTACAATTTTTATAAATAACATTTTTATTATTTATCTTTTTTTTTTATGTTCATCACATATTAAGAAGCATGGTTTTGCAAAAAGGGAAGTGTATCATTTTTATTGCATTTTCTTATTGGAACCACATGAGTAAAGATTGATGACTTTATTGGCTATTACTTATTTTCTCCGATTGCTTCATGGCCTAACTCATGATTGTGCACTTAATTGGTAAAGAGAGTTTTGAGATACATTTTATAAACTTCTTATTGAGCCGGTCTGGTAAATTTGAAGTTATTTTATGTGAGTTTTTGAAATTGGAAAGGATATTGGTGATATGTATTGAAATTCAAGAAAAGCTTTTAAACACTGTTGTGAAAGTTCATGCTGGGGGACCTGATTATGAGGTTGAGACATAATTGCTATTACCTTAAAGAACTCTTATTACTTTGATGAATTGACCCCAAGCATGTTTGTGAACGTTTTCGAGAGGACTGAATACAGAACACTGGTTACTAACAACAGTACTGTTAGTCCTTGGTGCACCATGGTTAACCTCGAGCTCGCTTGATATTCGTGGGATTTATCTCACGCTTGTTTCGTGGGTCTTGTACCTGCGGTTGATTCGTAGCTTCGTGCTACGCTTGTGATGAAGGGGTAACCAGTGCAAGTATACACTATCAATATAATACCGGCAAGTATCCCAAGGTAATAAAATATCGTTCCCACAGGGACCAAAGTTCCAACTACCAACCCAAATCACTTTAATTTATAGTTGATGCAACCGTAAGAGTTTTTGATGAAAAATATAAAAAAAACAGTAAAATCACACAGAAATTGAATTAAACTTTGTAAAATGAAATTAACAAAAAGCCTAGGGTCATGTATATCATCAATAATCCATTTAAATGTTCTTCCTTTACCAAAAGCTAGATTAAGACCTAATCTTCTTTTTAAGGTAGAGTTTAACTACTTAACCGTTGAATTGGAGTAAGTCAATCGAATTTCAGATTTTAATCTAATTGCTTATTCCTAAGTCAATTAGCTTAATCCTTAATCCTAAAGTCATGTTCCCATGCTCCTTAGAATTAATTCTTGCATTAAGTCCAGAATTCTTTATGATTGCATAAAGCCTATGCCAAGTTCCCTTGCTAGTACCTTATGTTCTTTAATCAATTGAACCTAGAATTAACTAGCCTTTCCCAAGGTCTAATTAATCTTTCAATTCCTTAATTAGATGATCAAACCAACCAAGGCATTAAGCATGGATTAAAGAAACATATCCAAGACAAAGATTATGTAATTAAAAACAGAATTTCAATTAAACTTCATAAAGAATCCATACATGACCTTAGAAAGATACTTAGTTCATGCTAATCATGGCCAAGCAATAAAATGGTAAAAGATGAAGAACATGAAATTTAATTAAAACAACCAAAAAGGAAAGATTAAAACTAAGTCATACCAAGAAGGAGGCAAGAAACTAAAGATAAGAATTACAGACAATACATAAAACTAAATAAGCAAAACCTATGCCTTCCATGTAGGAGGCAAGAAAATAAAGAGAAGAATTAAAGACAATACATGAAACTAAAAAAATAAAAACTAAGCCTTCCATGTAGGAGGCAATGATCAAAAAGGAAAGCAATGGAAAATAAATTGCATGAAAGTTATAAGAATAAACTAAGCCTTCCATGTAGGAGGCAAAGAACAAGAAGGAAAGAACATGAAGAGAAATCTGAAACTAAGAAAGAAAGAACCTAAAAATGGAGAGATCTTGGTCTACTTGTGGGTTAAGATTGATCTAGCTTGACGTTCAAGCAACATGTTTACAAGGTTGAAAAACAAAATTTTTCAGTATTTGCGGAACCCACATTGGATATTTACTATTCATGTGAATAGTACCAGTAAAAATATTTTTACCGTGCCGGTAAATTATTTTTACTGTGCCAGTAAATAATATTTACTGTGATGGTAAATAATTTTTACCGTGCCAGTAAATAATTTTTACTGCACCAGTAAATAATATTTAGCGTGAACAGTAAATAATTTTCACCACGCCTGTAAAAATATTTTACGACGATAAATAATTTTTACTATGCCGGTAAATAATTTTTACTGTTCGGTAAATAGTATTTACTGTACTGGTAAATAATATTTACTGCTCAAGAATAATTCTTTTCTGATGTGACAGATCAGACTAAGCTGCAGCCACAGAGCATACTCAGAAGAAACTCTTTGGTAAATAATATTTACCGTACCATGTGGAAATACTAACCTCATGAGTCATGTACCATGTACCGTAACTCTTACAGTACATATTTAGGATCTACTCGTTAAAACACATACAGGGTTTCAGGAATACCTGTGATCACTTGAAGACGTCAAAGAGTATGATGTCCTCTAACGTTGATCCACACGACTATCTCCTGATTGCAAATGAGAACACCTTCTCCTTGAATCCCCGACTCCTTGAATGCTTGCTAGGCAGTAACAAGGTGAAGAACTCAAGAGTTTGGATTTCTTACTCAAGACTAAGAGAACTTCCTTAAGAGGAAGAAAGAGAGAGAAAGAGAAAGAACTTCCTTAAGAGGAAGAGAGAGAGAGAGAAGCTTAAGAGAGAAGCTTATGAAATGGTGTGAATTGAAATGAAGGAAATGAGTGCTATTTATAGAAACAAAGAGTGAACCATGGCCACATGTTCTTCTTTCAGTGTGAGCCACATGTTCTTCTTTTAATGTGAGCCACACATTCATTTCTACTTCAAATCCAAAGTGCTTCTTGAAGAATCAATTATTTCAAGAAGTGATTCTTGAACAATTAATTATTTCAAGAAGTGCTTCTTATAATTAATTATAATAATTGATTATTCATGAATAGTAAAAGATGAATAGTACTTTTCATTTGACACTATTCACGTGAATAAATAATTACTAATTAATTACTCTCTTTATCCAATCCTGATTGGATACAGCCTTGGTAAATTCATAAATTACCTCAATCTCTTAACCTCTTAATAATTGGGCTTGAAGTACTAACCCAATTACATCAATAGTCTTGACAAAGCCCAATAACATTTATTGGTCCAAACTAACTAAATTAAGCAATCAAGAATAGTCTTTAGTGTGTGACCCATTAGGCCCAATTAGTTACTGACATAGATAAACTTGAACCAATTAAACTCCTTTAATAGGTCAATTTATCTAATGACTACATAAGACACTAGCAATGCTCTGCAGTCCCAGAACTAATCAAGTTGATCAAGTGATCTACCTTTTCTAATTTGGATACTGTGCATATATCATCTCTTACAATGTTGTTCATATTTAGTCGAGAGCAAGGATAGAGTATCATCTCTCTTGATTGACTAAATGTAGCTATTTCACAGAACCAGGAATATTCTTCTATTGACTCTAAGACAGATCATGACTCTTCATGATCACTTACTATGCATAGATTCTCGAATCAACTAGAAGTCATCCAAGCTCTTACCGGTCTTGTGAACAACTAATCCCTTGTAGAGGATTGTAAGTCCTTTCGGCATGACCATCTATACTCATGTATTCAGGTAATACCCAAGAGTACACTGTTCTCCCCATTTTTCAGGCGGATAGAGTTGTACAGTCAAAGTATAACCCTAGGACATAGTGGTCGATGACATCCTCAAGTCTAAGATGATCCGCACTACCAAATGATAAGAGACATTACAAATCCAATGATACTCTCTACAATGAATCCTTGTGGAGTCTCTCAGCGGGTCAGTTCAATGCTATCTGTTCTCTAACAGATCCACCCACGACATCAGCTAAGGCATCAACATGCCTGCATTCCATGAGGTCCCTACCTTGCATCACTATACAAGTAGATGATGTCGTACTAGTCTTATTGAAATCACCAATGCCCTTTCTTGGCGATTCAAGACTAGGAACAAGTTTCAGGCAATAGACATGTAGTGTACTCGATTCCTCATGATCATGATCCCTATCATAGATCACCGAATAAACACATATTCTATTCCTTGGGCCTTTATCTTTAATCTCATATTAACTATAAAATATAGTCGAGACATAAATATGATAAAGATAAATTATGCTCAAATATATTAATCATGAAATATCAAACAGTACAAGGTGTTCAACTGATTGTCTCTAGGACACCTACATACTAACAATCTCCCACTTGGCCTAGAGCCAATCAGGTCGACGAATCAAACCCAATGACTCATAATGACTATCATGCTTTCTCTGAGAAAGTCCCTTTGTTAAGGAATCAGCCAAATTATCATCTGTGGGAACATAGTCCAATTTTATGTCTTCTCTTTGAACAATTTCTCGGATGAGGTGATACTTGCGGAGCACATGTTTGGATCTCTGATGAGACCTGGGTTCTTTGCCTTGAGCAATAGCTCCGGTGTTATCACAATACAAAGGTATTGGATCAACAATGCTAGGAACCACTCCAAGTTCACCAATGAACTTTTTGATCCATACTGCCTCCTTAGCTGCTTCTGAAGCTGCTATGTATTCAGCCTCGGTAGGAGAATCTGCCGTGGTTTCTTGCTTGGAACTTTTCCAACAAATTGCTCCACCATTTAAGGTAAAGATAAAACCTGACTGGGATTTTGAATCATCTCTGTCATTCTGGAAACTGGCATCAGTGAACCCTTTCACTTTCAGCTCATCACAACCACCATAAACCAGAAAATGATCCTTAGTCCTTCTCAAGTACTTTAGGATCGTCTTTACAGCTGTCCAGTGACCCTCTCCAGGATCAGCCTGGAATCGGCTTGTAATGCTGAAAGCATAAGAGACATCTGGTCTCGTACATAGCATAGCATACATGATAGATCCAATTGCAGATGCATATGGAATCCTTTCCATGCTTTTCCTTTTATCCTGTGTCTTAGGACACATGGCCTTGGAAAGATGAATTCCATGATTGACAGGAAGAAAACCCCTTTTCGACCCATCCATGCTAAACCTCTTTAGCATCTTATCTATGTACGTGGATTGGGATAACCCAAGCAACCTTTTCGATCTATCTCTATAGATCTTAATACCAAGTATATAAGCTGCTTCTCCCAAATCCTTCATGGTGAAGTTTTCTGACAACCAAATTTTAGTAGACTGTAACATAGGAACGTCATTTCCTATAAGCAGTATGTCATCCACATAAAGCACAAGGAAAACAACATTACTCCCACTAACCTTCTTGTAAACACATGGTTCATCTTCGTTCTTAATAAAGCCATAACTCTTAACAACTTCATCAAAACGAAGATTCCAACTCCTAGAAGCTTGCTTAAGCCCATATATTGATTTTTGAAGTTTGCATACCATATGCTCTTGGCCTTTAGATTCAAAACCTTCAGGTTGTGTCATATACACTTCCTCCTTCAAAAAACCATTTAAGAAGGCGGTTTTGACATCCATCTGCCAAATTTCGTAATCATAATATGCAGCTATAGCTAGCATGATCCTAATAGATTTGATCATGGCAACAGGCGAAAAAGTTTCATCATAGTCAATACCTTGCCTTTGACGATAGCCTTTCGCAACCAACCTAGCTTTATAGGTTTGAATGTTGCCATCAGCATCAGTCTTCCTTTTGAAGACCCACTTACACCCAATAGGAACTGTTCCTTCAGGTGGTGGAACCAAGGTCCATACCTTGTTTTCATGCATCGAATCTATTTCAGATTCCATGGCTTTATGCCATTTTGAGGAGTCAACATCCTTGACAGCCTCAGTGTAGGAAGTAGGTTCGTCATCTTCAACGGTTTGTAGATTTTCAATCACAAAACCATACCTCTCAGGTTGATGACTTATCCTAGATGTCCTACGGGGTTGGGTGTCTACAGCCTCTTGTTGAGGCATCGCCTGATAAACAGACTCGGGTTCTGTTATCTGTTCTTGTTGGTCTTGAACTTCTTCAAGTTCTACTTTACTCCCACTATCTTCTTGAGAAAACAAATCCTCCTCAAGAAATATAGCATTCTTGGATACAAACACTTTGTAATCCTCAGGACAGTAAAAGTAGTATCCCTTAGTTCCCTTGGGATATCCAATAAAATAGCACAAAGTGCTTTTAGCCCCTAACTTATCTGATGTTAGGGTCTTGACATAAGCTGGACAACCCCACACCTTGAGATAACTCAAGTTGGGCTTCCTTCCCTTCCATATCTCATACGGAGTAGTCTGAACAGATTTTGATGGAACCCTATTAAGAAGGTATATTGCCGTATCTAAAGCGAATCCCCAAAACGATTTTGGGAGCTTTGTACTACTCATCATTGATCGTACCATATCAAGTAAGGTACGGTTTCTCCTTTCAGACACACCATTTTGATGTGGTGTGTATGGAGCCGTCAACTGTGAAAGAATCCCATTCTCTCTTAAATAATCCTGAAACTCCTGACTCAGATATTCGCCACCTCGATCTGATCGAAGTGTCTTAATCATCTTGCCAAGTTGTTTCTCTACTTCATTCCTAAACTCTTTGAACTTTTCAAAGGCCTCGGATTTGTGCTTCATAAGATACACATAACCGAATCTGGACTTATCATCAGTAAAGGTAATAAAGTAGGAATATCCTCCTCTAGCCTGTGTAGTCATGGGCCCACAAACATCAGAATGAATGAGTTCCAACAACTCATTGGCTCTATGACTTACAAGCTTCTCAAGCTTGGTCTTTGTCATTTTTCCAGTCAAACAAGATTCACAAGGCCCATAGGATTCTAAATCCATAGAATCTAGATATCCATCACGATGGAGTCTAGACAATCTTGTCTCATTAATGTGTCCCAACCTACAGTGCCAAAGATAGGATCGATTATTTAATTTAGGTTTCTTATTAACTTGAACATTAAGAATTTCACTATTCGATTCTAAATCCAAAACATATAATCCATTCACTCTTGATGCGCAAGCATAAACAAGATCATTCTTAATGATAGGAAACTTGCCATCTTTTATTATAAAGTGAAAACCAGATTGTTCTAAACTGGAAATAGAAATTATGTTTCGGGAAATAGAAGGAACATAAAAACAATTATTCAAGTGCAATACAAGGCCCGTAGGCAATACAAGGTCTACATCTCCAACAGCTAATGCAGCAACTCTTGCTCCATTCCCGACACGGAGATTCACCTCGTTCTTGCTCAACTTTCTAGGATTCTTTAGTACCTGCAACAAATTGCAGATATGAGAACCACAACCGGTATCTAATACCCAAGAAGCTGAATCAACACTTGAAAAATTAATTTCTATAGTGAATATACCTGAGAGAGAAACATCACCATGCTTCTTTCCCTTGAGGCTCGCAAGGTATAATGGGCAGTACCTCTTCCAATGTCCTTCTTTTTGACAATGGAAGCATACAGCAGAAGCTTTATCATTTGATTTCCCCTTTCCTTTACCCTTACCCTTCTTTTTCTTGGGCTTACCTTTGGGTTTAAACTTGTCTGTCTGCACAGACTTGCCCTTGCCCTTAGAAGGCCTTTCAATCAGAAGAGCTTGGGTCCTATTCTTTTTAATGGCATTCTCAGCAGTGGTCAGTAGTTGCAACAACTCAGGGAGTGTTGATTCTACTTTATTCATATAATAATTGACCACAAAACCATTAAACGAAAGGGGCAAGGACTGCAAGATCAAGTCAATACTTAATACATGGTCCATGATAAAACCAAGAGAAGCAAGCTTCTCTATTAGTCCAATCATCTTGAGAACATGTGGTCCCACCGCCATGCCCTCAGCCAACTTGCAGCCAAACAGTTCTTTTGAGGTCTCAAAGCGCTCAGTCCTCCCTTGCTTATCATAAAGCTCTTGCAAGTGCAAGATTATAGAGGGAGCATCCATATGCTCATGCTGACGTTGGAGCTCTGCAGACATTGAAGCTAACAATATACAAACTGCCTGCTCATTGTCTGCTAAGTGCTGTTTATGGGTTTCCCAGTCAAACTGATCATACCCTTCTTGCCCTTGAGTAGGTGCAACAGGAATCGGAGAATCAATGACATAAGCTTTCCTTTCAGAGCGTAAAACTATTTTTACATTCCGATACCAGTCCAAAAAGTTTGGTCCAGTTAACTTATTAGTATCCAGAATAGAGCGTAGATTAAAAGTTCCAGCCATTAGCAAAGATGCTGAAAATTAATAAATGGACTAATATGAGTATTTCATGAAATTTAAACAACCAAATACAGAGACTTTAAATGTATATGGCCCTCCCACTATTTTTCTAAAATCAATGATCCTCAGTTATTGATTTAGGGTTATCCTTCATAAAGAATATCCGTAGTGGGCTAAGAGAACGACTAGATTCATTAGTCTCCGGCTGAGCCTGCAAAACCAACTTGTCTAGTGGGTTAAATAACAACATCTCCATGTCTTCTCTTAGATCATCAGGTTGACAACACCTTGTCACTTAGTGTCACATCACTATGTAACAACCTGGCATCATTGCCTTAGATGCATAGACTCGGCTGAGCCTGCAGACTATACATCTTGTCTAACACAAACCATCATCCTAAGTGTCCTTGCACTATTACCCGATGATATGATAGGTCTTAGCTGAGCTAGAGAATACTACCATGTCAAAGGGATTTAAGTGTAATACACTTCAAATGACATTCTTACCCGACGAAACAATAGGTCTTAGCTGAGCTAGAGAACACTACCATTTAGAAGCGATTTAAATGCCATTGATGATGGGAGACAATCAAACATGCTAGATAATTTTAACGAGGGATTTTAGTCTCATCATATAATAAAACTAATTATCAAATAATTAATTTTATCTTGCATGCATAATTAGGCATATAAACTTACTAACTATCATATAGTTAATTTTAAACGGCTTTGTCTTATCATGCATACTAGTTGTAATTTCAAAATTCAAAACTTTGAAATTTAAACTCATAATTCTTGTTCCTGTGAAATGTTAGAAACAAATAAACTTAAACAATTTGCAAATCCTAAATAACCATTGAATCATCTACACAAAAAGCATCAACACTTTGATGATTAACCACATTTCATAATCAAGATTCAAAATCTTGTTCATAAAATTGTAGACTTCAAAACTCCTTTTGAAAATTCACTAAGAATAACCCCACGTGTCTGCAGTAACGAGCCTTGCTCTGATACCACTTGTGGGTTAAGATTGATCTAGCTTGACGTTCAAGCAACATGTTTACAAGGTTGAAAAACAAAATTTTTCAGTATTTGCGGAACCCACATTGGATATTTACTATTCATGTGAATAGTACCAGTAAAAATATTTTTACCGTGCCGGTAAATTATTTTTACTGTGCCAGTAAATAATATTTACTGTGATGGTAAATAATTTTTACCGTGCCAGTAAATAATTTTTACTGCACCAGTAAATAATATTTAGCGTGAACAGTAAATAATTTTCACCACGCCTGTAAAAATATTTTACGACGATAAATAATTTTTACTATGCCGGTAAATAATTTTTACTGTTCGGTAAATAGTATTTACTGTACTGGTAAATAATATTTACTGCTCAAGAATAATTCTTTTCTGATGTGACAGATCAGACTAAGCTGCAGCCACAGAGCATACTCAGAAGAAACTCTTTGGTAAATAATATTTACCGTACCATGTGGAAATACTAACCTCATGAGTCATGTACCATGTACCGTAACTCTTACAGTACATATTTAGGATCTACTCGTTAAAACACATACAGGGTTTCAGGAATACCTGTGATCACTTGAAGACGTCAAAGAGTATGATGTCCTCTAACGTTGATCCACACGACTATCTCCTGATTGCAAATGAGAACACCTTCTCCTTGAATCCCCGACTCCTTGAATGCTTGCTAGGCAGTAACAAGGTGAAGAACTCAAGAGTTTGGATTTCTTACTCAAGACTAAGAGAACTTCCTTAAGAGGAAGAAAGAGAGAGAAAGAGAAAGAACTTCCTTAAGAGGAAGAGAGAGAGAGAGAAGCTTAAGAGAGAAGCTTATGAAATGGTGTGAATTGAAATGAAGGAAATGAGTGCTATTTATAGAAACAAAGAGTGAACCATGGCCACATGTTCTTCTTTCAGTGTGAGCCACATGTTCTTCTTTTAATGTGAGCCACACATTCATTTCTACTTCAAATCCAAAGTGCTTCTTGAAGAATCAATTATTTCAAGAAGTGATTCTTGAACAATTAATTATTTCAAGAAGTGCTTCTTATAATTAATTATAATAATTGATTATTCATGAATAGTAAAAGATGAATAGTACTTTTCATTTGACACTATTCACGTGAATAAATAATTACTAATTAATTACTCTCTTTATCCAATCCTGATTGGATACAGCCTTGGTAAATTCATAAATTACCTCAATCTCTTAACCTCTTAATAATTGGGCTTGAAGTACTAACCCAATTACATCAATAGTCTTGACAAAGCCCAATAACATTTATTGGTCCAAACTAACTAAATTAAGCAATCAAGAATAGTCTTTAGTGTGTGACCCATTAGGCCCAATTAGTTACTGACATAGATAAACTTGAACCAATTAAACTCCTTTAATATGTCAATTTATCTAATGACTACATAAGACACTAGCAATGCTCTGCAGTCCCAGAACTAATCAAGTTGATCAAGTGATCTACCTTTTCTAATTTGGATACTGTGCATATATCATCTCTTACAATGTTGTTCATATTTAGTCGAGAGCAAGGATAGAGTATCATCTCTCTTGATTGACTAAATGTAGCTATTTCACAGAACCAGGAATATTCTTCTATTGACTCTAAGACAGATCATGACTCTTCATGATCACTTACTATGCATAGATTCTCGAATCAACTAGAAGTCATCCAAGCTCTTACCGGTCTTGTGAACAACTAATCCCTTGTAGAGGATTGTAAGTCCTTTCGGCATGACCATCTATACTCATGTATTCAGGTAATACCCAAGAGTACACTGTTCTCCCCATTTTTCAGGCGGATAGAGTTGTACAGTCAAAGTATAACCCTAGGACATAGTGGTCGATGACATCCTCAAGTCTAAGATGATCCGCACTACCAAATGATAAGAGACATTACAAATCCAATGATACTCTCTACAATGAATCCTTGTGGAGTCTCTCAGCGGGTCAGTTCAATGCTATCTGTTCTCTAACAGATCCACCCACGACATCAGCTAAGGCATCAACATGCCTGCATTCCATGAGGTCCCTACCTTGCATCACTATACAAGTAGATGATGTCGTACTAGTCTTATTGAAATCACCAATGCCCTTTCTTGGCGATTCAAGACTAGGAACAAGTTTCAGGCAATAGACATGTAGTGTACTCGATTCCTCATGATCATGATCCCTATCATAGATCACCGAATAAACACATATTCTATTCCTTGGGCCTTTATCTTTAATCTCATATTAACTATAAAATATAGTCGAGACATAAATATGATAAAGATAAATTATGCTCAAATATATTAATCATGAAATATCAAACAGTACAAGGTGTTCAACTGATTGTCTCTAGGACACCTACATACTAACACTACTCCCAGTGTGTCTTGCTCTTCACAACTCCCTTCTATTTATAGGCAGCTAGGAGCATCTCATCCATGCACTTTACAACACAAATTCGTCACTTTAGTTAGTGGCCAACTTGGAAGCATCTTTGAGTCACTTTACAGCTCCAAAACCGTGTCTTCTTTTCCTGCCCATGTTAGGCCACGAAATCATCCGAATCTGGCCATGTGATCTTCATATGAAATGTGGCCCCGGATGTCAGCTTTCCAGTCGTTCAAACGGTGCACCATTTGGAGGTCTGTAGCTCCAGATATGGGCCAAATACCGAACGTCATTCCAGAGTCCAGTGAAAGCAGCCTGTTTCGGTTTCCAGTCCAATTTTGGCCCTCTAAACATCTGAGTTAGCTTTTGGGCTCTTCATAGGAGTTGTAGGGCTTCCTCTCAGCTTTCTGAAAATGCAAATTGGGGATCAATTGGATTTCTATAACTCAAGTTATACCCAAAATAACAAACAGTGTTTATTACCCAATTGTGAAAGAGGTGTGATTTAAGCCCAGTTTTGATCCAAATTTCAAATATAACCAAGATCAATACAAATGAAGTCTAAAAACTAATTATGAAGATGAAACTACATATTTAACTATTTTGATCCATTAAACCATGACAATGACAGAGTTTTTAGCTAATTAAAATATCATAAATTCTAAGGTTATCAGCTTGTTTCGTGGTTTTGCCGCGCTTGGTTAGTTTACCCTCGTGGACTGTGTGTCCACGCTTGTTTTAGTGGCCTCGATGTCACGCTTGGTTATTTTCCCTCGTGGACTGTGTGTCCACGCTTGTTACATCGTTCTGTTGAAGTCCTAGCAAAAGATGTGGTTTTGAGATTTATTGTTTTAAACTGATTTTGTTAAACAGATGATTTAATACATATTTCAAATTACGTGAGTTATATTCTCATATGCAATACTGTTTTAAATTGTGTTCGCATGTCATGAATTTGAGTTTACCGAAAGATAAAAAAATTACTCTTAACTGCTTATTTATGTACCTATTTGATTTATGCATTTGGGTCGTTATTCACCGGAAAATTATTTTGGTCTCAGACTGAGCAGCTAGCTTGGATCTTTTCTGTGGTCGCGGAGGCTTTACTGACGGATGAAGTTGATGTGTTATATTGATAATTCTCAGTTAATGTAACATTCACACCTTTGTATTTATTGTGGTAATTTAGATGCTCCACGTATACTATAGATAGGGTCCTCACCTGATTGGCACGTTTGGTACTTGATGATAAGAAGCAGAGCTCCTCTTGGCATTGTCAGGCTATTATAGAATTTTGGGGAGGTCCCACTTGCAGGGTTGATCCTATCAATTTTTTTTCTACGAATTAATCACTCCGGTTATATGAACGCTGTATAGGATATTTCCTTTTCATATGCTGTGAATATGTCTACATGTAAGTAAAAGAGATTATTTATGTTTTAAGGCTTAGCGAATGTGTGTCTGTGTCGGCCACCTCTAAATTTTTGGGGTGTGACAATTTTGTACGTGATTTTAGGAGTCCCAAAATAGGTTTGGGACTCCTTAAATATCATTTAAGGAGTCCCAAAATTAGTTTGGGACTCCAAAAATGTCATTTAAGGAGTCCCAAAATTATTTGGGACTCCAAAAATGAAAACTTTCTACATCCCTTCAATAGACATCACATGAATTAGGGATATCTATTGGGCCTATTTTGGGACTCCAAAAGCATTTTTTCTAGTAGTGATGATTACTAGTTCTTGATGCGGATGCCCCCTCTTCATATGTTTTTGCCATTGATATTTTTTCTCAGCTTTTCCTTCTTATACAGTACGTTTTTGCCATCATTGTTTTTTTCTCAATTTCTTGATTTGCAATGCTTTTCCCCCTATTTGCTTATTATTATTTTTTATTTCTATTAATTTCCTTTCAAATGCAAACCCACATAGATAATTTCTTTGCAGGTATGGTAATGTCGATGTCTGGAAGATCTTTACAGATTTATTTGACTACTTCCCTTTGACAGCATTGGTTAGTGCTTTTTATACTATTATTGTAATACATGGTGTATGGAATTACTGGAGGCTGTGTTCTTGCCTATGATCAGAGTTTGTGCAAGTTCGTTTGATTCAATCTACCTGGCTTTTATTTGAGATGCATCAATTTATCTGTGTCTCTTTCTCATCTTCTTTTGTGCCCTAGTATCTCATCGGCTAATTTACTCTTCTCCCTGCTTTTTGATTAAACTCTATTTGTGTTGAATATAATAGGTTTCTTATATATTTTGCGAAAGGGTATTCCCTTTTTTGTATTAACTTGACAAATAGCACATAATAATTACTGATAAAGTATATGAACATATTCTATTTCAGTCGAAAACTTGATGGTAATTTTATTGGTTGTTATGGCTTGTCCCTAATTTAATTGACTTTATATGATACTAATTGTAGGTGAAGTTGCATGAGAAAATTTGCTCTCGACTCTTGTAGTGATTATTATGAGTAATTACATCTGTGTCATAAATCAGATTAATGTTACAATTTGGATAGGGGGTGTGCAATAACCATTAACCAGTGGAGGACTAATGTGACATTGCAGTTGGTTGTGTAGCTATCAATTGACATAGTTAACTAATGTTGTGGGTATCTTCTACAATTTTTATATAAGTTGATTGAAATCACCCATACAGATAAATGTTTATCAAACTGCCTCTGTTTATTGTGTATTGGTTGATGATTTGACTTATTAAACTTTATCTATAAATAAGCGATGCTCATAGTAAAAATATTTTATATGGGGTTCACGACTACAATTCAATCACATGTGATGTTGATTTTTTCTTTTCCGCCTTGATCTCCTGTGTTATGAATAAAGAAGACATAAGCACACATTGCTACATAATTGCATCATAATAAAGAAGACATAAGCCTTTTTGACAAAACAACTTTGGTGAATAATTTCATCATAATTGCATTCCCTTTTAAGATTTTGCTTTTAGTGTTCTAGCATTTTCCACACATACACACACGTGCACACTCACGCACAATGCGTGAAAGAAGGAACAGTATACTTTATTTAATTTCTAGGCACACCTCGGGTTTGGCATTCTGAATCTGTTCTCCCCCAATGCTTTCATGCTTTTTATCCTTTAATGCTAAGTAAAACAAGAGATCAATAACTAATCCTCTATTTTTTTGCTTAGAAATGAATCCTCTATTTTTGGATGCATAGATATTCATCAATTCTTTTCTTTGATAGGGTAATACATTCATTTTTTTCCCCAAGATCCAGAATTTAAAGGTAGACAAGTAGTCACTTTCAACAACGAGAGAGACTTGATATTCTTCTAGCATCATTGGTATGTATCCACAAGACTTTAATAACTAATCCACATTTTTATATTTATGCATTTTCTAATGTTCAATATTGTTGTGCGGAGAACTTGCTAATGTAAATAGTGGACTTCAAAGTTTGATGTGAACAACTTGCGTGACATTTGGATTCTGTTTATAATAGGAAATTTTATTTGAAAATCAGTGTTTGTTGCAAAGATTTTTTATTTACAATTTCTTAATGACAGCCAGCTGCAGGGTCTTAATCTGTTTGGAGTCATACCAAGTCAATTTGGTGATCTTACTCAATTACAAGAACTGTAAGTGATGCTTTCTTTCTTGGAAAATTTTCACTTTTATTATCTGTTTATTTTCACTTTTTATTTCTACATAATTCTTTCAAAAGGTAGTTAAGTTTATTCCCCTTTGTAATATGAATAAATTATTAAGGTAATAACACAATCTTGAGTTAGACCAACTGGTTATCATTGTTGACAAATCCCAAGTATGACATGCTTTCTGGATATATTCATTGTCATTCTAGTTTATCTTTTTAAGGCTTATTCTTTGCAACTGAACAATCTTCTTTACTTGAATGAGACTGCTATGGATATATTCATTGTCACTTTATTGGAATTTTGAAATTTATTTAGATAAGTTACATAATCTATACTAGGTAATTCTTTTGATTTCTTTTGCTATGAACTTTGCCAAAATTATTTAGATAAGCTGCAGTTGTTATGCTCCTTTGCTCCTTCGTTGTATTTAACATATATTTGTATTCATGCCCCGTCAACATGCATGTCCCCATCTTCTAGTGTACTATCCTCATTCTCTGGTTGCTTGCTGAGATCTGTTTTTTGTTCACTGCATGTGTTTGTTTGCCACTTTTTTGATTAAGTGCCAATTAACTGGTATAAGCAGCTACTTGTATTTGCCACGTAGGTCTTGTAGTTGAATTAGTTTGTGTAGGGTTGGGTTGAGGAAGCATGAAAGGCGACTATGATAGGAGTTGGATGTATAATCGTCTAACTTCAAAAAAACGAGTTACTCAAGTATTCTTGAAGGGGTTAGAAGAGTTCATCGAATTTGCTCTAGCGCACGCAACTAATTCAAGTACCTCGATCAGTTGTCCGTGTGTGAAATGTAGGTGTATGGAATTTCATGATCAGAGCACGGTCAGAATCCATCTGTGTCAAAGAGGATTCATGCCAAATTATGAATGTTGGCAATTTCATGGGGAAGTCGGACAAACAACGAGTGGTTATTACGGAGATAGTACTCATCGATACAACTTTAATCAATACGAGCAGTTGGTTATGGATGCCGCGGGACCGTCGATCGGCCAATACTTTGATCCCGTTACTCATGCTGAACCGTCATACATGGGAGAGGAGACCGGTGCACATACTCAACCAGCAAACATGGGAGAGGATCCTAATCCGGAAGCCGAGAGGTTCTATAAAATGCTTCAAGATGCGCAATGTCCTTTATGGGAAGGTTGTGAACACATTGAAAATAGTGAATATTCATCACTATCGGCTACCCTAGCAACACTAAGCTTGAAGACTGATCACAATATGAGTGAGAGGAATTACAATGAAATGATGCAGATCATGAATAAAATTGTTCCCAATGACAATAATTTGCCGAAAGATTTTTACCTAGCAAAGAAGAAGGTGAAAGAGCTTGGGCTCGGATGTGAAAAAATTCATTGCTGCCCTAGAGGATGTATGCTCTATTACAAGGATGATGCTGAGCGAACTACATGTAAATTCTGTGCACATGAGAGGTACAAAGTTGTGAGGAATGGAAGAAAAACGACCTTTAAAGCGTTGAGCAAGATGCACTACTTTCCTCTCGTGCCCAGACTTCAGAGATTGTATTCATCACAAAAAACAGCTGCTTACATGAGATGGCACCAAGAGCATTGCAGGGATGAAAAATTTGTTACGCATCCCTCCGATGCCGAAGCTTGGCTGAAATTTGACGAGGCAAATCCTTCGTTTGCAGGCGATCCCCGTAATGTCTGTCTTGGTTTATGTTCGGATGGGTTCGCTCCTTTCAACCAGACGGGCAGTAATTATTCCTGTTGGCCTGTGATTGTGACTCGGTACAACCTCCCACCTTCCATGTGCATGAGAAGAGAATTTTTGTTCCTCAACGCGTTAATCCCTGGGCCATCCAACCCAAAAAAGAAAATAGATGTATATCTCAGGCCTTTGATAGACGAGTTGAAGATACTGTGGAGTGAAGGGGTTCTTACATATGATGTATCATTGAGCCAGAATTTCACCATGCGGGCTGCCTTAATGTGGACGATAAATGATTTCCCTGCATATGGGATGTTGAGTGGATGGCAAACTTCGGGGAAGCTTGCATGTCCGGTATGTCTCGAACAGAATGCGGGTTATAGCTTGAAATATAGTCACAAAGTCTGTTGGTTTGACAGGCACCGACGATTCTTGCCTATTGATCATCCGTTTAGGAATAATAGAAAAGACTTCAAGCGGAATGTTGTCGAACACGCAGATCGACCTCGTCGTTTAAGTGGCCAAGAAATATGGGAAAGGGTCAAGTGCATTCGAAGTGTTGAAGAGGGAGCCGCTTCCAGATCACCAAAGGGATATGGCGTTGAGCATCATTGGAACAAACGCAGCATCTTTTGGGAGCTACCATATTGGAAAGATCAATTGTTAAGACACAACCTCGATGTCATGCATATTGAGAGGAATGTGTTTTGTAATATTCTACACACCGTAATGGACACAAAGGGTAAGACGAAGGATACAGTCAACGCAAGACTTGACATAGAACATATTTGCAGAAGACCTGGTTTGCATTTGATCAAGAATGCCGCCAACCGAATTTCCAAACCTAAAGCGCCTTACACATTGAACAAAGAGCAGAATTTACAATTGTTGGAATGGGTTAAAGGTGTGAGACTACCGGACGGTTATGCATCAAACTTTAAGAGATGTGTCGACATGAACGAGGTGAAGTTAGTCGGGATGAAGAGTCATGATTGTCATGTTTTCTTTCAAAGATTGTTGCCGTGGGCCTTCAAAGCACTACCGAAGAATATATTGAGCATTCTGATAGAATTTTCCTCGCTCTTTAGAACAATTTGTGCTTCTGAGCTTAATGTTGATAAGTTACGGCAACTGGAGGAGAGCGTGCCAATAATGCTATGTAAGTTAGAGATGGTGTTTCCTCCTAGCTTCTTTGACTCAATGGAACATTTGCCTATTCACTTGTCGTATGAAGCAAGGGTAGGAGGTCCACAACAATATAGGTGGATGTATCCGTTCGAAAGGTAATATATATACACAAAAATTTGTCTGTGATTAATTGAAACACACACATTATGCTTTATGTTATAAATACTCTCTGATTGTCCATTGTAGGTTTTTACACACACTTAAGAAGAAGATAAAAAATCCAAGGTACGTTGAAGGATGTATCACTGAAGCTTTTCTACTCGAAGAGGCCACTAAATTTGCCTCATACTATTATCCCCCTGAAGTTATATCAAGATGGAGAGTGGTACCTCGTAACGATGATGGCGGTGAACCGAGTGGTCATATATCAATATTAACTATCCTGGCCGAGTCGTGCGAAAAAATTGTATGTCAACTCTGGAAGGAATAGATAAAAAAACAGCGGAGTGGTACATTTTAAACAACTGTGACGAGGCCGCCAAATACTTAAAGTAAGATTTCCTCTTTTGTTGCTGTTACGGTAAAAATTAAAGTATTAATTTCATTTCTTTCTTGTTACAGTCACTTCTCTAATTCGGTCTGCTCGACAAATCCTGAGATGTCGGATTTAGATGTTTATCAATTCATGAACGCTGAGTTTTTTAAATGGTTACGATCCTACTTTGTGCACAACACTGATGCTCCCCAAGATGTTGTGTGGAGTTTATCTTACGGGGCTGCAACAACTGTTACCCGGATCAAAAAATATGTAATCAATGGGTATCGGTTTGTAACTGTTGAAGCAAACAAGGATACAGAATGTTGCAATTATGGTGTATGTTGTCGAGGTGGCCAAGCTGACGGAGTCGAGGGTGACTATTACGGGATATTAATTGACATAATTCAGCTGAATTACAAGTGGGACAATTTTGTGACTTTATTTAAATGTGAGTGGTTTGATAACAATCCGCGTGGGATGAAAGTGGACAAATATGGAAATGTTGAGATCCACACATCAAGGAGATATACAGTTAGTTATGACCCATTCATTCTTGCTCAACAGGCGCACCAGGTTTATTATACATCATACCCTACATCCCGCCAAGGGTGGATGGGAGTTATCAAAACCAAAGCACGAAACATTATACCTAAGTAGAAAAAGTCAGAAACAAATGACGATATTACTGAACTGTTCCAAGCTGATGTGGAACGTGAACTAGTTCCACTCGTAAGTGTTGCCGATGACGATTTACCAACCAATCTCTTTGATTCCACTGCGGAGTTAGAGCTGATTCTTATCAATATTGACGAAGAGGAATCAGATGATGATGAGGCACAAGAGATATACTCTACTAGTGAATCTGAATTTGACGACTATGAGACATCGGAGGAAGGTGTGCAGGCAGAGGTCAAAGAACAGGATTCGTCTGATTGATTTGAGTTAGTTTTTTTTTTAATACTAGATACTCTATTACTTCGCCAGTGGTCATTTTAAGTAAACTTCTTATACTTTTATATATATTGATATAATGTTTATAAGTGTTCAGAGATGGAGCATCGAGGAGGGCGTTCAGGTACTGGACGTAGTAGTGGTAGCTCTCGGCCCCATCCTATTAGGGGGGTACGGCGATATCATCTACTTATTCCATAGGCAGAGGGCTTGGCTCTTCCCCAGAGATGCCATCTTTTACTCTTTCATCTTCACCGTCTACTGTTGACTCTGTTTTGGGTTGTAGAGGTAGAGGTGTGCCTGTCTCTCCGAGTGATCCGCAGCAAGGGGCAGAGCAGGTTGAGTTTACGATTTCTGACTAATTTACATATATTTTGTTTTTTATAAGCATCTATGTTCTAACATTTTCAATACTTCTTCCTTGGAGAGCAGCCTGCGTCGCCTCAGAGTCAGGTCGGGGATGCTAGTTCCTCCGGCACACCAGCTTGGGGAACATTTGACTCGAGTACAGGGAAGATGTGGATTAAACCTGTCGATGGCAAAGAGTAAGTAATATAAAGTTACTAGTAATATGATTTTTTACCTTTAGCTTGTATGCTAATATTTGTAACATTTTCTTTGTTTTCAGGTTTCTACCCTCTAAGCCGGTCAAGAAATTCTTAAAGGATCAAATGTTCCGTAATTTCATTCATCCTTGGGCCAGTTGGACAGAGATTCCTCAGTCTGACCGGGACGCTTGGTTCAAGAAATTCTTAGTAAGTTGTGTGATTTATGGTTATTTATTTCTTCTCATCAAAATACAAATTGAATAACTACTTTTATACTTTGGAGAACTAATTGTTTGTTATTGTTTTTCAGGGAGAGTTTAGTTGGTTACCGGTTGATTTGGTAGAATTAAAAAGAGCTTATAACTTCAAGGCCAGCAAGTTGATGTCTGATAGATTTTATAAATTGAGAAATAACCTGGGAAAGAAAAATTGGATTCAAGATGAGGTCAAAGCTCAGCTATTTGAAAGATGGGCCACCGACGAGAAATTTATAAAGAAAAGAGAACAAAATAAGTTAAATAGGGCCCGTATGGATGGACCGTCATATGCTGGCGGCTGCATTCCATTTAGTGAGCATAAGCGAAAAATTGTAAGTATACGTTAGCTTTCAGTATTTTATACTTTGAAGTAATTAATTGACGATTATCAATTTTTATTCTTTCTGTTTTAATTGACGCTTCATCAATTTGTGTTTGCAGGCAGACAAAGGGGAAGTTCCTGCGGATACGATTCATTGGGCTGCTTTTGAGCAGACCCACTCCAAGGAGATTGAAGGTGAGAAGCGTTGGATTAACGCTAAGTCCCAGCAATGCGCGGTGAGATATTAACTAGTTCTATTAGTTGTTTAAAATAATAACATTTATTTCATTTCACATGTCTTATTTGTGGGATATTATTGTGTGTTTGTAGGAGACTTATCAGCAGCTGACGCAAGAGAGAGACTCGCAGATTGAGAACGACCCGACGTCCTCTTATGCTGATAACGAGAGTCTTTTCATTCAGGCTGCAGGAGGATTTGACAAGAAGGAGAGAGTCTTCGGGATGGGTGCCTCTGCCGGCGAACTGAAGTCTTCTATGAAGCGCTCATCAGGAAGTATTGGAAGTGTTGCTCCAGGTAGACGTGATACTTTTGCTACCAATTGCAAACCATTATTCCCTCATCTATTTAAATGAAGTACAAAAAATAAACTGACTTTGTATTGTTGGTTAAATTTGTAGATGATAAGAGGGTGAAGACGTTAGAAGCGAAGGTGAAGGAGCAAGAAGCGAAGGTGAAGGAGCAAGGAAAGATGATTTTAGAGATGCGGGAACTTCTCAACTCCCTTATGAAGGACAAGGGTACGAGGCTGCCTCCTGATGGTGATGGCGATACCGATGGTGATCCTGCCCAGACTGCTGCAGTTTAGACTTTTTTTTAGTTTATTTTTGTTGAAACATTATACTTTGTAATATTTTGTTATTTTTATGTAAACTTTGATGCTTGTTACAATATCTTTTTATCATATATAAGTCTTTTTAATTTCTAATTTTTAATATTTTTTATGAAATTAATTACATTTTTAAAATCATTTTATTTTTTAAAAAATTTAATTGGGATTTTGGCGAAAATTCAATATATTGAATTTTGCGATGGAATTTTATTCCCTCGCAAATATAAAAATTTTGCGAGGGAAAAAGATCCCTCGCAAGATATGAAATTTGCGAGGGAGTACTACTCCGTCGCAAATTACAATATTATTGACTTGTGTGAGGGAATTGAATTCCCTCGCAAAAATTTCAAATTCTCTAGGTTTTGCGAGGGAATAAATTCCCTCGCAAAAAAATCAAATTTTGCGAGGGATTTTTTCCCTCGCAAAATATCGAGGTTTTGCGAGGGAATAAATTCCCTCGCAAAATTCCCTCACAAATCTTGAAATTTGCGAGGGAAAATGATTCCACCGCTAAATCCAATTTTTGCGACGGAAATGTGCATTTTTGCGACGGAAAATTTTTTTGCGATGCCTGTTTTTGCGAGGGAACTTTTTCCATCGCAAATTCCGCCGCAAACGGTTTTTGCGACGGAAATTTGCTCTTTTGCGAGAGAAAAATTCCGCCGCAAAAAACTGATTTTTTTGTAGTGATATGTTACTTAGTTATTTTGAAATACTTATGTATTTCCTTCCAATCCTTAATATAAGATCTAATTGTGGAGTTGATTTAATGCTTAGATGTAAAACCTATTTCATATATTTGTCAATATTTTTCTAATTTACCCATTTTGATACTCACTCAACCTAATCAAATAAAGGAGACATGAAGGGAATGATAATTGGGACGTTTTGAAAAATATATTATATTAACTATCTTAGTAAATAGGTTTCACATCAAGGACAAATGAAGTATATCACTAGAGTATACATTAATTTATAAATCAAACAAATAAGGTTTTTTTTTTTTGCTCGAAAAACAAATAGGGTTAAAATGTCAAAATACACATGATTACTTTCAAAGTGTGCCCAACACAAAAGGAGAGATAGAGGCAAAAGTAGCCATGAGTTTCGCAAAAAAAGGGAAAAGTCATAGTTGCCGTTAAAGTTAGAAGAAGTCCGTTACTTTCCCTTAACTTTGCTGGCGGGAGTCTATGTGTAATTTATTCTTTCTTTGACTAAAGATGATGTGGCAGTTGGGGGAGTGGAAGTCACTAGTAAAGTTAAGGAAAGTAACAGACGTCCTCTTCTGACTTTAACGGCAACGGTGACACTTTATCTTGAAAATATATGGTTACTTTTACACTTTAAAAAATTATTTGGTGTTTAGCATATTTTAAGAATAATCATATGTGTTTTTACATATTAATCCATATAAATACTTTAAATAATTTATTTTACCTTTTAATCTTTCCAAATTATTATTTTATTAGAAACTGGAAGTAGCATTTTCCAAATGAAAATGTTGCTTTGCTCATCGTTGACTAACAACAATTGGCCGTTATGCATTTATGGGCTCCACAAATTCTGCCAACTTCTCCAATAAATGCTGCTCCTCACTCTTACGCAATTTTGTCGACCCATAAATTAATCTTCACAGTGATCCCTGACGGTGCTCCAAATAGACTCGAGGCCTATGCTCAATGCAGCCGCGCAAACAATAACTAGAATATTCCTCAACAGGACATTGAATTTATAAACCTGCACGTACGACGTGCTGCATGCGAATCTCGTCTGTTTTGGGTCAGATTCTGGTAAGTCCCATGTTAATCCAAGACCCAGAGTGTTGCCTGAGAGATAATGGATCGCATTCAAAAGGAATTGCAGCAGTTTTCACCAGCCTCACATGAGTTGGGGACTGACAGTGAAGGGTCTGGTAATTTTCCCCACTTATTCATATATGGAACCTTCATGGAACAATGAGACACTGGTGAAGCAGTTAAGGTAAGCGTAGTTTTTCAGAATATAATAGTGTAGTGGAATGGAGAGTGGGAGAGATTAAGGTTCAGAAAAACTTCATGGACCCAAAGTGTGGGGTAAAAAAGATTTTCTTTTTTGAGGTCATAATCAATCGATGACTTAGCTAGCTTCCAAGTTTCCCCGAGAAGGAAAGTAAATAATTCTGAGAGACGTCTTTGACAAACAGCTGAAAATAAAATGGTTTTTGGTGAATATGAGGAAAATAAGTAAAGAAATGTATAACAAAAAAGGAAAACAAAAACATAAAACAAGTACAAATAAAACATTAGAACAGTAAAGTATAAAGGTCAACACGCGGGGGGGGGGGGGGTTGGGTCCTCTGCAGAGGACCATTCTCTGCCCCCAAGCCTTGTGAATCTTTGCCTTTTTTTTTAATTTTTAAAAAAATAAAGGCAGAAGTTTATTGTCTTAGAGGGGGTAGAGAATGGTCCTCTGTAGAGGATCGAAGCCCCCTCCAACACTGAAGGCATAATTCAAGAAAGGGTTGGATCTGACAAAAGACTGGAACTGAAACTCTGGCTAGCAGGTGTGGTACACAGCCCAAATAACAAAGCACGAGTCTCTACCTTTACCAAGTGGTGGACCCTGAAATTTTAATGCCGGGCTCGAATATAAAAAATATTATATCATAAATAAAAACATTTGAAATACAATGCAGACATAATATACTAAAAAAGAAAGAAAGAAATCTATTACATAAATTAAAAAAACTTCATTTGACCCTTACTCTACATGTTTTTATATTATTAAACTTATTTATAATTGAATCCGTGCTAAAACCCAAAACAATTTCTTTTTCAATGTATGTAATCAAATAATCATCAAGAAATTAGTCTTCTATTCTATTTCAAAGCATGTTATCGATTATCTTCATAGCAGAGAAATATCTTTCAGTAGTTACGGTAGAAACTGGAAGAGTGAGAACAAGTCTAATCACTCTATCAATAAGAGGGTAAATGATGAACTTTTCAGTTCTTGTTAACCCTTTACATAATTTAGAGATGTAGTTAATAAATTAATCAAATCTGGATGTTTAGGAATGTTAAAACTCAAAATGTTATAACTTCATTTTCAAATGCAATTTTTTCTGTTATGTGAAATTACTAGAATAAAATTTATCAGCAAGTCTGCAAATATTATCACAATTAAATGACTTGTACATATTTTTTGGATCTAAAGTCATGCTCAAAACAAGTAATTCAACAATATTATAATTGAACCTATAATTTAATTCTTGCAATTGATAATAAATTGTAGCACAAAAGATATTCATCCTATAAAATTTTTCAGTAGAAAAATCACCTTGTTCATTTTGAGCATGACCAATATGTCAATATATTGAGATCGGTTCATAAGATCACTATATGAACTCATTGCATCTTTATGCATTGAGATGGCATTTTTCCTAATATGGTGTAGAAAAGCATAATTTTCTCTATCTTAACCCTTTTTCCAATTTCTAAATCTTTCAAAACAAATGTATTAAGTCTAAAATGACTACTGCTGCCTGGTTTACTAAATAACAAGGCAAACAAAATGCAGCATCTTTACTTAGAGAATACTTTAACTAAGATGGAAACAAATCAAATCAATAAAAGCAAAAATGACGTCGATTCTTCTCTAGCTCAGAAAAAGGATAATTTTAAAGCTTGCATTGAAATGAACCAAATTTAAGATAAGCAAGATGAATTTCATTTTGTTGATTCATAGGATATTTTCATATTGGAAGGTGTAGTACATGATCTCTTTCCAATGAAGCAAGATCAACTTTTTTAACTATATCTTTTTTTTCAACTGTAGGAGACTTTAAAGAAAGAGTCTCAATATTTGATAATTCAACATTAGAAGTAGATGAGGGCAAAGACTCACTATTATTTCTCTTAAATAAGTATCAATAGTAGCATTATTCTCCATAATAATTACCTACAAAGTGCATGAATTATTTCATGACCAACATTATTTTAAAAATATTATTATCATCAAACCACTATAAAAAATATGCAGTTAATTTCTATATTCATGACAGTTAATGGATAAAAATAAGAAATTAAAATAAATTGAAAATAAAAAATAAGAGATTGAGCATACTTACTTATAAGTGTTTACAAAGGGAATACCAATTGACGGGAATTGGAGTTTTGTTCAACTTTATATTTCTTACAAGCAATGCTCTGTGCTTCTCAAAACAAGAGAAGGTCAACTATGACTATCTCTAAAGGATTGACTGCCTGAACAAATCAAAATTTAGGTTTGTAGTAGTTGAACATGAAATTCAATAGTTGAACATAGAGACATCGCATTCAATTATGAAGGATATTTTGATCCACTCAAATATTGTCAGCCACTAATTAGACCAACCATAAACTGTTTTTTTAGGTGACCAGTTTACCACATAGTTTCAATCCAATGCCACAAAGCAAAAGACTGATAAAAGAGGAAAAAATATTGGAGATTCAATTATGGGAAAAAAAGATATGACAAACCATCAGACCTCTTTTTGCAACTTTCTTGTAGCCATAAGCCATCGATGGTTCGATTATGGCTTGTGCAGTTGTGTTTCCTCTTCAAGAAGTGAGTGTATTCACTTTTAAGAAATCCATAAACACTTCAAAGTTTCATCTCATCGATTATGGCTTGGCTTCCACAAGTTTCCTTTGAGGTTTTGTGGCTTGAGTTCCTCGTCAGTAATCAGTTGCCTTCCTCTTCATGCATGCAGCATTTCAGTAAACTTTGTTTACCCACTCACACACGGTTTGAAATTTTTGAGGCAAATAATCTAATAAAATTACCAAAGGACCTCCTTTTTTTTTTTTTTAAGATACAGGCAAGCTGACGCTTGAGATAGAAATGCTAGACTACGGGAGTCTAGCACAAAAATACATAAAAAACGAGAGGGCTTAGGGTGACAAGCCAATTGGTCCTTGAAGACCATATGCTGGCATCTAGCTGGAACAGTCGAAACTAAAAAGACATCTGCATCAGCAGGTACATCATGACCTTCCTTTGCCATATAGTCAGCACAGATGATGTTGTCCCTTGGGGTGTAGTGGAGTGTTACATCCCAGTCCTGGAAGAGGAGGTCTCTGGTCTCCCTAATAATGTTCCTCAGGGGGTGATCCTCATGACAGCAGTCTCTCATGAGGATATTAACAGCATCAAGGGAGTCGGAGTAGAGAAGGATTTTCCGGAATGATGACCCAGCTTCAGTCCAAGCAAAATGGCATATAGTTCTGCCTCAATAACATTATGGAGACCAAGGGATTTACAAAACCCCATCAGCCAGTTCCCTTTAGAGTTCCTGATCACTCCTCCACAAGCTGCTTGAAATTGGTGGCGTACCGATCCATCTACATCAATTCGAACTGCATCAGCAGGAGGGGGAGTCCAAGATGCCTCCTCGTACCTGTCAACATGAAAGATTTGGTGAGATAAATTATGATTGATACTACTTTCCATAAGAAGATAATGACATAAATGGAGTAATTCCCTGGTATCTTTGTTTTAATGTTCCTTTTTTGCATTTTTACGTCCCTTTATAGGGGGACGCTTATGTGGGGACGTAGTAAGTCAGACTTACAACATCCCCAGCAAAAACGGACATCGTAAGTCTGCTTACAGCATCCTCAATGAACAAGCAGCATAAACGAAGAAGTTTATCATGAACACAAAGAACAACTTAGAGAAGATATGAACTTCTGTTTTAATCCGAAAATTCTTACAAAACGTAATGACTATTTGTTTTTAGCCACTGAAATGAATTAACCTAAAATGGAAAAAGGATTAGGGCTCCACAAGTCTGGCCCAAAACGGAAATAAATAACAAATGCTCCTTAATTACAATTGGGGCCCAATAAAAATTCAGAAAAACAAGTCTGACTTTGGCTCCAATTTTGACCGCCTTCTTGTTTTAATTTGCCTTTCAAGTCTTCATAGCAATTGTAGCTTTCTGAATCATCTAAAACATGAGATAAGAATGAGGATAATCGGATATCTGGTTCAAGAGTTATGATGAAAATAGTAAAGCACTGTAAATCTGGAATTTTATCATTAAAATAAATTAAATCTAATAAAAATTTTAAAGCCCAATTAAGCATAAAAGTCCACTATTTAACTTGTAACCTAAACAATTCTAAATTTATTAAACAAGAGATACAATTAAATGTAATAATATATAATTATCAGTACTCCTCCTTCCGTCTTACAAATATAGGACCAAATGAGGGAGTCATCTTAATCCTAATATAAGACATATTTCCTATATTTATTAAAAAAAAATAATTTACCCTTATTTATAATGTTTACTCTGTTGGGATATGTACACACAGCGGATTTAAAATTTCTACGAATCTCGTATGGAGAATCACTTAACGACATTTAAATCAAGGTTAGGGAACCCGAATCATACCTTCTATTGAACTCGTCCGCGTCTCGTTCTCTTTGAACAGGTGGGCTACCTTCTCGATCAGCAGAAAACGACTTCTTAGAATCGGCTTCCTCTACCGGTATCCACATGAATAATCCTCGAACACGGCTACGGCAGCGTGCTAGCGCCTCGAACTGTGCGTCTCTCTCTTTTACGCTCTAAGGTTTCTCGCGGCTTTCTAATACGTTCGACTAAAAGTTCCGTAGGTTTTTCTAAACCCGATAGGCGTATTATATAATCAAAATTAATTCTCATTAATTTTGAAATTCGAATTTTGAATCTGGATAATATATCAATTAAATCTATCTAATAGATCTAATCTAATATATTTATTTAATCCAAATTAAAACCAGATCTGAAATTCGAATCTAAATTAAAAGCCTTCTAATTTAATTTATCTCTTATAAATTAAATCCGAGAAATGATATCTATCTATTTAATTAAATCTGAGATACTATATCTCAATTTAAATTAAACAGATATATGATATCTTTATTCGAAAATCAAATGAGATATAATATCTCTATTTGTTTTAGATATTTAATTTATCCGATAAATTAAATATAAAGCAAATATCATATAATATTATTATAATTTCCATTAAATAATATTATTATATTATTTTTCGAATTTAATATATATATATATATATACACCTCAGATTAAATTCAACATCCATTAAATCTTAGATTAATCTAAGATTTAATGAATCTGGACGCATTTGCTCGTGTTGGGTTATTCTTGTGTGCAACTCTGTAGGCCCATATGAGATTGGCAGTAGGCCAAGACTGTATCAGCCCACAAGTCGCAAGCAGCCTCTAGCAAGACATTGCGACTACCTAATTCACATGGGGATCGATGACACGATACAACCTATCGTACAACCATGTCATGTCCCTTTTGTCACGCGATAATTTGGTCAAGGATGAGGCATGGATAATGTCAACTTCCTATTCTTGACCACTACTTTCTCGATTCTCGAGTAGTCTAAAAGGTGAAATGGAAACTCTTTTCCATCACAGTATGGTCATACATTTCTTAGACTCACTCATAGAGGGGCCCAATATTATCTCTCTACAAATGTGAGGGACAAATTCCATCTTGACCATTCACATTCCTCCGCATGAAAACCACTGATCCCGATCCCAGCCTTTATCATCACCCGGTCAAAGGTGACTTTTGACTAGGTCTAAGGTCAGTGACTCATCATGTAGGAATCCATGATGATCTCAGGTCATAGGGCGTTGTGACGCGGTTATACATGAGATAAGCTTATGACTTATATCATGCAGCTTTCTCATAGTGGGTCGGTCCAGCACCTTGTACTCTTACAAGTGCCCATGACTTTGATTCGTATCTCCATACCTCATCAAAGTCATACTGGTCTTATTTCATCTTCACTCCCGTGTAGATGACCAACCAGGAACATTTAAGATAATCTATAAGATTATCCAGGGATGCAGTTATCAATATGAACATGCAAACGAAAATGATAACAAAAGAGAATATTTTAAATAACTTAAATATCCAAAGTATAATAAATTACACCTAGGGCATAATTTCCAACATACTCTGCAATAATCAAGTAAAACAAGGAGGAAGAGAATTAAGGAAAATGATTAGAGTATTTTAAAACAAACATGGCATAGTAACTAATTTCCTTTATCTAAGTAATATAGGTAAATAGGTATTATATTAAGAATAATATGGAGCAATCAATATGGGTTTTTTTTCCGGAATAATTAATATGGGTTAGCACACATGGTTTTTGCATAATAATTTCCAAGTATTAAAACAATTTGGAGTCTTGTTCCGACAAATCAGTGGATGCTGAGGAGCCAGTTGCATGAATTATTAATTAGGAATTGACTCGAGGAAGAACCGTACATGCATGTCCTATCAGATAGTGCGTTACAACGAAACTTGGCTGCTAGCTAGCTACGAGATATTTATCATAGTACTGTCGATAATTAATCCACTTGTGCATACCTTAATCAACATGGACGGAACTTAATAATGATTAAAGGGGCCATGGCCCCCAAAAAAAAAATTTGTTTAAAAATTTTTAGTAGAATTTTTTTTTTTTAGTATTAGTGTAATAATACAACTTTGGCCCCTCCAAAGTAGTAAAATTAAATTTTGGCCCCCTAACTTCTTCTTCTACTTCTTCTTTTTTTTCACATTTTTCCCTCTTTTTATATCTTTAGGCTTATAATTCAATCTTTGTTCCATGTGGAGTCTTATATAATTTATGTTAATTTTGTTATTCTTTTCTATATTTCATTCTAATTACCTAAAATTTTTAGCTTATAAGTGAAATCTACTTTTGTGGTATATCCCTTACTATGCTTTTACCCATTCTACACTATACTTATAGATAAAGTTAATTGACTTAATTTTATGAATATATATTTTTTTATTCTTTCATTTTTAATGCATTTAATACTTTCCATAAAAAAAAATTTCGAGGGCAGCCCCTGAATCCCTACACTATTATTTGGCCCCTCCAAACTTTTCCTCCAAGTTTCGTCATTAATCAAGTTCTTTGCTTGTGACATTACCTTCCCACTCAACTTACCAGTACTAGCTTTCACACTCTAATACGAGTAACAATTAATGGCTTTGGCCTCAGTGGCTGAGCATAGTTATCCCTTTCGTTCTTACCTCTAACTTGTGGTTTTGACCCAACAAATTTCGGGTAATGACTGGTATATATTCAAAAGGTATTATCTTTTTTTTTTGTCAAATCAAAAGGTATTATCAAAACTACTCACATTGATGGTTTGGTTCAAAAGTTATCCATTTCTATCTCTTCTTGAGAATCTGGTGAGGAGAGGAAAGGGTTGAAGATCGATATACACACATTGATGAGGTCTAATGAAATACTTGTGGTTTAAGAATACTTTTTAGGATTGCTTCTTTTGTTAAAATTTATATTTTACATATCTGAGTATCATCTATTTAATTATAATACCCAAAAAAAATGGGGATATGACAGTAAAATAAGTGAATATAATTATATAGAGAGAAAATAGTTTGAAGCAAGGCTAAGTAATGTGATTATAACTCTTTGACAGAAAAGCGAGCAAAGTTTGTAATCTCTGCCAAAGTGCCTTTTCATTACCATGTATATATTTCGCTTTTGGCTTATAAATTTCACAGAATTAAGGGCCCGACAAGTGCAATTTAAAGTGTGTACAAAGGTTAAAAACTTTAGGCTTGCCGTAATTTTGTTGAATAACTAATTAAATATTGACCATCTCTTGTTAAGTGTCTTCCACAATGAACAGTTCCTTCCATTATTTATGAGAACCAGAAGATTATTGTACTACTACCTTTTTTTCCCCTTTGATGCAAATATACCCATCAGGCATTTAGACATCCTCTAAGTTTGCGGATTCATAAACATTCCCATAAAAATGCTGCAACATAGTACTCCTCCAGTAATTAATTTAAGACATGCTTAGGAAGTTGATCTTAATCTTAAATATAAGACATAAGTTTTTAATTTATCAATCTTTTTCTAATTTACCCCCTACTTATGCTTCTTTAACAATAATCAATGAAGAGTGGAAATGGGAAAATTAAGAGAGATAATCAGGGTGTTTCAAAAAATATATATATCATTTTAATTAACTCAACTAACTTTCTTCATATAATCAAATTAGATAAATATATCTTATATTACGAAATGAAGGGAGCACAAATAAAGTTAGGCGATTTAGCATTATATTTTGAGGTCCCACCGACATGTAGGAATATTCAAAAGACCAAATCTTGAGTATTAAAAATAGAAGATATATGGCGCAACTGAAGAGCAAGTTCTCTTCTTGTAATAATAAAGCGACCACTTGATTGTATATTATAAATGGCTAAGAGCGCCCAAGATATATATGTTAAAGAGTGGTCAATATGTTAATTAAGTCTATTCAAAAACATATTGTACTAATGGTTAAGAGAGCTAAATGTTTTCATGTACCCATCATTAGTATTCCAATGCAATTATCCAGAGAGCTCCGAGTGCGAGTGGAAGAAAAAGTTGAGTATGCCACTTCAGTGGCCTGTGCACAAGACCTCTGCAATAAATACCACCCCACATCTTTGCTTTCTAACACAAACTCATTTCCTGTTCTCATTCTTATATAGTTTCCTTATCTTATGTTGAATTCTTAGTTGCCTAGCTTCTTCATAATTTGAGGCTTTTGAATTTGGCATTTAGCAATGGAACTTCATTCTAAATACCAAGTAGGCCTTGTGTGTGTGATGTTGCTCTTACCCACACTATGTACCCCCCAAGACTTTACATCCTCCAGAGCTACCTATTATGGTAGCCCTGATTGCTATGGAACTCCAAGTACGTAACCCTCTCCTCTTCTCTCAACCCACGAGTACTTACTAGCCTAGTGGCTAAGTGAGCCTTGTTGATCTGCACGTAGCTGGCTATATATATATATATATATATATATATAATTTGCATGAGTTTGGTGCTTGAACCCATAACCATAGATAACTCCTCCGTGGTGTATATATGAAAGCAAATGAACTTTTACTTTTGTTGGGAGAAAAAAGCTCACTTTTCTGATGAATGCCACTAGTAAAATAATAGGGTCCAGTATTCACTAATCAGATCAGCACTTAGTGTTTTCATAAATTGCCACACACACACACGCACGAACATTTTAATGATGAAAAAAATTATATATGATCAGGGGGAGCTTGTGGATATAGCGAATACGGAAGAACTGTGAACGACGGGAGTGTCGCCGGCGTGTCTGGGCTCTGGAAGAACGGCTCTGGCTGCGGTGCTTGCTACCTGTTAAGCATATAAAGACACTTGCATGTAAAGATGATTAAAAATGAATAATAATATTGCAATATTATTTGGTACAGGTGAGGTGTAAGAATGGACAAGATGCGATGAATATGGGACGTACGTGCTGGTGACAGACTACGGTGAAGGAGACAGGACAGAATTTGTGATGAGTCCACGTGCGTACACGAGAATGGGAAGGAATCCAGACGCATCAGAGGAGCTGTTCAAATACGGCGTCGTAGAGGTGGAGTACAGGAGGATTCCCTGCAGGTATGGGGCATACAACGTAGTGTTCAAAGGAAAGGAGCACAGCTCATACCCTAACTACATCGCCATTCTGGTGCTGTACGTGGAGGGCCAAAACGACATCACAGCCGTTGAGGTGTTTCAGGAGGATTACAAGCAGTGGAGGCCGTTGAGGAGGGCGTACGGAGTGGTGTTTGATGCCGAGAACCCACCACGTGGCGACTTGATGTTGAGGTTCCAGGTGAGTGGACGTGGGGGTGTGTATTGGGTTCAGGCCAAGAATGCTATTCCCAGGGACTGGAAGGCTGGACAAGCTTATGACTCTCAAGTTCAGCTAGATTAGACCCCATACTTGTATCATGCACCACCACCACCATCCATCTCATCCATGTAGTCTACGAGTGTTACTTCACTGTGGAACTTGGGGTTTATTAGATTCAGTAACGCTGCTTTGAGTAACTGAAAATGTTTGTGTGTGTTGTGCCTGCTGCAATATGATTGCTGGCCTTTCTAGCTACTGTTATTACTAGTGTTAAATCTTATATATGAATAAAGAGATCCCTTTGATTCTCCTATTTGCCTGCTTCTTGGCATTGGTTGTGTGTTGATGATGGCTGTGAGTGGCCAAGTGCTGCACTAGTTACTTTAATTAGGGCCCTGCTACCCCTCAATTTTGGGCACTAGTTACTTTAATTAGGGCCCTGCTACCCCTCAATTTTGGGCTATTTCCCAATTTTTTATCCTATGGTTCTTTTGATCATCCATGAAATGAAATGAAGGACATTTTGATTTTTATCCAAAAAAAAAGGACATTTTGATATTTTATGGGTTAAAAATAGAACTATCTTCAAATTTTTATGATTTTTCAAGTATTTAACACTCTAAATGAAAGAGAATACACAACTTTGTAAACACGGTAATTTTGCCCACTTATTCATGGAACCTTCATGAAACAATGAGACACTGGTGAAGCAGTTATGGTAAGCGTAGTTTTTCAGAACATAATAGTAGTGGAATCGAGTTTGAGAGAGATTAAGGTTCAGAAAGACTTCATTGTGGGGTCAAAAAGATTTTTTTTTTTTTTTTGAGGTCATAATCAATTGACTTAGCCACCAAGTTTCCACGAGAAGGAAAGTAAATAATGGTCTTTGCCAAATAGCTGAAAATAAAATGGTGTTTGGTGAATAGGAGGGACCCTCATGCACTCAGTTGCAGGGGAATTTGCATCCAGCTCCTTAATTGAGCGTTGGAATATGGAAAACCAGAGGAGAATGAGGAAGCTTCTGAATGCATTCATCTCTAGAGGTCAGGACTAGAAGCAATGATAGACATGTGAATCACTCTTCTTTTGTTTTGCTTTTATGGTTCTGGCCCAAAAAAGATATGTGCTTTTACAGTGGGGTGGGGGAGAATTTGACTTAAAGTAAACACGTTGTAGAGTCCAGTCCCTCGCAAAGCTGCTTTTGCAAACACCTAGAATCATTTTTTAAAAAAAAAAATTAAAGGGGCAAACACTAAAAAACTCAAGGTTATGAGCGAGGCATGAATTTCCATTTATAAGAAAGCTTTCATATCATCAAGCGGTCATTGACATTTAGAATCACTTTACATAACGCAGGTTTTCTTTTATGCTTGAGCAATGTATAGGGCTTCAGGCTTTTTAACGCTGGGTGATTAAATTCTAACCTGCATTTTCACCTATGAAGTACCCAAAAGGTAATAAATTATAAGGGTGCAATCAGATACTCAGAATCCAGTAACAGTGAAATTCCTTAATTAGCCTTTGCTAACTTGTCAAGATGAATGATATTTTGCTCATTTCCCATCAAATAAAAGTTTTTACAACCGTCTCTAAAAATTACAATAACTTGTAAATTCAAGTTATAACTTGAACAAAAAAGTGTGGCCTTATTGGCCATAGGAGTCGCTTCGCTTCTACATGGAGATAAAGTACGGTGCAGACATATTGAAAAGAACAAAAATTTACAAGAGAGTATATTGATAGTGCTAAAATTACAGACATTCTTTTGTGAGTATACAACGTAGAAACTATAGAGATTTGTTCAACTCTGAATGCATTGTTAATTACCCAAATGAGAATCATAAGAGCTCACGTGCCAGGCGCATATGATTTTCCTTTACATAGGCCGCTTCACCAATATTAGGTGAAGTCAACAAATTTTGATCAGCATCCTCATTTTCACCCTCCTCGGATGAAGTTAACCCGCCATAGTCTGATCTCTCATCATCTACAATGGCACACAGTGAGACCCCCAGGGAAGATTAATATCAAGATGGAGAATACATGGAGGCAAAATAAAACTCCATTATCCTAAGGTCCAGAGGGTTGTGCCACGTAAACCGATGATAAATTATCATTGTTATCACAATGCAAGGTAACCGAAACTTCACGTTCTAAAAAACAAACTTGAAAATCTCTCTCACATAGAAGTAGTTCTATAATTCACATAGGTGTTTTGATGTCAAATACGCGTTGTGTTTGTGTTTGTTGTGTGGTCTAAAATAACACGCTAGAATATCTTACAATGTTCAACAGGGCAAAAGAAAGCAAGTTCAGGCCTTGCCTCCTTTTCTTCTTTCACCACAATGTATTTTTTTAAAAGGCTTTCTTCTGCATTTTCCTCAATAAGTATTAAAATGAAAAAAATATATGAAGATATTGATAAATATATATTGTGGACTGATAATTAAAAATCATACAAGATCGTTGCATGGTCTTACCAGAATATGCCAAACGTTCTGGAATATGTGCAACTGCAGCAACCTGAAGGCTTTCTGGCAGAAGACAGTTGCAGAAAGAACCTGAAACTTTTAATAAAATTTGATCATATTCATGCTAACCTTATAGCATACACCATAGACAAAGATGAAAAGGGCAAATCTTTATGCAGAGAGATTCCTCACCTACTCGAGCAAGCCGATTTACCCATGCAGGTATAGGCTTTCCAGTTAGTTGCTGGCAGACTTCATCTGTAAAGTGGTTGCAATTCTTGGCAATGAGATGGTAAGTGTCTCCATGATATTTACTGGCGAGGCTTTCCATAAAACAACGGAATTCTGAAATAGACATATCTGTGGTACCCAAGAATACTGATCGCCTGAAGATGAAGCCGGGGCAGCTTTTAGGTTCCACCTCAAAGACACCACTTGTTGGGTACTCATGAGCTCCGAACCCATATTCCATACCATGCACTGTCCATAAACAAGATAAGCTATATACCTTGTTGCAACATTGTATTTAAAAAATAAAGCAGTGTGAGCAAGCTCCTAGTCAGTATTTGTTCAAGCCACATAATTCACCAACTTTATCATTATATATGGCTGCTTTTCTAATTTACTTATTCACACTGTCTTCTTGTCAGTTAGTGTAACATAGCATGAACAAGTAGCATGACCCAAACTTGTTCAAACAAATAGAAGTTATGCATAGTCACGAACTAAATGTTGAGTTACAAGGTCATAATACTTGGTTTAAGTGGAAAATCCCTTTTGTTATATTAACACAATTATTAAATGACCATTCAAATTTGACCTACCGATGATATTTCAAGAAAGTTCTTGGTGTCTGATAAATCATAAATCCCTTGGCTAAGAATAAACCTTTTGGCTAGGCTTAATCCAAGAATGAATCAATCCTTTAGTTGAAAACTAAAGAAACCACAACCCATAGTACCCACCTAGTTTGCTGCACCTAAATCTTGAGTGCATGAGGGGGAACAGTGGCAATGAAGGAAACAAGTTATGCATCAAACTGACGAAAATTGGTAAAATCAGATAAGGTCCGGCCTTTCCTGCCAACAATTGCCACTATGGGCACTATTGGACAAGAAACGAAGACCACTACTATGTAATGATGCAATTTCCAGGTGTCGGTAATAGACAATAAAGATCTACATGATAAATGAATTAAGAAATTTAGAGTATTTATAATTATAATTAATAGTGAAAGATTTGAATGAAAATAAAAAGCCCCAATCAGGAAGGCTATGACCAGGAACCACTGCACAAAATTTTGACGGCATTCACTAGAATGAGGCCAGAGAGACAGGACAAGACCAGAGAATATAAATTACCAGAGATAATATTTAGATGGAGCAAGTTAGTTGAAACTAAAGAAAATTACTTAGCACCGTCTTTATATAGAGCTAAAGTAGGAAATGATATTATTTTATAATTAGTATTTCAGCTTTAAATAGCAGCATGATCTTCTTGATGGCTCAACCAAGAAACCATGAAGCATGTTCCACCTGCAAACCCCAACCCTCAACTCTATCTAATGACCGAACCTAAATTTCTTCTTAAAATATAGAACATGATAGTAAACCAAGTTAAAACCTCAGGATAACCATTTGACCTGTTATTTCCTATTTTCATAGCTATCCAGTACATTCCTCTATATACTTATTTCAATAACTTGATTATAAAATAATGCAACAAACAGCAAGATAGCTCTTCTATTTGAGGATGTGAATATTGGAATCTCCTTTTCCTCTTCACTTCAATGTTAAAAATTGAACATAATATCATTTAATAATGATGCAAATTAATTCAATTATAACCAGGCTAATATCCAAGGCAGTATAAGAATTTCCTAAAGCGCTGAAAACGGAAAATCTTAAAAAATTTGCGGCAAAGAAAGCATGAGGAAAGATTATACCGCCAGCCGGTATCAATAAAATCTCATACCTTCAATTCCTGAATGATAGATTCCAATTCCAAACATGTAAAAATAATTGTTCACAGGTGTGAGGTCATATACATTGAGATACACATTTTCCTTTCCACAATCCTGCTCGCTTTCTGGATTTGGGTTTAACGGCCACAAACCCATTTGGTGAAATTTCCTCCTACCCTTATCCAAAATTCTGCGATGATAACTCCGTAATCACAAGCCTATCTTGTTTGCGAAGAAACGCCTATAAAAACATCAATATAAATCCGTTCGCGAATCAGCTCCAATTTTCAAACATATAGATACCATGAAAGGTGGAAAATCGTAGCTTCTAAATGGGTGGCACGAAAACAGACAAGGATAAGAGCAGAAAAAAGTAATGGGGGAAATCTTGAAATCGCTGTCTTTAATTTCGGGTTGATTTGAAGAAAGTGGATCAGAACTGAGAAAGATCAGGTGGGGTTCAACACTTCTCAGGTTCTATTTGTTGTTTTCTTGAAATTCCCCACGGGAAATGAACAAACTTAATGAATAAGGTGTCTAAAATTGGAAAGTTTGGGGTGAAGAGGGATCGAGAGAATCCCCAGAAAGCAAAAGGAAGAGAGGGATCAAAAATAAGCAATCATATTAGGCAGAAGGATGCGCGAAACAGAGAGGAAGTCACGGCAGGGCAGGGCCTATGGCTCTATTGCGTTCGCGGCACAGGCCTCCATAATTCTTGAAATGTAATGTGAATTGTAAAGGAGGGTGAGGCATCATTTCTCTTTCCTACTTGACTGTTTTTTATGAGATATTAAGAAAAAGTAATTTGATTAATTTAATTTTTTTCCGCCAAACAATTTGGGAAAACCCCAATGAAATGCTTTTAAAATATAAAAAGGACAAATTAGTTATTTGGATTTTACAAATCCCAAATCAAATGTGATCCCCAATATGGGATTTCAAAATGTTGTTAATTTACCTATATACCCTTGCACATTCTCACTTTTTTCTTTGCCTCCCACGTCGTTCTCTCTCCAATATGTGTTCAAGCAGCCAAGTCTCTCCACAAGGCTATTTGGGATGACATTGGGTCCGTTTGGCGTGACTTTTTTGGAAGCGTTTTAGGCAAAAAAATCCAGTAGCTTTTAAGCTACTGGATCAGCAAAAAAAAAAGGTGGTCCACTAGCGTTTGGCAGACCCAGTGCATTAGATGGGAAGAGTCCAGTAGATTCAACGTTGCTGGGCTTTTAGAACGCCCCATTTCCGAGCTTCCGAGGTAACGCACTGATCTTCTCCATTTTCATTTTGCTCAGCTCAACTTCCACTCCCAATCTCAGCTCCTCCAGTCCCAATTCCCTATCTTAACCACTCCAGTCACGGTCCAGATGCACTGAAGACTCAGGTCCTCCATTTTCATTTTTATTTATTATTTTAATATATACAACTAATAAATATAGTAGTACTCAATATGATTTATGTCATTTTCAATCATTTTCTATCTTAACTGACTTTTCAAATAACAATCCAAACACTCATCAGTTAAGAAAAAAGCTACTTCTGCAAAAAGCCACACTGACAATCCAAACACAATTCACTATTTACAACTTGACTCTTTTCCTACCGGGCTTAAAAAAAAGCCAGATAGCTTTTAAGCCACCACTCCTACCGCCAACCCAAACAGACCCATTAAATGCTGTAAAAAGTCTATCAAATGCTGAAAAAAATCTCGTGGAAGTAAAAACATGATTTTTGTGTGTTTAACATGGCTTTAACATTTGATGGGTTTTTGGTTGTCAAGTTGTTTTTTGGTTAAAGCTAATGGATGAAATTTTTGATTTCATCAAAATAACTTTTGAAGTTGCTTCTTCCAATAAAGCATCCTCAAATGAATCGTGTTCGTGATGAAATTAATAACCAGCTTGCAAGGGATAGATTTATTTAATCACTTCATTGTCTTGTATTTTTTTTAATAGTAATTTTACTATTTTATTTAGTAAATTTATATTTATTTAATTTTTTAATCTCAAATTATCACATTTAGGTATATATATACACCCTTTTCAGTCATTTTTCATCTCAACTATCTTTTCAAAAGCTATTTCAAACAAATGTTCATCATGAAAAAAATTACTTCTACCACCGTTATCTCAAACACAAATCATATCAAGAAAAGTCTAAGGAAAAAAAAAACTCATCAAGAAAAGTCCAAGAGAAAAAAAAAATAACTTCTACCATCATCCGTTATGCAAAAGGACTTTGCTTCTAGACCTCACCAACTAGCTGGCGCTCAGATCATTCATCGTCACCCCAGAATCCTTCCAGCCCTCCACCCAACTCACCCCACTGCCATTCAAGACCTTTTGCCACTCTTCTTTTGATTCTTAAGTTTTTTACTCAACTCAATTTCATTTGTTATGAAAGCAATTCAAACCATAAAGGAGGACAGGCATATTGATCCTATTGCTCATAACTCATTGATTCTGAGGAATAAATTGAAACTCATTTCATTCGATTGATTCTATATTTAGGAGCCCCTTCTTCAAACGCAACAATTTGTTTTAATTGCATCAATATGATTACCCAGATTGTAAAGAAAACCAACATCACTTGCATCATTTGCCATAAGCTGGGTTTACTCATTGTGCTCCTCAACTTTCAGGTCCAAAACTTCTAGTTTCTTTGTTAGATGCCTTCTAGTTGATTGCATATATTGTTTAAACAAAGTTTTTTAGCAACCAACACAGATGTAAGATGGTAAAACTGAAAATTTTATGCCGACAGATGCAACTCACAGCTAATGTTTCATCATTCATCTACATTCTCCAATTGCTTTGTCACAGTCACAACAGCATGCCTCTTCATTGTTCCCACGCCACTTTGATAAGAGAACCTTACTGCCACAGTCTACAATTGAAAAGAGGATCGTCTCTCACGGCGCCAAAGCTCACTGCACAGGGCAACTCTTCTTCACTCGTCCCGAGTCCCAAGTTATCAACTCAACTCGTTCCGTCACTCGATTCGCTTGGGCACCTGAAGGCTGAAGCTTGGAGCCGGAAAAAAATGTCTTCAGATAAAGATAAAGAGGAAACCTAAGAAAGAGCGAGAAAATGCGGATGTAAACTAGGAAGATGAGAGAAAGCACAGCAATCATTCCATAAGGAAAGGGCGTGAAAGCTTTGGTTCGGAGGGAGAACATGACAGAAAGCACAGCAAGAGCAATAGAAGAAAGAGAAAATCACGGCGTCGTTACAGTATTCAGGTTCTGATTCGGAGTATTCGGAATTGGGTTCTGAGGAATCTGAGAGTGGGGAAGAGAGAGAAGGAAGAGGAAGTAGAGAAGGAGGGAAGAGAATGTGGCAGAATGGTATTTTGACAAATTTGCTAATCCCATATTCCTTCCATAATTGAACACTCTTATTCATTTTTTTTTTTACATTTTTAAAGTACTTTATGGGATTTCTCAAATTATTTTGTCTGATATATAATTTAATAATGTGTAATATAAGATATACTTAAATAACTTATTTAACTTTTTTAATGTCTGTTTAGATTAGTGGTAGGAGTTGATTTTAACAAATTTATGATCCTATAATTAGGATGTGCTTCCTCCGGTCCTAATTATAAGAGCTAGTTGACTTTTTTGGAGAAATTAAAGAAGTTAATTAAATTACTTTAAAGTATTTTAATTTTTAATTTTTTCTTCAAACTTATTAGTTTGACTAATAAACTAATATATAATCTAAAAATATTTAACATATGAAATAATTAAGTAACTTATTTATCTTCCTTAATCTCTCCAAAGAAAGTCAACTAACTCTTATAATTAGGACCGGAGGTAGTAGTATATTATTTGGAGTTAAAGTCACTAGTAGGCCACCATAAATAAACTTTCTTCGATAAAATTAAGATGCTTTTTATCTTACCTTATAATCCTATATATTAAAAATAAAAGTGGATGCTTTTTCTTGACGTTAAGAAATGGACGCTTTCACAAAAGACAAAGTGGTAAATATAAGACCGACTGACTTTTTTTTTCAAAGAGATTAACAAAATTTGGACAAGCTATTTTAGAAAATGCCATATGTGGGACTCTGTTTCATTTCTTAAGAGCATATTCTGACATTCTCTAATTATTCACGAGCTGCTCATCTGAAAGATGAAATTTTTAGATCGAAAGAAACAAGATGATGGAGTGAAGTCAGGTCACGATCTGGGGTTGCAAAACTGATAAGGCCAAAGTGCGTTAGGTCACATTGAAAGCTCTGCGTGGAAGAAGGTACACGCAGTTTAAATACAGGCAGCAAAATGGTCCGTTCGAATTAAATGGTGTCGAAGTCAGAAAGGATTGAATCTCCATTTGTCGACATCTTTTAACGTCACGTGCCTTTGTCTTCCCTGTTCTCAGACAGAGGTCGATGATCCTTCATTTCGATTTGACCCCTTCCACGACGCTGCCTGTTTTGACATTCTCATTTGATTATGCAATTGTGGGAGTTACGCGTAAAATACTGTGTTTCAATTCCGCCAGGACGTCTCTTTTGTTCTGTTCCTTTTCTTCTTCTGAAGTATTCCTTTTCTGCTTACGTGAATGGTGGTACTGTGTGTTCGAGTCCATGAGATGCAACTATGAGCGTTTACAGTATCCTTTGATTCTTACCTTATCATGTTCGTCTCAAGTAAAGACAGCTTGGATTAACGTAGCTAAAAATGACTTTTACCCTACTAGACTTTTGTAAATTGAAATTAGGGTAAAAATCAATAAGGGAGCCGTAGTTTATGTTTAAAATAGACCTTTGTCTGTTGACAAAAGAAATGATATGCTAATTTTACTAAAAGTTTGCAAACGTTTGATTGGATGATATGTTGAAAAGTTAATTTTAGAAAATGAATATGAAGAAAAGTCATTAAATCAAAAGAAGTTATTTTAACCTTAAAGTGACTTTTAGGTAAAAAGTGAACTGCCCTTAGAATCATACAAAACATCTTTTTTTTTCATTTAACTAGTTTTTTTTTTTTTTGTCCAATTAACTTTCAAGGCTTGCTAACTATCTCAAACAAGTCTAAAATCCTTGATGTGGTTCCAACATTCTAGGCTTGATCAGAAACCTGCTATTTTACAACACATAATGGAATCTCTTGCAACTTTTCCTCTTCCTCTTTCCCTGTAATGAATCCCTCCATTTTTCACAAGTTGATTTTGATTAATCGAGTAAGCCAGATGTTCTACTTAAAAAGGAATCAAGATGCTCCTTTTGTTATTATTATAATCAAATATGTACAGTACACTGAAAGCGTCGGCTAATTCAACTGACTGGAACCAAATCCTGGGAGGAGGACGAGTTTGAGGAAAAGGAAAATGAGGGCAGGTTACGTGTTAATAGAGAAAGAGTGGGGTGAGGCCAGGTTTAAACTTGTTACTGACATATTTATATGGGTGGGAGTGTATATACAGAGAGAGAAAACAGTTTTTACGCACACAAAAGAGAGAGAGAGAGAGAGAACAGTTAAGTGGTTTATTTTCCTGTACAGTTGAAGTCTTGGTGGGTATCCGTGACATTAAAATACAAGGAAGATGACTTGCCATCAAACTTAGAAACCATGTGATGAGGTGCTAGTCCACAGTAACGTTTCCCCATACGAGCAATGCATATATCTATTATCTTCATGAACATTGAATCCTCCTGTATCTGTGGTTGCTCTACAAACTCCCCTAGCGGCATCCACTGCATCATTTCCAATCATTTTCTAAGCCATCAAAAAGTTCTTATATCTGTGTGTGTTTATGATTGTGTTTGTGTTTGAGATTCACCTTAGCAGCTTCAATTTCAAGACCATCAACAACGATGTTACTTGAGAGGGGTCTTAGCATGCAGATGAAGAACAAATCTGACTTCTGGAATGCCACATTGTGCGCATGTCTGCAGCTCACGTTCATTAGATTTTAACGGTCAACAAAAATACAAGGAAATTGGTAAATTCTATAATGTTGGCTTCAAAATTTAAATTTGTATTGTATTCTTTGTCAGCGAGGCCATGATCTGAGTTTCAGTTCTAACCTGAATGCTATGACTTCAATGAACTCTGTATCAATCTGCAACACAAGGCAACAAGTATTAGAAGGAAGCCCCGACTAAAGCCGATTACTAGTATACCATATCATACGACCTCATCAGTAACAAATTCATTATAGAGTTACATCATAGTAATATATTGTTCAAATCACTTTATTCTTACCCCCGTTTCCTCCTTCACTTCTCTTACAGCTCCAGCATATATCTCCTCCGCCTGGCAAAAGACCAGCCATGCAATCTTGATTAGAGTTGCAAATTGGAATACAAAAACAAACATGTAAATTCTACTCTTCTACATAACAGTTTTAAAAAAAAGGAGAATCTACAGAAGTACATACCTCAAGAATAAATCCAGTTGGAATCTTCCAAAGACCTAAAGTTTCAGGAGAACAATGTTTCTCTTGAACTACAAGCACCTATGCAAATTTATAGCATGAAATTACAGTCAAATACAGAGCTTGGCATGCATATTCAAATTAGCCAAGAACAGCTCGAGATTACTGATAAGGTTTAAAACATGGCAAACATAAAGAAACTAACATTAAAAGGTTCCGTGCAAACTTTTTTAAATAGAACAGAAGCAAGCAGACCTTATTGTTGTCATTGATGACAAATCCCCCAACTCCAACTTGATGGGATGCATTAGCAGGAAGCATGCAAGGTTCTTCAGGAATCCAGTATGTTAACATCAAATATCCAGGCTCCGCATGGTGGTACTGGAAGCCTTCCTGAGACCAAAAATGAGTTGCCTCATAGGTTCAAAACAACGCTTGGTCGAGTAACGGGTGATTGTACAGGTCTTTTTGTGTGTGCCTATTGAATTATTCAGGGATGTTTGTACATAGGGAACATGACACGTTCTGAGATTTTTCATATAAACGTGCATAGAAGTATAGATTTTACCTTCCACATAATGATTTATTAATCTTATTGCATGCAAGAGTAAACTAAATTACCTTCACAGCGACGGGAACAAGGTCAGATTTTTCCAAGGGCAGCTTAAGCCAAATCCCCTTCTTTCCCTGCAATTGTCAGATAGCTATATGTAAGTTTGTCTTCAAGAAGAAGACTTTATACATATCCTACAACATGATAGAAATCTTGATCTAACAGCTAAGCAAAGGAAATGATATCGGACACTTTCGTATCATGGTTAAGTATATATCAAACCCTTTTACTGCTTAAGTGTACATAATTCAAAAATATATGAGATTTGGTGGAGGACTTACCATCTTCTTCCAATGAGAAAGAGAGAGACGCAAAATAGGTGCAAAGGCAGAGGGGTTATCCGGCAACCCATCTTGATTAACGAGAACTCCCCCATACTGGTCATCCAAAGCATCAAGTATTCTTATATTTCTGAAATACAGATTGAAAGCTGCCCCATTTAGATGTGTCCCTTTTACATTTATTCCTTTTATATTATGGGAACTGGTTTTTGCTGCAACATTATCTGCCAAATACTTATGATCTGAAGTGCCCGACCGCTGAGCCCTTAGAATCAACCCTGTAATTCAACACAAGACACCACATTAAGCTTCAAAAACACAACATTCTTCTCTTCCTTTTGTTAGCGAAATGCCGGTATTGGATTTGAACTAGCTTATAATTGATCCGTATCAAGTTAGCAAATAATGCCTGAGATTTCAATTTCACTGACAAAAGACAAAGTAAATGCCTTTGAGAATCTATGGGATTTTCTTTCTTACCTCTGCGACAGTTGAAGTGTAAAGAGAATGGAAGAGTAGCTTGACGCCCGAAATTGGAGAGCAGAGCAGAGTAAGTTGTTCCAAAATGACCAATCTCAGAAGTAGACACAGGCATGGAATCAAAAAATTTCAACCCCATCTATGTTAAGACCCAGATCTCACCGAATGATACCACTAACTGAAAAGAATCCGAATATTGATATGCTTTGAGGTTGTTAATAAATGTGAGAATCAGAATCTTCACGAAAATCAAGAAAACCATAGCAGATATCGCTCTGAGTCAAGGGGTGCCATGGGATTCATCGTCATTCGGAGAGCACTAAAGTTCTCATGATTAAGCTTGGCTTGTTGCTTGTGTGGGAAATGAAGGATTTTGCAATTTACGATCTTTGTTGAAGTGGCGTTCAGATAATGAGTGGTTTGTATTGGGGCACTAGTATTATCAATGAGAAACCGAATAAAAATCTGGAGTGAGCATTCATGATAGATTATTAAATAAATGTATAAAAGAGACATGAGGGACATGACTCAACTCTAGAGCATGAAGCCAAGAAAGTAGGAACAACACCCCCACGCCTTCCCAGGAGCGCGTGACATCCAATCAGAAAAGTACATATCATAATAAAAATAAAAAATATATTTACTTATTTTGATTAAATTAAAAAAATTGGTATAGTTAATTAATATAATATATATTTTCTAAAATATCTCAGTCATATTCTTTGGTTTACTCATTTCACTTTCTCCTTAATTATTATTAAAGAAGTATCCATAAAAATAAATTAGAAAAATATTGACAAATATAAAAAGTGTCACTAAGATTAATTCTTTAAATATGTCTTATATTAAAGGGAGAGAGAGTAATTTCCTTAAAACAAAACCCAATTTATAGTTTATAATGAGGCATGTGTTTAGTGTTTAAGTTGGGGGGAAAAAAGGCACGTGTTTATGTATTTCTGAATCAGTTATGTTATAATATACCTGTAATCCTAAAGACAAGTATGAGGCGTGCAAGTTAACTTTGCCTAAAAAAGGCATTATATTATGAATCCCACAGCCAAAGGGCCATGAAACGAGGAAATTAGGTATATACAGTCAGCAAGCATTGTTCAGAAAGTGAAACAAGAAGGACAAGTAATCCATAGTCAGGCTCAACTTTGTATTAATTAATAAAAAATGAGGGATCATGGGCTGGTGGATGATATCCCACCACGTCACATGAAGCCATAATCATCCCATTTCGTCATAATTTTTATAAACAACATCTTCTCTCATAACCGAGGACCAGGGACGGAGGATCTTGGATACAATGGACCCCCCCCCCCCCAAAAAAAAAAAATTGTCCTAAAAATATAATGGAAATTAATTTTTTTTATATATTTAACCCAAAAAATTATACATTTGGCCCCCAATTTTTTTTTTCTTTTTAATTAGTTAATGAGTATACATTTGACCCCCCAAATATTTTTCTCAAGCTTCGTCCGTGCCAAGGACAGCAGTACAGTGGCACAGTTGGTGGTATTGAGATGCCTTATATCTCCCCTCAGGTCTCGTGTTCAAATCCCCCCTCCCCTCGCCTTGTAACAAAAAACATTTTCTCTCATAAAAAAAAAGGGTTGTTAATATAAATAATAAATACAGTGGCGGAAGTATGTTATAGCCAGCTGGGGCCTTGGCTCTATTGGTCTTCTCTTATCTTATGTATTTATATGTAGATATGATATAATATTTTATTTTGGCCACTAACTTGGCCCCAACTAATATCTTCTTTTTTCCTATAATTATACTCTTTTTTTCATTAGGACAATATTTGTTTCATTACTCATTGAGTTGTGATAGGAAAGTAAAATTTTTATTTGAGATACCTACTGAAAATGTTAGTATCATCTTACATCCGGCGCTGTTCATCTTTATTTTTAAAGATTAAATAGATACTCAAAATCACTTCTTTTCACCTCAATCATTTTATGAAAGTTATTCTACGCATTTTTCTTTTTCTAATAAAGGTAATATTGTGTTAATTAGTAAAATTTTGGGGTTATGATCGATTTTGAAAGAATCTTTAATTTTGACAATAGATGACTATATATATGTAGAAGATGATTAATGACTAATTTTAATCAGTTTAGATTTATGAGTTTCGACAAAAGATACTAATTAACACTGACAACAATAAATATTTTGAATTACCAAATGTGTTGTATGTTGAAAAAGATGAGTAAGGATAAAAAAGCATAGATGTGTTCTTTAAAAAAAAATAACTTCAAAAAATGATATTTATAAGAAAATAATTTCTGAAAGTGATGCACCTTATAATGAATCTTCTTCCAAACATCATAGAATTTTGTTTCTTTTGCTTTATACTCGTCGGTTATTATTTATTTATATTTTTAATGTTATACGATATTATTTAGTATTTAGTTCAATATGTTTATTTTTTGGCCCGGGCTAAAATAATTTCCTGGTTCCGCCACTGAATAAATATTATTTATTTGAAATTTAAATCTGTTCTTTCCATTTTTATCATCATCAAAAACATGTCATTAATTATCTTTTTAAAATCAATTTTCACTAATTATCTCGTATGTATGCTCTGTATAAATAATGGGATAATTGGAAAAAGAATGAAGGTAAGTTACACATTTATTGGTTATTACTAACTTTTTTAACAGAAAAAGAATCCGAGGAAGTGAGATTTGGTAACGGGGCTGGTGTAAGCTTCTGCTTGCGTTTTGGGTATCGTCCGTATTAAATTAAAAAACCATCGGCACATTGTTCACAACGGGAATATCAAGGCGCGTGGTGGAATCCTTGTAAGCCTTCAAAATTGGGTAATGCAGAAATGACGTGGACAGCATTAAACCCATTATCCACACGTGACTCCGTATCACTTTGTCGACGCGCTTCCTCTTTTTTTTTTTTTTATTATCGAATAAACAAATTTTGATACAGACCCCTGTCTTCTCCTCCTTATATTTCTCATATATTTTCAAATATCCTCGTGTCCTCATGCAAAAACCATCCTCACGCTCCAACAAAAATCTCTTCTTTCCATTGCCTGGTTTGCTTATATACATTGATTATGGCACATCTTATCTTGTCGTCCAAACTTTATTTATTTTTAATTCTGTTTGCTCTAAACCTAATACTGGGAATCTAAATTCTTCGTTCGAGCAAAAAAAAAGAATCTAAATTCTTCGTGGCTGCAAACAAAACAGCTCCGTGGGTTTTACTCGCATGTTGCCCATATCTGGCCTTCACATGCCGAAATCAGATGCCAGGCCCAAATATTGATGAATAGAAGGCCTTATCTTTAAAGCCCAATAGAGTATTCATTATTCAACTGAATGCTGTGTCGGCTGACAGCAGGTGGCACGGAGGTCAACGTTGGATCATGCCCCATCCATCAAACTATTTGATTTATAAATTGATATATAATTTAATAATAAATAATATTTCATCCTGTTAACTATTGTGATTAGAGAATAATTAGGAGAAGGAAGATGAAGAATCTCATTGTATTATTAAGAAGAGAACAATGAGACTTATACAAAGAGTAATAGTAATACACATTGATCATATTAGCTAGATCTAGGACCCCGTCTAGGGCCTTAACTAACTCTAACTAATTCATTAACTAATCAATTAATCCCTCATATTCTAACACGCCCCCTCAAGTTGAACACTATTTATTTTAAATGTGTTCAACTTGAACAACAAAAATAAAAGAATAAGGTGAATCAAATTGAATAGTTTTACAATCAACAAAATAATACAAAGATTTCTTCATGACAATCTTCTTCCATAACATTCTTCTCCATGCTAATCCTCATGCCAGTGCTGCTTCAATATGCTAGGAACCCAAAGTAACTGAAAAATCCGTTCTAGCAACCCACTTCTTAAGTACATAATAAGAAGTGAATTCCAAGCCACCAAATCCTTATTGTCCAGCTGATCAAACACCTTCTCAGCAAAGCCCAAATTGCCACAACGAATTCTGCTTACATTCAATGTTTGCAGCTCCAATGTCTCCAATGTCTCACCTGCAACTCACAATCATCCATGAAAATAGGATTCGTTCCTTTCAAAACATACACTGCTTCTCCAGTTAGTGAGCTTTGTTCAACTCTCAGTGTTGAGGTTTTTCAAAGCTGCAACTCTCATGTCAGCACGAACTTTATCTCCTATGCTCCATAGTTGCAATAGACACGTTCTTCATCACTACATGGAGTTTGCAGTATCTTCATCTCAGAGAAAGTCTCTTCCAATTGCTTGTCATGATATTTTGATAATTATTGGGTGAGAATGGAAGTGGAAACCACACAGATCCCCCAATTCTTGTTATTCTATCATGATTGTAAAGTTATTGGGATAACTCAACCTCGATCTGTTGGATCCTGCAAATCCCATGATAGTTCTGTCACCTAGGCCCAATCTTGGAGTGTTGTTGCTGTTATTCCTACCAAACAAGCTGTTCACATTGACGTCGTCTTTCTTTGTTCAATGCATATGGAAGACTTTTCTTCATAAATTTCTCTAACGGCAATCAATATCTGGAGTAGAAAATCCTTATTGTGCGTCTCTTTCCCCTCAAATCAAAGATCTTCATACATGGTTGTTGTTAGGTATTATTCCATCGTCCCGAACGTGTTCTCCCCACTGTAAGTCATGTACAGGAACCCATCTTCATCCTTATATTCCTCATAAGTTGCAGGCATCATAGCAGCAGTCGAAGGTAAAATTTTCTTGACAAAGATAAAGATGGCCTTCTCAGGACTCAGCTTGATTCTCTTTCTCACAACATACACAAACTGTCCAACGGTCAGATTAGTAGGAACCAGATACTTTTTCTTATCAATTTCAGGAACATCACTCTTTTTAGCCCTGTCAACGATCACAGGTATTCTATCAGGATACTTTTCTCTGATGCGAGCAGATTCCGCCTGCCTCCTGTCAAGGGGGTGTTCCATCATTGAATCGCGCCAAACATGAGTCTTTTCCCTCTTCACCGGCGTCGATCTTTCTGGCGTCTGTCGTTCTTGGTTCTTGGCGGAGATCGCAGGGGCTGAGTCTGGATATTTCTCTCGCCTTTCGTGCGTCTCGCGTTCGTGCGTCTGCCGTTCTTGGGGTTCACTTTGGCGAAAAACGCAGGGGCGTAGGCGAGCCTTTCGTGCGTTGCTTTTGTCCTCCCGTTCTTGGTGTGTTTTTGGGCAGAGAACGCAGGGACGAGCCTTTCGTGCGTGACTTTGGTGGAGTATCCAGCGAACGCAGGGGCGTTGAGTGAGTCTTGACCAAAAATGAACGGTGAGATCAGCAATGTGGCAAAATTTTCAAGGTTCAGATGGGACAAGTTTTGACTGAGTCTTAACCAAGAATTAACGGTGAAATCAGCAATGGTGTGGATCTCGAAATGGCCTCTATTGCTTGCATATCTGAACAAATTGATATCAGATTTCTTCAATGAGTCTTTCTTTTCTGGAGTCGTGGTGGATTGGATCTTGATTACTACGTTGGTCTTAAAACATCAACCTGGCTCGTGATACCATGTTAACTATTGTGATTAGAAAATAATTAGGAGAAGGAAGATGAAGAATCTCATTGTATTATTAAGAAGAGAACAATGAGATTTATACAAAGAGTAATAATAATACACATTGATCATATTAGCTAGATCTAGGATCTCGTCTAGGGCTTTAACTAACTCTAACTAATTCATTAACTAATCAATTAATCCCTCATATTCTAACACATTCGGTCTTACAAACTGAAGGAAGTACATTAAACAATTTATTTTACTTTCTTAATCAAAGCATAAAAAATTAATTGGGTCTGATATTTATAATAAGAGAAGAGGGGTAATGTTTGCGGCGAAGCAGAGTCAAATTATAGAAATTGATGAGAGAGAAGTGTTTTTTATTAATTTGGCGAGGGAGAATTTTCAAACAAATTGGTCAAAATTCAAATCCCAGAACTTTTCTAATTTCCTTATTAAAATCTCCTTGGCAATCATTTAAATTGGTCGTCCATCTTTATCCTCAGCCACGCCACCATTTTATAACAAGTATGGGATAAAGAGGAAGTGAACTTAAACGATAATATTTTTTGAAATAGTTATGAAACTTGATAATTTTTAAGGATCAAATCATAATGTTCTTAAATAATTCTTTTTATATTAGAAAATAGACCTTCCAAACTTTCTATAGAATCTTAATTTATAATTTTTAGAAATATGTAAAATTATACATAAATTTTTTAAGTTAGAAAAATTTGAATAAATAATAAACCGGTCGGACTAAACTGATTAGGTAGCCGGTTCACGAGTTTCATATTCGAATTGATCGGTTTGGTCCGATTTTAATAACCATGATTTATATTTGAATAGATTTTAAGGGGGAAAAATCAATTAGACAAATTAAAATTTGTTTGGGTGATATAAGCTTCAAATTTTTAAAGGGTAAATTTTTCATTTTAATTTCACCCCTAAAATCGTCGCTTTCGTTCTGTACCCCACTTCTCTTGCTTGCGCTCTCTCTCTTGTGTAGATTAAAATTACAGGTTTATGATTGCTTTTCGTCTTTATTTAATTTTTAAATGCACCGAATTTGTTGAATTAACAATTATGTTAATTTATTTGCTCATACGATTCAAAGTTTTTCGGCGGTCAAAACTATATTAGCCCTTGGTTTGATTTTATGAGAGATGATTATATATGATCATTATATAATAGAGTGACTAAAGAGTTTGATTGGGCTTATCTAATGTAAAAAATATTACATTTTGTAATATAATTACATCATTTGATATAATAAGAATTGCACTGCTATGACTGATGAATGAAGAAGGAAAAAAGACATTATTGTTGTTATAATCTTTTAAATTGACCAAATATCTACCCATAAATGCAATTAAATATTAAATAATTACTACCATCAATTAATAATATAAAAATTTAAAAAATATTACCCCATTGAAAAAAGTTATATTCCCCGATGAAAATATAAAAAATCTCATTAAATAATATTCCCACATTTAAATATTAAAAATTATCGTGAACTCAAAATATATACTATATAATATTTTACCATTAAATATTAAAACATTACTATGAACCCAACATGTACACTACACAAAATGAAAAAAGTAGACTAAAAATTATGTTTATCGTAACATAGTACTTATTCAGTAATTATGATAATATAAGATGTTATCTTCAGTATAAAACACGGTTAACTTTTTTTTTAATAAATTAATGAAGCTAAATAAGTGACTTAATTATATCATATATTGTGTATAATTAAATTATACTTTCTCTAGTTCTAATTATAAGACCACTTTTATAATATGATTTGCACAACAAAATTGGTCTTATAATTATGACCGGAGGTAGTATATCCTTTAATAAGTGAAACAAATTAGTTTTAAAAAAACGATAAATATAGATACTCTAAAATAATTTAATTGGCTTCTTCATGAATCAATTTTGGCAACAAATTTGATCCTTATTAAAAGTCTAGTTTCAAAGTAACAAATGCATTTATTACATTTTTTCCTATTAATTGCAATAAATAAAAAAATTTATTCATATTGACTTTTTGAACTAATCCTAGATAAAGAAAAATTAGAAATATAGCTCATAATTAATGAGTTAATTAACTCTCATTTGATATATAAAAGTTAGTTAATTTGAACTAATAAAAATGATTAAAGTGGTATGTTGTACCTGCAGGTGAATTTTTTTTATGCTTCTTCTTGTCTTTATTCTTTATTACTAATATATATATTGATTTAAACACATAACTATACTACCAAGTACCAAGATTAGTGGCCTTACCTATAAAAAGAAAAACACGAGTTTAAATCATGAGACATATAGGGAGATGCAAAAACCTTTTGTGCTCAAAACTTAGAGAGGGAAAACCTTGTTCAAATAAAAAATTAAAAAGAAAAAAAAGGTTAACTGGATGCCATTTTCAATTTTAAATAAGAATATTTTGGGAAAACAAATATAATTAACTAATTTAATACTATCTTTAATCTCTTGAGAATTAGATAAATATATTTTATAATTAGGATAAAAGAGAGGACTATTTTTGTAGCAGTTGTCCTTCCCCATGCCTAACTTTGGACATCTTTTTCGCAGATTTCTGAGTAAAATATCTTTGGAGTGCTCATCATAATTCATAAAGCCTCTGCCGCCTTCTTCACGACTCTCTAATTTTTATTCCTGAGGTTGGCCCTATTTGTTTCGCCAACACTTGACTCTGTTCGCCATACATACAACACCAACAAAAATCTCGAAGCAGAGCATCCTATGCAAATACACAGTGCATCACAGTGTTACCAAGAAGCTCGCAAGGCCCAAGGGCTCCGATATGAGCAATCCGACAGAGTCCCAAGTTGTATGGATATCCTTAACTGATCCGGATGCCACAGACTCCTCCATGCAGCAACGAGGAAGGAGAGCTTCGACGCAGAGTGAAGCGGCATGTGAACCAGATTGACATCACATACAGAGGAGAAGCGGTGCCTTCCCCAACAATATAATGCCCGGAAGAGGCCTGCCGGAAGCACTACGACTTGCCGATGGCCGGCAAAGACTTCCGCAGCAAATAACTGCTGGAAGTTGAGAGCGTTGGCGCCGTTGAGAAGGAAGCGGGAGAGAGAAAAGGAAGAGCAACAATGGAGACCAGGCAAGGAATTGCTGATTTAAGATGATGAGGTGGCATGTTTTGAATGCGATGTATGCATTTTAGTCAAATTTAACAGCTAACATTAACGATTAACGAAGGTTTAACATTGCCCATTTTTTAAATTTCTGAGGTAGTATAATATTGCGTCTCACAAACTTTTAGGGTCTGTTTGGTTTGAGGGGATCGGATGGGAGAGGAGGAGGATGGAGGGATTTTAGCTCTCCCCCCTCGTTTCGCTGATGACATTTTTTAGGAAGGAAGGGGAAATTTTTTTAAATTTTTCTCCCTCTCCCCTAAAAAACTTCACCCCCCAAATCAGACGGATTCGGAGGGATTATTAAAATGGGTGTGTGAGTGGATAAAAATATCCCTAGTCTTTTATCGTTATTCCCAAAACACCCTGAAACCTGTAAATATGAGGAGACGATATCGATGCAGCTCACAACCAAGAGAGTATATTCTCTTTCTTCCTCGCGTTCTCGAACTCTCGAGCTTAATTGTTTCTTCGGTCTTAGCTTTGTCTCTAAATTTCCACAATTTATTTCCGCTATCTACTGGTTTTGCTTGCTTTTGGGCTGTCACGAGAAATTACCATTACTTTTAACTTTGAACTAATTTTTTTTCTTTTTTGGTCAGACATTTTTTTAAAAGCGCAGCATAGCAAAATAGCTCGAGTTGAATTGGCATCATCCTTATTGTAGCGTATAAATCATTATTGACATTCTACTCTGTATTTTTAAAAAGCAAAGGTTCCCTTCAAGTCATTAATAACCGTAACTTTTTCAGATCCTAGCGTGATGGTTCTTGGGAATATTTGACACCCCATCCACGTCTGAAGGAAAGCTATTATAATTTGTATAATATAAGTTTAGTTATGATTAATTTGGCATTTTCTGTTGATGTAGCTTCTTATTTTTGTTGAAACTGATTTTGCACAATCAGAGTTCAAGAATTTAATGCAATATCATTTTCTTTCCATATATCTTCTTCTGCTACTCAGCATTTTCTCTTCTGTGGTTTGATATTTCACTGTTGTCCTAGCGAAAGATCATAATTTTCTTGGTCTTTCAATGCTAATTCAGTCATAGGGTCAAGTGTTGGATTGGGGTGTGTAAATTGGAAACTGAAGCTTTCTTCCTCTGGTATAGCTTATTATGTGTGGTTATTACTCCTGAGTCTTATTGCTTACCGTTGGACTTCTTATTAGGAAGAGATTTCCCCTCCTTGAAATATGTAGATTATTATGACTCTTCAAAGACTTGGATAAGATGAAATTTCCAATTAAAGTGCAGATTCCTTATCCATTAATTTGTCAAAATTATGGTGTCATATGCATGCTACTGCTTAACTTGGTGGTTGATTTGTATAGCTTGATAAAATATTGTCTTGATTTTCAATATATACATATATAGGTTTTAAATGTGAATTTTCATTTTAGGGTATAAAAATGTTATTTATAATTAAACGTTACAATACATTTAATAAAATTTGAAAAAAAAATCACTTATAATATAAGTAAAGTTGTACGTGTGAAGATAATTTTTCTCCCCTCTCCTTCTGAATTAAATAAGGTAACATTAAACCCCTCTTCCAATATAAGGGTGAAATTGTCAATGTTAAAAAAAATTCCCTCCCCTCCTAAACCAAACAAGGTAACATTAAAATCCCTCCCCTCTGCTTCCTTCTGATCAATCCAAAAAGTAATATTAAAATTCCTCTCTTTCTCTCCCTTCCCCTCCCCTTTATTGAACCAAACAGACCCTTAGACAATCGATACTCTTTAGACCCAATAAAAAAAGAGTCATAACTATTTCATGATTAAAAAAAAAAAATACCGGATACTATGTAGCCGAAAGCTAAGGGTAATTAAAAAAAGATTTAAAGTCCTGTTTAGTCATCATCATATCAATGTAGAGCGAAGATATGGTAATTAAATTTTGTTTCAAATATTACTCCTCTTTGACTGGGTTAAGTTTGGCAAATATGCTTTTACTAATTTGCAAGCACATGGTCATAATTTTAGTAAAAGGCAGCTTGTCGGGTCCATTACGTTACGTTACGTCCTCTTACCGGTTTTGCTGCAAACAGGGAACTTGAAATTCAGACTTAGGAATTAATTAAAGTCAAAGGATATGGAGCAGCTTTCAAGACAACGCCTGTTACATTATTATTGGCCAAGCATTAAAATTCAGAACAACGTTGAAGTCAAAGATGATTAACACACGTGACAAAAACATCAGTTAATTAAAATGATAAAAAACTTCAACTTTATCATTATTTATAAATGAACACTACTTTTAATTTTCATGTATTTTTTTCTTTTTCCACCTTCAATAGGAGTAAGATTGTAGCACGCTCATTTAATTAATATTCTGAAAGTGGATTTACGGTAAAAACTAATTATTTTACTCAAACTAGATTTATAAATAGGAGGATGGTGTGATAATAATTAAGTTCTAGCAATAAATTTAACTTAAATTTACTTCAAAACTCATGGATGATGGATGCTTACGTCTCGCTTTGACTTTTCAACCACATCGGAACTTGTCGCCCTATAGCTCCCCTCCTCAACCGGTCAAATTAATAGTCTGACCCTGATTCGCTTTCTGTGTAGTATATATAACGATAGATTCATTATTAAATGCTACTATCATACACATCAAAATTATCAACTCTTAGCTTGCATCATTATACTGCACAGCGAGTGCATGCACATAAGGTTGAACTTTCGTAAGATTAAGTTAATCGAAAAGGACAATTTTAAAAAAAAATAATTTTAGTTGTAATGTTCTAAATTGATACTACCTCCGGTTCTAATTATAGGAATACTTTTGTAGTGTAAATTACATTATAAAAATGTTCTTATGATAAGGACCGGAGGGAGTATATGAATTATAAAGTACGTTATAGGATGGTGATATGTAAAATTACAAAAGACAATTTAAAGTTTAAACATGAAAGAGGGGTTATGTGACTTCATCAAGGCGTTTACATATAGATTCCGAATTATGCACGTGAAGCAATTCCGCACACGACAATTAACATAGATTCGGTCAATGCATGCCAATACAGTGAAATAGAATACAGCTAATTCAAAATCACAGCTTAGGTCCTAAAAAAAAAAAAAAATCTTATCTTTCCTGTCCTTAATATAAAATATATTTAAAAAATTAATTTTATTCTTAAATATAAGATAAAGTTTTCATATTTCTCAATATTTTTCTAATTTATCTTTATTGATGATCACTTAACAATAATTAAAATGAAGGAGAAATCAACAAAAAATGCCTAAAGTGTTTTAGAAAGTAGATGTTATATTAACTAACCTAACCAATTTCCTTAATCTAATCAAATTAGATAAAGATATTTTATATTAACAACGAATTTTGAGTTTGTTAGGATGGCTTTAGAAACCTTGTTGGATGTTAAAGCATATTCTTTTTTTCTCTCTCTTAAATTTAACGTTGTGGTCGTCCAAAAAGAGAAAACTTTATCTTGTGGCTTGTTGCACGTCACCATCCTTTAGTGGTTTACTATGATAGTAGTATAATATTACGGGGGCAATATATCTCGTCACCTTTATTTTTATTTTTATTTTTAAAATTTTTAAGGCTTTTAAATTTTTAAATTCTTTTTGTAATTTGTCCTTAATTGCACCGCTGGATAGATTGGATACTCATTGTCTCTGAGAAAATAATTCAAGGGGAAAAATATCATTTAGTCTTTATACAAATTGATAAAATTGTTATCAGTGTAACTATCTACTAAACAAAATGTTAACAATATTGTAGCACCTGAAATTTGGAAAATAATAGAGGCGACACCATAATTTTGAAAATAGGGCCATTTTGTAAACCTTTTATAAAAAATGAAAAATGATCTACAAAAATCATTTAGGGTTCGGGAGTCAATTGTGCGTGAGGAAGGTATTAGGGCATCCTATAACATCCATTCATAAGAATGATTACCATACATTAATTATTTAAAATTAAATATAAACTTTTAAAATTTCATCATAATTACCTAAAAATAAAATATTTACAAAATAAGAAAACCAAATTCATTATTTACATTATTGGATTTGACTTATGATGAAAACTTAGGGGCCACGTACCCTTTGGAACAATCAAAACCCATGTAATTCGTTAGAGGTGGAAAGACGTGTCTTGGTTGGCGCCTTTTAGGAAAATTTTATTTAATTTATTTGATTTTTTTTTTTTTTGCTTGGTTTGTATTTTCATTTTTCTTTTTCATTTTTTAAATTTTCTTTCAATGAATGATAATGCTAATTTGGACCATAATCGTCATCAATTAGATGATTTTTTATTTTCATGTTTAAAATTTTTTAATTTTCCCTTTTAATGATGATTTACAATTTGGATCCTAATCATCATCATATAATTTCTTTTTTTTTTTTTAATTTTCCTCTTCATTGAATGATAATATCTAATTTGGATCCCAATCATCATCAATAACATGATTTTCTAATTTTCTCTCTCTTTTTTTTTTTCTTAGGGGCCGACAAAATAGGGTGTTTAGAGATATGGTAAAGGAATCAAAAGCCTTATAGTCTAATGGTATGAGTACTCTCCAATTAGTGGGAGGTTGCGGATTCGATCCAATTGATTGTAATTCAGGCCACTAGTGTCTGCCACCTTATAATTTTAAAAAAAAAAACAAAACAAAAAACAAAAAATAAAGAGAGATGTGGTAAAGGAGAACTCAATTATATCTACTTTGGCTTACTCTCGCTGTTTCTGATTTCCGGAGTCTACGTAGCATTGATATGTCAGTCTATGTTTCTTATTATACATATGCATAATAAATTAGCTTAATTATAATTCCAGGCCTCACATTTATCAAACTTCAAATAATGTACCCAGTAGCGTGATTCACTAAGCAATCATTCAACCATTCATCTCCTATCCTATTATGAAGTACAGTCTTAATATATTTCATAACTGAAAATGCTCTTTCCACAGATGCAGTTGCTACAGGCAGAGTTAATGCTAACTTTACAAGTAAATAAACCAAAAGATACACAATATGTTTTTTCTTTTCAACTATCCTTTTGGCAAGATCAGCTATTCCTTGCAAATTCAAAAAATCAGTAATCAGTTGGCGCATGTTCATTTATTACAATAATGAACACTCATTTACGACTAATTAGTTAACTACCACAGTAATAATACATATAAGTCCTTCCCACTCAATCAATACAATAACCAGTATACAAAATTAACATGAGCTGATACAATGAGAGTAGCACAAAAACAAAAAAGCCGTCAAGAACTCAAGATTATACAATCAAATCAACCATTGCTTAAGATTTTGAAGCGCCACTTGATGAAGCATATCAGAACAGAGTAATTATAACATATGTGGGATTGATTGATTCATTCGTTCTCTTTCTGTTTGCTCCATTCCAATTACTAATAGTCTAATCATACTTTCTAACCAATAATCTTTGTAGATTACTTAGGACTAGGAGGGGCTTCTACTTCTGCTTTTTGCAAACATTTTGAGAGACGAGGATAACATTCAAAAGTTAATTTTCATTTAACCTACTTAACACTAATAATAAGAAATTCATACTTCATCCCAGTATTTTACCTACTTAAGGAGTGTTCTTCCCTAATGAGAGGAAATTATGAAAAATCAGTTATATATAACATAGTTCAACAGAGGAAGCCACGGACTGGAAATTGGAACAATGGAAGCCGTGGGAAGATTAAACTCACTTGAAGAAACAAAGGAAGCCACGGTTTGGAATAGCGGCAGAGTCGTGAAAAGGAAAAGCCAAAACCTCCCTAAGCTTCACGGTCCGACTCCAAGCTTCTGTGCGTCCGAACTTTTGGAGTTTTGGGTCGTGCCGTCGTGCCAAAGGACGACGAGGTGGGTGGTGATAATGGAAGGAGAAAGGAGCAGAGTTAGCTTCTGGGTCTGAGGTGTCCGGTGTGTGAGACGGAAGGCATAGAAGGGAATTTCAATCACTAGGTCAAAAAAGAGGAAGAAGAAGAGTAAGCTAGCTATGAGACGGAAGGCATAGAAGGGAATTTAATAAAAAAAATAAAAAAAAAAATTTGTAATTTCAAGAGGGGGGCGCGTGCCCCCTTTCTTTAATACCTCGGTCCGCCTCTAAATGTACGAAAAACACAAGCGCAGTTAAGTTACAAAGACGATGACGCCAGGAAATAACTCAATTTCTTCAAATTTCACCCTCTAAAAATTATATATTTGCAAGTGCATGGAAATTAACATTTACTCACCAACTTCTTTTTATAAGCAACTTTTATTCTTATTGTGTAGAACGAACCGACAGTTAAAATTAGTTAAAAACAATAAATATGTAAAAAATGTCATGTTTCTTCTAAATATGCTCATATTTATGAAAAGAACATAGGAGAGAGAATACGTAATAAATGTGAGAGACAGAGAGAGTATGAGTATAAAGTATAAGAGAGAACGTGTAATAAGTAAGTAAACGGAAGAAAATTATTAATAAGTGGAGGATAATTAATATAAACACGTGTATTTAATTGGGATAGAAAGGGGGGAAAAATAATTTAAATTTTGAGACACAAAAAAAGAAAAAATTACTTATAAAAAGGATTGACCCCAAAAGAGAAAAAAATTACTTATAAAGGGAGTAAATAATGAAAAAGTTTGATATAATTAGAAAGAACGTGATTTATATATCATAATGACACATGTTCAAATTTTCTTAGCAATGTAAGTACCTTGTTAGAGAATAATATATAGGCGAGATTTTGGATCTCTTAGGCATGGCGTTGGGGTCCAAAAGTTTCGTGGCTATGAAAAAAACCTCTCTGAAAAAAATTGGTATTTGATATAGCTTTTGTTTATGATGAGTTTATATTTAAAAAGTCACTTTTAATTGAAGCTACAAATTGTCTCCTACGAAAATGGTCATTTCTTTCACTATTATTTTAAACACAAATCACATTTATAATGTGATTTTTATCATATCTTACTTCTATAAAAGTTAGATTGAAAATCTATAAAAATTAGATTGAAAATAAGTTATTTCTACCATCATTATCCCAAACAAACAAAAATTTATCTGTTTTAATTTTGCGGAGCTTGTAACTTAATTTATCCTGATCTCTATGTGTATAATAAGATACCATTTAGATAATTTAACCCAAGAATTTGTTAGATTGAAAATCTATAAATTACTTCTACTGCCATTATTTCAAACGAAAACTTATCTACTTTAATTTTGTTGATCTTGTCACTTAATTTATCTTGATTTCTGTGTATATAATAAGATACCATTTAGATAATTTAACCCAAGAATTTGTTCAAAAAAATAAATTAAATCCAATCATATCCATCTTTGAGAAAGTACTTTAAAAAAAAAAAAATCTATGAAATGTGTCCATCTCCAAAACGGGATGCGAACAGGGGAGAGATTAACCACGGTAGATTTCCACATCAAACAACCATAAGCTGGGGACAACCAAAGGGAGGGATAGGAGATAACGGCGGGATGCTGAAAATCCCGTTTGAATCAGTGTCCCAGAACCCCTTCCAATTAGACGGCGTTAATGGAGTGTCCTTTGTACAGTTCTGCTGAGATTCCGATTCCGTTGTCGTTTTCGCCTTCTTCACCACCGGCTTTACCTCCACTTCCGCCACCTCCTCTTCATCTTGACGGCCGCGTTTTCCCTCAGCGGAGATAACCACCGAGCTCGATGTTCCAATTTCTAAAGGGAAGTTCAGGATGGCTTTGGAGCCACGAAGCTTAAAGGCAGCTCGATCGTAAGCTTTGGCGGCTTCGATAGCTGTGTCGAATGTTCCCAACCACACCCTGGATCCGCGCTTGTTCGGGTCTCGGATCTCCGCCGCATACTTGCCCCACGGCCTCTGTCGAACTCCTCTGTAGTGCTTCTTCTCGACTTCCTTCGGGTTTTTCTGCTCCAACATCTCTGCCACCTCCTCTTGCTGCTCCAGATTCCCAAACTGGATCCACTCGGTCTTCCTCGGAAGCGAGATTTGCAACGACGGTTTCCTGCTGGGCGGAGATTTCTTCTGCGATTCATTAGGTCTTGGATCGAAGTCCAACACGCAACTGTTTGACAGAGGGCTTTCCACTGTGCTAGATTCGAGTTTGGGAAACCTAGTCTCGAACTGCGAGGGTTGGATTTGGGAATTTGGCGTTTCGAGGTCAATTATTTGGGGTTTCGACTCGAATTCAAATGGATTTGTTATATCTTGTGATGAAAGTACGGGATTGGCCGGAAAATCGAGGATATCAGGAAAGCAATCAGACATGACGGAATTAGCATCAGAAATTGAAGATTGGGAACAGAGAGACTGAGAACTTGAAATAGATGAGCTCACTCCCTCAAACCAAAGGGCGTCAGAAGCGGACGTTCCCACCGGAGAGGGTTCACCTAGAAGATGTAATTTTATGCGTTGGAGAGCTGAAAACTCAACTTGATTGGCCATCATAGGGTGTGATCCAATTCTGTAGGGGATCTTCTAAAGAACAAGAAGAAGCAGAGGAACTTGATTTGAAAATTTCAGAATTGGGAATATGGACGAAGATTAGATTGTGTGTTTTCTAAGTTGAGTGGATAGGAGAGTGGAAAGGGAATATATATAGGCGTGAGTCTTTGAACATATCCAAATTCAACCGCCCTCAATCCCGGCGCTACGAGGGACGCAGGAAGCTTCGTCTTAGTCATTTTCTGTCTCCTAGCTTCCATTTCGTGCGGTAAGCATCACGATGGTTATCCTGCTCTACTGCTTCTAAACCGTTGGATCTCGTATCAGTCACAATCAACGGCGACGCCTTTGAGATAATTGTTCTTACTTCATAGCGCTCGCCTTTTCTCTGTCCTCTTGGTCCTTGCTCTTTTGACCTTTCTACCTCTGTCTGTTTGGCACATTCTGAGTAGCTTCCTAAAAAGTAGATTGTGGTGGGAGTAAGTTCGATACTATACTATTGAAAATTTTTAACATGCATTTGGTGGTAGAGAGATACATTCAACATTCAACAGTGTAATGATAACAAGTAAACTCTGATGACTTGGTTTGATCATTGATGAGTATGCATCGCGGGCAATAATATTTTATATTTATTCAATTATTTTTACCACTTGAATATTAACTAATTCTGAGTGAAAGACGATGAAACAAAAGTCTTGAAAAACCTTCACCGGGGGAAAACAAAAAGTCTTGAAAAATCTTGTCGTTTACGACTCTGGTCCTATTTATAAGTCCATTTTGACTAAATCTCATATACCAAGAAAAGTTAGTTGGCACAATGATTATGGGGGTAAATTTTCAACTTTGCCCTCATTTATGATTGAGTACTTTTTTATTGTTTCTTCTCTCTCTAACTTTATAGGTGCAATTAATATGGGTAAAATTGTCACGATCTCATTTATTTCCGAAACTGAACTTATAAATAGGACCAAATTTTGTTGGTCAAACTGAACTTATAAATAGGACCAGAGTGGTAGTTAACAAGACGGCAACCTTACGATTGGAGGTCCTCATCCCGTAGCTTTGATAAATCTTCTAGAAACCTGGTAAACGTTTTAACGTGCAAGTAAAGAAAAACTGGGCCATGACATTATTATCTGATAGTTTTGCTTGTCACCAAGTGAATTGTTTGTTATCAACGAGGTTGGCGTAAATAGTAGTAAGTGGTTTGTGTCCTTTAAATAAGATTTTGAGTTTGAGCCTTATTAATGCAAAAAAAAAAAAAACTTTGTTAGGAGACTTATTCATTATAACTAGGTGTGCGACACAGATCGGATCTAGATGATGGGAAAAAAGAAGAAGTGAATTGTCCCTTAAAAAGGGTGTGTTTAATTAGTTGAATGGAGGTGAGGTTATATGTGAGGTTCATTAAAGTTATGTTAGGGAAGATTATGAGTTTTAATTTGTTCAACCAAACAGGGTTTTTTAATCTCCAACCCTCATCTAACCTCAAAAAACCTCCAACCAAACGTAGCCTAAATTTGGTAATTAAACATGAGAAATTACAAAGCTAATGGATAAACTTGGCGTAATAAGGTTAAGAAGGAAGAAGGAACTTCTAGAAAGGCGATCCTTTTGAAGTTTCCTTTTTATTTTGTTCTGTGGCTTCCTTGGAATGGTGGTCATGAAGGATTCTATATTCTAGTTTTGGCTTGACATTGTAGTATGAAAAGCATCAGGAAAAGGTCTAAAACCATTGTTTATTCGGCCAAAAACAACAAAAACAAAAAGGAATTGAAAGATTCTATTCTAAGAAAGAAAGGGGAGTTTCTCTACTTTATATATTACTTGCGTGCAGGAATTTATACAGATATAATTGAAAGGGTCTTACAGAAATTAATAATGCTTAATATACATGAAATGGTACAGACTTAATGCTAAATTAGTGAGATAAGCATAAGTAGAACAGAACAGAAAGAGATCGAGAAACCATTAAAGCCTGCAATATAATATGCCATGTTCCACCGCCCTATGATTAGTGGTTTAGTTAAAACTGATGATATGGTCGTCCAAATTACGTTTTTGTCTACATGCATTTGCCCTCTTCTTTACGATTAAATAATTAGCTTCAGATCCTACGTATCGTGATTTAATTTGCCGGCTATTTTACCTTAATTTCTTAGACTTGTTTGTAAGCTTGCTAATTAACTATTCTCTCTTGTCATTATTATTATAAGTCACCAACTAACTATTCTCACAATACGTACAATAAAAACAGTTAAAATCATTAAATTTGTCCCAAAATTTAAGTAATTTTCAATATTACCCATACTAATTACACTAAACTCTAATAGTATCATATTAATTATTACTCTTACCTACTACCTTTATTAATTATGAACATACAAGGAATAAAATATTTAATGCTTTTTTGGAAGCAAGCAAGTGTCTTATGAAAAGAACAAAATATATTTGTTAGTTGGTGCTTTATAATAAAAATTAGAGAAAGTATGAGTTTGATATTGATATTACATAGTAATATACCTTTTAATTGGAAATAAATTTTAAATAATTTTGATGAATGAAATTAAGGATCTAGTAGGAGTGTATGAAGTAGTCAATGGTTGTTCGAGCAAAAAAAAGTAGTCAATGGTTGCAGGTGCATTTAATATTCATAACCCAAAGTCTCTTACTGTGTATCCGATCCATGCATATTTTCAACCAACGAATTAAACCACTTCCATATTTTTTTTCCTCAGTTATTAAATATATATGGACCCACCATAGTCTGACCCTATCTTGCTCACGTATTATACTTTATTCGTTTCGAAATTCTCTTAATGTGTGTGAGAAGCCAAGGGGGAGTGGAAATTTTGTGTGTGTCTGTATATATATATAACCAAGTCTTAAGTTGTACCAAGTCTTGAGCCTGCAGGTTATAGCTAGCCATGTCAAATGACCATAAATGCTAATTAAGCCTTCACATTTTAAATTATTTGATGTATGGACTATGTCTTCTTGATAATAAAAAAACGAGATCTTTAAAATTTGTAGTTAAGCTAAGCTTGTCATGATCAATCTTGTTGGATTGCAAAAATTCTAAGGTCTATATAATCACAAGAAAATTTGCCAAAAGTTCGACTGCTCGACAGCTCCAGATTGAAATGTTCCCGAATTTCTATAAATAAATAGCGAGATGTAAAGTTTTTTTAATTCTATATAAAATATTTTTCCGGTCAAAAAAATTATAAACGATTTATCTTTAGCGAGCAGTGTAATGCTATAAAGAGCTTGACCCCTTGAGACACTCAACTCGACCTCTCAGCACCTCTAGTTTCAATTTTATTCTGACTTTCGAAATAGAATACTTTTTTGTGTCTAATTTCATCTATAGGTTCTTGAAAATTATATTTATTTAAACATTGAATTAAAGACTCTTCTAAAAGGGAGACTCTTCTAAGAGGGAAATTGAGATGGCCGGAGTAGATTGTCTATACTTTTCTATTTAGTCTTTAATTCAGGTTTAAAAAAATGTTTTTTTTAAATTGTTACTACTTCCTATGATCCTGAATATAAGATATTTTTACTTAATTCATATGGATTAAGAACAGAAGATAAGTTAGCCTTTTGTAATTAACGTATCAATAATTTATGATAGTTTTCTTGCAATATCCCTCTCATTTATTGGATTATTGACTTTCATCCGGTTAAAGTTAAAAAAATTTTTGTATATACAAATGGATAATAATGTGATAGATAAAAATGGATATAAAATCCTTTATTATCAAGAAGCAAACTAGAGTCCTCAATAAGATTTTATAATAAATAAGGACTGGGAGTACTACATCACTAGTGCAAAAAAGGGCTTTAAGATCGGACGAAATAGGTATGTAAGACCGGATCTGCGATCGGTCTTGTTCCAAGCGGTCTTAAAAGTTACACTTTTAAGACCGGATGAACTAAACTTTTGAAATATCCGGTCTTAAAAGTGTTTCAAAATAATTTTAAAAAAAAAGAAAGAAAAAACCCAAATGAAACAATCGGTTCCAAATCACCAGATCTGGTAACATTTTGAATGTTCCTCCATCATTAGTGACAGAGAACCAAGAGAAGGTTGGAAGCAACACCAATAAGAAAAACAAAAAAAGAAGAGAAGATTGAAAGCAACACCAACAAGAAAAACAAAAAAGATGAATACAAAGTCCAGAAATAAGAAAATATAACAAGAAATAGAAATTATTTACCATGGAAATCGAATTTGAATCAATATAAAATCAGAAGTGAAATTGAAGTCCAGATCTACAAAAAAATCACAAACTTAAAGCAACCAAATCTGAGCAGGATCCTCTTGTCGATGCTGGCAAAGCTTCAAGCAACCAAAATCAAAGTCTAGATCCGAGCAGGAGCAGTCAAGGTAGGAGGAAACAAACTTAAGCAAGAAGAGATCTGGGTTTGGTTTTAAGCCAGATCTGTGCAAAGATGGTGTGGGAGGAGCCATAGATCGAAGTGGAAGGAGCCGCCGTCATCCATAATTCTCGAAGCCTTGCGCCGTTGCTGAGGATTGGAGTTGATGCCATCGCTAAACCCTCGAAGCATCTCACTGCCAACGTTGCCAAGGATTTGATTGTGTGGCTCTTAGGATGACTTACGAAGATTGTAAGTAGATTAGAGGAAGAGGATGTCATTTTTGCTGAGGATTTGACTCGTTAGGCTCTTGGTACACTTGTTGAATCTATAACTAAGCAAATGTTATATTACCAAAAAGACAAGCACGCTCACGGACTTAACGAGTTTAGCGAATTTAGTTTTTTTAAAAAACACTTTTAAGACCGGATGTTTGTAAAATAGGTCTTAAAAGTATATTTTTAAGACCGGATCCTTTATAGTCTGGTCTTAAAAATATGACCAGTTGCAATTCATAAATATATAAAACACTTTTAAGACCGGACCCTTTATAGTCTGGTCTTAAAAGTGTTTTATATATTTACGAATTGCAACTGGTCATACTTTTAAGACCGGACTATAAAGGATTCGGTCTTAAAAATAAACTTTTAAGACCTATTTTTACAAACATCCGGTCTTAAAAGTGTTTTATATATTTGTTGGAAATTCAAATTTAATTAGTTGGCATATACGATTATATTGTGCAATTATTTTAATTCAGTTGTGAGAGAGATTTTAGGAATTAAATTAGCAGATCATGGTTTTTTGAATTTCGTAATTATATTCTTGATTGTAATCATCTTAATTAAGTTGTTAGAGAGATTTTAAGAATTAAGTTAGCAGATCATGATTTTTTGAATTTCATAATTATATTCTTGATTGTAATCCCTAGATTATAGGAACTGCCTAGGTCAGAAGATTATTACCATCGGTCATACTTTTAAGACCGCATATTTTATAGTCCGGTTTTAAAAGTGTTCTATATATTTACGAAAGTGCCACCGGTCATACCAAAAAGTTCTTTATATTTACGAAATTGCCACCGATCATACTTTTAAGACCTGATTCTCTATAGTCCGATCTAAATGAGGCGGTCTTAAAGCTCTTTTTTGCACTAGTGCGTTTCTCGATAAGGCACTTAACACTTTTGTGAGTTTATATCAAAATTGAAGTGTGCTTGTCTGAAGGCTTGGTTTCAGTGATATGTACTGTTTTTAACTCTCACAATTCATCATATCTAAATCGTTAGATCTGATTTGAACGGTCTAGATCTGAGTCTGTATTTTTTAATAAAAATTATTTTAATGAGTATAGAATATAAAAGGATTAAGGAACAATTTGGCCAACAAATTATTACCTCAGGAGCGCCCAGTACACATAACTTTTAAGTGGAAAACTTTTTAAAATGTGTAGTCAGTATGAGAAATAGAGTAAAACTTTTTTGTGCTGAGCGCTCGTGGAGTAGAACTTTTTTGTGTTGGGCGCTTCTGAAGTAAAAATTTTTTGTGTTGATTCCACATTTTTAATTTTTTTTTTTGGTATTTTTGGTTCACTTAAAAGTTAATTGTACTGAGCGCTCCTGAGGTAATAGTTCGATGGCCAAATTGCTCTTTTACCCGAATATAAAACAAAGATAATCTGTTAACTAATATTCTTTTAAAATTAAAATGATTTTTTTAATTTAAAAATCAGTATTTTAAAAAACCTTTAATCTTAACTGTCCAAAATCAGATCTAAACAACGCAGATATGAGGAATTGTGAAAGTTAAACACAGTGGCTAACTGAAACCAAGTCTGCCGATCTAATGGTACGTACCTGCACTGTCTAACAAATGCCATTATTGGATTAGTTCTAAGGTTTATATCAATTACGCAGTGAGACACACTGCAAAAACTAAAGCAAAGACTTGAATGGCAATATGACTTTATAGAAAGGATTTCAATGACTTCTTAAATATGGTTGACATAGGCAACGATGATGCTAAACATGCTCCGCGTCGATGCCTCCCTAACTGCACTATATTTGTTCTCAAGGTCAACCAACCGAATGAGGTTGACCTGCTCTTGGATCGATTTAGAATATTTCCACGATAGAAGAAAATATCTAAGATAAATTAGATAAAATGTATATATATATATACACACTTGCACCTAATGGAAAAAGTGACTCATCATGCACCCATCTATATATATGTGTGTGTATCAGTGTATATCACAATCCATGCAACTTTTGCATGCCATATATTACCCCATACTAGTGGCTGTCTTTCACTCCAACGTAATGCTTCCTTTCACTTTTTTTTTTTCAAAAAAGAAGATAAAAGTATTAAACAGTTGCTACTCCTTCTGATTTTAAATATAAAAGAGAATTGATTTTTTTCCTTTTTGGAAAATTGAAGAAGCTAAATAAATTATTTAATTACATCATATGTTGTGTATCCTTAGATTATATATTAGTTTATTAGTCAAACTAATTAATTTAGAAAAATAAAATAAAAATACTCTAAAGTAATTTAATTAACTTGTTTTCTTAATCTCTCTAAAAAAAATTAATTTTGTTTTATATTTAGAATCAGAGTGGTATTAATTTTATTGATTGTCAACTCGCAGGCCTCCCAACAAATTATTAATAAAAAAAGGTACTAGTCACATATTTGCATAAAAATGAAAAGGAAAAAAAAACGAAAAAAAAAAAAAAAACTTCCTATCACGTGAGTCTATAGAATTTGTTGAAGTCGAAAATGCATGCGAAGATCTTGCAAGATAGAAAGCACTTTTATTTGCTTATTCTCTCTCTATATAATCAAGCATGGACATTTTTTATTTTCGAAATATTGTAATATCATCTGACGGAAAAGCTGCAAATTAAGTTTTGCGTTAATTTATTTTGGTGCTCTTCTTTTAATGCCCGAGAGAAAAACAAAATCAAATTTATTGGTCCATAATCCATCAATGTGTGTGTATGAATGCTTTCTATGGGTAATTAATTAGTGCTGTATTTAGAAAAAGCATTATTGAAAATTTATTACATAGAAGAATTTGAAATGTTTTTATGTATAGAAAACACAGTGCATGAGATAGAATTTCATGCATGCATAAGTATCAGTATTCAAATTCAAACCATCTCGTAAAAAAAAGTTTCTTAATAGGAATTTTTTCACCAATTGCTTCCTAATTACTCTCTCCGGTTCTAATCATAGGAACACTTTTGTAGTGTAAATTACATTATTAAAGTGTTCCAATAATTAAGACTGGAGGTAGTATTTGAATGTTCACGAATATAATATAGGCACACATAACGAACTACCTACAAGGCTTAACTGGTAAGCAAGAGAGAAGAAGTATATACTTCCTTTGATCCTTATTATAAGGCACCAACTAACAATTCTCACAAATTAAAAAATATAGTTAAAGTCAATAAGGTTGTCCTAGAATTACGTAATTTTCAATATTGCCCCTACTAATTGTACTAAACTCTAATATCTTATCAATTATTACTCTCACAGTCACACACTGCCCCTATTAATTATGAGCATACATGAAAAAGATAATTAATGCTCGTCCTTGGAATAAGTAAGTGCCTTATAAAATGACCAAATACACTTGTTAATTAGTTGGTGCCTTACAATAAGGACTAGAGAAAGTAGAAGCTTGTAGAGGAATGAAATACTTCGTTCTATCAAAAGTATTTGTATAATATATTTGTATAATATATAGATGACTTTTTTTTTTGAGATATTAAGAAAGTTAATTAAGTTACTTAAAAATATTTATGTTTATTATTTTTTTCTCTAAATTATTTAACCTAACTTATAATCTAATATATGATTTAAGATACACAACATGTATGATATGATTAAATAATTTATTTAGCTTTATTAAACTTTAAAAAATCAACTTTGTTTTATATTTAGGAAATACTCCAATCGATCCTATAAATAAAAGAAATTTTTGACTTTTTAAAAGAGATTAAGGAAGCTAATTAAATTACTTTATAATATTTATATTTTTTTCAAACTAATTAATTTGAATAATAAACTAATATATAATCTAATAATACAATATATGGTATGATTAAGTAGTTTATTTATATTTTTTAATTCCCAAAAAAAGTCACTTATGTTTGGTTTGACTTTCTATATTTGCAAATTGAAAGTCAAACGGTGAGATCAGGAGGACGCTCGTGCACGGTGCATGGACCCAGCCGCAATGCTTGAGTATTCGTCCTCCTCGTTTTTCGCTACTTCCAACATTGCATTCAACGGTCAACACTGCCCCTCTACTCCGTACCCATTAGTGGGCCCCACCTTTGGTCTCTTCTTATCTTAACTTTGAATTATCTATTTTCCCACGTGCTCGATCTTCTTATTCGAAGCTGCCTCGAACCTTCCTCTTTCTAACCCTACCCGCAATTCTTCATTTCTTCCTCTCCCGCCTAGTCCTCTCCATCTCGCTTTTGAAATTCTTACTTTGTTGAACTATCACATGGTGCATAATTTGTTTTAACTTTTTCCTCCAATTCTCAACACAAGTCATCCAAAAGTTTTGTTTTAATTGTAAATGTAATATTTTAACTTTTAAAATTTGTAATTTGTTTCTAAACTCTTTTAGTTGATTAGAGGCTTATTAAGAGAGTTTTCTAGTTCTTAATGTAAATGATTAAAAATGATATTAAGAAACAAACACACGTTTTTTAATGAATAATTAAATTAATTTCTTAATATATTGAAATTAATTATCTAGTCGCTACATTAATTTATAAATGAGAGTAATATACTCCTTTAAAAAAATCCATCTGAAAATAAATATAAAAGCTAATTAAACAGTTTTCTTTAGTATTAAATTGATAATATTTACTATTTCTGGTCTTAAATATAGGATAAAGTTTATAGTGCAATTTATATTACGAACTTTATCCTATAATTAGGATAGAAGGAAGTAAGATCTAGTCCAGGAAAGATGAAACATCTAAATTCATTTTGTTTACATACTGATAATTTTTTTACGTAAGATATCTTTTTTCTTATGAATTTAATTTATCTTTATTGATACACACATGTTAAGAAGATTTTCATGAAGATGTAGTTCTCAGTGTAAATAACTAAATGGGGGTAATTTAGAGATACCAACCTATATTTATTTAATAAAAATTCACACAACTAATTTTTTTAATTTCTATCAATTAGTTATTTAACTCACATTCCTCTCTCGTCTTATTTATAAGGTAGAGAGAATCTTTATTTTACTCCATTCATAAGTTACAATTAATTATTAAATTTTTTGTATGAATATATAGTTATGTATATTTTATTTATTAATGTGTTGACTTTATTTTCATATGATATATTTTTATAATATAAATAAAGATGGAAAGTTATTAAGTTTTATCACAGAAATAATGAGATTTAAGATTTTTTAATAAGCGTGACTTGTAAATCTAAAATGAAGTAAATTAATAAATTATTGCAACGAAGAAGATGTTGAATGGAACTATGAGAAAGTCTGACCGAACCTTTCTCACTTTTTGAAGGTTCAGTTACGTGTTCGTAAATCTCTCCATCGATTCAACCAAGTTGAAATTATATATCAACAATTATAAAAATTCCGCCGCTTTGCTTCCAAGTTGTTCGTTGCTAATCTTACGATTTATGAGTACTACTCCTTCTAGTTCTAATTATAAGAGTTAGTTGAATTTTTTTAGAGTAATTAAGGGACTAATTAAATTACTTTGGGTTTCATTTTTTTCTTCAAACTAATTAGTTTGACTAATAAACAATATATAATCTAAAATTCACAATATATGAAATGATTAAGTAACTTATTTAGTTTTCATAATTTTTCCAAAAAAAATTAATTAACTCTTATAATTAGGACCGTAGGTAGTATTTTCATATTATCAGGTGGGCCCCTGATGAAACCTCAAAAGATGTCGTTTAATTTGTCAAACATCATTTTCATTGTTGACCAAAAAAACAACAACAAAATCTTTGTCGTTTTTGCTTCATATCGATCAAATCAAACCATCTTATTTTATCCAATTGCTGGCCAAACAGCTCTTGATTGAGTCCACAATTATCCATAAAAAAAATTCGATTAGTTCATAGGGAAATTTCAATTTTTTTTTTTGAATGAAAGGATTCCATTAATAAAGGACAACAATATACAGAAACAAGAGATAAATTACAAGAGGAGCCTAAACTTGGAAAAGCTCTGTTGAGTGTGGACTACTAAGGACCTAATCTGAGCTAAAAGTCCATCAGTGGAGCAAGCCACATCATCAAAAATCATTTTATTTCGAGACTGCCAAAGCTTCCAACAAGTAATGCAGATCCCTATCTTCCAGGAAGTATCCAAGGAAGGGAAATTTCAATTAGCTCTACAGAAGAAGTGATATAATTCTAGTCAAACTCTAAAAGTTTTTGAAACTTCACTATATCATTTTAGGTTAAATTGAAATTAAGTTTTGGAGGAGAAAAAACAATAATGCCTTTATTTTATTTATTTTGTAAATGTCCATATTTATCTTATAAATTTCTATATTTGTTATGTAAATGGTCAAAGTGTTTTTAATTTCTTAGTTTCTTTTGAATCTTTTTATTTATTTTGTAAATGCATTATTTATTATGTGAATTTTCATATTCATCTTGTAAGTGGCTAAAATGTTTTTAAATTCTTATATTTTTTCGAATCCCTTTATTTATCTTGTAAATTTTGTTATTTGCCTCGTAAATATATTTATTTGTCTTATAAATGCTCTCCTAAACAAAAAATAAAAGAAGGGCATTATTGTTTTTTCACCCACAAAACTAAATTTCATTTTAACCCTTAAAATATAGTAAAATTATGTCACATTTTCAATGAAATTTTTCCAGGTTGATCCATAAAGAGAATGATGACGTCCTAGTATTTTGTCCCGGAGCCACTTGTCCAGGTCTTGCATAATGCTGTTGGTTAAAAAAAAAAAAAAAAGGTCTTGCATAATGCTAATAATATACTATATCTGATCTTAAATGTAAGACCAAATTGACTTTTGTGGGACATTAAAAAAATAATTTAATTACTTTAAAATATTTATATTTATAGTTTTTTTAAGGATTAAGAACCATTTTTGCCAATGAACTATTGGGGCAGGTGCACACAACACAATATACTTTTTGTTGGACCTTAAATGCAAATCAACATTTCAAAACAATAAATTTGCACAATCGCCGTTCATAACGCCTAACGTCGTCTAATGGAAATTGAATAAAGGGAATAAATGGATACTCACACAACACATGGCCTCTAAGTCAGCTAAAAAAAAAAACGTGGAATTCATTTTTCGTTACCGACTAAATCAACATTTAAAAAACAGTTGTCATTGAATAGTCTTTTATTTTTTAATACACATAGTAGGGGAGGAGCAGGGTTCAAACCCTGAACATGGGGGAAGGGAGCCAAGCATCCATGCCACTGTGCTACTAAGGTGCTGGCTTGTCATTGAATATTCTAACCACTGGAATTCATTGCCAATTGCGATTCTTCATATAATTAGGAACAGTATAATCTCTTATATCTTAAAGTGAATGACCGGCTATTCTATGTATGCTGTGAACTTTTCTTTGGTGAGATTAGCAGATACTCATTATGCCGGCACTAATAAGAAACAAAACAATGGTTCTAGCCTTAAATGAAACTAGAATAAGGAAGTTGTGGATACTTAGTTGGGAGAAAGATGCACCTTTTCGGAATTCAAGGAATCAGATACAAGAGAAGGATAACAGCAGCGAAGCTCCCAGCCACCACTCCTACAGCTCCCGTCACAGTTCAGAGATCGTTCGCCCAACGAGATTTAGGGTTAGATTAGTGCAAAATCGATTATAGCTTACAAGTCTTCCATCATTTGACCAAATCAGTGAAATGGAAAGTTACCTGTCCAGAATATTGAAAACCCTAGCCGATTGTCGATTCTCTCATTCCGTGCGCCATTGTCGACCGAACTTCTTCAACCACGATCGCCATCGTCCACGGGATTCCAGGTCAACAATCTCTCAAACTTTCCTGACCACCAGCGACAATCTCACCATAGTCTCCCAAACCAGGTCCGACGAGTCCCACGGGTTTCACTGAGTAGCTGAGCCTCTTCTTCGACTCTCCCTTTTTCCCCCTGAATGAGCCCTAATTGCTTCTTGCCTTTTTAACCCATCAGTTTATTCCCTTCCACGTTTTTGTTTAGCTGACTCAGAGGCCACGTGTTGTGTGAGTATCCATTTATTCCCTTTATTCAATTTCCATTAGACGACGTTAGGCACTGTGAATGGCGATTGTGCAAATTTGCTGTTTTGAAAGGTTGATTTGCATTTAAGGTCCAACAAAAAGTATATTGTGTTGTGTGTACCTGCCCTAATAGTTCGTTGGCAAAAATGGTCCTTAACCCCTTCTTTAATATCTTTAAACTAATTTATCTAACTTATAAAGTGATGTATAGTTTAATCATATAATATATGATATGATTAAGTAATTTATTTAGTTTCTTTAATCTCTTAAAAAAAATCAACTAGATCTTATATATATTTACCACCGGAGATAGTAGTATATAAAACTATCCTCGTGTTCATGTAACCATTTGCTATAATAATAATAATAAAAAAAAGTCAACTAAATTTTACATTTATTTTAAAAGACTGAAATATATAAAACCATCCTCGGCATTCACGTAACCATTTGCAGAAAGTCATTTACTTTTTACTTGGGAATCCTGTAGGTACATTTTGGGGGTGAAAGATTCTTATTTTATTTGTTCAAGAATTATTAGACCTTAATATTAATTAAATATATCACCGCGCTTAATTTTTTATACACAGATGAAATAGTTTGTTTAGAATAGGGTTAAAGGTAATTTTTACCATGGAAGTTTTGCTAATAGAGTGCCCAGCACTCGGAAGTTTTTTGGGCATCAAATTTACCCCGGAAGTATGAAAAAGGTAGCAAATTTGCCCCTCCGTTAATTTTGACCGTAAAGTGTCACCTCATGACACGTGGCATGCCACCTCATGACACGTGGCATGCCACCTCATCAATCAAAAGTATCATTTTTGCCCTGGGAGTTTTCATTGAGGAGCAATTTTGCCCCGAAAGTTTTCATTGAGGAGCAATTTTGCCCCGGAAGTTTACAAAAGTAGCAATTTTGCCCTTATTTCTCCCAATATTAAATTTGACTATTAAATCAATCAAAGACCACACATATCATGCATTGAAAAGGTCGAACTTGGAGTCAGAGAAGGAAATCCTTGAAATGTTGAGCTCAAGGCGGCCAGAATTTGTGAAGTCGAACTAGTTACAGGGACTGAAAGGTCTGTCGTAAAACCCAGAGGAAACATCACTTATGATCTAAGCAAATGAAACACAAAACGAGAAATGAATTGTTCCAAAAATTGGTTCAGTAAAATAAATTAATAGTGTTAATATTTACATTTGTACAGACTGATCATTTGCTTAGATTATAAGTGATGCTTCTTGTGACCAGTTCGGCTTCATAAATCTGGGGGCCTTGAGCTCAACATCTCAAGGATCTCCTTTTTTGACTCCAAGTTTGACCTTTTCAAGACATGACATGTGTAGTCTTTGACTGATTCAATAGTCAAATTTAATATGTGGGAAAGAAGGGCAAAATTGATACGTTCTGTAAACTTCCGGGGTAAAATTACTCCTTAGTGAAAACTTCCGGGGCAAAATTGCTCTCATTGAAAACTTCCGGGGCAAAAATGATACTTAACTCTTATTGGTTGATGAGGTGACATGCCACGTGTCATGAGGTGGCATGGCACGTGGACAGTTAGTCAAACTTAACGGTCAAAATTAACGGATGGGCAAATTTGCTATCTTTTTCATACTTCCAGGGCAAATTTGGTACCTTTTTCATACTTCCGGAGTAAATTTGATACCAAAAAAACTTCCGGGTGCTGGGCGCTCCCTTAACAATACTTCCATGACAAAAATGACCTTTAACCCTTTAGAATATTTGGCATGATGAGTGTCAAATATAAATAACTTTTGAAGAAGTCCTTTTGAATTGCAAGGTCTTGAATTGTACAGTGGAAAAAGACACATATGAAGAAGATCGAAGCATATCTTCATTTCATTTCATACAGGCACTCACAGGTGTGTAAAGCTAGAATGAACGAATCATGTTAGGTAGGATTAGTTATTTACTATTCATCGAGTTCTTAATATGTAAGTCAACTTTAAGGGTTTGATTTTGATCATAAAAATAAGACATAAGTTTTACATTTATCAATCTTTTTATAATTTATTCTTATTGATATTCTGTCAACAATAGTCAATAAAGAGAGAGAATGAGATAATTAAGGAAGATGATTTTTTTTTAACAGTTAAAGAAGATGACTAGCTAAGGTGTTTTAGAAAATACATGTCATATTAATTTACTTAATTAACTAACTTCCCTAATCTAATAAAATGAGAAAATATATTTTATATTTAGAACCAAATTAATACTTTTCTTGTTCATCGGAGGTAAAATACAAGATGATTTCCTAGAGATTGGAAGTTTCAACTTTTTCGCGTCTTCAACCTAATCATAGACCTATGTTTGGTAATTTAATTTTTTTCCATAAGAATTGTATAATTAATCTGCGGGGTTGATACTAATAGATACATGTTAATTTAAAATCGATGGTATTTTCCCCCACTCCCATGGATGATGATCATCACATATGCTATATAATTATCTGATTCTAAATGTAGGATATAGTTTGGTAGATAATTTTGATACTAAATGTAAGAATTTTTATTGTTTCTGATATATCTTTTTTTTAAAACTAATTTAACTAATTTATGAATTAATTAATATATAATCTAAGGCTAAAGTACCCATTTGGTCTTTTATGTTTGCTTCAGGTATCCATTTAGTCCCTTAAGTTTGTAAAGTGCTCGTTTGGTCCTTTAAAGTTAACACCGTTAAGCAGATTTAACGGAAAATACTAACTCAGCAATTTTAAACGATGACTGTGCACTTAAATGGTGACAAAGTAAGCTTACATGTTACTTTTTAATAAATTAATATTTTAAATCCTGTAAATTGCAATTTTAAACGATGACTGTGCCTTTAAATGCCTTAGACGAAGAACATATACCCAAAGTTTGCTTAAATAAATTTTAATTTACAGGATCTAAAATATTAATTTATTAAAAAAATAACATGTAAGCTTGCTTTGTCAGCATTTAAGTATACAGTCATCGTTTAAAATTGCTGAGTTGGTATTTTCCGTTAAGTCTGCTTAACGGTGTTAACTTTAAGGACCAAACGAGCACTTTACAAACTTATGGGACTAAATGAATACCTGAAGCAAACATAAAGGACTAAATATATACTTTAGCCTATAATCTAATGTTACACGCCCATACACATTTTAGAGAGATAATATCATATATGTTATAATTAAATAATTTATTTATTTTTCTTATTTTATCGAAATTAGATAAATATATCTTACATTAAAAATAAAAGAGACAACTCATTAGGCCTATATAACATACTTTTATAACTGGCGCATTTACTGTATCATTAACAACTACTAATCATAAAAGAGTTGCAAAGTACTATAATCTCTCAGTCCTAAATTTAGAAGCTAGTTGAGGATTTTATTTTGATAATAAATCTAATACCTCAATGCTCTCAAATTCATATAATTTGTTTTTTTATTGGTTGCATTTATTAATGGATACATTTATTTTAAAAGACTGAAATATATAAAACCATCCTCGGCATTCACGTAACCATTTGCAGAAAGTCATTTACTTTTTACTTGGGAATCCTGTAGGTACATTTTGGGGGTGAAAGATTCTTATTTTATTTGTTCAAGAATTATTAGACCTTAATATTAATTAAATATATCACCGCGCTTAATTTTTTATACACAGATGAAATAGTTTGTTTAGAATAGGGTTAAAGGTAATTTTTACCATGGAAGTTTTGCTAATAGAGTGCCTAGCACTCGGAAGTTTTTTGGGCATCAAATTTACTCCGGAAGTATGAAAAAGGTAGCAAATTTGCCCCTCCGTTAATTTTGACCGTAAAGTGTCACCTCATGACACGTGGCATTCCACCTCATGACACGTGGCATGCCACCTCATCAATCAAAAGTATCATTTTTGCCCTGGGAGTTTTCATTGAGGAGCAATTTTGCCCCGAAAGTTTTCATTGAGGAGCAATTTTGCCCCGGAAGTTTACAAAAGTAGCAATTTTGCCCTTATTTCTCCCAATATTAAATTTGACTATTAAATCAATCAAAGACCACACATATCATGCATTGAAAAGGTCGAACTTGGAGTCAGAGAAGGAAATCCTTGAAATGTTGAGCTCAAGGCGGCCAGAATTTGTGAAGTCGAACTAGTTACAGGGACTGAAAAGTCTGTCGTAAAACCCAGAGGAAACATCACTTATGATCTAAGCAAATGAAACGCAAAACAAGAAATGAATTGTTCCAAAAATTGGTTCAGTAAAACAAATCAATAGTGTTAATATTTACATTTGTACAGACTGATCATTTGTTTAGATTATAAGTGATGCTTCTTGTGACCAGTTCGGCTTCATAAATCTGGGGGCCTTGAGCTCAACATCTCAAGGATCTCCTTTTTTGACTCCAAGTTTGACATTTTCAAGACATGACATGTGTAGTCTTTGACTGATTCAATAGTCAAATTTAATATGTGGGAAAGAAGGGCAAAATTGATACGTTTTGTAAACTTCCGGAGTAAAATTACTCCTTAGTGAAAACTTCCGGGGCAAAATTGCTCTCATTGAAAACTTCCGGGGCAAAAATGATACTTAACTCTTATTGGTTGATGAGGTGACATGCCACGTGTCATGAGGTGGCATGGCACGTGGACAGTTAGTCAAACTTAACGGTCAAAATTAACGGATGGGCAAATTTGCTATCTTTTTCATACTTCCAGGGCAAATTTGGTACCTTTTTCATACTTCCGGAGTAAATTTGATACCAAAAAAACTTCCGGGTGCTGGGCGCTCCCTTAACAATACTTCCATGACAAAAATGACCTTTAACCCTTTAGAATATTTGGCATGATGAGTGTCAAATATAAATAACTTTTGAAGAAGTCCTTTTGAATTGCAAGGTCTTGAATTGTACAGTGGAAAAAGACACATATGAAGAAGATCGAAGCATATCTTCATTTCATTTCATACAGGCACTCACAGGTGTGTAAAGCTAGAATGAACGAATCATGTTAGGTAGGATTAGTTATTTACTATTCATCGAGTTCTTAATATGTAAGTCAACTTTAAGGGTTTGATTTTGATCATAAAAATAAGACATAAGTTTTACATTTATCAATCTTTTTATAATTTATTCTTATTGATATTCTGTCAACAATAGTCAATAAAGAGAGAGAATGAGATAATTAAGGAAGATGACTTTTTTTTTTTTAACAGTTAAAGAAGATGACTAGCTAAGGTGTTTTAGAAAATACATGTCATATTAATTTACTTAATTAACTAACTTCCCTAATCTAATAAAATGAGAAAATATATCTTATATTTAGAACCAAATTAATACTTTTCTTGTTCATCGGAGGTAAAATACAAGATGATTTCCTAGAGATTGGAAGTTTCAACTTTTTCGCGTCTTCAACCTAATCTTAGACCTATGTTTGGTAATTTAATTTTTTTCCATAAGAATTGTATAATTAATCTGCGGGGTTGATACTAATAGATACATGTTAATTTAAAATCGATGCATGGTATTTTCCCCCACTCCCATGGATGATGATCATCACATATGCTATATAATTATCTGATTCTAAATGTAGGATATAGTTTGGTAGATAATTTTGATACTAAATGTAAGAATTTTTATTGTTTCTGATATATCTTTTTTTAAAAACTAATTTAACTAATTTATGAATTAATTAATATATAATCTAATGTTACACGCCCATACACATTTTAGAGAGATAATATCATATATGTTATAATTAAATAATTTATTTATTTTTCTTATTTTATCGAAATTAGATAAATATATCTTACATTAAAAATAAAAGAGGCAACTCATTAGGCCTATATAACATACTTTTATAACTGGCGCATTTACTGTATCATTAACAACTACTAATCATAAAAGAGTTGCAAAGTACTATATTCTCTCAGTCCTAAATTTAGAAGCTAGTTGAGGATTTTATTTTGATAATAAATCTAATACCTCAATGCTCTCAAATTCATATGATTTGTTTTTTTATTGGTTGAATTTATTAATGGATTTTTCATTAAGAACGTACTTCATGTAATCATTGATATAAGATCTAGTAGTTTAGAGTGCTATAAACTCTATGAACTAGATTATATTAAGGACCAAATGTAATAGTTTACAATGCAGTTAATTTAAAAATATTTTAAGAAAATCAACCTATATCTCAACAAATAATTTGAAATGTAAGATAGACGAGAATATTATTTTCCATATAGTTTTTCTCTTAAGGATTAATATTCTTGCACAAATTTAAACTAAAATGTTTTTTTTTTTTTTTGGTAATATAAACTAAAATGTTGGTTTCATTGTTATGAAAGAAAAGTAGCATAAAGTTGACGGGCAACGCGGAGCATAATAAAAAGAGACGACACTAAAGGATGTGGATGATTGGATTTTTGGTGTGCCACAGATGGATAATACTAATCAACACCAACTATATAATCTTCAGCAATTGAAGTGCACGTGAGGCTAAGAAGCTTCCCAGAAATTGAACTCCGATCCTCATAATAATATTCAGCAACATCGATCGTCAGCCAGTTTGGGAAATTCAACTCAATGTCCAAAGGCAAAAGAACATTCAATTCAACTCTAAAATGTCAAACCCCACGAGCTTCTTCTCCTATATATATATATATATATATACCCATTTATATCCCAACCCTCATCGATCGATCGCATCTTCAATTCTATTCGCTTACTAACTTCCATCTTCAAAATATACCATTCATTACTCTCAATCTAAATGCAAACCCACACCGCCAATTTAGCCTTTTTGGAATCCATTAGCCGTCACTTGCTCGGGGAATCCGATGCTGCTCCGGCTGACACATCCAGTAAAAACGCTTTTTACTCTTGGAGCTCCGGTTTCAACAGATTGGATCACTGGGGAGAACTGCATCTCACACAGCATGACCCCGAAGACAGGCTGCTCTACGGTGTATCACGGGAAACACTCCAACTCGGATGGGCCCCAACCGTGAACTTCAAGTCACCGGAGATGGTCTGCTCGGCTTTGCCGTCCACCATTACGGTGAAACCGGAGCCGGATGTAGCACAGGCGGCGTCTGCACCGCAGGAGAAGGCAAGGCATTACCGAGGTGTGCGTCGACGGCCGTGGGGGAAGTTCGCGGCGGAGATCCGGGACCCGGCTAAGAATGGGGCTCGGGTATGGCTGGGGACATTTGAGACGGCGGAGGACGCGGCTCTGGCGTACGACCGAGCCGCCTACAGGATGCGGGGCTCTCGGGCTCTTGTTAATTTTCCGCTGAGGGTGAACTCCGGTGAACCGGATCCAGTGAGAGTGAGGGCGAAGCGGTCTTCGTCGGAGGCAATGTCGTCGAATTCAGAAACTGGGAAGCGTGAAGAGAAGGTGGCGAGAAGGGAAGTCGCGTCTTGTACAAATGGACCGCACCTATTGGTCAGCTAATGGGCTCAATTAATGGCCACATGGTCCTGATTTCTCCTCTTGTAAATTATGTTAGATGCCAGGGAATGGTAGGATTTTAGTTTTGTAGTGCAAACGGCAAGAATAGAATCTGAATTAATAAATTTGGGAAAATTACGTGCAGGGTCTCAAGGATTAGAAATAAATATAATGAAGTTCCTTAAAATCACCAAATTATACAGAAGTTCTTAGAAACTTTTTCGATATTATTTATATTTATAATAAGAAAATGCTATATTTACAACAGAAAGTGCTATATTTATAACAAAATTTAAAAACCTAACTATTTACAACAGGAAAAACCATATTTACAACAGAAAGTGTCATATTTATAATAACATTTAAACATCTGAATTTTATTTCAAACTTAAGTCTCTAAACGTACAGAGGTCATTTACAACATAAAAATGCTAGATTTACAATAGGAAGTGTTATATTTACAACAAAATTTAAAATCTAGTAATTTACAACAGAAAAAGCCTTATTTACTATATAATTTAACAACTTGAATTTTGTTTATATATATATATAATATTAAAAAAGTCCCTAGGGACTTTTTTGATATGTGAATTTCTATTGGGACTTTTTTGCTATTTTTTATAGTCCTTAGGACCTGACTGTAATTTTTCCAATCAATTTTGAAGGCAAATGTCACAAAGATTGTGAACGTGATTAATTGGTGAAACCAGCAATCAATCTAAACCACACTATTAGTGATTGAATTTTTGTTTGGATTAGAAGGGTAACCAATTGATCATCATGACAGCAATGGAAATTACAAACGCTGAGTTCAAGTTTGCCTTGTCTATACTTTTGTTACATGCCCTTTTGCCAAAACTCAGCTGCCAGATTTGCACCTTCCCCAAAAAACTTATTTAATGTGTGCAAATTTCTTACAAGAATCATTTACTGATAATTAATGCTCTGTGTAAAACTTATATAGTGATTACATTTTAAATAAAAAAAATGGCATTAGCAGAACCAAGTCAACCAACTGCCTATCATGGCAACACTTGGCAGAGTATTGCAATTTTTTTTTTGGGGGGGGGGGGTTCGGGATTGCAGGCCTGGCCGCTGAACTCATGGGCCCATAAGTATTTCCTGGAGCATTAGGCCCAACAATTTGGCAGTCCTTAGATGTTTAAAACCTAGTAATGGCAGGCCTGTTGACCGAAGACAAAAAGATCATCGTAGGCCTCCTGAGTCACCCGAGCTGGTTTCGCAGATACGACATGTCAAACATGGGCAAGGTTAATAGCCAGACTGTCTAGAGATTTGATCCAGTCAATGGAGCTTTTAATCACGGAATGAGTTTCCCTACCTAGGAGGAACTCTTCTCCGTCAACCGTCTAGATTAAATCTGGATGGTCTAGATTTTATTTTTTATTTTCTATTTTTTCAAAAAAAATTATTTTAATGGGTATAGAATCTAAAATAAGGATAATCTCTTAACTAACATTTTTTTAAAAACGATTTTTTTATTCAAAAAACAGCAGTTAAAAAAAATAAAATTTGGACAATCTAAATCTAATCTGGACAATCCAAATCAAACAAGTAAATGGTGCCTATCCTTTAGAGACACCAAAACTGGTTCCTTTTATCACCTTTTACCCATTCATCAATTAATTGACTGTTTATTATCCCAAAAAAAAAAATCAATTAATTGACTGGTGATTAGCAGTCAATTACTTGTACGTCAAAGTTGGTTGGCAGCAGACATAACAATTTAATTTGAGCTACGTGGCGGCTCTTGACGGGTGCATGAATTGGCGTGTCAAACTACAAAATATAGGTACTCTGAAATTGTTCCTAGGCTTTATCAAAACACAACCTTAACTTCCTCATGATTCCCAGGTCTTTCGGTATTCATTAGAATCTTGCTGCCAGCCAGCTGCTATAAAGCAGTTTTTTCAAGGAATGCGTGAAAAAAAAAATTCACAGCGACTGTCAACCACGATGAGCTCAAATTGACTTATATGAATCCTTTTCCAGATTTTTCAATAGCGGTGTTTTTTGTGGGGAATCTTGCACTTGCCTGTCATGGAGGTCTTTCTCATCTTCATCATCATCCTCTTAGCTCCACTTGATAGGGCTCTTGGAAACGTGACTCTGGGCTCAACACTCTCCACCAATGATCAAACTAACCCTTCATGGCTCTCACCTTCAGGCGAATTCGCTTTTGGATTTCGCCAAATCAACAACACAAACCTGTTTTTGCTTGCCATCTGGTTCAACAACATACCTGACAGAACCATTGTCTGGTATGCAAACATGCCAAATCCAGAAGTACCATCAGGGTCTCGAGTTCAGCTCACACCAACAGGTCTCAGTCTCACTAATCCTCAAGGTCTAACCATATGGACTGCTACATCACAAGAAAAAGTGTCCTCTGGATCTATGTTGAACACTGGAAATTTTGTTTTGGCATCCTCAAATTCTTCCTACTTGTGGCAAAGTTTCGACAATCCCACTGATACTCTGTTGCCAAACCAGACTCTGCCCCTCAACGGTAAGTTGTCTTCTCGCTTGTCACAAACGAATTACACAAAGGGAAAGTTTGAGCTTTATTTCGATAATGGAAATCTCTTGTTAAGTCAGATAGGATGGCCAACTGAATCTCGTTACACTAATTACTTTAGTGTCAACAAGAGTTCATCAGCAACCAATGAAAATGACTCTGCTTTACAGCTAGTCTTTGATCCCTCAAATCTTTATGTAGAGACAAGAAGTGGAGATCATAAACCCCTTGGATCTCACTCAACTCTTGATGCTAACAGATTTTATTACAGGGCTACACTTGATTATTACGGACTTTTAACATTATATTCTTTCCCAAAGGGATCTGACAGCAACCAAGTTTGGTCAATTGTGGTGTATGTTCCAAATGACATTTGCGATGCCATATTCAGTGATTTGGGTAGTGGTTCTTGTGGGTATAATAGCTATTGTTTAATGGAAAATCAGAGACCAACATGCAAATGCTTAGATGGGTACTCTCTAGTTGATCCAAGCAACTTGTTTGGAGGATGCCAACCTGATGCCTCACTTGGTTGTGGGGCTGATGATGTAGAATCAAAAACCAATCCGAAAGAGGTGTATGAGTTTAAGATTATGCAAAATGTAGACTGGCCATTAGGAGATTATGAAAGATTGGAAATTTATACCCAAGATGAATGCCAAACATCTTGCTGGTATGATTGTAATTGTGCTGTTGCCATTTTTGACAATGATCGTACTTGTTGGAAGAAAAGACTACCACTTTCTAATGGAAGAGGAACTGCAGGTAGAGGTCAAACAGCACTCATCAAAATTAGAATTTTGCCAACAAGGAACAATCTTCACCATGTTGTGAAAAAACAACCAGCTCTTTTCGGTTCTCTTGTTGGTTCCCTTGTCATCAACACTTTGCTTGTAGCCATTGTAGTTATGATTATTGTCTTTAGGCCAAAAAGGACTGTCCAAGTTTCAAGTGCTCTGGATGTAAATTTGCACTCTTTCACTTATGAAGCATTGAAAGAGGCAACACTTGGATTCAGTGAAGAGTTAGGAAGGGGTTCATTTGGTACTGTGTACAAAGGCAACCTTAAATCAGGAGCTAATAATGATAACGTTGTTGCAGTGAAGAGGTTGGATAGATTGGCTCAAGAACGAGAGAAGGAGTTTAGGACAGAGTTGAGTGCCATTGGAAAAACATGCCACAAAAATTTGGTGAGATTAATTGGTTTTTGTGATGAGGGAGTTCATAGACTTCTAGTGTACGAGTTCATGAGCAATGGAACTCTTGCAGACATCCTCTTTGGAGAACTCAAACCCATTTGGAATCTAAGGGTTAACTTTGCTTTAGGAATTGCAAGAGGATTGCTTTATTTACATGAAGAGTGTGACGCTCCCATCATTCATTGTGATATAAAGCCTCAGAATATACTGATAAATGAACATTTCATACCAAAAATCTCAGACTTTGGGTTGGCCAAGTTGTTATATTCCAATCAAAGCCGAACTAATACAATGATAAGAGGAACAAGAGGATATGTGGCACCAGAATGGTTCAAGGCTGTTCCAGTGACTGCTAAAGTTGATGTTTATAGCTACGGGGTGATGTTGTTAGAGATAATTTGCTGCAGAAGAAATGTGATGATGGATATGGAAGAAGGGGAGGAAGAAAAGGCAGTGCTAACAGATTGGGCCTATGATTGTTATGCAGAAAGAAGAATAGATATTTTGGTAGAGAAAGATAAGGAAGCCATGGCTGATATAGGGAGGTTGAAGAAGTGGGTGATGATAGCGATTTGGTGTATTCAAGAGAAGCAAGAAGCAAGGCCAAGCATGAAGATCGTGATGCAAATGTTGGAAGGACTTGTTGAAGTTCCAAATCCTCCATTGCCTTCTTCCTTCTCCTCAATTATGATTTGATGATTCTCAGGCATTTCAATTTCAAACAAATTGTCACTTTTGTTCAACATATGGTTAGGTGTTGTTGTTTTGTATTTCCTTTTCTTATTTTTTATAGGACAAAATATATGTACATTTGTCTATATCCATTAGATCCAATTTTCCAATCAAATTTTGCCAGGTGTGATTTTTATTATTAATGACAGTTTAACCGAATTTTGAAAGTTTTTCCACATAATTTTTTGTCATTAGAAAAAAAAAATATCCATGAGCTAACTTTTGATTAGAAAATTAAACCTGATGGATTACCACTTGCATATTTAGAGCTTGAGGGTACTGCCATAACTTTTTTTTTTTTTTGGGGTGTTCTTTTTAGTGACTTCCTTTTTCTTTCAGTTTCGAATTTCATACGTAATTAGATTTCAATTTTTTTTTCCAGACATACTACGCATTACTAAATTTTAAATAATCATCTATTAATATTGTAGAAAACTACGTTGTTTACGAGCATATAAATTGTTTAATTTGGAGTTTCCTGTAAATTCACAGCAACCACTCTCATATAAATTTAAATAAGAAAAAAAAAAGGTTTTATTTTCATTCTAGAGTAACAGTTTAGAGTGTCCCGTACAGTCTGGAAATAAGGAGGTTTGAATGAATTGCTGCATGTTCAATCACATGTAATGAAGACAAAAATCCCTACAATTAAACATTATCTGTTAAGGATATGAAGCATGGATCTTACATTATTTCCTATTTGATTTTGATTCTATCCACAGATTATCTCTGTATCAACATCAATATATATATAAGGGATGAGTGTCTGAGGGTTGAAAAAGAAAAACTCTGAGAGTCAACGATCTCACATAAAAATGTAATGGATCGGTCCTTTCATAAGAACGAGAGAAGGAATGATCAAGAATGAGCTGAGTAGTTCTATTGGTAAAACATGCTACAGAAATTTGGTCAGGCTGATATGGAATTTTTACAAACATCATTTTCATACAACCCAAACTAATATGGAATTGAAGGGTTACCTTTGCTTTAGGAATTGAAAGTGGCTACTTAAGTTACTTGGAGAATGTGATATTCCATAACTCCATCGTTATGATATAAAACCTTAAAATATATTGAATTTTGGGCCAGTCAAGATGTTGAATTTTAATCAAAGTCTGAGATAAGAGGATTGAGGGCTATGTAGCACCGGAATACAGATTTTGGGAGAAAATGACAGATTTTTCTTGTAAACGACGAATATTGAACATGGATTTTTCTTTCTATGCTGTTCATAATGTATTGGTTGTCATTGTATATGTTCATTTTTGTCCGTTAGTCATTACGTGATTCATGGTTTTGTTAGCTTCCGAAAAATATGTGTGTTTAAAAGGACTGACTTCTTGCCTTTGACCCATTAATAAATCAAGAAAGAAAGAAATCCGGCAGTTTTGGCTGAGTATTTGCTTTTAGGTACTCCACATAGTTGACTTTTGTTTTTGAGATTAAAAAAATTAAATAAGTAGATTAATGATAATATATGTTATATATCATTAGTTTATAAATTACGCAAATTAGTTTGGGAAAAATGATTAATATAAATATTTTAAAGCAATTTATCTAACTTCTTTAATTCTTTTTAAAAATTAATTATATCTTATATTTAGAATCAGATCCATATACTCTTAAATATGTTGGTCTTTGTCAACGTTTCCCTTTTCTTTGAATTTTCCATCTCATTGTTATTAGTGTATCTGCCGTTTGTTCCACGCTGCAATATATTTTTTGACTTTTTTTTGTTCAGGTTATCTTTTCATGTTTGTTATTTTCTAAAATTTTAATATCATTTCAAATTATTTTCTCTGTAATAATCTAGGGGACGCGGTTTGATTATTTTGATAATGGCAATCTCCACTTAACTCAGATTGGCCAACGGAATTTCGTTACACCAATTATTTTGATGTTGGCACGAACTCTGTATGTGTGTCACAACTCACAACTAATCTTTAATTCATAAGGAAAGATTTACGTGGAGACATGAAGTGCAAATCACGTCATTAAAAATGTCAACCACACGCTTCCAGTGTAGTAATTAAATTTCCCACCCTACACCTCATTAGTTAAATTTTCTGTAGTGTGAAACTCGTTAAGAGTAGTAGTAAATGGCGTTATTTAAATGATAAATACATTTACAAATGTTGTTAACCAAATTACTAGTATAGTAAATTTTCCACACTCGCATCCAATTTGTTAAATTTTTCAAAGTATGGGGCTTGCCAAAAATAGTAGTAAATGACGTTATTTAAATGCTAAAATCCTTTGAAAATGTTGTGAATCAAAAAAAGTATAGTAAATGATTGAATACATTATCATCTTGTATCATGTATCATTTTGCGATATGTTAGCAAAGAGGTTCCTACCTCTTCACTTTGGCTTTAAAAATTCCATTCACTGGTGCTGGAGCTCCAATGGACTATCAGCAGTGGGGTGGCCACCGGTGCTAGACTTTTGACGGACAGGCAACTGTGTTTCTAGTGAGAGCATGGTTGATTCTTTTTCTTTTTTAAAATTTTTTTGTAAAAACACCCACATTTTATAATATTCCATTTTGGTGATTGAGTATTGATGAGAGATTTTATTTTTTATTGAATTCAATGACGTTGTGTGATTCATATAACTGATTTCACCTAGTAAGATAAGGCTTTTATGCTGTTATTGGTGATTGAGTATATTAATTTAGGATTTTGAAAATAAGGATAATATTTATAGAATTTTGAAATTCAAGTGGTATATTTTATAAGGATTTTCATTAAGAAGTTTCAAATTTTATATCTTGATAAGAAAAGGTTTTGAGGAAGCAAAGAGAAAAATACTACAAGTTACATTTAAACATTAATTACACTAATAACATTGATAAATAATCATTATTTATTCAACAAGTTACCCAACCAAAAATTGAAGAAGCAACATTTAGCACGCAATATAAGAGTCTGGATCCTCTCATCATCATCTTTCTATCAATCCCTCATCATCAGCAAATCCTGGCCGTTAAAATCTTGATTCAAGGGTCCAGAATGAATTTTAGAAAAATCGTACGCGGTTTTTTTTTAAAATCATTCTGGATCCTTGGATCAAAATTTCAATGGTCAAGATCAGTTTGTAAGAAATAATGAGAGGGTTGATAATGAGGAAATCCTCTTCCCGCAATATAATGGTATCACTATGGTCTACATACATTAATCGAAGAGTGATGCGCCCAATAATGAATCAAGAAGTAGTCAACAACTTTCTTAACAAGTAGCAATCAACTCAGCAATAATAGATTGATTCTTAGAAAATTACAAGGTTCGGACTTGAAGCATGGATCTTAGATCACCACGTAGGCCGTAGCTCATCTTATATCAACAATAATGAATGAGAAACGGTTTAACTTTTTCTATCTAAAAAACCAGAAAACAGTCTAATTTTCGGACCAATTTTGTTGTATGCCAAAAAAAATCCATGCAAGACTTTGTCAAACAGGGAATATTAAGCTGGCAGTCAAGTAATTAATTATATCATCAATAATATCCATTATACAACCTGAACCTCAAAATGTCACTCTTGTCAGGCTTTTTTATTTGAAAATTTTCCTCAGCATGACACTGTGCATTATATTTCATAGGGGTCTTCTAGTCAACGGAGTAATTAATTTGAATCCCTAACTGTTCTGACATTGTTTTCCAAACCCATTTTCCCAGACTTGAATTCTCCCAGTTCATGAGAAATGGGTTAAAGACAAATGGCAATTCAAATGCAGAACGCAAGGGAAAAAAAATGAATATCTAATTAAAGAATAATGATATAAAAATTAATTCACACAATAAAAAAAGAATGAGAGGAAATAGTTGTTTTAAGTATTTATTCTCATAAATTTTAGTATATGTTTAAAGTTTTTTTAGATACTTAATTTCATCAAAGTTTTTATTCATATTCCTAATACTTATAATATTATAATGAATTACTTAATATATGTAAATATTAATGGTATAACAATTAATAATATAATTAATTATTTTAAGCATGACATCTCTATTGAATTTTTATGAATATATGCATTGTCATGATTTTCTATAAATACATAAATTTTACATTTTGGCATCGTCACATGCATAAGTTCAATTTTTGTAGCTAGGAAGATCACATATTCCGAGCAAAAAATAGGAAGATCACATATTGAAAAAAAGGAACGTAGAATTTTTTTTTTTTTGCTCGAATAGAATATACCCCGTTAAGTACAATTGTAAATGATAATTTTAGGGTCATTAGCTATGCCAATAATAGTACACATACCGTATACAAAGCATGAACTGAGACCAATGTTCAGTACTTATGAATATACACATACGTGCGTATTTCTCTCCACTAGAGATTATTATACGATGACATTTCTATGTTGAAAAGATGACGAAGATCGACCATGTAAACCAATCCTTGTGTGGTCTTGGTCCTTGCATCTTCGTCTTCATCCCTTGTCTTACGTTTCTCTTCCCCATAAAGCCACCCTTCCTCGCTCTCTTCTCTCAACAAATCTGATTCTAAAGCTCACTCGCTTTTATCATATATGGCTATTTGCAATATCTTCTTCTTCTTGGCCCTTTTCTTGCTTCACTTTCATCATTTGACTTTTGGAAACGTTACTTTGAACACAGTACTCTCCACTAACGATCAAAATGCTCCATGGCTCTCCCCTTCCGGCGACTTCGCTTTCGGATTTCGCCGAATCGAGAACACAAATCTCTTTCTGCTTGCCATCTGGTTCAACGATATACCTAGCAAAACTATTGTATGGTATGCAAACATGCCAAATCCAGTAGTGCCAGCAGGATCGCGTGTTCAGCTCACACCAACAGGTCTCAATCTCACTAACCCCCAAGGTCAAGCCACGTGGACAACTGGGGAACTCCAAGGAGATGTGTCCTATGCTGAAATGCGTGACGATGGAAATTTTGTTTTGGCATCCTCAACTTCTTCCTATTTGTGGCAAAGTTTCAACAATCCCACTGATACACTGTTACCAAACCAAACTCTGCCTCTCGACGGCATGTTGTCTTCTCGCTTTTCACAAACGAATTACACAAAGGGAAGGTTTGAGCTTTATTTCAGTGGAGTCATATTGTTGTTAAGTCAGATTGCATGGCCAACCGAATTTCATTACAACCCATATTATGGAATTAATGCAACTTCAAATGACTCTGTTTCAGGACTAGTGTTTAATTCTTCAGGCAATATGTATATAGGTCAAAAAAGTGTATGGGACAACTTAGTTCTTGATGTTATAAGAAATTATTACAGGGCTACACTTGATTATTATGGGGTTTTTACATTGTATTCCCATCCAAAGGAATCCAATGAAGATCAAGTTTGGTCAATTGCAGGGCACGTTCCTGATGACATTTGTACTGCAATATTTAGTGATTTGGGTAGTGGTTCGTGTGGCTACAACAGCTACTGCTCTTGGGATGACAAGAACAAGAGGCCAACATGTACGTGTCCAAAAGGCTATTCTTTGGTAGATCCAAACGACAATTTTGGAGGATGCCAACCTGATTTCTCCTTTGGCTGTGGAGCCGATGATGCGCCATCACGAGAAAATCCACAAGACGTATATGACATGGACCTTTTGCAAGGTGTGTACTGGGCTCTTGGAGATTATGAGAGGTTGGCCAATTATTCCCAGGATGAATGTAAGCGATCTTGCTTGAATGATTGTAATTGTGCGGTTGCTATCTCTAACAACATACATAGGGAATGTTGGAAGAAAAGATTGCCCCTTTCTATGGGAAGATTCTCTGCAATTGACGGTGAAGCAACAGCGCACTTAAAGATTAGAATTCAATTACTGTCTAATCTTAATCATCCTTCTTGGAAAAACGAAGATCGGGTCCGACCCGCTTTGATTGGCTCGCTTATTGGGTCCCTTGTCATTGTTGCTCTATTGATAGGCACTTTTGTTTCCATCATTCTCTTGAAGCCAAAAAAGACCACTCATCGTGTTTCAAGTCTTGTCGAGACAAATATGCATTCTTTCTCATACGAAGCCCTGAAGGAGGCAACAAATGAGTTTAATGAAGAACTAGGAAGGGGTTCCTTTGGCATTGTGTACAAAGGCACCCTCAATTCAATGACCAATACTGTTATTGCAGTGAAAAGATTGGACAGGTTGGCTCAAGAACGAGAGAGGGAGTTTAGGAATGAGTTGAGAGCTATTGGGAACACATGCCACAAAAATCTGGTCCGATTGATTGGGTTCTGTGACGAGGGAGTTCATAGACTTCTGGTGTATGAGTTTATGAGCAATGGTACTCTCGCAGATATTCTCTTTGGAAAATTGAAACCCCATTGGAATATAAGGGTTAACTTTGCTTTGGGGATTGCAAAGGGATTGCTCTACTTACATGAAGAGTGTAACACCCATATTATTCATTGTGATATAAAACCTCAAAACATACTAATAGATGAACATTTGAGGGTAAAAATCTCAGATTTTGGACTGGCCAAGTTGTTGCATTTCAATCAAAGTCGAATCCATACAATGATAAGAGGAACGAGAGGGTATGTAGCACCAGAATGGTTCAAGAATGTTTCAGTGACAGCTAAGGTGGATGTGTATAGCTATGGTGTGATGCTGCTAGAGATAATTAGTTGCAGAAGAAGTGTGGAAAAGGATATTGGTGAAGTGGGTGAAGAAGTAGAAATACTGACAGATTGAGCTTATGATTGTTATATGGAGGGAAGAATAGATATTCTGGTAGAGAACGATGAGGAGGCCTTTGTTGACATGGGGAGGGTGAAGAAATGGGTGATGATAGCAATATGGTGTATTCAAGATGATCCAGAAATAAGGCCAAGCGTGAAGACAGTGATGCAAATGTTGGAAGGCCTTGTTGAAGTTCCAAGTCCTCCATCACCACCTTCGTCCTTCATCTCAACAGTTTGAGAGTCACAGCTATGGGATAGGAATCCTCTCATAAACATTACTGTGATGATCGAAAATAATCATGTAGGTTTTTTCTCGGGTTACTACTATCTTGGTTCTTTAAATTGACCCTCTTTTTAATTTTGGTCCCTCAAATTTTAAATAATTGGTTTTGATTCCTTTAAGAATAAAATGGTCTAAATTTTTATTAAGTTATACTAAACAATTTTTTGAATTAAATAAAATTTCAGGGATTAAAGATTATATTAACCTTTTTTTTCTTTCTATGTTGATCGTTTGTTTTATTTAAAGTGCATAATTTGTCTATATATAGTTATCCTTTTCGTCTATTTGATGTTCAGTAAAGTCTGCTAGAAAATAATTAAATAAAAAATTTCAAACATTTTTACCAGATAAAATCATCCTCCAATGAACGAAATAACATTTAGCTCTTTGAACTAATTAACATCAACTCTTGACAAATCAGAATAATATTCCCCATTTTTTGTTTCCTTGTTTTTTTGGTTTGTCAGCTGTGATTTACGCTGTTAAGCGAAGTCTTGCAATCAGGAGGTTCATATGAAAAGGCACTTCCCTTTTGACGGGAAAAAAAAAAAGGCACAGCCCTAATCTTTTTTTTTTTTTTTGGGGGGGGGGGGGGGGGGGGCTGATCACGCTGGATCATTATGTGTGAAAAAACACAATCTGAGGACATACACAACCGAAATGAGTAAAGAGTTCCTTCAATGCCAGGGACAACATCAAAGACTACTTAAAAATAGGTTCAACCAAGACAAGGGTTCCCTGTATTGAATGAAGATGGTGTGAACACTCTCTCCCAATACCATAACATCCTTGAATAAGATTTGTAATTCTTTGGCCAACTTCATGCCATTGTACCTATACATAAGCAAAATTCTCCAAAAAATCAACCAAAATCAAAGGTTTATCTAAAATATAACAATAACAATACATATTAAAACTTGACGGTTTTGTGCCTTTGTTTTCCTCTCCCGCCACTCATCTTCTGCATTCACTATATTCCTTATATAATCAAAGGTTATACTCATCTCTTTTGAAAATAACTTGTCTCATGCATTCCATTCTTTCTTCAAGCTATCTAACATGTTTAATTTTTCAGTTGTCTTCTCATATGATTTTCATGCTTTTTCATTAAATCCAGAAAAAATGTTCTTCCACCCTTGCTTCTTAAATGATGATCCTTACTGATGTTTCGTGTATATTTACTCAATGCATTCTTCAATGAAAATCCATGTGCAACTTACATCTGAAGTTGTTTTACCTTCGTCCGTGTTCATATTTCTATGTCAAAAATGAGCAAGTTAATACAAACACATATTATCATTTAAAAACGATAGCTAAATTTAATAATTAAAAAGAAATTGACAGGAGCATTGATATAATTAATTTGGATGCGGTATTCCCTCCGGTTCTAATTATAAGAGTTAGTTGACTTTTTTTTGGAGAGATTAAGGAAGCTAATTAAATTACTTTAATTTATTTTTTCTTCAAATTTATTAGTTTGACTAATAAACTAATATATAATATAAGAATATTTAACACATGAAAGGATTAAGTAACTTATTTAGCTTCCTTAATATCTCCAAAAAAAAGTTAACCAGTTTTATAATTAGGATCTGAGATAGTAATATACTAATATATAGGGTTGACTGATATCATCATTGTATGGACGGTCAAAATTATTTTTTAAACTTAAATCTACACATAAATACCTCATAGGAAGAAATTAAAGTATTACTCCCTCTGGTCTTTATTATAAGGCACCAACTATCTTTTCTCACAAACCAATAAAAGTAGTTAGAGTGAATAAAGTTATCCTAAAATCTAAATAATTTCCAATACTACCCCTACTAATTGCTTTAAACTCTAATATCTATTAATTATTACTTTTACCCACTATCTTTCTCAATTATGGATAGACATGGAAAAAAATAATTAATGCTCATTGGGAACAAGCAAATGCCTTATAAAAATGACCAAATAAACTTGCTAGTTGGTGCCTTATAATAAGGACTAGAGGGAATATCATTGTATTGACGGTCAAAATTATTTGTAAATTAACAAGTAAGTAATTGAATTAAAGTTGTCATTTTTACTTAAAAAAATTTAACCATACATAACCAAGAATATTATATTCAGAACAATCAGAAACCATAGATTCCCTAGAGTAAATTATGAACAAGCAGAACCAAATCTTGTCATCTTGCTTCTAAAATTTAGATCGTGCCCGTTTAAAAAAGACAGAGAATAATTACAACAACAAAAACCATCAGAACATACCTTGATAAAATTATGAACAAGCAGCACCAAAAGTGCCTATCATCTTCCTTCGAAAATTAACAACATGCCCTGTTCAGAACAAACATAGAAATAGTATTCGACCCGGTGATGATGAAGCTTGATCTCGCCGGTGACAAAAGGGATTTTTTTTCCCCAATCACAAGTCCAGGTCACTTATTATAAGAAAAATGACGAAAAAATACCATATGAATTTGCAAAACCCCTAGAAGTCCATTGAATTTGTAAAAAAGCTGAGAAGTAGCAATGACCTATGAGAGATATGCAAATTCGAGTGAAATGACATTTTTGCCCTTAGTTTTAAATAAATAAAAAGAAAAAGAAAAAACCCCACCCCCCACCGCTGGCCACCCACCACCGCCGTGGGGTGGCCGGCAGTGGGTGGCCGGCGATGGGGGGTTGGTTTTATCTTTTTTTTTTATTTATTTAAAACTAAGGGCAAAAAGGTAATTTCACCTCAATTTGCATATCCCTCATAAGTTTTTAGTACTTCTCAGTCTTTTTACAAATTCAATAGACTTCTGAGGGTTTTGCAAATTCAAACGGTATTTATTTGGAAATTTCCCCTTATTATATCATGCCAGCTCTCCAGATCATGGTTCTTAAAATATCGATTTATCACTCCGATTTTACATTTTTACGAATTTTTTTCCATTAAAATGATTTTACTAATTTTCCAAACGCTTTTAAGTTTTTATAATTTTTTTTACGAATTTGCTACATTACGATTTTAAGTTTTACGATTTTTCACTCTCCTTCTATTTTCAGGTAAAATCTACGTTTTCACAACCATACTCCAGATAAGCAAAACGTAACACTGTTAAAGAGCTGAACAAGCAATCAGCGCCGGTGATGATAAAGTTCGAATTTTCTCGTAAAACCTCGATCTCACCGGTGCCTGAGGCAAACGACCGTGTTTAGAGAGAAACAAGCTGAAATCGGTGTCGGTGATGATGAAAACAGAAATCGGCGATTTTTTAAAGGCAGAAGGGTAAAAAAAATATTGGTTCAAACACCCACATTGAAATCCGAATCACAAAAGGTGAAATCAGCGACTGTGATAATGAAGAGAGGAACAACTTACGCTTCCGCGATGGTGGTTGGCTTCTGGTGCAGGGACTGATGAACGACGGGCCGGGAGGACGCACACACTGAAGATCTGGTGACCTAAAATTTTTCCGTTACTACAACAGATACGGCCACCACAAATCACGACTCCCACGAATGGATCTGCCCAACAAACACCGATGAGTTTCAGGATCAGAGAAGGAGAGCCGACACCACACAACTTGAAATGACAGAGATCATAAAACAAGCACCTCTTATTGGCGAACCACGGACGGACAACGACGCCAAGTTTCAACGGCGACTCAAGGCTCCCTTAGTGCATGCAAGAGATGAGACCGGCTCCAAGGACCAGACTTTTTTTTTTGGTTGTTGAAACTCTGGGACACGGTATATCACAAGAAAGGACGCCATAGAGGTGTGGGAATTTAACATCCCATCCAATGTTGCAACGGTTGCCTTAACACTCCTTCAGAAGTTGCAGTTTTCGGCTTCTCATTGGATAAACTGAGCTTTTTTTCTAGGGTCAAGGTGCAGATTTGCCAACCAACTATTACCTGAGGAGCGTCTAGCACAAATAACTATTGAAGGAACCAAAATTGCCAATCAACAATTAAAAAGTGAAAAAAAAACACAATTTGAAGCAAATTCGCCAACGAACTATTACCCCGTCACTGTCTTGGTGTCTCTGTCTTCCATTGACTGTCACAGTGTCAGCAACGTTGGTATTTCCAAAGCTTTTATTGTTACTAGGTGTTCCACTCACCTTCTTGAACTCATCCAGTAGTCCACAACGTTCGACTAGCACGCACCTTGCACCTTGGTTCCATGCCTCCGATGCCACAAGCAGCAATCGCTGCTGCCACAATGCCTGCTCCCATGGATCCCATCTCTGTTGGTGTTTTCCTTTTCCAATAAGAAGGCTTAACCGCTCTTTTTTCTAACGTTTCCGCCGCCGTCCTACGCCAGTATCTCATATTTTAACTTAATTGTAATAGTTGTTTTTTCACTTTTAATAGTTATTTGGTGTTTTTTTCACTTTTTAATTGTTGATTGGTAATTTTGGTCCCCTCAATAGTTATTTGTGCCAGACGCTCCTCGGGTAATAGTTGGTTGGCAAATCTGCACATTCATCCTTTTTTCTAAACTCACTGGATATTCCCAAACATGTACTAAATGGCTAGATTGCCATGTAATTTAAATCCACTACAGTTTTAATATTCCCATGTAATTTAAATCCACGACAATTTTAATTTTTTAAACATTATACGTCATAGGATAAATAACATATAAATTAACTTACCAAATCCAGTCCATAAAAAAAGACCTTGTTACGGACCGGCCTAAAGGCCCAAGTCCACGGTACAGCCTAGCAGAACCAGGAAGCATAATTGACACGTCAGGAGGGAAGACCCGGTATCTTAACTAGACACAATCTATCCACGGTACATATAAATTAACTCACCAGATGCAGTCCATAAAAAAGACCTTGTTACGGACCGCCCAAAGACCCAAGTCCATGGTACAGCCCAGCAGAACCAGGAAGCATAATTGACACGTCAGGAGTGAAGACCCGGTATCTCAACTAGACACAATCTATCCATATTGAGATCCCGAGATACTCGCCTCGGATTTCTCTCACCCCGGATATCTAGCACCACAGATATCTCTCAAGGGCGGGATATCTGCCCGGACACCTCTATAAATGCAGAGGTCGACTAACCAGGTGCACACGTTCTAACTTATGCTCACTTTACCTTCTGTCACATAGAGCACACACACCACCCCTGGCTAAGTGCCTCCAAGTTTACTCCAAACTAAGTGGACTTTGATCCCTTCAAAAGGTACATAGGCTCTAAGCTTGACACCTAGTCAAGTCCAATCAGTCCTATTCTCAGAACAGAACATTGGCGCCGACCGTGGGGATCCATAAATTTCTATCCCCGTGACCACTGATGGCAAACACCAGAAGCCACAGCAGAAATCCACCGCCGTAGGCTGACAGAGATCCCCCGCCAAACCAACCTCAAGCCGGGCCAAGTCAGCCGCAGTTTCAATGCCAACCACGACAAGAAAATACCCCAGAGGGTCATGTCACTGACACTGCAACCTCCCCTCCCACTGACGATCAACCATTGTTTGAAGACGAGAAGGAGACTCCGGCCCCGACGCTTTGGCGATAGAAGCCGACATCCGCATCCTTCGGAGAACGCAAGAATCCCTGCTTCAGAGATTTGAAAGCAAGGAAAAACGGGATCACCTGCAACGATAGGCAAACTTCCAAGCTTTCAATCAAATGATAAAGGAAAAGCTCGAACGCTACTTCTGACGCGGTAACCGGAGAGAGTCCCGGAGAGGAAGAGAAAAAGTTATAACGGATAGTAGCAGTTCGTCAAGTAGCCCGGAACTGAGGTCAAGACGCGAAAGCACCGGCAAATTGAACAGGAGGACGAGTGCGGGTGTAGACCACCTACCGCCTTCAGAACACCGAGATGGTAGTGAAGGCCGAGATGACGACGAAGATCGCAATGACTATGACAGCAGGGAGGAGCGAGATGCAGAAGAACACCGGGAGGTAAATAGAGCCCCCCGAACACATGGTTCACCCCAGGAATATAGGATGAAGTACCTGACGGGATCCGGCAGGACCCCATTCTCAAGGGCCACGACGACAGCTCCTTACCCAAAAAATTTCGATCTAGCCGACCTTCCAAAGTACGACGGGACCCAGAATCCACGCAACCACCTGGAGATTTTCAAGAAGTTGATGTAGGTCCGGGCAATCGACAGCCAGGTCATTATGCGCCTCTTCTCGGCTACTTTGACCGGACCGGCGCATAAATGGCTGAGCTCTTTGCCTGACCATTCCATTCGGAGTTTTGAAGACCTGGGACGCAAGTTTGAGTTGCACTTCTTCACTAGCAAGAAGCAGCTGAAGTCTCAATTCACACTGAGCAAGGTGAAACAGAAACAGGGTGAGACGCTGCAAAAGTACTTGGATCGATTCAGAGAAGTGGCAATGCAAGTACGATCTCTAACCGAAGAAGTCCATGTACACTGCCTGGTCAATGGATTAGACCCATCATCACGCCTAGCCAGGAACTTATGCAAGAATCGGGTATACACTTTGACCAAACTCTACACCCAGGCAAAGTAGTATCTGGATGTTGAACAAATAGAGATTGCTAACGCGGACAAATCTGAGAAGGTGAGGAATACCTCACCCGACTCAGGGAAGCGCACAAGCAAGCAAAAGATCGAGTCTCGAAGGCGCAACAGAGACAGTTGACCCAGGTTAGAGAAATCGGATAACAAGGCAAAGTACGACAACTACACCCCATTGAATGTCTCACGGTCGCAGTTGTGGAAAGAGGTGGCTTAGATTGAGATAAAGAAAGTTGGAAAACCTAGGCCGCTCAGAGGCCGATCCTGTAACACCCCTTGATATATCAATTATTATCAGAGTTGTAGCGCACAGCCTAATGAGCATAGTCATTCTAGCATAGTAATACTGATATTAAATTCTGATTACATAACAAAATCCACATAGAGCTATACAAATAAATTTCTAGTCTCTAAAATAGGCTAATAAAAATAACCTATAGCATTTCTCGGTCCGTCCCAGCATCACTATTCAACAGTGAGTACCGCCTTGCCTTGTGAGCCACGCTCTCTAAACTGAACAATCCACAGGTAGCAACAAATACTGGGACCCCGAAGGTTCCCAGAGTAACATGTTAATCTTACATTCTAAGCATAGATCAGTATATGACAGATAACCATCACATATACATTCAGCACATACAGCACAAACAATTCATACAGTACATATTTATACATATTGAATGGTACATACAATCATATAAAGACATACAAAGAATGCAAGATTAGAGTTACTACCTGATAGCCTTTCCAAATCCTGATCCGGTTCTCTATCCTCTGGTCATCTCAGATAAATACCGAATCCAAATTTCATGGTCAAAGGAAATCATTTGTTTAGACAAAACATTGCATGAACATGACCTCCTCACTGAATTTCCAGAAATAGCGATGTTGTACATGTTGACCGATGCTTCTCAAATGATCTCTCCTTCTCGGCTCTCACTCTCATCCGAGCTCCCTTCCTCTCCTGCACTCACCTCCCTCTCTCTTTCCATTCTCATTCTCTCTCTTTCTCTTTTCGGTGACAGAACAAAAAAAGAATGGAAGGAGTGCACTACATTTTCTCCCGTAAATGTATAAGAGGGAGTGAATGATTATTTGAGGAAATAATAGGTGTGCATGTGAATGGGAGAGGGGCCAGCAGAATGAGAAAATGAGTGGAGTTGTTAGATGATAGTGGGAGACAATTTGGCTACTAGTGAATGCATTATCCGAAATGAAAAATAAGAGCAATTGTGTTGTAGACTTTCTCTTCTTTCATTCACGGGAGAGAGCATGATTATTAAAGGAGAATTGCATGATAAGAAAGGTGGAATAATAAAGAAAAAGAATAGGTACACGGCTGTCCCACATGTCTCTCTATTGCTCTAAACAATATTAGAGATAAGAGATGCATACGTGTGCTACCTTACTCCCAATAAAATAATAATAATGAACATATTTGCCCTTATCATCTTGCATTCACCGGAGAAAGAAGGACTAATAATGAATATGTATGAAATAATACTAAAGGTAATGAGTGGAAGACAAAGTAGGTATTAATTTGACATTACAAAGATTTCCTTCTAGTCCTACAATAATAAGCAGCGGATGACACACACATATTGCTTCCATACTCAATTCCTCATGGGACCTCTACATTATTGATTGAGTCAATAAATCTGACTAAAATAGTGCAGTGGAGATCTTATCAATATTCACAAGGTTCTAATTCAACCTTAATCCACAATTTTACCGTATTTATTTTAATATTCATAGATGCAACTCTTGGCTCTTATTGTTCCTAAATTTGTCACTTCCAAAAACAGGGCCTAATAGTCTTCCAAAAATAGACTAATGTTTAAGACTTTAGGTCCAAAATTCGGGATATTACATTTCTCCCCCTGTTCAATAAATTTCGTCCTCGAAATTTGAACATTTATACCTCAGGGAAATCATTCTAGACTTTCAATCTATCCTTTTCTATGTATGCTTACTTGCACACAACATTTTTTTTTAATCAACTTATACCCAAGTGTAGTATTCAATCACAAGTCTTACTGATTCAATGTTACCGTACTAGGCAACAAACACAAGTCTTACAGCCAAAAGACATCGCCCTTATGCAAAGTTGCATACTGGGTTTTACATCCTCGAGTCTCAACTCGTCTATCTTGTGTCTGAGCTTCTTCAATTAACGCTTACAGACTACTTTCTCTTTCTCAGCTCCATAACTGACTTGTACTATCTGACCTAGTTGGTTCAGATCTCAAGACCATTCTAACAGTTTCTGTTCCGGTATTATTACAAATACCAACTGCACCGCTTTAATTTCAACACATCAGTAATGTTAATTACATCACTGCTTTTCATTTATCCATGTTGTCTCAAATTCAAATTTTCACACTTTGAAAATCTTTGTGGTTGCAAAACATTTCATAATTCACACTATACCAAAAAGTAATAGTGCTATCACATTTTCAAACTTCGTCGCTACCAGATCAAATATTCATGTAAACACATTTACTGCCGGATTGGTTTCAGAAAACATTTACTACCGGCACACACTTTTGAGCGGGATAACTTATTTCAAAAAGTTTTCACAATCGAGAGCACATGGCACCATTTCAACCTTTCAGTACAGCGACACATCCCAATCCTTTCATACGCAAACCACTGAAGTGGTGACATACCTGTCGGTCAATGTGGGAGAGTTTCCATCCACAAGAGACCCAGTGTCCGCACTGGCACAAATAACGGGTCACCCACCGGAATCCCATACCCGGGACAAGAACCATAATTCAGGAACCTTACTCCAAACGCCTGCGTGGGTACTGACCAGACAAGGTAAAACACACGCCCTTATAAGGCGAAACTACTCGGATTGGGAACATACACTGCTGGTGAGAGTGTCAGCTCTACAAACTAATCCCCTCAAAAGAATTTTCAACAATGGCCAGCGATTTTAAAATTTTTCAAATTCATCTAGCAAGACCCAGCAAACCTTGTACATCTACAACAGTTTCTGGCCCCTTCCAGTTCTGTACTGCATCTACCACAACAAAGTTGAAAACTCAGTTTCAAATTCTGGGTTCTAACAAAACCCCCTTTTATGAGACAACACATTTCACAAACAGACCATTCAAACTGGTCTCAAATTCGGTTGAAAAATATTTCATTCAAATACTTTATTTTCAAAAATTCACAAATTCGAAAATTCAATTCCGCAAATCCACAAATACTGCAGGTGCATTGGTAAATACAAAATTCAATTTTCAACATAACCAGGAACAGACAACTATTATAGAAGGTCATCAATTCTACATTTCAAATTTCCATTCGTGGCTACTCAAGCCATTCATAGGACATTTAGTCCATTCTATTCTTATCGTGTTCACCACGATTCCGCTGCGCACTCTGATTGGTTAGAATTCTCCATTGGTGGCTTTCATACACATTGGTACCACATTCTAACACCTTAAAGAATCCATCCACCACCAACAACCCTACGGTTATTTGTCCCAATCATAAGAAATAACCTGTAGTTACCAAGGTGCTAGCTATCACTCGGTTTCACCAAGGAACTACTTCTTAATTACACACTCTAAGGGAATATTCGATAATCAAGATCTTTCCCTTAAGATAGAACAGTAGCTTACAACCTCGAAATACCTCATCATATATATAGGTACCATATTCTAGTATCTCAATTTAATCAAATCATTTTGTACCATACTCTAGTACCACAATTCATTTAGATCAAGTCAAGTGCCTAAAGAATCACTCAACTATTTCCTGATTCTTAGGTCATGATTCGATTTGGGAGCACCCTCTAGATGCCCAATTAGTTTTTAGGTTCTTTAACCTAATTCTGAAACCTTACTCATACCCCGTAAAACATGATAAAATCATCATGATTTATAGCTTATATTATTCATGAACTATCCTCAAATAAATAATCCCCAAATAACTTTCCTCGAATTCATAATTCAATCTGCAAAATTTCAATACTAGCTTGGCTGAGAAATTATACTTTTGATATAAGCACTATTTCAGCTTAGATCAGATTCAAGCCTATCCATATTCATTCTATCATTTACGTGGCATCACTTAAGAACACCATATTTCATATCCCAAGGTATGCAAACCTTAAACCAGGAGATTTCAAATTCCTATTCACCCACCCTGGGGTGAACCTCACCTGCTTACTCTTAATCACAGAGTTCCATTAGAATCCAGGTCATGGACCAACTTGGCATAAAATTCTTCGGAGCTCATATATTATTATTTTTAAACTGGTATATTTCACAAACGCTCCATTTCATTTTCTATAATTCAACCTCTTCCCTTGTACTAGCATACCAACTAGTGATCAGGGAAAGTTCTATTTTCTGGGTTTGTCTATCACCCTTATTCTACTAATCCTGGTACCAATCAGGATTATCCAAATATCAACATAGATACTATTCACATCATAAATCAAGAGATTTCAAATTCTTACAATACTACTCAGGGTTTACCTTGCCTGAAATTCCTCTCGCCTAAGCAAGCTTAACCTCAAACTTTCAATAAAATCTGGGGATCTAAATCACAATCTAACTCAACATCAAGAGCCCTAGAGTTAGCAACAGTATTCCTTTTTCCGTGCTATTTCGTTTGTTTATGTAATCCAATATCAGTATACTCTTCCAAAAATGCCAGAACCTTTGCTCTGATACCATAAATTGTAACACCCCTTGATATATCAATTATTATCAGAGTTGTAGCGCACAGCCTAATGAACATAGTCATTCTAGCATAGTAATACTGATATTAAATTCTGATTACATAACAAAATCCACATAGAGCTATACAAATAAATTTCTAGTCTCTAAAATAGGCTAATAAAAATAACCTATAGCATTTCTCGGTCCGTCCCAGCATCACTATTCAACAGTGAGTACCGCCTTGCCTTGTGAGCCACGCTCTCTAAACTGAACAATCCACAGGTAGCAACAAATACTGGGACCCCGAAGGTTCCCAGAGTAACATGTTAATCTTACATTCTAAGCATAGATCAGTATATGACAGATAACCATCACATATACATTCAGCACATACAGCACAAACAATTCATACAGTACATATTTATACATATTGAATGGTACATACAATCATATAAAGACATACAAAGAATGTAAGATTAGAGTTACTACCTGATAGCCTTTCCAAATCCTGATCCGGTTCTCTATCCTCTGGTCATCTCAGATAAATACCGAATCCAAATTTCATGGTCAAAGGAAATCATTTGTTTAGACAAAACATTGCATGAACATGACCTCCTCACTGAATTTCCAGAAATAGCGATGTTGTACATGTTGACCGATGCTTCTCAAATGATCTCTCCTTCTCGGCTCTCACTCTCATCCGAGCTCCCTTCCTCTCCTGCACTCACCTCCCTCTCTCTTTCCATTCTCATTCTCTCTCTTTCTCTTTTCGGTGACAGAACAAAAAAAGAATGGAAGGAGTGCACTACATTTTCTCCCGTAAATGTATAAGAGGGAGTGAATGATTATTTGAGGAAATAATAGGTGTGCATGTGAATGGGAGAGGGGCCAGCAGAATGAGAAAATGAGTGGAGTTGTTAGATGATAGTGGGAGACAATTTGGCTACTAGTGAATGCATTATCCGAAATGAAAAATAAGAGCAATTGTGTTGTAGACTTTCTCTTCTTTCATTCACGGGAGAGAGCATGATTATTAAAGGAGAATTGCATGATAAGAAAGGTGGAATAATAAAGAAAAAGAATAGGTACACGGCTGTCCCACATGTCTCTCTATTGCTCTAAACAATATTAGAGATAAGAGATGCATACGTGTGCTACCTTACTCCCAATAAAATAATAATAATGAACATATTTGCCCTTATCATCTTGCATTCACCGGAGAAAGAAGGACTAATAATGAATATGTATGAAATAATACTAAAGGTAATGAGTGGAAGACAAAGTAGGTATTAATTTGACATTACAAAGATTTCCTTCTAGTCCTACAATAATAAGCAGCGGATGACACACACATATTGCTTCCATACTCAATTCCTCATGGGACCTCTACATTATTGATTGAGTCAATAAATCTGACTAAAATAGTGCAGTGGAGATCTTATCAATATTCACAAGGTTCTAATTCAACCTTAATCCACAATTTTACCGTATTTATTTTAATATTCATAGATGCAACTCTTGGCTCTTATTGTTCCTAAATTTGTCACTTCCAAAAACAGGGCCTAATAGTCTTCCAAAAATAGACTAATGTTTAAGACTTTAGGTCCAAAATTCGGGATATTACAGATCCAGTACAGATAGATCAAAATTCTGTACGTTCCACGACTGCCCAGACACACTACTGATGAATGCTATGACCTCCGGGACGCTATTGAAAAATTCGTAAGAGAGGGGAAACTACGTCAGTATGTGATCAAAACCTAGGGGAAATCAAGCGGCAAGCGCAATTATAGTGGCCGCAGCAGGAGTCCGGCCACGGACACACGGAAACCAGAGAAGAAGCGAAAGTCAGGCTCTGACGATAAATTTCCTGAGGTTGAATTTCAGTGCAATGTCGTCAGTGGGGGTTTTGGTGGAGGTGGAGATACGGTAAGCCAGCGAAAGAAGTACCTACGAGAGGTTTTGACGGTAAGGGACCTCCCAAAGTTCAAGGACGATCCGACAAAGCCAAAACCACCTCCATTGGTTTTCACCAATGAGGAGCTAAAAGACGTCATCCTTGGCCACCTGGACGGACTGGTCATAACTGGAACCCTGGTTAATTGCCAAGTAAAACGGATCTTTGTGGATGTAGGGAGTTCCGCCGACATCATAAGCTGGGATGCGTATAAAAGGATGCACCTCGACGTTGAAGACCTGAAGCCGTGCAAGACGACCTTGGTCGGGTTCAATGGAGAGCGTTCTTTTCCGAAAGGTTATATCGATCTTAGATTGACACTTGGAACGAAGGACGCATTTAAGACAGAGCGTGTGAGGTTCATTGTGGCCGACTTCTGCTCCCCTTACAATGTTATCCTTGGCCGACCGACCATTCACAGCTGGGACATGCTGGTGTCCACCAAACATTAGAAACTGAAGATGATCAACGATAAGAATCAGGTGGTTGAAGTGTCTAAAGACCAGAAGGAGTCGCGGAGGTGTTACTTTGAAGCACTCCGGGTCGAGGAAGGGGGACCCGCATCCTCGCCTCGGCTCGAACGTAATGAAGGAATGACCGAGGTCGAGGACGATAGGCAGTCCCGGCGTCCGGTCAATATGGTGGAATTAGATCTCCGAGAACTAGAGAATCCACACCCGGAGCTGGAAGGAGAGCTCGAGGAACTGACCCTGGGGGCGGATCCCACCAAGACAACTAAAATCGGTGGAGATATGGCTGAAGACTTGAAAGAACAACTGATCCAGTTTTTAAGACAGAATCAGGATGTCTTCGCTTGGACGTCGGTCGAAATACTCGGAATGGACCCGCACTTTTATTGCCCACAAACTTGGCATATGGCCGGGGTTGAAGCCAGTTGCGCAGAAAAAGAGGAATATCACGGACAACAGGCAGCAAGCCCTCGAAAGTCACGTAGAAGAGCTCTTAGCGGCCGGCTTCATTAGAAAAGTACAGTATACGACCTGGCTCTCTAATGTGGTCATGGTACTCAAACCAAGCGGCAAGTAGAGAGTGTACGTTGACTACACCAATTTGAATAAAGCATGCTCGAAGGATTCCTACCCGATGCCGAACATTGATCGGCTCGTTGATAACTCGGTCGGGTACCAACTGCTTTCCTTCATGGACGCCTACTCCGGATACAATCAGATCGCCATGCACCCGGACGACCAGGAGAAGACCGCCTTCATGACTGATAAGGCGAATTATTGTTACAATGTCATACCTTTTGGGTTGAAGAATGCCGGAGCCACCTATCAACGCACGATGAATCGGGATTTTGAAGACCAGATTAGCTGCAATATATAAGTTTACATTGATGACATGATCGTGAAGTCGAAGATACCAGAGGATCATATCTGGGACCTGGAACAGATATTTGAAAAACTAAGAAGACATCGAATCAGGTTGAACCCGGCCAAATGTGCCTTTGGAGTTCCTATCGGGAAATTCTTGGGTTTTATGTTGACAAATCAAGGAATTGAGGCAAACTCGGACAAGTGCAAGGCCGTCCTAGAGATGCAACCCACGAGGACGAAGAAGGAGGTTCAACAATTGACGGGCCGCTTGGCCGCCCTAACAAGGTTCTTGCCCAGGTCGGCAGAAAAAGCACTGCCGTTTTTTAAGTTATTGAAGAAGGAAACACATGGAGGCTGGAATTTGGACTGTGAGGCAGCATTTGAAGAAATTAAACGGTGTTTGGCAACCCCTCCGGTGCTCACAAACCCAGAGCAAAGGGAGACCTTGTTCTTGTACTTGTCAATCGGGGACGAGGCCATAAGTGCCGCTCTGGTGAGAGAAATCGAGGCTGATCAGGTGCCTATTTACTTCGTGAGTAAGGTTTTACAAAGCTCCGAGCTCCGGTACCAAAAGCTGGAGAAAGTGGCTTTCACCTACTAACGGCAGCAAGACGACTGCGACCATACTTCCAAGGACACCGGATTGTAGTCCGGACCAGCCAGTCAATACGACAGAGTCTGCACAAACCTGACTTGGCAGGAAGAATGATGAACTGGGCTATTGAGTTGTCCAAGTTTGACATTACGTTTGAAGCCCGACATGCGATCAAGTCACAGGCTTTGGCGGATTTCATTAGAGAGTTGACTTTGGCAGTAACAAATGACGAAATCTGGAAGGTGTATGTAGACGGATCTTCTAATGCAAAGGGCAGCGGTGCAGGAGTCATCGTCGAAAGCCTACAGGGGGTCGCCACCGAACATTCCCTCCAATTGAAGTTCCCGACCTCTAACAACCAAGCCGAGTACGAGGCCCTCTTGGCCGGGCTGCTCCAAGCCAAGGATAATGGGGCGTTACGAGTCAAGGTATTCACCGACTCACAGCTTGTGGCCGCACAAATTGATGGGAGCTACCAAGCAAAGGGACCTCTATTGGCTAAGTATCTAAATAAAGCGAAAGAAGTCATGGCTGAATTTGACGAAGTAGTGGTCACACATATCCCGAGAAAAGAATACAAGGGTCTACATCCTTTCTAAATTAACAAGCACCAAAGGTCCGGACAGTCATAGGACCGTCATTCAGCAGAATCTGGCCGAACCCAGCTGCGTGATGGCCATCACGACAGCCACCGACTGGAGGAAGCCGATTGAAGATTACCTAGAAAGGGGCATCATCCCAATCGATTCCGCAAAAGCAAAAAAGCTGATTAGGGAGGCCGCCATCTACACCATGGTCGATGATCAGCTTTACAGAAAGGGATTGCATTACCCAATGATGCGATGCCTAAGTGAGTCCGAAGCGAAGTACATGTTGGTCGAGCTACACGAAGGAAGCAACGGCCATCACATGGGGGGCAAGGCTTTTGCTAGGAAGGCGTTACGCGCCGGTTATTACTGGCCGACCATAAAGCATGACGTTATGGAAACGGCCAAAAGGTGCGACAGTTGCCAGAAACACGCCAAGATTATATGGCCGGCTCCAACTGAGTTGAAGGGTATGCCAGCCCCCTAGCCCTTCTACAAATAGGGCATGGACGTCCTCGGACCCTTCAGACCGGAACGAGGATAGTTTAGATGGCTCATCGTCGCTGTTGATTATTTCACCAAATGGATCGAAGCGGAGCCATTGACTACGATAACCTCGGCCAGAATAATGAGGTTCTTTCGCCATAACATCGTCTCTCCATTTGGGATACCATCCGAAGTCGTTACGGATAATGGGACCCAGTTCATGGACCATACATTCCAGGCCTTAATGTCCAACTTAGACATTAAGCAACATTTCTCCTCTGTTGTGCAACCACAGTCCAACGGTCAGGCCGAGTCAGCCAACAAAATCATCCTGGACGGACTAAAGAAACACATGTTAAAGGCCGACACCAACTGGACTGAAAGCTTCACAGCGTGCCATGGGGATACAGGACGAGCGTGTAGACTTCGACCTAAGAAACCCTATTCCGGTTGACCTACGGCTGTGAAACAATGCTCCCGGTCGAAATTGGACAGCCATCATGGAGAAAGATAAGAGTCGGATAGGAGGGACTGGTGTCAAATGACGACGCTTTGAAAACGGATCTGGATCTCATTGACGAGATCCGAGTTACAGCGCATTGTCGAGAACTGGCCACCAAGTAACTCCTGGCGGCAAAGTATAATCGGAAGGTTTGGCCACGGTCCTTTAACCGAGGGAACCTAGTGCTCCGACGAGCCGACAATGGCAATAAGAATGCCCAGGACGGAAAGCTAGCGGCAAATTGAGAAGGTCGCTACCGGATCAAGGAAAGACTTAACGGAGTAGCTTATGTTCTCAAAACCCTGCCAAGGAAGCCGGTTAAGAGAACATGGAACGCCGACAAACTAAGGATCTATTACAGCTAGATCTCGGCTCGGCCCAGCAAACACCAACATTATTCTTTGGTTACTTCTTTAATTTTTGATTTGAGTTGTCATTTATTTTACTTTGAATTATGACCATTTCTAAAGCTCTTTGGAGCTGTTTTTATTAATGAAGGATCCCACCATAGAGATTCATCAATGTGCACAAATACCTGCTTAAGCATGAAATCGAGGCCATTAAGCCCAGTCAAATATTCGAAACCGAGGCCATTAAGCCTGGTCCAAAAAATGACTCCGAGGTCGTGTACCCGGTTGCTAACAAAAACATCCAGATGTATGAAACCAGCCGTTGTACTCCGACGTGCATTGGTTAGAGCTCGGCAAAAGCGCCATACGTGGCGTTCGCGAAATTGACGCGTTAACGCTCGCCCGATCTAAGTCAGCGGACTGTCATTCCGACCCTGATCAGGTCAAAATGTTTGATTAGAGGTAAGTGAAACCTCGGTTGAACATGTGGTAGTCTCGCCCTTATTTCGGTTACATTAATCCGACTATTCAAAGTTGGAACGAGGTAGTGCGGTTAAAGTGAACACCCTCAGAGGTTGAAAACACAAAACCCTGCCTATCCTCCCACACGTAAGTGCTGGTCGAGTAAAATGATTCGTATTTACTAAAGTCAATAAATTTCTAAACTAAGTTTGGAATTTGTAAAATAGGCAAGAAGATGGTAAAAATAAATCATTCATTGTCATTATTTACATAACGTCACAAACACCGGAAATATCCAAGATGAAAAGGCACAGACACCTATACAACCAAAGTACAAAAACAAGGGACTAGCTGGACGGCCCGACCTCTAGACCCCCTTCCTCGGCCTCATCCACCTTCACCAATTCCTCGCCATCAATTAGGGACCCAGCAGCTAGAGGGGATTGGTACGGAATAAGGACTCCGTCCTCCACAAAGGCACGGAAATCATACCCATCCACGTTCAGTTTCACGCCGGGATTCAGCAAGCGGAGTTGGGCCAGAGCCTCGTCAAAGCAGTCCTTGGCGGTCTACATCAATGCCTCAGTTGTCACTTGATGTGCCGCCTACTCAACGGCGAGAGCCTCCTTGGTAGAATCAAGGTCGGAGGACAGAGAAGCCCGTTGCTTCTGAAGGGCCTTCACAGCATCCAGGCTCTCACCCAATGCTTTCTGAGCCCGGATGCATTCAGTAACAGTCCTCTCCGCCCCTTCCCGGGAAAGTCAGAGATCCTCCCCCGTCTTCACAGCGGCGACCTTGGCAGCATCCTGCTCAGCCCAAGCCGCGTCCCTCTCCTCCACTAAAATCTCAGCCTTCTCAGCCTTAGCCTTAGCCACGGCCAGAGCCTTCTTCATCTCCTCCTCCGATACTCTTAGCCGTCTATTGTCCGCGTCAGCTAAGGCATACTTTTCCTTCACCAGAACAAGGGCTTGAAGGAACCCAACGGATCGGCACAAGTGTCGTTGGGCCGCATGCACCTCATCCATTCCAGGCGGAGACAGCGACCGACTCTCCATGAAGTGCTGGGGAGGAAGGAATGCGGCGTCTACTTCAGGGGCCACCCCCTTCTCCCAGATGAAGCCGCGTGGGAGTACTGATGAAGGCCCAGACGGCAGAAGAGGCAGAGGCAGCGGGAGCACCGAAGCCGATGGAGCACTTGGAATATCCACAAGCACAGTTTCCTCCACGGACACAACGACCTGTTTTCCCTTTAAGGCCTAGGATACAGCTCCTTCAGAAAGGTTGGAGGAGACGGAGGGGGCAGACCCTTGGCCATCCGAGGCCTTAGCCTTCTTGACCACAGGCGATACGGCAGCGGCCTTTGGCCCAACGGCATCCGTGGAAGCACCCCGCTTCCGAGTCTGCCGACTCGGGGAGGAAGCGGCAGGATTAGCCTTCAACAAGTAGTGAGGAAGGGCCCGCATATCTTGAGCTAGAAAAGACAAAAATGAAGCAAGTCAGGGATAAAGATAAGTTATTAAAATCAAAATATAAGACGATATATTATCAAAAGACTCCTACAAGTAGGCGGAAGCGGCCTTGAACCCTCCCCGGATATGAAGAAAGCAGCGCTCTGGACGCCAGACTTCTCCACGTACGCATCTAACCGAGGTAGAGAAGCAGCTGACTCCGGCCAGAGATCGCTACGCGGAATTTGAAAGGATGAAGGAGAAACCTTGTAATGGTTCTCCATCCAGTACAAAGGAAAGTGTCATTCCACGTCCGAGGTCTCGGGCCCTTTCAAGAACCAGGGCTGTTTTCCAGGCTCAGCAGCAACTTTGAGGAACGCACCCTTGAATCGCTTGAAGGAGTCAGAGAACGACGTCATGAGTTTTCGGTCCGGGTTACAGCGGAGGGATACCAACCCCTTTAGCTTGTCGCCCTCCTTTGGTGAGCCGGGAGTGAAGGGGCCGAAGTAGTAAAAGAAAAGATTAGTAGAGCATGGAACTGGGACAGGGAAGGAACGACATAGTTGCTCGAAAGCAACAAAATAAGCCCACCCGTTAGGATGAAGCTGGGAAGGGGCAAGTCTCAAGTGCAATAGAGCCTGCATTTGGAAGGATGAAAAAGGGAGGCTAACTTTGACCCGAGTCAGGCAGTCCCGGTAGAAGAAGAAGAAGTTTGGATGGCCTACTTCCCTCGTCGAACAAATGGGTTCCTCGGCCCCTGGACAACTGATGACACACCCAGTCATGGCCGGAATCTGCAACCGGGCAATGTCGATGTCTGACATCAGGGACCGAGTCTTCAACACCTCATGAGATACCCAGTCATACTGCTGACACAAAGCTTCGGGCGGACTAGAAGAATCCAAACCCTCGGCCTCAGACCGTTGTTTGGAAGGTTGAGATTTTGGAGCCATTAACCTATAGGCAAAGTAAATAAAATCAATATTAGTAAAGTCAGGGAGTACCTGGCACAACAATATTGGCAGGAGAAAATGACATCGGACTTGGACGAATGCGGGCATTAGAGGGAAGGCCCGACGCACGTTGATGCCAGTAGGAACCAAGTATGGAAGAAGCCCTGGTATCCTCACCACGCGCTATGAGAAGGGAGCTCTCAGCAAGGCAGTCCCAACAGGGGCCGAGATACCCTTCGGGTAAAGGATTCGAGTGGGCAGAGCGAGGATCCTCATAAAATTGAGTGGTTGGGCCAATAAGGCCGAAGACCCGGAACCGGAGACGGAACTGATCCCGTCCTGGACTGGCAGTACAATAGGAATAGCGCGTGCCGGGGGACGGACAGGCGGAGGAATGGGAGCTCTAGCAGCTACAATGGGAGCTCTAGCAGCTACAGGATGAGGTCCGACTTGTCTCGGATGACCGACCCCGCCTCAGAATGAAGGGACTAACCTCTTCGCTTTTGGAAGTTCAGTCCCAAGAACCAAGTAGGAAGCTTGTGGGAAGCGGGTGCGAAGGAACGCCTCTTCTTCAGGAGATAGTGTTGCTCTGGACCGAGGAAAGTTTCTATCTCTAGCCATACGGGAGAAACTAAGAGCCTAGAAGCTAAAGATCGTATGTTGTGAAGAAGGAAAATATGTGAATGGATAAGACAACACGAGGAAAACCCAGAAAGCTCACCAAGAGACCCAGAAAAGAGACAAAGCAGGAACGCGGGTGACAAACTAAGGGATATATGAACGGCAAAATGCTAAATAATACTGTAAAGATGTAAAGGAAAGCAGATGGAATACCTATTAAGTAAAATGAGAGAGCTTGAGTTCTGCAAAGTGAAGAACAACAAAGTGTTGACAGAGGATACGATCCTACGAATTCAAAGAAAAACCTGAGAGAAACTAAGTAGCGGGAAAAAGTGAAGACGAAGAATGAGAAAATCTACTTAAACGGTTAAGGCAGAGTAGCGGAGCGTCAGGGGCAGATAGGTCTTTGACCATAGACACGACATGAGTGAAATATTTTAAGAAGCTTTCTGCAAGAATTACATCTTTAAGCTGCTTGATAGGCCGTGATTTTTCGCCAGCGGGTACTAGGGCAACTACAGACAAATTTTTACACCCAGCTGAAGCTTTAAACCCAACATCAGTTGCCTCGATTTGAGTTGAAATATTGGAAGAGAGAGAAGAAAAAGGGAGAGAGGAGAAAGAGGGGAGAAGGAAGAAGGAGAAGGAGAGAGAGCCGAATTAGAAGAGGGAAGTTTAGATTGGTAATTTAACATTCACAAATAATTACACAAAAGTCCCTAGGGACTTTTGTGTAATTTTGTCATTTGAAGGGACCTAAATGTAATCATTTCTGCTCCTTAGGACCTGAGTGTAATTTTTCCTTTGAAAATTGTACATTATAATAATTTATTTAAATTATTTTGTAAATTTCAGGTTACAAACAGGTAACCATCTTAATAATTTTGTAATTTCTGTGGACGACACTTCTTCTATTCTTCATGAGGGCCATCCGCTTAATTTTCACGTGGTACCTGCCATTTTCTTTTTTCTTTTCTGCACTTTTATACCCAATTTCGACCATCACCAACACTTCTTACCCAAAACACTTGCACCCCACTAACATTTTTGGGAAAATACCAAATAAATTTATAAAACTCCCAGAAGTCCGTCGAATTTGCAAAAAGACTGAGAGGTGACAAGGACTTTTGAGGGATATGTAAATTCGAGCAAAATGACCATTTTGCTTTTAGTTGTAAATAATTAAAAAAAAAAAAAGAAATACCCCCCGGCGGTGGGCCCCACCGCCGGCGGCCACCACCCCGCCGCTGGCGACCGCCGCCGGTGGTCGCCGGCCGGCGGCGGCGGGGTGGTGGTCGGCGGCGGTGGGGCCCACCGCCGGGGGGTATTTCTTTTTTTTTTAAAAAAAAAATTTTATTTACAACTAAGGGCAAAATGGTCATTTTGCTCCAATTTGCATATTCCCCAAAAGTCCTTATCATCTCTCAGTCTTTTTACAAATTCGACTGACTTTTGGGAGCTTTACAAATTTATTTAGTATTTCCCAACATTTTTCCCCCTATTTACAAGGCACCTCAATAAAGTTTTGACGTGACTGTATAATTTAATTGTTCTTTTTTACATATTGACTTTGTTTTTGTTTTGTATTTTATATATTAGATGTGGGTAGAGTTGAAAAATTAAATTTTATAATAGAGTTTATGAGATTTGGATCTGTTGGTATGAGAGATTTAGAAAGTTGGTGAGTTTTTAACAGTCTATATTTTTTAGCTATTATTCTTTATAAAAATAACTTTCTTTTAAAAAAAATCATCATTATTAAAATACTTAAATCTAGGCCGTCCAAAATTAGATTTGAACGGCTCTAAGTCTGCTTAACTTTCTCTATTAAACCGGTTCCATGTTAGTCTCCACTAACACAAAAACAAAAAATATTAAATTAACATAAACTCATGTCAGTCTCCACTAACACAAAAACCAATAATATTAAATTAACATAAAACTCTTAACAAGTCAAATAAGTTTACTTTTGAGATGTAATGACGTGGCCTCCGGCTTTCTCTTGTTTGACAGAGTCTTGCATTGATTTTTGGGGTCCGGTTTGTCTCCTCATCAGCCCCCTCCCTATCTCTCCCCATCATGTATCTGGGCCGTCCAAATTTTGATCCAGCGGTCCAGATCTAGAAAAAAAAAATTTGTCTTTTTGCAGTAAGAATTTATTTATTTATTTATTTTAAATCTGTACCGTTGGATCAAGATTTGGACGGTCCAGATTGTGATGGGGAGGGATGGGGAGAGAATCCTCTCACTGATTTTTGTTGGTGCAGAACATATACTGTTTCCGGTTCTCTTTATGGGAAAAAATAAATAAAGTTGCTCTTTTTTTTTTCCAGAGCTATTTATATTATTACTACAAACCGATGTAGTACATAAAAACAAACTAAAGATGGAATACAAACAAAGTCACATCAAACACAATAAAATAAGCCAAAAACAAAAACAACCCATCACCATACATTAAAGATTTAAGAGTAGAAGTAGAAGTATGGACAAAACTGACCTCCTCGATATCTAAGGTTAAAAGTGACGTGAAAAAAAGTGTTGGTTGTAAAACTTAACCTAACGGGCACACCTGTAACACCCCTACCAGCCTCGCCCTTTCGGGTGGCAGATAGAGGGATTCCCTTTTATATTAAACATATATCATTTAATTATTTGATTAATTATTATTCTCTATTTAAGCTTATCTTATCTATCTTAGAGTACTCTCTATATCAAATTGTTAATATACAAAATATTAAATAATTAGTCATCTATCTTAAGATTTATAATAAATTCATTAATTAATTAATTTACTAATTAGTCTTGTTCCTGAGGTTTATAATAAATTTTAGATATTTTAATTCCCTTAATTATTAATTAAAATTATTATTTACTCTTTTTATTAATTAAAATCATTATTTATAATTTTAAATATGATTATATATTTTTTTTTAATATTTACGCCACTAGTAGCGTGAGAGAGGCTTACGCCATTACCTAATGGTGTTAGACTTTTGACGTGACTGATGATGTCTTGTCAATCAACATATTTAACTGCATTAGTTCGGTAATTATTTTCAAAAATGTTTCAATTCGGTATATTTTAAAAAAAAAACTTCTGATTTTGGTGCTTTTCTCATTCAATCTCTAAAGTCATATCACAATTACTTCAGCCGACAGTTTGTGAGAGGATTTGAAGCAAAAGTAACTTTACTAATCTCATTGGTCTCTCTTCCCCACTATCCGGCGCATCATGGAGAAGCATGAGAGAGATTGTTGTGTATTCTCCAATACTTTGCCCCATCCGTCCTTTCCCTTAGCTAAATCATGATTCCCTACTTTTCCTTTGCTCCTCTTCATGTCAGGCATAAGAAAAAATTTAGTGACCCATATTGCCTTACTCCACGTGAATCACTTTCCTTACCTATTTTTTTTTGGTAGGGAGAGTCTTTTTTTTTGACTGTCCAGATTAAATTTGGATAGTCTAGATCTGATTTTTTTTATTTTATATTTTTTTTAAAAAAAATTATTTTAATAGGTAGAGAATCTTAAATAAAGATAATCTCTCAACTAACATTTTTTTAAAAAAAATAATTTTTTTATTTAAAAAAAACAATTAAAAAAAATCAAATCTGGACGACGGTCCATATAAGATAGGTAAATAGTATCTATCCTAAGATACGCATCGAAAGTTGTTCCGTGCACCCCCTACTTTTCTTTCTTCATTAATATTCAATTCTCTCATCACTCACTTTTCTCTTCCTCTCAACTTGCGATAATAAAAGGAATAGCTTTGACCAAAAAAAAAAAAGATAATAAAAGGAATAGGAAGTTATATATTTTTTTTATTATTCTCTTTTCCTTCTTCCACACGTCCAGATTAAGGAAATAAAAAAAAAATTGTGTCCATCTCTTGCACGTGATCATTCTTCTCACCTTCATTAATATAGAGTTGTCCATCCATCAATTTATTCTTACAACTATAGCTAGGTAATTATTTCCTACTTTCCTCCTCACACGTCAGTCCGACGCCAAAGGGAAAAAGTATTTAATGTCATGTAAGTCTTATCCAATATCTACTTTTCTAAGACAAATTAGACTTATATTAAAACTCTATTAATTTTTGGGTTAAGGTCCAAAAATACTAACGAATTATTACCCCAAGTGCAGCCAACATAATGAACTAATTTTTGGACTAAAAATATAAACGAACTATTTAAAATAACAAGTGAGCACAATTCCGTTAAGTCAAAACTCACTCCGTTGTCTTGTCAATTTTTTTTTAAGTCGTCTTCCTCATCAGTGAAATAGATTCCAAAATCTTGACAGCTTTTCCTTCTTACCATGCCAACTTCCCCTCTTTCTCCCTCCAAATCCTCTCTTCTTTTATTTTCGTCTACGATATGCAAGTCACTCGCTTGATTTTTTTGGGTGTATTTTGATATGATTTTGAATATTTTGTTCACAATTTCCCACTCATGTTTGGTATTTTGTGATTTTTAAACCAGACAATTGAACCAAATGGCGGAAGTGCAAGAGAGAACCCCAAATCAGCCGTGGCAACAGAAGCACAAGGACGAGGAGGACGACGACGAAGACCCCATTGGCGAGGATGACCACCTCGAGCGACAAGATGATTCCGAGGATCAAACCCAACACCCTAATCCCCAATCCGGTTCTAATTCTCAAGCGCAGCTGGAGATCGAGGTTTTATCCGACGAAGGGGTCCAAATTTCTTAGTTCCCTAGAGTGATCAAGCGCACTGTCAATCGGCCTCACGCATCCGTCACAGCTTCAGGGGCTTTCCACTGTGCCGGCTGATGGTTCAGCTTTGGATCAGGACCGTAATTCGGCTTATATGATCACCCCACCTCCCCGTACTGGAAAGCCGTGGTGTTATCAAGCGGTTTGGGCACTCAGCTCTAGTGAATCGACATTTTTTCCCAAGAACACGAAAGTTGATTTTCCCTTCTCCAGTCAAGATCCGTCATCTGCACTCTGATCGACGGTGAAGGTCCTCTGGATGTATGTGATCTAGCGTTGTGTTTCTGGTTAGTTGCAAAAATGGCGAGAGAGTTCTGCAAAAATGGCGTGAGAGAGTTTTAGAAATTGAATCCGTACGTTTTTTTTTCCAGGCGCAATAGCAATAACGGACATTACTTTACCATTGACGGAATTGTGCTCACTTGTTATTTTAAATAGTTCGTTTGTATTTTTGGTCCAAAAATTAGTTCATTGTATTGGCTGCACCTGGGGCAATAGTTCATTGGTATTTTTGGACCATAACCCTTAATTTTTCATTAAGACTTTCCACCTCCTTTTATTAGACGAAAATTACGGAAATAATGAGAAAATATATATATATATATTGAATTTAATTGACATTACTTATCTCCATTATATATATTTTTAATATCTATTAATCCTGATCAAACTTCTATATATGCTTTACTATAGTGATTTTTTTTAAATGATTATTTCACTAATTTGCAAAAGTTACGTTCTGTCACTTCCTTCATCATAGTCTAGCCAATTTTATTTATTATAACATTGCAATTATACCCTTTTTTTTTTTTACAAGTATCTTTATATTAGAGAAAATATTATTTAAGACACTATAGAATACTAAATGAAAATATTATTCCCAACAAAAATCCGAACCTTAATTTTCCAGATTATGAATTATACTTATTTTTAAGGGTATAAAATAGACTTTTCAATGGGCTTTCCCCGCACACATGCAATGGTATTATTATGGGCCACATGCAATGAATGAGCAACTTCATTTTTTCTCCCCCTTCTAAAGAAACAGAAGGCAACCTCATACCTCTCGTTTTTGGGTTCAACTGGCGTTGGGATTGGTCTTTCATACCTTAAGAAAGGGGGTTCGATCCTTGCGTTGGTCAAGGCGCTGGAAGAAGCATCCTAAGGGTCTAAGAAGCAGTGGTAATGCTGGTAGAGGTGGAAGCATGTGTACTATGGATTGGACTCCAAGCGCCTTGCCCTTAAACTATAGGTAAACCCAATCCCTTTCCTAAAAATTTTTTTATCAAAAAAAAATAAAAAAAAGAACGCAACCTGATCTGTGATTTCCTAATGTATTACCTTATCGGGATGTAAAGAAAATTTTGGGGAAAATAGTAGGAGGAAAAACTCCCAAAATAATAATATTTTTTCATTTTTAAAAGTTTTTCTTCCTAATATTCTCTCCAACCTATTTTATAATATAAAACATAAATCTCATAATGTCACTCTACTTTTTTTTTCCAGTTTTCTTATCAAACTTATTAAAACTAGACCGGATTGGTCAGTTCAAGCTGAAAACCAACAAACTGGTTCAGTTCAGCTAGATAACCGGTTTAACCAATTCACTATTTTTTTAAAAAAATTTTAAAAGATCATTTAGTTCAATTTTTTTAAAAAATTTAGAATTTCATATATTAATAATCTAGTAATATTTGTTTTTTCAACTGTTTGACCTCAAGTTAATCTTGATATGACCCTTGACCTAGTGACTTGTCTGGGTTTAATAACCGTGTTTCTTACATAAGAATTTTCGTTCGCACTGTACAGGGATCTTCTAGTCAATGGAGTAAGTAATTTGAATTGCTAATTCTTTTGGCTTTTTTTCCACGCCCATTTGTCCAGCTTTGAATTTATAATAGTTGATGAGATATTGGGTAGTTAGAGACAAAATGACAATTTAGATGCAAAAGAAAGAAAGGATGTATATCTAATGAAAGAAAGATATAAAAATAAATTAAAACAGTTAAAAAAAAAGAAAGAGAGAAAATAGTTGTTTTTAAGTATTTACTCTTCCGCTACTTAATATAAAATATATTTAGAGAGTTAATCTTAGTCCTAAATATAAGAAATAGTTTTCATATTTATAAATCTTTTTTTAAATTATCTCTATTGGTGCTTCCTCAACCATAATCAAGAACAAATATGGACCTAAGGGAGGATAGGGGTGGCCCCGTCCCCCTAAAATTACAGAATATGACCCAATTTTTTAGAAAATTATATTTACACCTCATAAAACTTTCAGTTTTTCACTTTCTTCCTCATTGGAAGTTTGCTAAAAGGACTACAATGAAAATATTGAAATTATTATAGGGTTGAAATATAATTTCATGAGCACCTAGATTCTATTCTATAAATTTTGCCTCTCCTAATTTCATTTCCTAGTTCTGTCTTCCTGATCAAAGAGGAGAGAGAATGAGAACACCTAGATTTTATTCTATAAATTTCACCCCTCCTAATTTCATTTCCTAGTTCCGTCCCTGATCAAGGAGGAGAGAGAATGAGGGAATTAAAGGAGATGACTATGGTATTTTAGAAAATATATATCATATTAATTAACTTAACTAACTTCACTAATCTAATTAAATTAAAAAATATGTCTTATATTAAGGACCGGAGGAGTATTGTCATAAATTTTAGTCTTCTAAAAAAATTTGAGATACTTAATTTCTTCAATTTTTTTAATTAATATTCATAAAATTTATAAAATTATATTGACTTACCTAATATATGTAAATATTAATTAAATAAGGATAAATATAATAATTCATTATTTTAACCATGACATACATCTGTGAAATTTTATATATGCATTCTAAAAATACAATATAATTATTTTCTATGCATATATAGATATTTTTCTTGATTACATGTATAGATAAATTTTACATGTAGGCATCACATGCATCAGAGTTCAATTTTTGTTGCTAGAAAGATCACATAATGGACAAAATGGAATGAGTTGAGCACCCAAATTTGGAATTTTTGAGTTTCATTTAATTTGAGCAGTTCGGGTGTTTTTTTTTTTCTTTCAACTTTTACTTTTTTAAAAAAATAATTTTAATATATACAAACTCTAAAATCAAGACGATCATTTAACTACTAATTAAGAGACAATTTTATCCTAAAAATTGTCATTAAGGGGAAATTTTTACCCCAGAGTAAAAAATAAAGCAATTTTGTAATGTTGAAGGTTAATTGACTAAATATGTTTAGCTAGAAATTTTGTCATTTTAACTAAGATACAATGCTGAAAAGTGGACGAAGACCAGGTCAACCTATCATGGTGTGGCACTGTGGCCTTTCGACATATTCTTTGCATCTTTGACTTCTTTGCTTCTCTCACGTTTCTATCCCCTTAAACTCAACCTTCCCCGCTCTCCTCTCTCAACAAATCTGATTCTAAAGCTCAGTCGCTTTCATCATATATGGCTATTCGCAATATCTTCTTCTTCTTGGCCCTTTTCTTGCTTCACTTTCATCATTTGGCTTTTGCAAACGTTCCTTTGAACAAAACACTCTCCACCAACGATCAAAATGCTTCATGGAACTCCCCTTCTGGCGAATTCGCCTTCGGATTTCGCCCAATCGAGAACACAGAACTCTTTCTGCTTGCCATCTGGTTCAACAATATACCTAGCAAAACCATTGTCTGGTATGCAAACATGCCAAATCCAGCGGTACCAGCAGGATCGCGTGTTCAGCTCACACCAACAGGTCTCAATCTCACTAACCCCCAAGGTCAAGCCATGTGGACAACTGGTGAACTCCAAGGAGATGTGTCCTATGCAGAAATGCGTGACGGTGGAAATTTTGTTCTGGCATCCTCCAATTCATCTTATTTGTGGCAAAGTTTCAATTATCCCACTGATACTCTGTTGCCAAACCAAACTCTGCCTCTCAACAGTAATTTGTCTTCTCACTTGACACCAACGAATTACTCAAAAGGAAGGTTTGAGCTTTATTTCGATAATGGAAATCTCTTGTTAAGTCAGATAGGATGGCCAACTGAATCTCGTTACACTAATTACTTTAGTGTTTCATCAGCAACCAATGATAATGACTCTGCTTTACAGCTAGTCTTTGATACATCAAATCTTTATGTAGAGGCAAGGGGTGGAGATCGTAAACCCCTTGGGCCTGAATGGTCCGCCTTAATTCTTGATGTTAACGGATATTATTACAGGGCTACACTTGACTATTATGGAGTTTTTACGTTATATTCCCATCCAAAGGAATCTTTAAATCAAGTTTGGTCAGTCGTGACCAATGTCCCTCCAAACATTTGCCAAGCACCAGGTAGTGATATGGGTAGTGGTTCTTGTGGCTACAATAGCTACTGCTCCTGGGATGACTACAACAGGAGGCCGACATGTAACTGTCCAGGAGGATATTCTTGGGTAGATCCAAACGATGAATTTGGAGGATGCAAACCTGATTTCTCCTTTGACTGTGGAGCTGATGATGAACGATCACAAGAAAATCCAGAAGAGGTATTTGAGATGAAGCCTTTGCTAAATGTGAATTGGCCTCTTGGAGACTATGAAAAGTTGATCAACTATACCCTGGATGAATGTATAAGATCTTGCTTGTATGATTGCAATTGTGCAGCTGTTGTCCCTAACGCTGCAAAGGATTGTTGGAAGAAAAGATTTCCCCTTTCTAACGGAAGATATGGTGATGCAAAGCAGGGTTTCACAACAACCTTCTTCAAAAAAAGAATTGATCAACCAGGGGTCAATAGTCCTCATCCTGCTGATCAAGACCGGGTCCAACTTGCCCTATTAGGGTCGCTAATTGGCTCCCTTGTTATTATTACTCTATTGGTAGCCACAGTTGTGTCAATTATTCTGTTGAAGCCCAAAAAGGTTGTTAAAAAGGTTTCAAGCTTTTTTGAAACAAATATGCACTCTTTCACATATGAAGCACTGAAGGAGGCAACACATGGGTTTAGCGAAGAAGTAGGAAGGGGTTCATTTGGCATTGTGTACAAAGGCACCCTCAATTCAATGACCAATACTGTTATTGCTGTGAAGAGATTGGACAGAGTAGTTCGAGAACGTGAGAAGGAATTTAGGAATGAGTTGAGTGCTATTGGAAGAACATGCCACAGAAATTTGGTTAGGCTGATTGGTTTCTGTGATGAGGAAATTCATAGGCTTCTGGTGTATGACTTCATGAGTAATGGTACACTTGCTGACATCCTTTTCAAGCAACCCAAACCTATATGGAACTTAAGGGTGAGCCTAGCTTTAGGAATTGCAAGAGGGCTTCTTTACTTACACGAAGAGTGTGATACTCCTATTATTCACTGTGATATAAAACCTCAAAATATTCTAATAGATGAGCATTTTATGCCAAAAATTTCAGATTTTGGGTTAGCTAAATTGTTATATTCTAATAAAAGCAGAACCCACACAATGATAAGAGGAACGAGAGGATATGTGGCACCAGAATGGTTCAAGAATGTTCCAGTGACAGCTAAGGTGGATGTTTATAGTTATGGCGTGATGCTGTTAGAGATAATTTGTTGCACAAGAAGCTTAGAGATGGATTTGGATGAAGTTGAGGAAGGTGAGGCAATACTAGTAGATTGGGCTTATGATTGCTATATGGAGGGTAGAATAGAGATTCTGGTAGAGAATGATAAGGAGGCCATGGCTGACATGAAGAGATTGAAGAAGTGGGTGATGATAGCAATATGGTGCATTCAAGAGAATCCAGAAACAAGGCCTAGCATGAAGACTGTGATGCAAATGTTGGAAGGTCTTGTTGAAGTTCCATGTCCTCCAACACCTCAGTCCTTCTTTCCAATAGTTTGAGAATGGTAGACAAGTAGACATTATTGCGGTAGCTAGAGGAATTGCTTATTGTTGTCAACAAACATTAAGGTTTTTTTTATTTCCATGTTTTTCATAATGGTTGTCATTACAGTTTATCATTTGTTTTCTTCATGTCATGGTTTGTTGTCTCTCCATAGTTCTACTTTTCGTTGTCCCGCAAAGTCTGCTAGAAAATAAACTTCTCTAATTTGTCATGAGTTTATGTTAATTTAATATTACTTGTTTCTGTATTTTTCCCAAAGCACGGGAAAAAAAAAAAGCCAGATGTAAATTTGTTGCTTGGAAGATCACATAATGGAAAAAATGGAATGAGTTGAGCACCCAAATTTGGACTGTTTGGGTTTAATTTAATTTGAGCAGTTCAGATTTTTTTTTTTTCCTTTCAACTTCTATTTTTCTAAAAATAATTTTAATGTGCACAAACTCTAAAATGAAGATGGTCGTTTAACTGCCAATTAAGGAATAATTTTATAACAAAAATTTTCACTAAGGGTCAATTTTTTGAGTTGAAAGAAATTCATTAAAATAAATCAGTGTATGTACAAGGGATTTCTCGTGAGGTTACAAAAGTAAGCTAAACCTAGCAAGACAGTTCTGAATATTGACAACTAGAGATTTAATATGAGCAATAATCCCATCAACAGAAAAAACTTCATCAGTGAAGATTCTCCTATTTCTAACCTCCTATAACTTCCAGCAAGTTATGCATATGCCAATCTTCCACGTGATATCCAGTGAAGAAGACCTGATGACTAAGTCCAACCATCTCTGAATATCATTTCTGAAAAATCAGCACTAAGATCTGAGGGAAGAATTTTCTTCCAGACCGAAGATGCTAAGCAACATTCCTTGAAGACATGGTTTAGATTCTCCATCCCACCCAGACAGAGGGAGCAGCTGTTATCTGAAGAGAGTCTCCTAAAGACGCGTTCTTCATTGGTAAGAAGTTCTCCTTTTAAAAGCAACCAGCTTAAATGAAGATGATGTTGTTAAAGATAATTTATTGACAGAGTCAATGTTAAGGAACGATATATGTGATATGGAACCAATGCCCTACTAAGTAACTTTTTTTTTTTTTTTTTGGGGATAAGAAACTAAGTAACATTAATATTAAGGAATATGTATATGATATAACTAAGTAGATTTGGGCTGTTCAAATATGATTCTGAACCATTCAGATTTAAGTTTTTAAAAATAATGATTTTTTAAATAAAATTCATTTTTTTTTAAAAAATAATAGTCAAGAGATTATCTTCCTTTTAAAAACCCATTAAATTTTTTCAAAAATAAAATATATTTTTAAAAGCTCAAATTTAAACCGTCCAAAACTAATCTGATGGCCGAAATCTGCTAAGCTCTCCCTACCAAGCAAATTGCTTTGTAGGGAACTAGTTCCAACGAACTAACGCACACTCCAAAATATGTGCATGATTTCTTACATCACAGTTTCAAAGTTACTCAAATACTCATTTATTCACCACTTTCCATGGTTATCTCTTCCCTTTATTTATATGAACATTTCCTTAGTTCTATCCTAATGTTTTTCTGTAATTGGATATCTAATAAAAATGTTTTAGAAAAGATATTAGCCAAAAGATTCAAAGAATATAAGAATTCTCTTGTGGTGACATGCATACACATTTAGAGACAGAACTATCACCCTACCCAATGTTGGACCTATCACAATTAAAATTCCCAATTCCATGAAAGGCTTACGCCACAAAGGAACTTGAATCATGAAAATTAGATTCCTTATCTGATCCATTTTAAGCTACCCTTTTATTTTCCGATAAAATAAAGATACAAGACTATTTTCCTTTTAATTAGTTAATTTTCTTTTTGGCGGTAGGCTTTAGTTTTGTTTCACTGTACCTCTTCGAGGACTTTATTTATTTGTTTGTTTTTTTTTTTTTGGGATATCAATGGAAAAATATATTCATCCTAATGAATTCGTTTACTGAAGGACATCCTGCAATAATATAGGTCATCATTTGAGAAAAAGTAGTACCCCATCTTAGATCACCATGTAACTCTATTTCTTATATACTTCTTGTTAACTCTGTCAATAAATTATCTCTATCTCTGACCAAAAAAAAAATCCATCTCTATCAATGTCGTTATTTACCTGATTCCCAATCATTCAATTTCTTCTGTCTATTCAATACAGGAAAATCAAAGCCAGATGTCTATTTTTTATATCTATTAATCTTGATCAAACTTCTATTTATGCTTTGCTATAGTGAAAATTTTAAATGATTATTTCACTAATTTGCAAAAGTTACGTTCTGTCACTCCCTTAATCATAGTCTACGCTTATACTCAGCTTAGGTGATACTTAATAGCAAAATTTATAGGTTTGTGTAAAAATCAGACGTCTACTCTCTCGCTGTATATGTGTGTTTTTTTTTAAGAAGATCATAAATACAAAGGGTTTTATACTTCTTATGTAACAGGAGAAGAAGTTTTCATATGCAAGGCTGAAAATGACACCATCAAATATGGTATGCAATGAAAACATGCCAAATCCTAAAAACTGTATATTGGATTCAACAGGGAAAAAAAAACCCAACAACACGACAAACAATCTTGAATATAGAAGAAAGCAAGTATTGGATTTACAGATCATTCCGCTGATGAATCTTAAACCAGATTGATATGATGATCCAGGCTTCAATTCCTTCTCAAGTGGAGATCCTGTGTCAAAATAACCATCATTTAAGTATACATTCTCCTCCAGCTCATCGGTGATTGCAGCGATGTAGTCTTTGAATATCTTGGAGGCTTTGTCCTTGGTGAACTCGGAAGACCGAAAAGTGTTGGCACTATTGGCGACGATGCGCAATAGAGCAGATAGGTATTAAAACAGGTTTATTCAAGACGGTGTCGTTTTTAGCCTTGCATAAGAAAACTTCTTCTCTTGTTGTATAAGAAGTATAAAACCCAAATACAAAATACGCGTAGAATATTTGCCAATGGTATTTATTATAACATTGCAATTAATTATACCCTTTTTGTTGCTAAACATAAGTATATATCCTCCTATTAGAATCAATATTATCCAAGATATTATCAGATACTATATGAGAGCATCTTTTCCTATAAAAATTCTAACCTTAGTTGGTTATATTGTAAATTTTACTTATTTTTAAGGGTAGAAAATAGTGTTTTCAAAGGGTTTTTTCCACACACGTGCAATGGTATTAATTATTATGTGCCATATGCAATGAATGAGCAACTTGATTTCTTCTTCCCCCTTCTAAAGGAGCAGAAATCAACCTGATTTGTGAATTCATGATGAATTACCCTATTTTAGGATGTAAAGAAAATTAGGGGGAAACAACTAAGAGGAAAAACATCCAAAAATAATAATTTTTTTTGTCATTTTTAGAAGTTTTTCTTCAAAGTATTCTTTCTGCCCTATTTTTTCATGACTTTTTTCTTATAAAACCAAGTCAGAAATCGACGAACCGATCCAGTTCGACCAAATAACCGGTTCACTACTTTTTCTTTTTTTAAAAAAAACAAAAACAAAATAAAAAAATTCAAAATACCATTTAATTCGATTTAAAAAAAATCAAAATTTCATATTAATAACATTGAAATCTTCACTTTCTCACTAGTTTAGCCCTAAATTGACTCCAGTTTAACTCTGATATGACCCTTAAACCAATATCCTGTCTGGTTTGGTGTGCAGTCCGGGTCTAATAAACTTGTTTCTTACGAATTTTTCGTTAGTACTGTACGAGGATATTTTAGTCAATGGAGTAACTAATTTAAATTCCTACTTCTTAGGGCAGAGCAATGGGCAGGTTGGGTAGCCCATGCCCTAACCCATAGCCAGCCCATTTAACTTTAAATGGGTATGGGCTAACCCATACCCATACCTCAACCCATTTAAACCCGTGTAAATGTGCTAGCATATAAATGGGCAGGTTTCATTGGGTTTTGGGTAACCCATTTACATTTAACTTGTTTATTTTTTGAAAAAAAACATACGTAAGCATTAAACACACATCCAAATTTATGATAACTTTCACATATTGCAAGATATTTGAAATCATTTGGATTATTTGGGACGTGGTGTGTTAGCTAGAAGATTGATTTAAATAAGAAAAAATAATTCTTTTTGGAAACAAAAGCTAGACCACATAAATTTAAAGGGAAAGAAAAAGTAGAGATGGAGGAACAAATCAATGAGAATTTAATGACACAACATTCAGATGATACGACCTTGGCTTGCTCTCTCGTCCTGGTTCAGGGGATGAAGACGACTTCTACAAATGCTGACCCACGAAGATTACAGACTCTGATTCTCTTGTTCTGGTCAGTCGTGACAACTCACAAGTTGAATAGGAAAATATAGAAAGAAAAAGAGTGAGAGTCAATACCTATTAGAATTATGGTAATTAATAAAATAAAATAAAAACATTTAATGGGCGGATATGGGCAATCCAAAGGTGTGCCCATGGCCTGCCCATTTAATTTTTAAATGAGTGGGTTTTAACCCAACCCATTATGGATCTTTTTGGACGGGCTAAAAGTGGCCCAATTATATCGAGTTGTGGGCTGGCTCACCGGGTTATGGGTTTCTTGCTCAGCCCTACTACTTCTGGTGATTTTTTTTTTTTCCACACCCGTTTGTCCAGCTTTGAATTTCTCTTAGTTCATGAGATATGGGTTAGTTAGAGTCAAAATGACAATTAGTGTTCAAAAAAAAAAAGAGAGAGAGAGACAAAATGACAATTTAAATGCAAAAGAAAGGAAGTAAGAAAGGATGAATGTCTAATAAAAGAAGGATATAAAAATAAATTAAAACAATAAAAAAGAATAAGAGAAAATAGTTGTTTTAAGTATATACTCCTTCGGTCCTTAATATAACATATATTTAGAAAGTTAATCTTAATTATAAATATAAGACATAATTTTTTATATGTATTTATCCTTTTCTAATTTATTTTATAGGTGCTCCCTCAACCATAATCAAGAATGAGAGAATTAAAGGAGATGACTAGGGTATTTTAGAAAATACATGTTATATTAACTAACTAAATTAATCTAGTCAAATTAGAGAAATATGTCTTTTATTAATGATGAAGGAGTATTGTCATAAATTTTAGTCTTCTAAAAAAAATTTTGAGACTCAATTTCTTGAATTTTTTTATTAATATTCCTAAAATTTATAAAATTATATTGACTTACTTAATATATGTAAATATTAATTAAATAAGGAACAATAATAATTCATTATTTTAATAATGACATACATCTATGAAATTTTGTTGTAGAAAATACTCTAGAATCATTTACAGGAGATTTTTTTATGGCACGATTTTTCAATTGTCATTTTGATGAAACACTTTTCCTATCATTTGAGGGAAAAACTACGTAGTTGGGTAAAGAAATTAATTGGAATGAATTATCACTGGCTCATTTTGATCATCATACAAAATAATGTGAATTGGAAGTTCAAAAGATAATCCATTCACAGAATTTAGCTAATCAAATGCCAGAAACATTTACTGACCTAAAGAAAGTGACAAAGTCACATGTCCCAGCTTCTAATGTTCTTATTAGAATTGATATCCCTGAAAGACAACCTATTGTGAATGAATCTAAAGCACACTTGAAGTGTGGAGGGCCCATCGGTCTCAAAGATAAAAACCCTCAAAAGAGAGAATGAGCTAAGATATAGGTGGTCAAGTCGAGGATAATCAAGAAAAGTTAGTAATTCCCAAAAAACCATCTCTTGAAGAGTTGTTATCTCCTAAAGAGAATGTTATAGTCTTAAAAGAGACCTAAGTATATGAGATGTGTGAAAATAATGAGATCTCAATAAACTATGTTTTGAATGGAATCTGATAGGGCCGAAATGAAGTCAACATTGATGACATCTTTTCTTATAATATATCATTTGATATCATGAATTATAATAAGGATTATGAGCCAAAATTTATAAACAAGTGCTAGAAGCATAAGTCCTCGAATGACTTAAGGTGCTAGAAACACATATTTCAAAAAGACTAAATGTGCCAGAAGCAAAAGTCCTTGAAGGACTCAAAATGCTAGAAGCATCAAATACAAGTTATCAAGAACAATACTCAATTAAGTTAAATAAGTCTTAAAGCAATCAGGGTGCATGTGGTATAATCTTTTTAAGGAATATCTATTGAAAGAAAAGTACAAAAATGACCCAATATGCCCATGCATCTTTATGAAAGGGGCTAGAAGTAAATTTGATATAATTTTTGTTTATGTTGATAATATCAATATCATTGGAACTCTTGAAGAACTTTAAATGACAGTTAATTGTTTGAAGAAAGAATTTGAAATTAAAAATTTGGGAAGACTAACATTCTATCTTGGATTACAGATTGAGTGCCTAAAGAATAAGATCTTTGTATATCAAGAAGCTTGTACAAAAAGGTCCTAGAACGGTTTTATATGGATAAGCCACTCCATTATGTACCCCAATGATTATAAGGTCTTTAATTTGCAGGCAGATAAAGACTCATTTCGACCTCGAGTAATTAATGAAGAAGGTGAAGAAGAACTGTTTGGTCTAGAAGTACATACCTTAGTGCTATTGGAGCACTAATTATCTAGCTAATCGCACATGTCCTGATATATCATTTGGTGTCATTTATTAGCAAGATATAGTTCTTCACAAACATGAAGGCATTAAAATGGAGTAAAGCGCATTCTTCGTTACCTCAGAGGCACTATGGACATGGGGTTATACTACTCAAATGTATCCAAGCATAAACTGGTTGGTTATGCAAAGGCTAGATTTTTGTTTGATCCATATGGGGGTAAATCACAAACAAACTATCTGTTTACATGTGAAGGTAATAGCTATTTCATGGCGATTTATGAAACAAACTATATTAGCCAAATCATCTAACCATGCAAAACTTCTAGCAATACATGAAACAAGTTGAGAATATGTATGGTTGAGGTCAATAATATATCACAAACGAACAACTTGTCATTTATCTTCACGTAAAATGGTCGAAACAATTCTATATGAGAATAATGCTGCATCTATTGCCCAACTTAAAGAAACTTATGTAAGGGCGATAGAATGAAGCATATTTTACCAAAATTCTTTTTCACTTGTGACTTTCAAAAGGATGGTGAAATTGATATCCAACAAATTAGTTCAAGTGAATATCTAGTAGATTTATTCACCAAGTCACTTCCATGTACAATCTTTGTAAAGCTTGTCCATGGTATCGATCTTTAAGACTCAAAGATATCAACTGATGTTGTCAAGAGGGGGAGTCGATACACATTGTACTCTTTTTCCCTCATCTAGATTTTATCCCACTAGGTTTTCCTAACAAGATTTTTAATAAGGCAGCACTGGAAAGTATATCAATGAATAGAGCTGAGAATCAGGGCCAACCTGGCCTTACAGGGTTGGCCTTTAAGCAAGGGCGGACCTAGAAAATTATGAAAGGGGGGCACTATTTGCCTGGGGGGATTTGGGGGTTTGAGGGCAGCGCCTCTGAGAAATTTTTTTTAGGGAAAGTTTTAAATGCATTAAAAAATAAAAGAATACATACAAGAAAAGAAAAGAATATCAAAAAAATATTCATGAAATCAACTGAACACTATTGATGTAATAAAAGAAGCAATTATTTTACAAATTTATCATTTAGAAAAACAAGGCTATGTCCTATTAGAAATGCAGTTACATAAATTACAATGAAGGGTGGACACTCAATAAGTTCAAGTACATATATTTTAATAACAAAAGTATATAACAATAAAAATAATTACAATGTCATCCTTTTAGGCCTTATTTTTTGGAATTCCATTATAATTGTCTTATTATCAATGCTATCAAATACATCTTTTTCAATATAAGGCACTAAATAATCATTCAATTATTCATCCTCTATCAAATTATGAAGTGCAGTCTTGATGTATTAAGAGTGGACATTTAATTTAAGGGTGGACAATCATTCAAATATGTATTAATTTTTTTTAACGAAAATTTCAAATTTAAGGGGGGCACTTGCCCCCCTTCTCTATAACCTAGATCCGTCATTGCCCTTAAGGGCCAGGGCCTAACAAGGCCAACCCTACAAGACTCGAGGTAAGAAAAATATTTGTTTTTCAAAGCTTGGCCCAAACCGAGGACAGAGGTGCAGTGGCACAGCTGGTGGTATTGAGATGCCTTATATCTTCCCTCAGGTCCCGTGTTCGAATCCCCCCTCCCCTCGCCTTGTACCAAAAAAAAAAAAAAAAGCTTGGCCCGAGAGCACAAGGATTGAAAGTTACTATTCCAAATGTTAACTATTTTCCTCTATTTTTTTCAAAGAAATATAATTAGTAAATCACAACAATTAATATTCTAATTTATCAAATAAATATTGTCAACATTAATATTCAAACAACATGAATCATTCAACAAATTAACATATTCACTAATCGTAATCATCAAAAACAAACTATTGTCCACAAATAACTCATATAAAACCTAAGAAGCATACCTAAGTTTTAAATTTAAATTATTATACAATATTTCTATGACAAGATTGACCCTATGATTTATGATGAGAAGATTGCTAATATAAAGAGCAAGATGACTTTCATTTTCAATGAATATTCAAATGAGGGACATCTCTTCCAACTCCTTATTGAATTTTTTCTTTTTTCTTTTTTAAAAACAATATTAACAAGGCCTAACAGGCCGGTCCGAGGCCCTATAACTGGCTCTACAAGGCTAATTTCATTTAACTCCTCGAATTTTCCAACCCGGCCCTTGAAGGGCCAAGGCTTAAAAGGGCCGGTCTGACGGGCTTGGCCTGATTTCCTGGCTTTATCAATGAATGATGTACTCTTTTCTTTAATTATGTTTTTGTTTCATTTGGGTTTTTCCTAGTTAGAGTTTTTAATAAGGTACATTCATAATAAACATGGGATAAGGGTCTTAAATGCCATGGAAGTTTTCGCTCAGGAGCACTGGTAAGACGGAAGTTTTTTTTTGGACCAAAAATGCCACAAAAGTTTTCTCTGAGGAACAATTTTGCCCTGGAAGTTTTCACTAAGGAGCAATTTTATCCTGGAAGTTTACAAAACGTAGCAATTTTGTCCTTTTGTCCCCAAATATTAAATTTGACTATTAAATCAGTCAAATACCACACATGTTATGCCTTGAAAAAGTCAAACTTGGAACCAGAGAAGGAGATCCTTGAGATGTTGAGCTCAAGGCGGCCAGAATTTGTAAAGCCGAACTGGTCAAAGGGACTGAAAGGTTGACTGTCACAAAACCCAAAGAAAGCATCACTTATGATCTAAGAAAATGATCAGTCTATACAAACGTAAATATTATCACTATTGATTTGTTTTACTGAACCAATTTTTGGAACAATTCATTTCTCGTTTTGCGTTTATTTGCGTTTTGTGACAAACCTTTCAGTCCCTTCGACCATTTCGGCTTCACAAATTCTAGCCGCATTGAGTTCAACATCTGAAGGATCTCCTTCTCTGACTCCAAGTTTGACCTTTTCAAGGCATGACATGTGTGGTCTTTGACTGATTTAATAGTCAAATTTAATATTTGGGGACAGAAGGGAAAAATTGCTATGTTTTGTAAACTTCCAGGACAAAATTGCTCCTTAGTGAAAACTTCTGGGGCAAAATTGCTCCTCAGCGAAAACTTCCGTGGCAAAACTGATACTTCCGGGGAAAAACTGATACTTCCTGTGAACTTCCGTGGCATTTTTTGTCAAAAAAAAAAACTTCCGTCTTACTAGTGCTCCTGAACGAAAACTTTCATGGCATTTAAGACCCTTATCCCTAATAAACATCCTAGGGAGAGTGTTATGAATATATTAATTATGTGGATGTCCACTAACTTGTGACTCTTGGGGGTGACCTTTGGCGGTGACTCTTGGTGGTGACCCTTGGGGTGACCTTTGGTGGTGACTCTTAGGGTTGACCTTTGGCGGTGACCTTTGGTGGTGACTCTTGGTGGTGGTGGTGTTGACCTTTAGCGGTGACCCTTGGTGGTGACCTTTGATGGTGACTCTTGGTGATGACCCTTGATGGTGACCTTTAGGGGTGACCTTTTGTGGTGACCCTTGGCGATGATCCCTGGTGGTGAACCTTCAAACCTTCATGATGACATTTGGTGGTCACCTTTGAAGGTTTATAAATAGAGGTATTGTATAAAGTATTGTAGTCATACAAAAAATACAAGGAACTTGAATGAGAATTACCTGCCTTTTCTCTCTTAAATTTCTCTCTCTTTTTGCTCTTGTTCTCTATCTCTTATCTAAGATATATCTTTATTATTATTATTATTATTATTATTATTATTATTATTATTATTATTATTATTATTATTATAATATATATATAACCTAAATCTCATAATGTTACTCTACTTTTTTGGTTCAATTTTCTTATCAAGCTTATTAAAAAAGGACCGGATTGACCGACTCAAGCTTGAAACCGGAGAACCAATCCGTTTGGCTAGATAAACTGGTTCACTATTTTTTATTTAAAATTTGATTCTTTAAAAAGAATTCATAATTTCATATTAATAATCTAAAATCTTCACTTTCTCATTAATTTGACCTCAAGTTAACTCTAGTTTGACTTCTATTTAACCCTTGACTAATATCATGTCCGAAAGATAATTTTCATTCTTCTAAATTTTTTTAGATACTTAATTTCTTCAAATTTTTAATTAATATTCCTAAAATTTTTAAAAGTATATTGACTTACTTAATATATGTAAATATTAATTAAATAAGGATAAAAAATAATTAATTATTTTAAGTATGACATACATATATGAAATTTATATATATGCACTCTAAAAATAAAATGTAATTATATTCTATCATATATAGATATTTTTCTTGATTACATATATATAGATAAATCTTACATTTAGGCATCACATGCATGACAGTTCAATTTTTGTTGCTAGAAGATCACATAATGGAAAAAAGGGAATGCGTTCATCAGCACCCAAAATTTGGAATGTTTGGGTTTAATTTAATTTGAGCAATTTTTTTCCCAAATTTTACATTTTAAAAAATAATTTTAATATGTACAAAATCTAAAAAAAATGATTATTTAAATGCTAATTAAGGGGAAATTTTGCCTTTAAAGTTGTGACCACCAAGGGAGAATTTTATCCCGAAAGTGTAAAAATGAAGCAATTTTGTCTTATACGTTATCCCAGTTAATCTTGACCATTAATCAAATATGTTGAGTTAAAAATCCACGTGTTATACACGTCATTTTAACCAAGATGTAAATTTGCCCTATAAGTTTTAAGTCTAACTTTAAAAAATAATAAAGTAGATGATACATAGACTTTTGGGATGAATTTGTACCTTAACAAAAACAACGTAGATGACATGTATGGATTATCAGCTAAGCATATTTATTTAACTAACGGTCAAAATTAACTAAGATAATGATCATGACAAAATTACTCTCTTTTTAACACTATTTGGGCAAAATTGTCCTTAATCCTTTTAGAAATTATTTTTTTCCATTTAAAATGAAGTAGTTAAACATTTTAGCTAGATCTAAACTGGGATCAATGTGAAGTTGTGAATGAAGTACTTAATTACTTGCATGACTTTTCAATGATCAAAAGGGACGAGGACCAGGCCAACCCATCATAGTGTGGCACTGTGGCCTTTCGATATGCACATATTCCTTGCATATTCGTCTTCTTTGCTTCTCTCACGTTTCTATCCCCTTAAGCCACCCTTCCCCGCTCTCTTCTCTCAGTAAATCTGATTCTAAAGCTCACTTGCTTTCATCATCATGGCCATTCCCAATATCTTCTTCTTCTTTGCCCTTTTCTTGCTTCAGCTTCATTTGGCTTTTGCCTCCACCAACGATAAAAATGCTCCATGGCTCTCCCCTTCAGGCGAATTCGCTTTCGGATTTTACCAAATCGAGAACACAGATCTCTTTCTTCTAGCCATCTGGTTCAACAATATACCTAGCAAAACCATTGTCTGGCATGCAAACATGCCAAATCCAGCAGTACCAGAGGGATCGATCGTTCACCTCACGCCAACAGGTCTCAATCTCACTAACCCCCAAGGTCAAGCCATGTGGACAACTGGTGAACTCCAAGGAGATGTGTCCTATGCTGAAATGCGTGACGATGGAAATTTTGTCCTGGCATCCTCAAATTCTTTCTATTTGTGGCAAAGTTTCAACAATCCCACTGATACACTGTTACCAAACCAAACTCTACCTCTCAACAGTAATTTGTCTTCTCACTTGACACAAACGAATTACTCAAAGGGAAGGTTTGAGCTTTATTTAGATAATGGCAATCTCTTGTTAAGTCAGATAGGATGGCCAACTGAATCTCGTTACCCTAATTACTTTAGTGTCGACAAGAGTTCATCAGCAACCAATGATAATGACTCTGCTTTACAGCTAGTCTTTGATACATCAAATATTTATGTAGAGACAAGGGGTGGAGATCATAAACCCCTTGGGCCTGGATGGTCCGCCTCAAATCTTGACGTTAACGGATATTATTACAGGGCTACACTTGAATATTATGGAGTTTTTACGTTATATTCCCATCCAAAGGAATCTTTCAATCAAGTTTGGTCAGTCGTGACCAATGTCCCTCCAAACATTTGCGAATCATCGCCTAGTAATATGGGTAGCGGTCCTTGTGGCTACAATAGCTACTGCTCCTGGGATGACTACGACAGGAGGCCAACATGTAAGTGTCCAGGAGGATATTCTTGGGTAGATCCAAACGATGAATTTGGAGGATGCAAGCCTAATGTACCCCTTGGTTGTGAAGTTGATGATCCTGAAAAGGTATATGATGTGGAGGCTTTGCCAATTGTGAATTGGCCTTCTGGAGATTATGAAAAGATGGAAAATTATAGCGAGCAAGAATGTAAGAATTCTTGCTTGCATGATTGTAATTGTGCAGTATTTATCTATAACACACTAAGGGAATGTTGGAAGAAAAGATTGCCCCTTTCTAACGGAAGATATGGTGATTCAAAGCAGGGTGTCACAACAGCCTTCTTCAAAAAAAGAATTGATCAACCAGGGGCCTTCTTCGAAAAAAGCATTGATCAACCAGTAGTGGTCAATAGTCCTAATCATGCTAATCAAGACCGGGTCCAACTTGCCCTATTAGGGTCCCTAATTGGCTCCCTTGTGATTGTTACTCTATTGCACTTTCGGCGGCAACATAAGAGAATCACCACTGAAAACTCTAACTTTAGGCGATGACATATTTTGTCGCCGCTGAAAGTTTGACAATCAATGATGACATATGTTGTCTCCGCTAAAGATATGACTTTCAACAATAACAATTTCTTGTCGCCATTGAAAGTTAGAGTTTTCAATGGCGACTCTCCTATATATGTTGCCACCAAAAGTATGTTTTAGTAGTGATTTAGTGTTGCCGTTGAAAGTTTTATTTGTAATTTTTCAATATTTTCTCAACATATGGTATTTATACAGTAAATATGTTTATTTATATAATTTCTTATGAATAAATAAATTAATTCTTCGGATTATTGTAAGATAAAGAGAGTTTGAGAGATATTGTGTTGTATATGAGGAAGTTAGGGGGAGAAAGTGATGTAGTATTGTTAACTCTGAGAAATTGATAATGATAATATTCTAGCATATTTTCTGTTCCTTTTAAATATTTTTGAAATCAAAATGCACATAAAAAGAAGTTAATAGGAGAAAATGTGCATGTCAAAGTATGAAGTAAAAAGTCAAAGAATTTTTTGTTTTTTCCTGTATGTTGGTAAAATAGAAATATATTTGCTAACTTTATATTGTCACATTAAAGTTATTGCTTAAAATTGATTTTCATTAATTGTACTAAGAGATTGTACATTTTAATGAAAATAGAAGAAGTGCTTTTAAACCTTACACTAACACATAGGATCTTAATTAGAAAAAGACCAAGTTAACTCCTTCTCTTAGGTGAGGATTCCACATCCCACACACTAATCACATTAGCCAAAACACTTTTTCTAGACTAGGATCTTAACTAATTAATCAATTAATTACCTCAATTATACTTCTAACAATATACTATCAGACCTAAATCTCAAAATATCGATCTACTTTTTTTGTCAGTTTTTATTTTCTTATTTAAAATTTTTTTTCCTTTAATACCCTGCAATTACATGTACCAGGTTCTTCTAGTCAATGGAGTAATTAATTCGAATTCCTACTTGTGCTGATATTTTTTGAAACCCATTTTTTAAGCTTTAATTAGAATCCCTAGTTCTTGATGTTAGCAGATATTATTACGTGGCTACGCTAGACTAATATGAAGGTTTTTCCATTGTATTCCCATCCGAGGGAATCAAATGACGGTCATGTTTGGTCAATCGTGGGGTATGTTCCTCAAGACATTTGCCATGCAAAACCTAGTGATTTGGGTAGTGGTTCTTGTGGCTATAATAGTTACTGTTCCTGGGATGACAGCATGTAAGTGTCCAGATGGATATTCTTGGGTTGAACCAAATGGCGAATTTGGAAGATGCCAACCTGGTTCATCGTTTAGCTGAGCAGCAGATGATGCGCCATCACGTCAAAACCCCAGAAGAGGTAAATGAAATGAAGCCTTTGCCAAATGTAAATTGGCCTCTTGGAGATTATGAAAGGCTGATCAATTATACCCTTGATGAATTTAAAAAATCTTGCTTGTACGATTTTAATTGTGTAGCTGTTGTCACTGGAAAGGAATGTTGGAAGAAAAGATCATACCTTTCTTACGGAAGATTATATGCAACCAATGGGTAATCTTAATCCTGCTCTGGAAAAGCAAGATAGGGTCCAACGCTAATTGGCTCCCTTGTTCTTAATACTCTATTTGTAACCACAGTTGTATCAATTATTCTGATAAAGCCCACAAAGCTAAGGTTCTTCAGTGAAGAAGTACGAAGGTGGTTCAATGAAGAAGTAGGAAGGGGTTCATTTGGAATTTTGTACAAAGGGACCCTGCAATGAACAAAGATACCATGGGATTCCCAACAGACAGTATGGGCTCACCAGTGAAGGATACAACAGCTGTGACAGTAGACAATGATCAGAGACCCATTAGGAGAAGCAAGAGACTCAAGAGAAGGCCCTGGAAGCTGAGGGAAATTGAGGAATAGAAGTTATATATAGAGACAAAAGCCGTTAGGATAGTGTGTGTATTGTATTGCAGATTTCTCTACCTATCTTGTGGTCCCCCCTATATTCTTCTTCCCTCTCCGTCTCAATCAATCTGTTATCCTCTCTGACAATGAATATTCAGTAATAGACACACCATCGCACTTACTATCCCTGCATAGCTGATTTCTTATTCTTCCTTGATCCGTTATATTTAGTACCTGTATTTCTTATATTGTGATCACAACATCTTTTGGTGCTTTCATTGAGAGATGGCTGAGAATACCAGATTCAAAGACTTGCAAGCAGAACAGAAGAGCCTACAGGCGGAGCAAAAGAAGACCTCTGAATCTGTGGGAGATGCCAGGACACGGATAGCTCGAATAGAAAGCCTCGTGGAAGCTATTATGGTCAAGCTGGAGAACATGGACCGAAAGAATGAAAATCCAGGTTCCGGGTCCAAGAGCGACTCACCTTCGTCGGAAACACAGCTGCCACCAAGTTCATTCTTCGTGGCTACGAATCGGCAAGTAAAACTGGATTTCCCTCGTTTCGATGGATCCGAAGCTCTACAGTGGATCTTCAAAGCTGATCAATATTTTAAGTATTTCGAGATACCAGATGGGCAGAAAATGATAATAGCATCGGTACATCTCGATGGAGACGTTTGCCCTGGTTCCAGATGATGGACAAGGCAGGCAAACTTCCTAACTGGAATGCGTTGATTCAGGCGGTGGAGGAACAATACGGACCTTCTAAATTTGACTGCGCACGCTCACAACTTTTCAAACTCATCCAACAAGGCAAGCTCGAGACCTACAATAGTCAATTCACTGCGCTGGCTAATCGTACTACCGAGATTTCAGAAGCGGCCATGCTTGACTGCTACCTGGGCGGTTTAAAGGCAGAGTTACGTAGGGATGTCCTTGTCCAGAAACCGACTACAGTTTTGCAGGCGATGACGTTAGCCAAATTGTTCGCCGACGCATCAGACTGGAACAAATCACCCAAGATACAAGGACTCAGTCAATTTGGGGGAACGAGTTCGTTCAGTAAAGGATCCTCGACATCGTCCGGGAACATAAATGGTGGATCCACAACGACGTACAGTGGAGGAGGAAAAACAAATCTGCCGCCATTATTACCGACCCCAACTCGACTGCCACTCAAGCGAATGACGCCAGCGGAGATGCAGATTCGAAGAGAGAAGGGTCTATGCTACACGTGTGACGAGAAGTTCACTCCTACTCACCGCTGTGCAAGGAAGCAACTGCTGATGATGGTGGAAGAGGACGAGCCTGACGAGTGCGTTGAGCCCGAAACAGAGGAACCACCGATAGATGGTACATTACACCACCTCTCTCTTCCGGCGACCAATGGCACCCCTGGGGCAGCAACCATTCGATTTACGGGAACCATCCAGGGAACAGAGGTCCAAATTCTCCTTGATGGTGGGAGCTCCGACAACTTCCTACACCCACGTATAGTCCAACACCTTAATTTACCAGTGGAGTATACTAAGGAAGTACGCATACTGGGAGAGATTGGGAATCCCATGGTATCTTTGTTCATTGCAGACCCTCAACTCGATAACAAATAATACTGTTGTAGCCGTGAAGAGATTGGATGGAGTAGCTCGAGACTGTAAGAAGGAATCGCTGAAGCTGTAAAAATACATATATGGTTTTTTTAAAAGTGCATCCTACATCAATTATTTTTTGTATGTATAAAAGTGACTATGTATTACAAAAATTGAGCCAAAATATATATTGACCATTAGTTGACCTTTGGTTTGATTTTTTTATATTTTTAAGACTGGCATGGATAATGAGTTAGCTAAATTTTATCTCAGCTGGCAGTAAAGAACCGGAGAAATTTATAGAAAATAACATATATATTTTGAAAATTACAATTCAGCCCTTCTCTCTCCCAATCTCAATCTTACCCATCGAGCCGTCCATCTCCGCCTCCTCGTCGCCGTTGCTGCTTTTCTGTAATTTTCAAAACTATATGGGCCCTTTTCTGTAATTTTTTCCTTTTCTCTACTGCCAACTGGGAAGAAATTTAGCTGAGTAATTGTCCATATTAGCCTTGAAAATACAAAAAAGTCAAACTAACGGTTAATATGTAGTTTTGCTCCACTTTTATAACCACATAGTCACTTTTTGCCTCAAAAGTGTAGTTGGTATTATGTATACTTTTGAGAACCATACATGTATATTATTGCATCTTAACCCAAATTTAAAGTATATATTATACAGATGGTTAGGTAAACTAAGAACCTTTGAAATGTCATTGAATTGTTTAATAAAAAAGAGTATACATAGACCTTTATATACCTTTATATATATAAGTAAACCTTAAAATCTAATTTAATCAAATCAAATTAAACTTAAATCAAGATAACTAAGATATAATATCCTAATATATAAATTTTATATATAATCCTAAGATATAATAAATATTACATAATAAATCAAACCTAATAATAAAATAATAATCAATATAAACAAACTGAAATGCCTTAAAACATTATTCAACACCTCTTGTTTCAAAAGGCACCAAACTTATCTTTTTTCAGAGATTTGAAACTTAATCTTCAAAATCTGTCATGCCTCTTAAGAAGTCGCCGTAGATGCAATTCTAGAAAAGAGGTAGTCGTAACTTATATGTGACCCTCCTGATTGCTATTGTTCATTAAATTGACCGCGGTCTCAAGAAGACACTGCAATGGTCTCTGGCTCGAATGGATATCACGCACAAGGACATTATGATGTTATCACCCACTGTTGCACAAATTGATATCCCGCACTCACTACCCCAAAAAAAAAAAAAAAAGTCATTTTGGAACGGCTAAAATAGTGTATTTATAGCAATTTTAACCGTTACAAGCGACAACAATAACAGTTAGAAAAAATGCTACAAAATGCACTGTTGCAAATGGTTGTGTAGCAGTTTCTAAGAACCACTACTCAAGTAAACAAAATTGCTACCGTATTGGTAGCGGTTTCAGCATACCACCATAAGATGTGTATGTAAACAACATATTATTAGAGTTTACATCACATCACATTTTTCTCCATATGTATAATTACCAGAGTCATCAACCTAGCTCAAAATTTGATAATTGTCAAAGTGTTTTCATCACATCACATTTTTCTTCAAATGGATAAATTTTATGCACAATTTGAGTTCAAAAGCAACAAATAATGTATAAGACAAAGGGGATGAAGTATAAGAATTTCTAGAGAATAACACTTCCAACGAAGAGTGTGAGACTTTCACATTAACTGTGATATCAAACCTCAACATATTCTCACATTAACTGTGATATCAAACCTCAACGTATTCTCATAGATGATCAGTTCATGCAAAAAATTTTAGATTTTAGGTTGGCAAAGTTGTTGTATTCTAATAAGAGTAGAACGCACTTACAACGATAATTAGAGGAATGAGGTAATATGTGGCACCAAAATGGTTCAAGAATATTCCAATGACAGCTAAGGTGGATGTGTATAGCTATGGCTTAATGTTGTTAGAGATAATTCGTTGCAAAAGAAGCTTAGAGGTGGATATAGATGGAGTGGTGGAAGAAGAAGCAATTTAATACTGACATATTGGGCTTATGATTGCTATATGCCGGAGGGACGAGTAGAGATTATGGTAAAGAATGATAAGGAGGCCATGGCTGACATAGGGAGGTTGAAGAGTTGGGTGATGATAGCAATATGGTGCATTCAAGAGAATCCAGAAACAAGGCCTTGCAAGGGGACTGTGATGCAAATGTTGGAAGACCTTGTTCAAGTTCCAGATCCTCCAATACCTTCGTCCGATGGCAGACATTATTAATTATTGCGGTAAAGGATTGCTTCTTGTTGTCAGCAAACAAGTCATCGTACATATGGAGTGAGATTAGAATGCTCTTTTGTAATTCTAGAGTTCATGTCATGTTATTTTTTATTTGTCATGAATCTAAGACTTCCACATTATATTTACTTTGAAATATTTTCAGGATTAAATTTGCTATAGTAAAGGGGTTTTTGTTGAACTTATTATGTATGATGATGATTTGGATGTTGAACATTCTTATTGGTAATATTTTAAATACTTTGTTTAAGTATTTGATTGTTGGATTTAGGGTATTACACTCCATTTAACAAAAAAACATAAGGGTATAACTAGTATTATTAGAACCAGATTGGGTTGGCTAGTTTGGCATGGTTGGCAAGTTGGACTGGTTTAAAATAAAAATAAATAAATTCATTTTTTAATTTTATTCATAATTGTATATGAATAACTTTGAAATCTTCACTTTCTCATTAGTCTAGCACCCAGGTTAGCTCTAGTTTAATTCCAATCTAGCCTATTGACCTTTGACGCCCAATACCTCTATTCTGAGTTTAATAACTTTGCATATAACTAAGGAAAGAGGTACTGGGAAGGAGGGGGAAAAAAAAGGAGGAAAAGGAAAGATAGACTTGGGGGAAGCAGGAGGCTGTGAGGGCTTAAACGCCTAGCTTCAGAAACACACATTCATATTGTAAGGGCATGCGCGCGTTGGTATCACAAAAACAAATAATATGAAATTAACATCAACGCACTGCATGAAATTAACTCGACAAGTATAAATCACACACAAAAAGTATAACTACACACAGAGTTTTAGCGGACATTGCCGAACAAGGAAAAGTATAACTATGTAGTACGCACCGGCAACGAACCACACATCCTCTTAGGGCAGAGTAATAGGTAGGTTGGGCAACTTGAGGCCAAACTCATAGCCCGCTCATTTAAATTTAAATGGGTATAGGTTAGCCCATACCCGTACCTCAACCCATTTAAACCCGTGCAAATGGGCTAGCATATAAATGAGCGGGCTAACGAAGTTTTAGGTAATCCATTTACATTTGATTTTTTTATTTTTTATTTTTTGAAAATAAAAATACATAGGCATTAAGCATCCATCCAAATTTATCATACCAATTTCTAAAATTTGAATTTTCAAAGTTCGATGATCACAATTCATACAAAACAACATAAATTTAGACAAATACCATCATTACATTATCTTGATATTCAAACTCCAACTTTTAAATTAAAACATTACAACCACAACTGTACAAGTTCATAAATTAACAAAATGGCATGCTTCCATTGAATCTGCATACTTCAGTCTTTATCATTTTCAAATTCACTTGAAAGGATCTAGTAACCAACCCAATACTAAAAGCTAATTTTGAAGATACTGTAGATATTGGTATACCCAATAAATCACATGTCAATAGATTTAAAACTTGATAATTAGAAGCATTCACTCTCCACCATGCTAAAACATCAAATTTTGGATCACGAAAGCCAACTACTTCAGTTTGAAGATATTCATCAACTTCTAAAATCTTCTCTATATTACATGTAGAGTCAATAGCAACTCACAAGTTCAAATAAACAGAGCCATAGGGGAGAAAGTGAGCGAGATTAAAAATTGATGGCCATTATGGTTATGAATTAGATGTGGCTAAATACTCGAATAGAAAGAGATTTAGGGAATGCTTTACTTGAAATGCGGAATGAGATAAGTAATTAATAAAAAAAATTATACTAAATGGGCAGGTATGGGTAGCCCGTAGATATGCCCGAATGGGTCCAACCCATTATAAAATCTTTTTGGGTGGGCTCAATATGACCCAATTACATTGGGTTTTGGGCAGGCTCATGGGTTATGGGTTTTATGCTCAGTGATGCTCGTGAATAAAACAAACGATCAATTGTAATGACAACCATTATGAAAAACACGGAAGTAATAAACCTATGATGAGCTCCTCCTTACTTCTTACTAGAACAATCATCTAAAAAGTGTTAATATATAATGAGACTCTACATCTCAGTAACTACTGAAAGTTTCTACCATACATAAGCAAACCACGTATGATAAAAAGAATGAGATGATTATGTATATATTTGTATGTACCTTGATCCTCATCAAAATTGTTACCAATTTACTCCATTGTCAATCTGTACTTTCACAACATAATATACATACAATTAGGCAATATGCAGTATGCAGCCTCGTTTATATCACTGATTCACCGGCTATCATTATACTGCTAACTGGGGTTATAAGCTAACACATAGTTCAACAGAAATTTATCTATTTGACTGGATTGATCTAAGCTCATTAGTTCTTGAGATACACCAGGCCAAATGTATAGAGCTTAATTCGGAGCTATGACTCCCCTCCTTAAAGAACATAACTTTCACATGTCTCAAAACTCCAATCTCAGCCAAAGGAAGCATGGAAAAATGAGCCTTGACAAGTATCATCCGTTGTACATCGAGTGATGGTATAATACATGATAAGAGATCTCATCATAAAAATTCATCATTACTTCAACCCATCACAAATGCAACCGTCATGACAATTATTTTCAATCCAATAAATATAATTATTAAAATATAAAGTACAATAATCATGCTTTTACTTGTATCAATTGTCATCATATTCAACCACGCCAAAAAGGAGACAATAATTTAACAATGCAATAATTATTCGACCAAATGATATATATTATTATAATAACATACTATCATAATAATTAATATATTACTACAGCACCAAAAGGAGTATAAAAGAACGTTTCTTAACCTCAGAGTAAAGCTAGGGATTAAGATCAGTCTTTGCCCTTTTAGGCCTAATGTAAAAATTTAAAAAAAACATATATTTTTTAGGGCCCGGCCAGAAAGCATCCGGGTTAGAGCTGGTAGCTATTTTTCTATATTTTGACTATTTTTCCTACATTTTTTTTAAAAAAAAATATAATTAGTAAATTATAACAATTAAAATTCTAATTTATGAAATAAATGTTGTCAACATTAAGGTCTAAACAACATGCATCATGCAACAAACAAACACAGTCACTAATTCATAATCAAAAGTAAACTATTGTCCACTAATAACTCACACAAAGTATAAGAAGTTTACCACTAAACAACTTGAGTATGATGACTATTATTTTCATCTTCTTCACCACTATCATCAATTTCATATATATTTGATTGTGCTTCACTTCATGGGCAAAAATATCAAGAATTTCTTTTCCCATATCATAAAATACAAGGGAGGCATAAAAGGCTTTGTGAATTTCAAGAATTTCTTTTCCCATATCATAAAATACAAGGGAGGCATAAAATCTTTATCTGTAACAAATAATAAATCAAATCATAAAACCTTCGAGTAGAAACATGAAGTGAATGGCAGATTTTAGTGAGATTGTAAGAGTAACTGAGTGAGTAAGTACTAGGCAATAAGGTAGGTAAGTGGCTTTCTTTACTATCAGACTCGGTTAGCACAGTAAGTGGGCAACTGCCAACTGGGCAAGTTTAAAAAACAACGGGCCTAAAAGAGCCAACCCTTTTAAACTCTCGACCCTATAGAGTTAGCCCTTTTAGACCCGAGTTCATTTTAAGACTCCATTTTTTACCTCCAGCCTTTGAAAAGCTAAGGCTTAAATTGGTTGGGCCCAGTTTTCTAGCTTTACCTGAGAGATCAAAAGTTATAATATAATAATCATATCTTAACTAAATAAACATACAGCGCCTACACAGATTATTATATTATTACTTAAAAATTTACAATACAAACATACGCTCCAATTTATTTTGAGACTCCATTTTCTAACCCTAGCCCTTGAACGGTCAGGGTTTAAACAGGTTGGGTTGACCTTGACCCGATTTCCTAGCTCTACCTCAGAGATCAAAAATCATAATATAATAATCATATCTTAACCAAATTAACATACAACGCCACAAATGGGTCCGAAACAAGTTGCTTCTTACACATATTATTATATTATTATATAAAAATTTACAATCCATATATACATACATACATATAATCAATTCAGTCCAATTTTTTTAAAAAATAAATAAATTAGTCATTCACAACCATACACAATTCACAAGTCTATACAAGAATATTTAAAGTTGCTTGAGACTCCCTAACTTATAGATAATTACATAAGAGTTACTCTAAGGCTCACAATAAAAGTCTTTTACTCTAAAGCGCACAATAAAAGTCTTCAGCACACCCAAATAATATCCACTTCTTCTCACTTTGGTCCCCTCTCTCTCTCTCTCTCTTCCTCTCTCTTTTCTCTCTCGCTCCCGCTCTCGGATAAGGGAGGGGTTATTGGGTGAGAATCACGGAAATGTTTTGAAGAATTATGAAAATGATTATTTAACTTAACAAAGAGAAGTTATAAAAGGAAAACTCCACAAAAAGAAATTGTAAAATGAAAACTCCAATTCATAGAACCGTGCTTATCACCAAAAAACCAAACAGTATGCATGATTTTCAAACCTTACCATGTACGTGTCAAATTCGTTTGAAACTTGTGCTTGCACCTTTTATAATTCTTCATTATAAAATTGACGGAGAGAATCTTACACAATTAAATATTATTTTTTTTACTTTTTTTTTAATTAATTAATAATTGTTGGGAGAGGGTGATTCAGCAGGTTTGTGTCGAAGAGAAAATATAATAAACGAAGGGATGAGTCATCATGTGTGCGTCCAATGAGAATGCACAGTTCAGCGCACTTGGGCTGCTGCTGTTTTTTTTTTTTTTTTTAACACTTCAACAATTGGATCAAGTTTATACATTTAGTCCAAATAAAATCTCCTCAATTCTTAACAAATTATGGTATTTTTCTAAAAATAAAACTTAAAATATTTTCTTTAACTCTTATTTTAGAAATTTACTTACATACTGAGTAAATTTTAATTACTATAATTTAATCTTGGGTTAAGGTGAAAAATACACATGTGCTTTTCTCCGAGGAGCGCTCAGTAGCAAATGCTTTTTTTGGGTGCAAAAGTGCACACGTGGTTACAAATTAGGTGCAAAAATACCGTTTGACCGTTAAATTTGACTTTAACCGTTAAGTTTGACTTTGACCGATGAAGTGGCATTTCAAAGGTGCAAAAATACACATGTGATTTGTCAAGAAGAGCGTCCAACAACAAATTTTTTTTTATTTAATAATTTTATTTTAATTACTACCGGGTGTTAAAAAGATATTTAGAATACTGACCTGTACTGAAAAAATACTTCATAATCTTGAAAAATTATTTTTAGATCTGAAAAAATATTTCAGGGTGCTAACTGGTACTAAAAAGATACTTTGAAGTATTTTTTTTGTACCAGTCAGTATCCTGAAAGTACTTTTTAGTACAAATCAGTACCCTAAAATATTTTTTCAGTATCCTTTTAATACCGGTAAATAGTTGAAATATTTTTTCAAGATCCTAAAATAATTTTTCAAGATTCTGAAGTATTTTTTCAGTATCAGTCAGTATCCTTTTAGTATCGGTCAATACTTGAAATATTTTTTCAAGATCCTAAAATAATTTTTCAAGATTATGAAGTATTTTTTCTGTACTAGTCAGTATCCAAAAAAAATATTTTAAGGTACTGACTAGTACTAAAAAGTACTTTCAGGATACTAGTCAGTATCCTTTTAGTATTGACCGGTACTAAAAGGATACTGACTGATACTGAAAAAAATATTTCATAATCTTGAAAAATTATTTTAGGATCTTGAAATAAAATTATTAAATTAAAAAAAAATTGTTGTTGGGCGCTCTTCTTGACAAATCACATGTGTATTTTTACACCTTTAAAATGTCACGTCATCGGTCAAAGTCAAACTTAACGGTCAAACGGTATTTTTGCACCTAATTTGTAACCATGTGTGCACTTTTGCACCCAAAAAAAGCATTTGCTACTGGGCGCTCCTCAGAAAAAAAACACATGTGTATTTTTGCACCTTAACCCTTTAATCTTTCCTAAATATTACTTAATTCTAGAACTATAAAATTTTAAGATGTTACATGGGCCATTTACATCTGGTAAAATGTTTTACAAAAGATGAGTTATCAAAGAATATAACAATTCTGTTTATTATATTTAAAAAAAACAATTCTGTTTAAAGTTTTTAACCTCAGTGATTTCCCATGTAGCCCAAATATGAGAAACAAATTGGCTAAGTTTCACATAAAACATTTGAGGGTGGCAAATGAGATTTTACCCTAATGCTCACCACAGTTGTCATTGGTGGCAATCATGTTTATGACATTATTGAATACTAAATGTGAATATTTTTTATAATAAGAATTTGAACTTTGGTTTGTCACATTATGAGAAATTAATCCATTCCACGAGGCTTAGTTCTTTTTTCCTCATTAATATTGGTAGAATAATCAAAACCTAACTTGGATGCCTATTCTTAATCTTACAACATAGTCTACTGAGTTGGAGTTATGTTGATATGGATGAAGTTTGGGGGGGAAATCCTGAGATTTTCCTTGGCTCTGTTTTTGTGGTTGATTAAATAGTCTGAATATTGCTGGCATCTTCTTGCTGCATATGTGAACTTTCTAATACGTGTTAAATTTTTGGCTGCCTACGTTTTTGCTGTGAAGTGCTGTTGATCTTTGCACCATATATCCTTCTCTCTTTTTTTCATGACTCACGAGTCTCTCATATTCTTGATTACATCTAAAGCAGGCAAAATAATTACTCTATATATGCAGAGAGAAAAAAATTTAAGCAGCTTGTTTCTGTAAATTAATCGAGTTTTTTTCTTTCTGTACATCGTCTATTGCCCACAAGCTTCTTTTTTTTATTACTTCCCTAGTCTGGAACTTTATATGTCTTACGTTCAGCAAGCTCTGCTCCTCTGTCCAAGCATAGTAATATATATTGTTACCATTTTCTTTTGTTATGTGTAGTGCGCCCTCGGCAACTAGCGAAAAATGAGCCGGCTACTGCTTTTTACTTAATATGTATAATATCATTGTTTGTAAACTTACTTCAAATTTTGAACCAGCGATCATTTATTCATTCTTAAATGATTTTTATTTTTGTTCTTGTAATTGAATTGTCAGTTATTTTATTAAATTGATTGATTTATATTAACTTATTGTTCTTTGCCCGCAAATTTTTAGTAAAGAGGAACCCTACCTAATTGAAGACATTAATTTAATCTGAGACTTTTTGGCAGGACATCTTGTACAACAGATAGAAGATGTGTAGAGATTGATAAAAAATTTCTTTCATATAGTGTACTGGTTTATCGAGAACTAGTAATCATTAATTTGATTTATATTAATCATATTTAGTTTTAGAGTACATACTTGATTATATTAACCTGTGCACATTATTATATTAACCAAGTTTAGAAAGTTTGTGTATATATACAAGGTGTTATGATATGATTTCACTCAGTTTTCTTTATTCTTATTCTAGGTTGTTTTTTAAAGGTTGTAGTTAGAAAATACGAATTATATTTAAGGAAAAGACTTTCAACGTTTGTTTTTTTAAAAAAAAAAAAAAGTCGTTGTAATAGGCTTACAACAACTGTTTTCAAAACAATGGAAAAAAAATAGTTGTTGTAATTTGTAAGTCTCACATGCGTTACTTACAACAAACTCATATACGCGTCCTCTGAAAACTATCATCTAAAGGTCTTAAAAATGGATATTAAAGGTGCCTTTTGTAGTGGTGCACTATTAAATACTAAATGTGAACATCATTCCCAACAAAAATATGAACCTCAATCCCCTATATCATAAATTATACTTATTTTTAAGGGTAGAAAATAGACTTTTCAATGGGTTTTTTCAGCACACGTGCAATGGTATTATTGTGGACCACATGCCATGATTGAGCAACTTCATTTGTTTCTCCCCCTTCTAAGGAAGCAGAAAGCAACCTGATTTGTGATTTCCTAATGAATTAGGCTATCTTAGGATGTAAAGAAAATTTTGGGGAAATAGTAGGAGGAAAAACTCTCAAAAATAATTTATTTATTTTTTTGCCATTTAAAATATATATATATATATATATATATATATATATATATATATATGTTATAAAGCCTAAATCTTATAATGTTACTCTATTTTTTTTTTAACTCAATTCTCTCATCAAACTTATTAAAACTGGATTGGACTGATTAGTTTAAACAGGAAGCTGACAAACCGGTTTGGTCCGGCTAGATAACTGGTTCACTATTTTTTTTATTTAAAAAGATCATTTAATTCGATTTAAAAAATCATAACTTTATATTAAAAACTTTGTAATCTTTGTTTTCTCACTGGTTTGACCTCAAGTTAGCTCCGATCTGACCTTTGACCCAGTAACTGTCCAGGGTTAATAATCTTGTTTTTTACTTAAGAATTTTTCGTTAATACTGTACATGTATCTTCTAGTTAATGGAGTAACTAATTTGAATTCCTACTTGTTGTGATTTTTTTTTTCCACACCCATTTTTCCAGCCTTGAATTTCCAATAGTTCATGAGATATTGGGTAGTTAGAGACAAAATGACAATTTAATTGCAATAGAAAGAAAATAAGAAAGGATGAATATCTAATGAAAGAATGAAGGATATAAAAATAAATTAAAAGAATAAGAGAAACTAGTTATTTTAAGTATTTACTCCTTCAATACTTAATATAAGTTATATTTAGGGAATTGATCTTGGACTAAATATAAGATATAGTTTTCATATTTATCGATTTTTTTCTAATTTATCTCTACTAATGTTCTCTCAACTATAATCAAAGAAGAGAAAGAATTAGAAAATTAAAGGAGATTATTACAGTATTTTAGAAAATACATGTGATATTAACTAACTTAACTAACTACATTAATTTAATCAAATTAGAAAAATATCTCTTATATTAAGAATTGGAGGAGCATTGTCATTAATTTTAGTCTTCTAAAAAAATTTTAGATACTTAATTTCTTCAAATTTTTATTAATATCCATAGAATTTGTAAAATTATATTGATTTACTTAATATATGAAAATATTAATTAAATAAGGATCAATAATAATTCATTATTTTTTATAACAATAATTCATTATTTTAAGCATGACCAACATCTATGAAATTTATATATATGCACTCCAAAAATACAATATAATTATTTTCTATGCATATATAGATATTTTTCTTGATTACATGTATAGATATACTCCCTCCGGTCCTAATTATAGAAGCAAATTACCAGAATTTGGATAGATTAAGGAGGAAAATTAAATTAGTTAATTATATGTATTTTCCTGAAATACCCTTACCTAAAATTTAAAATGACATTGGCGTGTGATAATAACTCATCTCTTGCCTTTGTAACTTTTCCTTTCCTCACTCCTGTTTTACGAAAACAAACGAAGACACTTCATGTGACCACATTTGGAATACTGTTTTAATTTTTGGTTATCTAGTACAAATGCTACAAGAATTTCACTCATATTATTATAATTGATTAGTTTTATTTATTAGTGGTTTAGGAACGTTCTTTGCTTATTATAAATAATTATCTAGTTTACTGTAAAAGACTACAGGTATTTCCCCGGCTAAACAAGTTCCCAGCATTGCGTCACAAAATCGGGGAGAAGAGTCATTTATTTAATTATATAGTAATTAGTTAATTATTATTGAGAAAATATAAATAGGGATATTATAGGAAAAAATGACAAAAGTTAAAACTTGCTCTTATAATTATGATCAAAACCAACTCCAAAATTTGCTCCTATAATTAGGACCGGAGGGAGTATTTTACATGTAAGCATCACATGCATCAGAGTTCAATTTTTGTTGCGAGGAAGGTCACATAACGGAAAAAATGGAATTAGTTTTTTGCCCAAAGAAAAAATGGAATTAGTTGAGCACCCAGATTTGCATTGTCCGGGTTTAATTTAATTTGAGCATTTCAGTTTTTTTTTTCAACTTTTACTTTAAAAAAAATAATTTTAATATGTACAAACTCTAAAATAAATATGCTCATTTAACTTCTAATTAAGGGAAAATTTTGCCCTGAAGTTGTCATCGATGAGCAATTTTACTTTAAAAGTATAAAAAAAATGGAGTAATATTGTCCTAATTGTTATTCCAGTTAATTTTAGCCATTAATTAACTAAAATATGCTGAGTTGAAAGTTCACATGTCATACACGTCATTTGAATTAAGATACATGGAGTTCTAAGAGCGAATTTGTACCATAACAAAAATAACGTAGATAGTATATGAACTATCAATTGAACATATTTAGTTAACTAATAATCAAAATTAACTGGGACAATAGCCAAAGAAAAATTGTAATACCCTAATTTTTGTATTAGGATTTAAATATAAACAAGAAAAATTAATTAATTATAATACATTAATTTATTATGTAATTATCAAAATAAAGGTTTTCATATAAAATGTCATTTATGATAGTAAAAGAAATTAATAGAATAAGAATATAAAAATAATAAATAAACTAATAATATTTTATTGTTGTTAAAAGAAGAAGAAAAAAAAAATAATTTACATTATAATAATATATATTATTTAGAGTTTAATGACGGTGGGAGGGAGGTAATCAATTACCTCCCACCACCTATATTAGAGAGCGTGTGAGGGAGGTAATCAATTATCTCCCATCAATTACCTACCACCACTCGTGTGCGCGCACGCATGCGTGTGTGTTCATTCGTTAGTTTTTTTTTTTTTTTTTTTTACTCGTTCGTTAATTCTAATATAGATGTGTATTCGTTCAAATATAGGTGGTGGGAGGTAATGGACTACCTCCCTCCCACCGCCATTAAACGTATGGTGAATGTGTTGCCCACTAAATAGTATATGTGAGGTAATTGATTACCTTCCTCCCACCTCCATTAAACTCATGGTGAATGTACTGCCCACTAAATAGTATATATTATTATATTATAAATTTTTCTTCTTCTTCCTAATAATGATAAAATATTATTACTCTATTTATTATTTTGACATCCTTATTCTACTAATTTCTTTTACTATCATAAATAATATTTTTTATGAAAATTTTTATTTTGACAATTACATAATAAATTCATATATCATGATTAATTAATTTTCCTTATTTTTAATTAAGTCTTAATATAAAAATTAGGATATTACAAAAATTAGTTCTTTTTTAGCACTTATGGGGTAAAATTGCCCTTAACATGTTTAAAAAATGTTTTTTTTTTTTCATTTAAAAGGAAGTAGTTAAACATTTTAGATCTCAACCGATCGATAAAAACTGAATATTTAGACCCGCAGCTCTCATAATGATGAGCACGGTAATTTTCATCATGGAATGAGCTCCCAAAATGGGTGGAAGGACCTATGGTTGCAAGTTAGCATGTTTAGGATCATTTTTGGTAAAATCCTTTAAAGTTCTAAAGAACCAAAACAACTAAAAAATAAAAAAATCTTACTGAAAAATCTCCTCTTGAAAAGGTATTAAGGGACATTTGTGATATTAATTTAAAGTGTGAAATGACCATTTTACCCTCATTTCCTTAACTTTGATTTAACGAAACGCGCCACCAGGATCCATTTTTCTTCGTCACGAACAGAAGTACGGCACTTGTCGAGCTCACGGTTGGATGCCAGCGACCATTGTTGACCCACTGAGTTTGCGAGGCTAGATCGGAGGCTAGGCCAGGAACTTCGTCGTTGGCGACACTGATGACGATTCTGATCCCAATCATATCCTGATCCCTATTATATTCTGATTCCAATCCCTTACTTCCCCTACCTCCTTCTCCAAATTGGACTCTCCTTATCTCGCTTTCACAACCAAATTCGGTTCCCTCAAACTCACCTTTGGAATCGGACCCTCCAATGGCTCCAGAGCCAAGTGCTAGTTCAAATTCGGTAAAAATGGCGTGGACGTTGAAGGAGCTGGAATTTATGGCAGCCAATCCCGCGATGATTTTGATAGAGACGACGTTGAACAAGTGAGCACCCCGAATTTGTCCTATTTTCAATTTTTGATTGCTCTATTAGGTTTCGTGTTACAGGCTCTGGCTTATATGGACTTTTTTTTTTTTGTTACAAGGCGACGGGAGGGGGGATTTGAACATGAGACCTGAGGGGAGATATAAGGCATCTCAATACCACCAGCTGTGCCACTGTACTGCTGTCCTCGGTGGTGGCTTATATGGACATGATAGTCATCATTTTGATATTTTAGCACCCAATATCATTTTGAATAGGGGTGAGCATGAAGCCCAGTGCCCGCCCAAGCCCAGCAAAAAATCACCCTGCCCAGCTCAGAAAAAAGAAGTCCAAAAAAAATTGGGCACAATTGGGCTGGGCATTTTTGCGGGTAGGACCGGGCATCGGGCTGGGTATCCCGCCCTGCCTATTTGGCTCTGCCCAGTAAGTATATATATAATTATATTTGATATAAATATTTTTTATATAATAGTTAATAGACTTATATTATATATTTACTAAAATTTTAATATATCCATTGAGTATTTGACCATCAGTTCATTATATTACTAATAATACTTTGTATTTAATAGACTATGAATGTTATTTAATTTTTCAAGTATGTATATTTGACTATTTGTTGAGACATATGATACTCTTTTTAATTTTAAGACTCAAGTTGTAGACTTATTTTAGAATATATTAAAGTATATAATATATAATTATTAATTACATTTGAAGTTTACAATATTGTTTATCATTATTAAAACTATTTTTTTCATATAGGATGTGGCAAGATATCACCATTTGGGCAGGGGAAGCCCGCCCTACCCAGCCCATTATTACCCAGCCCAAAAATGTTAGGGCTTCTATCGGACAGGGCTGGGCATCGGGCTGCATTTTACTGCCCAATGATCATTTGGACAGGGCATCGGGCAAGGGTCTCGCCCTGCCCATACCCACCCCTAGTACTGAATAAGGAAAATGATGTTGTTTATATATAAATTTTGTGGTTTTTCTTCTGCATATGTAGAGGTTTCTTTATTGCTGGCTTGTCGATTTGCCTTGTGTGAGACTATTATATGAAAATAATCTTGTTTTGCTTTACAAGCTTGTGTGGCATCCAGAAAGATTAAGCGCTTGTGTGGCATCCAGAAAGATTAAGCTGGAATCTGCCATTATTTTCGTTCAATAAGTTATAGATAAGCAAGCCTAATGTCCTAATGTTAATTATCTAGATTTCCCCCCCCCCCCCCCCTATTTCACTGGGGAGGATATGCATTGGTGACATGCATGTCTAAGATTGTGATTTTCAGTATCACAATCATGCTTGTATCTTTGTTATGCTTCATAGAACTGTTTTGCATGAAAGTAAATGTTACTATTACGATTTTTCGTAGCAAATGAGTTCTATGTTGATTGTAGGAGATTGTCAAATTTGTGGAGAATATGCTAAGGCTGGAGAGTAGTGCAATTGGTGAGATTGTTGGTGTAACGATGCTTCCTGCATTGGTGGACAGGATGGATAGATTTGGATGTAAGTTGGTGGTGCCTTACCTAAACTATTTGGTCAAAGAAAAATGATATAATTTGTCCACTAACTTTTCAAATTTATGTAATCTTATTTAGGTGGAGATTGCATGGGATGGGATGGGAATTTACAAGATAAAGTTAAAGACATATTTGATATGAAATTGGAAGATGGATGAGCATGACAATGATGTTATGGTCACTCATCTTCACAACATACATCGAGAAAAAGTTTTGTCTTTGGTCAAGGAGTCCCACCAAAGGAAAAGGAACAAATAGCCAAGAGGCATTTGTAGTGATGACAAAGTTGTTGACAATTTGTATTTTTATTAAGGTTCATTTGTATTGATAACAATTTTGACAATTTATATTTGTGTAAAAGGACATTTGTATTAATGACAATGTTCTTGGCAATTTGTCTTTGTGTAAAGGTGCATTTGTATTGACTTGATTTTTGTTTTTCAGTTACATGATTAAATTTTTGGTTCCTCAGTTCCTTTTGCCAATGTTATGTAATGATATGTACATAAAATGGTCTGACGTCGATGTCCAGGTTTTTGACAACTCCATGGATTGCTTTTTCCAAGTGAATGTCCAAAAGTTAATATGTCCATGTCTAGGTTTTTAACAACTTCATCACAACATTTTAACAACTATATCTCCAGATTTTAACAACTCCATCACAATGTTTTAAAAACTACATCTCTAATTTTTATCAACTACATCATAACGGTTTAACAACTACATCACAACATTTTAACAACTTCATCACAACCCAATTTCCAAATTTTGACAACTTCGTCTCCACATTTTAACAACTATATCTTGTCATTAAAAAAAAAAAAAAACTATATCTCTAGGGTTTTGACAACTCCATCACAATGCTTTTTACAACTCCTTCTTCTCATTTTGACAACTCTTTCTATTAAGTTTTGACAACTTCATCTGCACTTTTTAATAACTCCATCTCCAGGGCTTTGACAACTTCATCACAATGTTTTGGCAACTCCTTCTTCTCATTTTAACAACTCCTTCTATTGAGTTTTGACAACTCCTTCATGTTTTGACAACCCTATCTGTACGTTTTAACAACTTCATCTCTAGGTTTTTAACAACTTCATCTCCATATTTTAACAACTTCATCTCCATATTTTAACAACTTTATCTCTAGGTCTTTGACAACTTCATCTCCACGTTTCAATAACTCCATCACCAGGACTTCAAAAACTCCATCAAAACGTTTTGACAACTTCTTCTATTAGGTTTTCACAACTCCTTCTCGTTTTAACAACTCATTTTGTTGGGTTTTAACAACTCCTTCTCCATGTTTTGACAACTCCATCTATACATTTTAACAACTCTATGTTTAGGTTTTAACAACTCCATCCTCACAAACACTACACTTCGTTTTATACAAGAATCGATCCATTCATTCTTGATTTCTGGTGGATGTGACAACAACAAATCTCTGTGTTTGTTTCTATTATAAGGAACACTACAATTTGAAAATAACTTTGATTCTTAAAATCTGTTTAATTTTGTACTAACTTCGTTCCTAATGAACCTGGATTTTCAATTGATTCAATTCTTTTATAGAGGGTTTTTAACTTCCTGGGTCTACTACCTCTGTTTCTTCGCCTTATTACAGACTCTCAATCCTTCATTGGTGTAAATTATGGCCAGGTAGCCAACAACCTTCCGCCGCCGGAAGCGACGGCAAAGCTACTTCAAACCACCACCAATGGCCAAGTTTGGCTCTACGGCACCAATCCTGCGATCATCAAAGCCCTCGCAAACTCTAGGATCAAAATCGTCATTGGCGTTGCCAGAGACGACAATCCCAGCCTAGCCTTTGATCTTAGCCTCACAAACTCAATGGGTCAAGACCAACGTACAGCCCTTCTTCCCATCTAGAAAAATCAATTTGATCACGGTCAATGGAGAGAACTTAGGGAACCTGAAAAATTGCTTGAGATATGGGGAAGGAAATAGGGGCAAAATGGTTATTTTACCCTTATAATTCATTTCACAAATGTCCCTTGAGACCTTTTTTAAGACTTCTTTTCAGAGGCGGATTTTCTATGGACTTTTTTAAGATTTTTTTTTTCCCCTTTAGAACCTTAAAGAGATTTTTTTCTATTATTTTTAGATTTTAAAAATATTTATTTACGTAAATCGAGATAAAAATCATCTCACATAGTTAATTTATATATCATAAATCATAATTAAAAAATTATTTTTGATAGGCTTAAATTGTTATTTTTTTTTGAATGAAATGATTCCATTAATAATGGGCAATTCATACAAAAAAATAAGAAAGAAAATACAACAGAAGCTTAAGTGTGAGCCACTAAAGACTCTGAGCTAAAATTCCATCTGTGGAGTAAACTCCAACAGCAAAATCGTTGTGTTACGGGACTCCCAAAACTTCCAACAAGTAATGAATAGCCAAGTCAGCCTTGGTCCCAGAAGTCTTCCCCTTCTCGCATAGCTGCGTCAGTAAGACCCATATCACAATGGATACCCCTAGCAAGATCCTTTATGACTTTAACAGAGGGCCCAGATCCATCCGAGCTGGGCTTGGCACCTAGGGCATGGATATGGACTCTAGAGGAGAGTTTAACCCCACGAGATTTAGAGTGTGGGTCATTACCTTTATCGGGTTGATTGGTAACAGACCCAACCTTCTTTTCTTTATTAACTCGGCTCGTGTGTGGCAGTCTCGGGTCTTCAACTCGGACTACCGAATGGTAGTTGGGGTCCAGGGAGGTTTCTGGGTGTTTGACTACATACTGTTTCGAGATGAGGATGTCATCGTTGCTCTTGTTTTGCAGTGTTTTCGCATGATTGTTCACTAATGGTGTCTCTGAACTAACCTTTGTCTCTTTACCTTTCTTTTTTTGATAACTACTACCCACAGTCTTTTGATTTGAAAATTCTTTGACTGGGACATATACCTCTTGCTTCTCTTCTACCTGTGGGTCCACCATGTTTAATACCTCATATCTCGAAGTTGGGGCCAGGTTCCTTCCATCAGGTAGTGCGTTTTCCTTATTTGATTTATCCGTAGTGCGTCGTGGGCGTCTCTGCACTATCATCCAGTCCCCAAAATTATTTGATTCTCGCTCCTGAAAAGGCTGCTTTGACATCATGGGTTCACGTGCAGCAGGGGTGGCTGCATTCGGAGCATCTCCACCGCTAGAAGTCATCTTCTCCGGGCAAGTGGCCTGGAGATGCCCATACCTTCCGCAGTTGAAGCAAATCATTGGCAGGCCCTCATACTCCACAAAAATAATCTCTCCATCTACCTGAATTTTTGAAATAAGAGGTTTAGTGAGGTCAATATTAACTGCGAGTCTGGCGAACTTCCCACGATCACCAGAGTCAGTGTTATAATCAACTTTAATGACTTCACCAAAGACACTTCCAATGGATCTAATAATGCTCTTGTGATAGTATCTTGCCGGAAGTTTAGGGAGTCTAACCCATCCTATTACTTGATTAATAACATGCTCGTGCGTCTTGAAAGATGGTGTCCACTGTTGGACTGAAAGATAATGTCCGTAAATAACCCATGGACCGTTGAGCAAAGCATTCTGGTAGTCCAGGTCTTCCTTAAAACGCACCAGAAAGCAATCATCTTCTAGATCAATTAGTTTGCATTGGCCAATGGGTTTCCAGAGCAACTGAAGCTTCATACGAAGTTGGCGATATCCAATCTTCCTTCCCAACAGTTTAACTACTACTGCGATGCCCATCTTCTGGTTCAAAGTTTCAATAATATGAGAAGCAAAATCAACAGTGGGGACATTACCATTTAAGCCTATGGAGACATCTCCCTGTTTTAGAACAAAATCATCTTCCTCGTCATCTGCAGGTATGGAGTCGGAGTTCAGAAGTTTATCTCTGAACGACGGCACTTTGGGAGCAGGAGCATCATTACCGTCGCTCATAAGGGCGTCCTGCTCTAAAAGGTTAACTGAGTGCAGAGGGGTCTCCGGCACAGAGTTTGGAGAAGGCGAAGCAGATCCAGACGTCGTGTCCATAGTAACAACGCCATCCAACTTAACCCTTTTGGTGGAGTGATCGGCATCAGGGTGAGGGGGAGGTTCGGATTTCAGAGAAGAATCAAAAGGAACAATATGCAGCATGGTCACTGAGAGCAGAGGATAGGGAAAGAAAAAGCTAGAGAGAAGTGGGAGCTTCTCACTCTAACCCATTTTCGATAAGCATGAGATACATGTGAAGTTGTGAATGAAGTGCTTAATCATGTGCATGACTTTTCAATGCTGAAAAGCGGACGAAGAAGAGTTCAACCTATCATAGTGTGGCACTGTGCATGGCCTTTCGACATATTCCTGGCATCTTCGTCTTCTTTGCTTCTCTCACGTTTCTATCCCCTTGAAGCCACCCTTCCCCGCTCTCTTCTCTCGGCAAATCTGATTCTAAAGTTCACTCGCGCTTTCATCATAAATGGTTATTCCCAATATCTTCTTCCTTTTCTTGCTTCACTTTCATCATTTGGCTTTTGGAAACGTTGCTTTGAACACAATACTCTCCACCAACGATCAAAATGCTCCATGGCTCTCCCCTTCCGGCGAATTCGCTTTCGGATTTCGCCGAATCGAGAACACAAATCTCTTTCTGCTTGCCATCTGGTTCAACAATATACCTAGCAAAACGATTGTCTGGTATTCAAACATGCCAAACCCAGCAGTACCAGCAGGATCGCGTGTTCAGCTCACACCAACAGGTCTCAGTCTCACTAACCCCCAAGATCAAGCCACGTGGAAAACTGGTGAACTCCAAGGAGATGTGTCCTATGCAGAAATGCGTGACGATGGAAATTTTGTTCTGGCATCCTCAAATTCTTCCTATTTGTGGCAAAGTTTCAACAATCCCACCGATACACTGTTACCAAACCAAACTCTTCCTCTCAACGGCATGTTGTCTTCTCGCTTTTCACAAACGAATTACACAAAGGGAAGGTTTGAGCTTTATTTCAATGAAGTCATATTCTTGTTAAGTCAGATTGCATGGCCAACCGAATTTCGTTACAACCCATATTATGAATTTGATGCAACTTCAAATGACTCTGTTTCAGGACTAGTCTTTAATTCTTCAGGCATCATGTATATAGGTCAAACACGTGTATGGGACAACTTAGTTCTTGATGTTAGAAGAAATTATTACAGGGCTACACTTGATTATTATGGAGTTTTTACATTGTATTCCCATCCAAAGGAATCCAATGAAGCTCAAGTTTGGTCCGTTGCGGGGTATGTTCCCAATAACATTTGCGAAACAATATTTGGCGAAATGGGTAGTGGTTCGTGTGGCTACAATAGCTACTGCTCTTGGGATGACAACAACAAGAGGCCAACATGTACGTGTCCAAAAGGATATTTCTTGGTAGATCCAAACGACAATTTTGGAGGATGCCAACCTGATTTGCCCCTTGGTTGTGGAGCCGATGATGTGCGGTCACGAGAAAGTCCACAAGACGTATATGACGTGGAGCCTTTGCAAAGCGTGAACTGGCCTCTTGGAGATTATGAGAGGTTGGTCAGTTATTCCCAGGATGAATGTAAAATATCTTGCTTGAATGATTGTAATTGTGCGGTTGCTATCTCTAACACTGCAAAGGATTGTTGGAAGAAAAGATTGCCCCTTTCTAACGGAAAATTCTCTGCAAGCAGTGAGAGTGGAACAACAGCGCTCTTAAAGATTAGAATTCAACCACTGGCTAATCTTAACCATCCTTCTTGGAAACCCGCTTTGATTGGCTCGCTTATTGGGTCCCTTGTCATTATTGCTCTATTGGTAGCCACTTGTGTTGCCATTATTCTCATGAAGCCAAAAAAGACTACTCATCATGTTTCAAGTCTTGTCGAGACAAATATGAATTCTTTCTCATACGAAGCACTGAAGGAGGCAACAAATGAGTTTAATGAAGAAGTAGGAAGGGGTTCCTTTGGCATTGTGTACAAAGGCACCCTCAATTCAATGACCAATACTGTCATTGCAGTAAAAAGATTGGAGAGATTGGCTGAAGAACGAGAGAAGGAGTTTAGGAATGAATTGAGAGCTATTGGGAACACATGCCACAAAAATCTGGTCCGGTTGGTTGGGTTCTGTGACGAGGGAATTCATAGACTTCTGGTGTATGAGTTCATGAACAATGGTAATCTCGCAGATATTCTCTTTGGAAAATTCAAACCCCATTGGAATCAAAGGGTCAACCTTGCTTTGGGAATTGCAAGGGGATTGCTCTACTTACATGAAGAGTGTGACACTCCTATTATTCATTGTGATATAAAACCTCAAAACATACTGATAGATGAACATTTGAGGGTAAAAATCTCAGATTTTGGGCTGGCCAAGTTGTTGCATTTCAATCAGAGTCAAACTCACACAATGATGAGAGGAACGGTGGGGTATATAGCACCAGAATGGTTCAAAAATGTTTCAGTGACGGCTAAAGTAGATGTGTATAGTTATGGTGTGATGCTGCTAGAGATAATTAGTTGTAGAAGAAATGTGGAAAAGCAAATGGGTGAAGTGGACGAAGAAGAAGCAATACTGACGGATTGGGCTTATGATTGCTATATGGAGGGAAGAATAGACAATCTGGTAGAGAACGATGAGGAGGCCATGGCTGACATAGGGAGGTTGAAGAAGTGGGTGATGATAGCAATATGGTGCATTCAAGAGAATCCTGATGTGAGGCCAAGCATGAAGACTGTGATGCAAATGTTAGAAGGCCTCGTTGACATTCCAAATCCACCGCCGCCGCCTTCCTTCGACACAAATGTTTGAGTGTCTCAAACTGTGGAAACGTACGTGTACATGCAATAGTTTTATGGTAGGTATTATCACCCTAAAAAAACAGCTTCTTACGTTGTTCCAACTTGCAGGTGGGTTATCTTTATATGTATGCTGTTCATAACAATGGTTGTCATTTGCTTACTACTAGTATTTTCTTTGGTAGTCATCTTTGCAGTTCAGTATGCATGACTTAGCTATGATGGTTTTATAGTGTATAATATTCTGTAGCCATGTGGTTGATGAGCCCGTGTCTTGGGAAGATACACTTTCAAATTATTGAAACAAAGACGTGTGTGTGTATATATGTTTATGTTACGTAAAGGGATAGTATGAAAAGTGATAGTACGTATAAGGAATCAAGATCCTATTCCTTCATACATATAACGTGTTGGCTAGTACTCGTATATTAATTTAATGGATGTCCCTCTTTGCCCCGCATAAGATATGTATACTTTTTTTATGGAGACAATATATGTAGACTTAAAATAATAAAAGTATTATTCACTGTAATTTAATAATGACGTACCAATAAATAATTTGAATCAATATAAGTCTATAATATAATATTTTCAAAAATCATAATAAAACAGTCTAAAATGATTGAAACCAAAATTAGGCCCTACGCTTTCAACAAATTTTTAATTAGACTAAAAGGCCTAATTAGGAATTTTATGAAAGTTGTTAAAAGACCAAAATACCCCTATAAAGAATTTGATCTAAATATTTTCCATATATAAATACATGATCATCAAAAGTTAAAATTGATTATAATGAAGAATTAATAACTAATTTAAGTTAGATTAGGCCTAATTTAGAAATCCCTTTTTTATTTTTTTTAACAACCTTCAATATTCCTTTTAAACCATAGAGGAGCATTATGGTGTTTTAATAACATTTAAAAATCCCTAATTAGACCTCTTGACCTTACTAAGCTTTATCAGTTACAAGGATTCTCTCCAATTCCGTATCAGCAAGTGGAACGGTCTGAAACCCAGGCATAGAGGAGTGACTTGTTTTTGCTAACCTGTCAGCTGCTTGATTCATCCATCGACTAATGAGGTGTACCTCAATTGCCCAATTTTAGTTTTGATCATTTCAGTTGGATTTAATTGATATTTTTCTATAATATGTCTTAAGAACAATTAAAAAAAAAAACTTAATTTAAGACTATTATAGTTATAAGTAGAGTAAAACAAAAACCGCCATCTTCTCTATTTTTTATGTTTTATTTTTATAATACATTTCAATTTTTTTCAATATTAATTGTTTGTCATATACGAAGTAAGTAATTCTTGTTGGCACTTGATCGGAATTATTCAAGTCCTTTAGGAAAAAATAAATAAAGTTCCTCATTGATCGGTTTTCGATAACATAAGAAAATCACAATTCAAATTAATTGCATTTCTTAGAAAATTAATAAAAACCTATTATGGCCGATCAAGACAATAACGCCGAACATCAAACAAAGCCCACTTAAAACTATATACTCCCTCCCTCTGGTTCTAATTATTGAAACAATTTCATAGTGTAAATTGTATTATAAAAGTATTCTTATAATTTCAACCGAAGGTAATACTACACAAACTGTATATAATATTTAAACTCAGATCAATGTGAAGCTGTGAATGAAGTTCTTAATTATGTTCGTGACTTTTCAATGCTGAAAAGTGGACGAAGACCAGGTCAACCTATCATAGTGTGGCACTGTGGCCTTTCGACATATTCCTTGCCTCCTTGAAGATTCTTTGCTTCTCTCACGTTCCTAGCCTCCTTTTAGATTCTCACGTTTCTTTGCTTCTCTCACGTTTCTATCCCCATAAAGCCACCCTTCCCCGCTCTCTTCTCTCGACAAATCTGATTCTAAAGTTCACTCGCTTTCATCATATATGTCTATTACCACTATCTTCTTCTTGGCCCTTTTCTTGCTTCACTTTCATCATTTGACTTTTGGAAACGTTGCTTTGAATACAATACTCTCCACCATCGATCAAAATGCTCCATGGCTCTCCCCTTCAGGCGAATTCGCTTTCGGATTTCGCCGAATCGATAACACAAATCTCTTTCTGCTTGCCATCTGGTTCAACAATATACCTAGCAAAACCATTGTCTGGTATGCAAACATGCCAAATCCAGCAGTACCAGCAGGATCGCGCGTTCAGCTCACACCAACAGGTCTCTATCTCACTAACCTCCAAGGTCAAGCCATGTGGACAACTGGTGAACTCCAAGGGGATGTGTCCTATGCTGAAATGCGTGAAGATGGAAATTTTGTTTTGGCATCCTCAACTTCTTCCAATTTGTGGCAAACTTTCACCAATCCCACTGATACACTGTTACCAAACCAAACTCTGCCTCTCAACGGCATGTTGTCTTCTCGCATTTCACGAACGAATTACACAAAGGGAAGGTTTGAGCTTTATTTCAATGGTGTCAAATTCTTGTTAAGTCAGATTGCATGGCCAACCGAATTTCATTACAACCCATATCATGGATTTGATGCAGCTTCAAAAGACTCTGTCTCAGGACTAGTCTTTAATTCTTTAGGCAATATGTATATAGGTCAAAAACGTGTATGGGGCAACTTAGTTCTTGATGTGAGTAGAAATTATTACAGGGCCACACTTGATTATTATGGAGTTTTTACATTGTATTTCCATCCAAAGGAATCCAATAAGGCTCAATTTTGGTCAGTTGTGGGGTATGTTCCCAATAACATTTGCGAAGCAATATTTAGCGAAATGGGTAGTGGTTCGTGTGGCTACAATAGCTACTGCTCTTGGGATGACACCAACAAGAGGCCAACATGTAAGTGTCCAGGAAGATATTCTTTGGTAGATCCAAACGACGAATTTGGAGGATGCAAACCTGATTTCTCCTTTGGCTGTGGAGCTGATGATGAACGATCACAAGAAAATCCAGAAGAGGTATTTGAGATGAAGCCTTGGCCAAATGTGAATTGGCCTCTTGGAGACTATGAAAGGTTGATCAATTATACCCTGGATGAATGTAAAAGATCTTGCTTGTATGATTGCAATTGTGCAGCTGTTATCCCTAACCATGCAAAGGATTGTTGGAAGAAAAGATTTCCCCTTTCTAACGGAAGATATGTAAACGACCATGGAATACCAGCATACTTGAAAACAAGAATTCAACCATTGGGTAATCTTAATCCTCCTCGGCTCCAACCTGCTTTATTATTTGGGTCGCCAATTGGCTCCCTTGTTGTCGCTCTGTTGGTAGCCACAGCTGTATCAATTATTCTGTTGAAGTCCAAAAATGGTGTTCAAGTTTCAAGCTTTGATGAAACAAATATGCACTCTTTCACATATGAAGCACTGAAGGAGGCAACACATGGGTTCAATGAAGAAGTGGGAAGGGGTTCATTTGGCATTGTGTACAAAGGCACCCTCAAATCAGCAACCAATACAGTTGTTGCAGTTAAGAGATTGGATAGGGTGGCTCAAGAACGAGATAAGGAATTTAAGAATGAGTTGAGTGCTATTGGGAAAACATGCCACAAAAATTTGGTTCGGTTGATTGGGTTTTGTGACGAGGGAGTTCAGAGAGTACTAGTGTATGAGTTTATGAGCAATGGTAGTCTAGCAGATATTCTCTTTGCAAAATTCAAACCCAATTGGAATGTTAGGGTTAACTTTGCTTTGGGAATTGCAAGGGGCCTACATTACTTACACGAAGAATGTGACACTCCTATTATTCATTGTGATATAAAACCTCAAAACATACTGATAGATGAAAATATGAGGGCAAAAATCTCAGATTTTGGGTTGGCCAAGTTGTTGTATTCTGATAAGAGCGGAACTCTTACAATGATAAGAGGAACAAGAGGATATGTAGCACCGGAATGGTACAAGAATACTCCAGTGACAACTAAGGTGGATGTTTATAGCTATGGGGTCATGCTACTCGAGATAATTTGTTGTAGAAAAAGTGTGGAGATGGATTTGGATAAAGTCGAGAAAAGCAAGGCAATACTGACAAATTGGGCTTATGATTGCTATATGGAGAGAAGAATAGAGGTTCTGGTAGAGAGTGATGAGGAGGCCTTGGCTGACATTGGGAGGGTGAAGAAATGGGTGATGATAGCAATATGGTGCATTCAAGATAATCCAGAAATAAGGCCTAGCGTGAAGACAGTGATGCACATGTTGGAAGGCCTTGTTGAAGTTCCAAGTCCTCCATCACCTTCTTCCTCCTCCCTCTCAATGGTTTGAGTCGTAGGTATGGAGATAGGAATATCTCCTAAACATTTTTGCGGTGAAGGAATATTCATGTAGGTCTTTTTACTGAGTCATAATTACTACCAAAGATTATATTAACATTTTTTCTTTCCATGCTGATCGTAGTTATCCTTCTCATCGATTCAATGTTTAGCAGAGTCTACTAGAAAATAAACAACTCTGATTTGTCAAGAGTTTATGTTAATCAGTTCGATACATCAATACTTTTTTTTTTTTTTGTAACACTAACACCCCAACATGCAATACGTACATATGCGTTTTTGAAACTAAGCGTTCAAGCCTATGTGGCCTCACCACTTTCCCCAGTTATTTCTCTCTTTCCTTTTTCTTTTTTCAATATGACCGGTAAACATGTTTTAGCAAAGAACTAAATCAAAAGTTTCAAACACTTTTACGAGATATAATCGTTCTGCCGTGAACAAGATAACATAGTTTTTCGAATTGATTAACATCAACTCTTGACAAATCAGAGTAATATTCCCTAGTTCTCTCTCTTTCCTTTTTTTTTTTTTGGGGGGGGGGGGATCCGTCAGCTATGATTTTCGCCGTTAAGCGAAGTCTTGTAATCAGTATGTTCATCTTTGTCGAATCAAAAGGCACTGCCCTACTCTATAGGAGGGTGGTGATCACGCTAGATCATTATGTGTAAAAAGACACAATCTGAGTACATGCACAACCGGAGTGAGTAAAGAGTTCCTTCAATGCCAGGGACAACATCAAAGACTACTTAAAAATAGGTTCAACCAACACACAAGATCCCTTGAACCTACATCCTTAATTTCCATCTCCAGATTTCTTTGAAATCGCCATGACATTGAATTTAAGAGAGCCAGGATTATTCTGGATCATGCCCTGTATGACCTTAGCTGCATCCTGTTGTGGAACAAGCAACAATTAGTAATTCAAATATAGTCATTTTTCACCCAAATATTAAAATTGAATATTCCCCACATAACAGCATGCTCCGCAAGTAATGAAGACTAATAAGCAAGATCAAGTGCAGAAAAGCCAGTAAGTTGTTACATGATCAGGATTACTAACGAGACAATAGACGGGCTGATAATGTTTCGAACAAGCTTAATAAAGTAAGTGATAAAAAAAAAAACAAGCTTAATAAAATAGGCTGAAGATTCAGTAAATTTTTATTACATTGCACTGCAGTTGGAAGGCATAAGACATATGCTCTAATGTAGCGTGAGCACTAAACAATTATGCAGAGGTGCGTTGAGAAGCAAGGAAGCGATGCCTTTTAGAAGGTAAAGGGGCAGAGAGTCTCCACATGCCAATTTAAAGTAGCAAAAATTCTATTCCACCAAGATTTTGTCCTCATGCCATGAGACTCAGATTCCAGAGCCCCCTCAGCAGACAAAATTATATTGGTCTCGTGTATCTGTATATTTGCATGTATTTATGAAATATAATTTAATTTGAAAATATTTGGAAAACAAACAAATTACATTCATTCCCAAATACAAAACTTTCTGAGGAGGAAAAGAATAAAGATACGAGTACATTATTTTTTTAAAAAAAAGAAGATTAAAGATAGATTAATTTTGGATGCAATGATATTTACCTTCAATAGAGTATTTGGTGAGGATTGACCATGGGATATAGGTCCTGACTTTCTTCCATCAAGCTCATAAAGTTCACCTGCATATGGCACAATTACGTTGGGAATTGCACACCGTTTTACTTCTTAAAGAATAAAAATGAACTTAACCATATCTAGAAAGTACCATCAACACAAGCAAAGCAGATGAAATGAGTGTCCACATTAACTGATGCCTGCACAGAAAAATTAGAAACAAGAAGGTAAGATGAGAAAAAATTTACTTGAAAGCCAAGCATCAATATAGTTAATTAACATTTCACCTCCCCTGGTTATCCATACTCTTTGATAGAATGACTAAGAGTATAATTTCTTGCTAGAGAAAAACAAAGTATGTCGTCACACCTTGACTAACTATTATATCTATATGTTTGAACTCATTTGAAGTCTTCCTTCCTTAGCATGATGAACACTAAAAGCACTTTCCCAGGTGAACCATCTAATATTTTCTAGACTATTTCAACTTGTTTCAAAAACTAAGAATATTCTGCCCCGAATTGCCATATCCAAACTTTCAAGATCCCTCTCATCAAAGAAGAAAACTCAAAGCAAGTTGCATTTGTTTCAAGATATTAATAACTACCTTATCACGTCTGAAGATTAATATAGCAAGAGTAGAAAACAAGTTACAACAATACAGGAGAAATAAAAGAAATTATCTTTTGAGGACGTGAATATCAATCTTAAACCACAGCATCGTCAGATATCACATCATTCCCCATTTAATGCTGCTTCATCAATAAATTACCTCTGTATCACCAGCAGTGGCAGCTATTGAATGAGCAACTTCCATTTCTCTGTCATTCTCAAGAAATGCTGCACGCTATATAATATAAAAGTAAGAGACTGATCAGTAATCATAAAATCACCTTATCAAATATATGTGCCTACATAAGTGGCTGCCTGAGGGGTGAACAAAGCAAGGGTAGGGGAGAGGTTTAACCTGTAATGGGTCCATGTTCGCGGTAGCTTTAAAGAACCTATCAAAGAAAGATCCCTCAGCTGAAATAAGCAACACCAATACGAAATAACAGTTGGTGAGAAGTAATGGTTGATGTACTAACTACTTAAATAGAGGCACAGTAGTTACTGCAAACTTACTAAGTTTGATCTCAGATGTTATGTTTCCAAGAGCATGAAGAAGTCCTACAGTACCACAAGCATTTCCCACAGTTTGCTTCGTAAAATATACTCTAGGACTGTATTCCTACATGAATAAAATAGAAAATTTATAATTAAAGCATATAGATCAATTGAAATCAAAGCCACCCAAAAGCACAGCTTCTCGAGCTACTTTAATGGGTAATGGAACACATAAACTGGTGTGCATGCATAGCAACGAGACAATAAATGCGACTCTTCCAAGTAAGGACACTAAACACTCCCAATTAGATGAAATGAATGATCAAATGTCAAAGAACGTATGTTTTTAGAGAAAGCATGAAAATATATCTATCCACTCACCTTTTTTTCATTTTCCTGTTGCAACCTCTCCTCCTCAGTCTGATAAGAAATGAAATTAACCTCAAATCAGCAGGTGCAAAAATACATTAAAATGTGTAGCATGCAGTACAGATATGATCAACGTTAACTATGTTAGAGAGGGCTGATCTCTTTGACCAAAAAAAAAAAAAGAGGGCTGATCTGTATCAAAACTACCTTTGAAGTTAAGGGATAAAGAAAAAGCACAGCTAGTACAGGCTTGGGAACCATTTCCAGTAGTTCTTCATCCAGACCATACACATCACAGCACTCTGCCTCATTTTCTGGAAGGCCCAGTCCCCAGAGAAACTGCAAATCATTGAAATTAAATACATAATTAATCTATCCATTTTTTGGTGAAACAAAAGGGCACAAGGAGTGAATCTAAGACCTTCAGCATACCTTAAACCCTCACTACTTAATTCACTTTTATCATAATATTTTTTTTCCATATCAAGAGAATGCAATGCAAGAAATTGTACTTTCGTAAAATCAGGAGGAAAATGTGAAAGAAAAAGAATAAGGTCACAGATTCAAAGCAAATAATTCTATTAACTTCTTAACCGAATATGTCATCACGTTGCTATATAACATCCATGATGAATAAAGATGAGGTTAAATTTTCTTAGCTTCATAATTTTTTTTAAAGCTTACACCATACTTTCAAGTCCAAACAACCATAGATTCTTCCAACGGCCTATCAGCTATGAGACGGCGATCAAATTTGAAATTCGAAACGAGAAAGACGCTCAATCTTCCGTAAGAATTTCTAAAACATCAATCTCAGAATTTATTTGCGAACAAAAAATCACCACACCGAAAAAAAAAACACGTTCGATGACAAGAAACAAGCTAGAGCTGTACTAAAACTGCACTCGGACAATATCATTTTAAAAGAAATATTGAATTGAAACGTTGAAAATGATAAAATAAAACGATAGGAGCACCTGGTTCATCACATCAGGGTTAGCTTCGAGAGGAAGCCATCTTTTAGCAGAGGCGCTTTCGTCCATTGTAGCCATTTCAAGTGCTTCCTTCCGCTGAAGACCAGAAGCAAATTTTACAGGCAAATTGGAACTTCAATTCGTTTTGCCTTCCCACCGCTTCGTCTGGAATTTATAGGCCATTTTCTATTCTGATGCATGGGCCTTAAAGAAATTGGGTCCAAAAAATGACACCGACAAAACCCAATGTGGCTGTTTCCCATATTTTAATGAGTTGTGGGCTAATATACTTGGCCCATAAATGACGTTCCAGCTTTTTTTTTTTTTTTAACCATTACTGGCTTAATGTGTAAGGGTCTGTTTGGCACGAAGGAGATGGATGGGAGAAATTTTTTTAATGAGTTTAACTTTGGTGGGGGTTAAATCTGACTGAGGAGTTATGCTCACTTCTCCTAACTAGTGCGTTTCCAAGATTTAAACTAATATGCTACTGCTTACGGTAGTGAGGCCCCACCTTATCCACAACTTATTGTTTAATATGTAGTACACTTCATTGGTAAGGCACATGCACTTATGCTTCAGAGAATAGAGAAAATATTGCGTTTGCTTTTTGAAAACTGCTTCATTCCAATGCTTTCACTCAATAGGTACATTCACCTCATTTTTATAATTAGTTCCTATTACCATGCATAAGCCCTTCATATTTATGGATCATTGCATCATGTGTACGAGTATTTGCTTTTTCTATTGATTAGTATTGCAATGAAACAATTAACTAGAAGCCTCCTGCTCATTGTACTGGGTAGGTGATGCTTGTTTGTAAGGAAAAAATAAAAAGATGAAGAAAAAAATTTTAAAGAGCCCCCTTTATGAATGTATATAGTTTGCAAATTGGGGCAATTTTATTGTATCATCAATTCATTGGCCTTTGTAGTTAGGCTTGCGCTTGTCAACAAAAGCAGCCAAGCCTTCGAGCCTATCTTTGGTATTCAACGTCATCTCATAGCATTCCTCTTCCAAATCTGCCGCTTCTTCTGCATTACTCACCAACAGCCCCTCCTCTATTGCTCTTTTCCCAGCTTTTATAGATATTGGACCCTGCATCACAATCTCAATCACAATCACAATCACAATCACTATGTAAGAACTCCATTTGCTGGTCAAACATAGGCAAGAAGACCTAGAAAGACTCACCTAGCACAAACAAGGGAGCAAGGTGCTTTTTAAGATTGCAGGGTTGACCTTCTATTTTTGAGTAAACTTAGGATCCTAGCTATCATGTAGGGTGGTTTTGGGGCACTGTGAAAGTTGTTTTGTTGGCATATATTAGCCGTTAGGAACAGGGGGAAAAGCAGTGAATATTTTGTAAATTGTTTAGGAGAGGGATCAGGCTCTGCCTAAGCCTGGTTTTCTTTTGGCTGGAGGGTATCTTCATACTTTTCCAGAGGCTATTGTAATTCATTTCTGCCATTTATATCAGTATTTTTTACTGGTTTGGAGTGGTATTGAGTTCAATAGATTTGGTTCCTAACATTTTGGTATCAGAGCAGTGAGATCCTAGGGAAGAATGGAGGAGAGAGATTTGAGTGTACTGAGTTTCAGAAAACTAATTCAGATGCTAGATGCAATCCTATCACCACTGCAGAACAATGGAGATGGAGGAGTAGAGAAGCAGATGCAAAAATTCCAGAGGGAGGAAGCTCAAGAAACAGAGGAAGAACTCAAGAATGTTGAAGAGCAATTAAAGTCAAGTCCTTTTTCAGCAAAAGAGGAGCTTGAAGAAGTTGTCAACGACTACCCAAAAGAAGAGCTGAGACCTGAAGGTTTTTCCCTTGAACTTAATGGGAAAGAAGAGAAGGAAATTGAACCAGAGGAAGAGGTGTTACCTTTTCCACGTGATGATGATGCGAAAGAGAAGCAAACTGAAGCAAGAGTCAACGAGGAAGAGAAAGAAGAAGAGAAAGAACCTACAGAACTAAAGATATCACCTTTCCCACGTGAAGAAAAGCTAGAAGAAGTTTCTGGTAACAACCCAAGTGAAAAGATGAAGGTTGAAGGTTCTCAAGTCTTAGAAACAGCCAAAACAGTGCCAAACATTCCCAGATATGTTCGACAAGTCCGAAGGTGGTTGTTGCAATCAGCGTCACACACGAAAAACGTGAAGAAAGATGACGAACATAAACACAGCTTCAGAAGGCAGGACAATGACGGCAAAGAGGAAAAGAAAAGGTGGAGACTGGACCGGGCTAGGTTTATTAATTGTTGTAGAAGCCCAAAACTAGATGACTGTAGTTTTCTTGGGTCCAATGGCTTCTTAATTTATAAAAGAAGGACAGCCCAGCCGCAAACAACATTCAGTCTCACAACTATGAAGCAGCAAATGGGCTTGGGCCTTGAAGTGAAGGAAAAAACCCTAATCCTTCAAGAAAATAAGACTGCCGTCTGCCGCAAAACGCATACAAGGGGGAATCAAACTCATGAGGCCTGCAAAACGACGCCCTCAGCCATCTTAGACGCAACGAAGAAACTAGAAGCCGAGTTGGGGTTTATTTTAAAGAAGGAAGGTAAATATTGCCTACAAGTGCTTCTGCTGAGACAAAAAACAAAGAGAGATGTGGGAGAAACTGATGAGGCTACGACGGAAGTGGCCAAACCAGTTAAAAGGTTCCGGGTAAATGCTTATCTCAATATGGCATCTGTTAATTTTGTTCCGGTAGAAGTAATCTTCTGGGTGGACAAGAAAAATGAGGTTGCCTTTAACAAAGTCTGTGAAGACATTGATATGTGGGTTAGTGCTGGAAGTGTTTTGGGGGTTGTTGCCTATCGACTGGACCTGCCTCCTTCAGCCCGTGTTCATCTGGTGTTTCACATATTAGTCCTTAAAAAATCTGTCCAGACTGGTTTTGTGACTCCCACCATACCACCAACTCTGACAGAACAATTGGAACTACAAATCCAGCCAGAAGCAGTCATTTGCACCAGGACATTGACAAATGTACAGCTAGAAGTGCTCATTCAATGGAAGGATATGCCTCTTTATGAGAATTCCTGGGAAGATGCAGAGATGCTTGCAACCCAATTTCCAGATTTTCACCTTGAGTACAAGGTGATGCTTTTAGGGGATGGTAATGTAAGAACTCCATTTGCTGGTCAAACATAAGCAAGAAGACCTGGAAAGACTCACCTATCACAAACAAGGGAGCAAGGTGCTTTTTAAGATTGCAGGGTTGACCTTCTATTTTTGAGTAAACTTAGGATCCTAGCTGTCATGTAGGGTGGTTTTGGGGCACTGTGAAAGTTGTTTTGTTGGCATATATTAGCCGTTAGGAACAGGGGGAAAAGCAGCGAATATTTTGTAAATTGTTTAGGAGAGGGATCAGGCTCTGCCTAAGTCTGGTTTTCTTTTGGCTGGAGGGTATCTTCATACTTTTCCAGAGGCTATTGTAATTCATTTCTGCCATTTATATCAGTATTTTTTACTGGTTTGGAGTGGTATTGAGTTCAATAGATTTGGTTCCTAACACACTATTCCCTTTTTACTCCACACTCTCATTCTCATTATTGTACCTTGCTGTTGATAACCCGAGCAACCTCCAGTGCTTTTGAATAAGCTTCCCCAGCAGGAACACAGTAATTCGCCAGACCTACTCAGTCATGAAATGGTGCATTTGTTAATATCTTATCCTTCAAGTAGTGATCAAAGCAAAAATCCAGAGTTAGGTTCTAGGAATAAGCTTACCCAGAGATTCTGCTTCTCGGCCTCCAATCCTTCTTCCAGTCAACACCAGCTCCTTTGCTATTGCCTTATTTATCAACCTGGGCAATCTTCTTGTGCCTCCGGCTCTGTCATCAACCCCACAATTCCATTATCAATTTATCCGTCCCAGTCGCTCTACCCTACTTCCTCTTCAATATCACTTGCCCCTTTTCCTAGACAAACAAATAATTAATTATGATCAACCAGGCTTTACCCACTTTACTAATGGCTTTTTCAGACTTCAAAAGGTGACCAAGAAACTGGAAGCTGAAGTTCAATGCTAAGACTCAAAATTTGTTCATAAACGGACTATTAGTAATTAAATTCAAGTAGGCTCCAGTAATGAGAATAACAAGAGGCTATAATATAGCTAAACAGACCACTTAACCTTCCAACCAAAATTTATGAGTGATGCAAATTCTCTACAAGGTTGTTCATTTCTCAGCCTAGTAACACTACGTTCCCCAATTCCTACCAAATATCTTGCAATTTTCTTTTTAAACCATTATTACTAGTGAGCATAACTGATCAGACAAAAGGTTACAGTAGACCAATGACAGTTTATAGAGTAGAGATATCACACCCAGGGATTATAGCGTGTCCAGTTTCTGGCAAAGCCAAGAGAGCATCTTCTCCTAGGTCATGAGAGGAAGAAAACTATGAGTGACAATTAGATGCATTCCATTCCAAGCATTCAAACCAATTAACAACAAATTGATGTTAAAGAAATTATATTTTAGATATTGAAGTACCACAAATACGAAAATCACATGCAAGGGCAAGTTCAAGTCCACCACCCAACGCTGCACCTTCAACTACAGCAATAGTTGGTATAGGAAGTGACTGTATGAAGAATTGAAATTTTTATGCGCTTTCTGATAGTTTACCAAAATGCAAAGACAGAAATAGAGTTAAACCAGAAAAAATCCATGATAGAATTTACTTGTAAACGTATAAATGAAGGGGATGCTACATCTGCCATTCATATTCAAGTATAAAACTGATTATTAGTAATTAATATAATTGACTCATATAGACAGGCCAACCTCTAGATATGAGAACGTGGCACGAAGAGCTTTCGAATATTCACGAACTTCAGATGCACTAAATGTCTTGCGTTCCTGGAATCCCATAGACATAGAATTACAAGACAAGCACACGGTTCTATTATTCACATATAGGAAAGAAATGAAATATTTGAGGTATCTTTCACTTCGATATTTCTTCGAGTGAAGTGAAGAAAAGTTAAATCGCAGAACAGTTTAAAATACTGTATTTTTTATCTCATTGAGATGAGAAAGAAAAGTTGACTAGTTACCTTGAGATCAGCCCCAGCACAGTAAACCCCTGGAACCGAACTAGTGAAAATAGCAACATTAGCGGATGACTCCTGATGAATCAATTCTAATACATACTTTAAGCCTCTCATCATTTTGGTGTCTATGGAATTCTTATTTGTATGCCTGTCCAAGGCAACCTCAACAATCCCTGCAAACAAAATGTTAGCCCACAAGCTGAAAAATAGAAAAAACTTGGAGAAGTTGACTCCACCAGCACAAAAACATCATAATGAAAGTACAAAGGATACCAGAATCGGAGCCGTCAAGTTTTTGAAGCTTGACATATTCAGAACCCAAAGGCTCCAAAATGAGAGTCCTTCGACTCTGGTATAGAGGATGCCATCGATTAAGAGTGCAGGCATCAGTTCGCTGAGATGCGGCTACGAAGCTCGCCCGTGAAAACTGGTAAATGGGGGTGGAAATTTTGGTGTATTCTCGACCAATAGTTCTGCTCAATGCCCTGAAAGTGTACATCTTTTGAGGTCGGAGTTTTTGGGAAGAAGTGAGGGCAACTTCACAACGATACCCAGGGTAGAACCATAGTACCAGCAAGCGTAGTGAGAAATTTTTTTTGGGAGCGAAAATTACATAATAAAATCTAGATGTTGATAAAATTACATGTCAGTTAATCCTTTTATGAAACTTTTAATGACAACTTAAATAAAAATATGAAATTTTTATGGGCTAAAATATAATTTTCTGAATATTTAGGTCCTATTCTATAATTTTAGGGGGCAGAGACCATCCTTAGCCCTTCCCTACTTCCGCCCTTAATCAAAAGCTACAGTGAAATAACCTAGCCGTTCTGAAAATTTAAAAAAAAAAATATCTTTTTATTTTCCTTTTGATTAAAAAAAATATAAATTTCTAATATGAAGAATTAATAAGTTAATAATGGAACTTGCAATTTATAACTCATTTTATAAAAAATACATAATTTAATATTTTAAAATTTTTTGTTGTCATTTTTCCTAAAAATACTCCTTTATTAATATTTGAGATAGATAAATTAAGGAAATTCATTTAAGTTGATTACTTATAAAAACGTGTCTGAATTTTCCTAAAATACTCATTTGAATGATAATCACATTAGAAGTTTAAAACTGCCTCTTAGAATCCTTTACAAGTGCACCGAATAAAAATAATTTGAGAAAAATTGTGAATTTAAGAGAGAAAATAGATATATTTAAGACCAAAGTAACTTTCTAACTTGCTCTTATACTTAAAAGAAGAAATTTGTGTCTCAAGTTTCAGCTTTGAAGAGCAACTTATCTTGCAAGGAGCACAAGCCTTGAACTGTATTTCTAGGTCGCTTGTAAACTACAGCATACAGCAGCACCATAAAGATTTAACAGTTCATCGACTGCATGAAAATGGACAACTGCTACAAATTATGACTTTTTTAAGGGGGGGGGGGGGGGGGTAGAATACTAGATCAGAACATTCCCAGGCAAACTATGAAAACCTTTCAATTTTTATGAACCCATTGCTCAAGGCGAAGTTGCTTCAGAGGAGGCCCAACGTATGGTTTACCTTTCCGAGGGCATTTCCATTTCCCTGTAATTTCCATCGCATCACACCTCTCAATATTTGTTACTTCTGCTAATGCCTTTCTCTTCATATCGCCTTCCTTCTTACACGCCTTAGAATCTCTTCCCCCGTTTTTCAAACCCGGTGATGACTTCTCTTGTGTTTTATTCCCACAATTTTCGTCTTTTGTTCCACCATTTCTGTTCTTCCTTGCCGTCACAAAATCATTCATTGACATCATATCTATATTCTCTTTCTCTCTTAAGCGAGTTGTCTTCCATTCTGAGAATACTTTTGCTGGAGTTGTTGCACTCGACCCACGATTTTCATTTTGGATCATTGCTTTTGACGTAGTTTCTTTCATATCAGTCTTGTTTGCCGAATCCGGAGGCCTCGTACAATTCCTGTCCATGCCCAACGTTAGAGTGTGTTCTCTTTTACACCCACCACCTCCATGACTCGAGCTCATGGACTCCTTAACATTAAGTTGGCACGGTCTATCTTGCTGTCTGCATGGCTGCAAAACCTTTTTCAGCTGGGAAGTACTGGCAAAAGATACCTTTTCCTTCATTTCAACACTGCCATCACCCTGTACATCAAAACAAGGTAAGTAGTATGTAAATATGGCTTGGAGACATTTAGTTTACTTGGATTCGTATGTTAATTAAACCTTTTTGTTTTACAAACAACCTATGCATAAACAGATTGAAATGATGAAGGAAGGGGCGAAAGGGGTATACCCTCTCCTCGCATGATCAGCTACTGGGTAACTGTTACAATGGAGAAGAAAATTATTGCTATATGCTTTTTTCTTTTTCAACCTCTTTAGATTCAGTAAACTGAATATTTATCTTGGGCCAGAAAGAGCTTGCCTAAAGTTCTACATAGCTTGTGACTCTGATAGAGTGTAAATGCTTGGCGACACTTCTTTTTCAGTGAAAGGCTATACAAAACTCACAAAATGCAAAAGAAAACAAAGCAACGTGATTAAGTGCTTTGTTTATCAGACTCTATCAACTTCCTGAATCCTTAAAGATAAGTAAACAACGCAAATTGCACATGAAGATTATGAGCCAGTCATGGTCAAAATTATTGTTTTCATGACGAACTCCTTGTTGGCACTTAAATCACAACAGCATAGCCCTTTCATAAGTGACTCTGTATTATTGTACAATTAATTGTATGACAGATTTTAAGAGAGATTTAGAATAGGTACCCTGCTTGACAGCTGATTTGCCCTCGTGCTTGTATTAGAAAAGCTATTATGTGTTGAAGGTTCTCCTGCGACAACATTCACACGGCTGACTTTATGCTCATCTTTTCCTTGAATCTCACATCCATTCTCTTTTGATGAGACAGAATCCTCAAATTGGCTGCTCGTACCAGACTCATAAACATAGCTCGAGAACCAATTTCTGATATCAGGAGGCTCTAAATAACCAAAGAGGGAAAAAAAAAACATTTAACAATTGGAATTGGGTTATTTCAAATCCTCTGATTGGCTATAAGAAAAAGCTAATGGAAAACTGCTTACCAGAAAGGAGTACTGAGTGGGAGCTGAAAGTATCCAGATCCTTTGGCTTGGGGGATGAAAATTCCATTGATTTTTAGATTAATTGAAGCACGGAAAGACATTCTTCTTCCAATTCAGAAAAGGGACAAGAAAACCTACCTTGGCCAAAGACTGGTCTTCGTTATGCTTATCATCTCCATAACAAGTTCGTAATAGCTTCTCTTTAGTGTCCGCCTCGTCTCCCGACCTGATTATTGGGCAATTCACTTCTTGTTTCTCCCTTTCTTCATCTTTTTCGGATTCACATCCTTTGAAATCAGAGTCTTCAAAATTAACATTTGAATCTGGATCGGGAGATTTGTACTGGTAGCTTGAGAACCAGTTCCCAACGTCAGGAGGCTCTGAGACACCCCAAAACAGAAAAAGGGAACAGTAGATTTACAATATAATTCGCAGAGGAAATTCATCTTAATACATCTCAGGGTGCTATACGAAAATTGAAATCCAAAAACATCAAGAACCTAAATTCTCATCCTCATAGTCATCTCATTCCTAAATAAACATGTTTACTAGCAACCACGAAGTAATTAAGTAAACAACATTCGGTGAATTTATAGTGGAGAAGTCGACACAAACCAGAAGGGAGCGAAAGCGAGAACGACGCAGTGGGATCCTAGAACAAGAAAAATAAAATACGTTAGACAGTCAGAAGTGAGAAGAACTCTATGGATTTCTCTGTTGACACTCTCTTGGCAGCCAAACAGAAAGAGAAAATCTGTTTCGAATGAGAAAGGAACAAGGTGCAGAACGAGAAAGTTGATACCTGGGAATTACGGTGTGGAAGATTTGGGAATGAATCCATCAAATTGCTTCAGCTCTGGAGAGAGACGCAGCTTAAAATGTTTGTTACTGTATGCGATACAAGCGATAGTATTTGTGAAATTGTTTTTGAACTTCGCGGACAAATATTGGCGCCATTTATCTTGAGGCGCGTTCGCTCGCAGCGAATCCTCCGTTAATTTTTTATTTGTTTTTTTCATTTTCCTTCAGATGGAAAATGTAAAATTTCAAAACAAAAAAAAATTGAAGAAGAAATGCAGAAAATAATATATTAATATTTTACATTATATATGTAAAAGATATTGACAGAGATATTCATTTTGAAATGAATCAGAAAAAAACTCTTTTCAGTCATTTTCCATCTCATCTATCTTTTTTAAAGCTATGCCAAACAAGTTCCCATTACAAACAAAAGTCACTTCTACTACTGCTATCCTAAACACAAATCACATCAGAAAAAAGTCTATTAAAAAAAGTCCATCAAAAATAAAAGCCACTTCTCCCACAGCAATCCCAAACAGGCCCTATTATTATCCCTCTTTCCGTCGTCATTTCCCTGTATTGGGCTTCATTCCCCTGATCATCGCCAGTAGCAACGGAGAGCGAGAGCGAGGAAGCTTAATATATTCAAAGGCATTTTTGTACCTAATAAAAAAAGGGGAAAATTACACACAGGTCCCAAGGAAGGGATATATTTACGTTTAGGTCCCGTCAATTCATGAAATTACTCTGAAGTCCCAAGGGACTTCATTGTAAATATTTCATATGAGTAAAAGACTTTATTGCCCTTCAGAAGTTGTGGTTAATTTATGCATTTTGTGTTGTTAATTTATGCATTTTGTGTTGTTATTCGCCTCTGGAACTCAGAAATCACAAATTCAAGGTTTTCAGAAGTTGTGGTTAATTTATGCATTTTGTATTGTTAATTTATGCGTTTTGTGTCGTTATTCGCCTCTGGAACTCAGAAATCACATATTCAAGGTTTTCAGAAGTCGTGGTTAATTTATACATTTTGTGTTGTTAATTTATGCATTTTGTGTTGTTAATCGCCTTTGCAACTCAAAAATCACATATTCAAGGTTTTCAGAAGTTGTGGTTAATTTATGCATTTTATGTTGTTAATTTATACCTTTTGTGTTGTTAATCACCTCTACAACTCAGAAATCACAAATTCAAGGTTTTCAGAAGTTGTGGTTAATTTATGCATTTTGTGTTGTTATTCGCCTCTGAAACTCAGAAATTACAAATTCAAGTAGAAGGGCAATAAGGTCTTTTACTCATATGAAATAATTACACAGAAGTCCCTTGGGACTTCAGAGTAATTTCAATGTTTGACGGGACCTAAATGTAAATATATCCCTTCCTTGGGACCTGTGTGTAATTTTCCCTAAAAAAAGTGATTGGTGTTGGCGCTTTTTTTTACCCAAATAATATGTTTATTTTTATATCTTAAAAAGCCACTTCATCGTCTAATCAGTAAAAAAGTCAAATTTAAATGTCAAACGGTGTGTGTTTTTGCAACTAATTTATAACTACATAATTACTTTTACACCTTAAAAAGATACTTGGTATTGAAGACTCTTTTAAATAAAAACACATGTAGATTTTTGTACTTTAGCCTTATAAAATATTCACTAGATATTTCACAATTAGCATATGTACCATCATTTTATTAGAGACAGTCTGTTCAAGATGTGTGCCCCTAGATGTAGACGTCGCTCTTATCAGGGATTATAGCATTAGTTCACCAAGTTGTGAGGTGTTATTCCCTTAAACTCACCACAATCCCTCGCAGTTAAGATGCCATTTTTATTTGTTATATTGCGTGTGGCTTTTTAAAAAAAAAAAAAAAAAAGTTAAGTGGGGTACCCAGGACACGCCTCCAGGCTCAGAGAGCGCTTATAGAGGTACTTACAGATTGCCCACCAATGAGGCTCCCACATCAACTAACCGGTATTGAACCTCCTCCTTTTGAGGTGAAGGCCGATGCCTTAGCCAACTGTATCAATTGTGTGACCTTTAATATAAGAGTTTTTTTAAAAAAAAAAAAATTCTGGGATGATAAAACAGTGGTAGGCCCAATAATTATGATCTGGGTATAATGCCATTGCCAAGGCCGGATGCCCCCATCACAAGAGGAAGAACTTGATCAGCCCATATAAAGCCTCACAATGGGCCTTTCTATTCCATAAGCCCAACTCTTTTCCTAATCAAGCTCCCTCAAACCAGATGCAGTCCATAAAAAAAGACCTAAGTTGATTTGGTAAAATAAAAACGTAGAATGATGTGAATTCAATACGTTGAGCTGGTGCGTATTTTATTAGGCTAATAAAAAAAATTAAGAACAGAGACTTAGAAAAGAGGTCTTATTTTGCAAGAGGGGGGAAAAAAATCAATTAAAATAAACCCGTTTTTCAATTAAATTGGCGACAAGTAAATGGATGGCATGGCAGCACTCATACGGTTGTCCCCGAAAAGGATTATTTTGAATTTATCAATTCCGGATGTTCGTGGTCTTTGTCTGATATGAGATCGTTTCAAATATATATTTTCCCCTAAAGTGAATACAAATTCATGAATTTGAGAACAAGTTCAAATGTAAAGACTGCTTCAATCGCTGGACTTGACGCTTATGAACGAAAAATCAGAACTGACCATTTCCTTGCAATTAAACCTTTTGGTGGAGCGTAGTAGTGGAGAAAGATTGCCATGATCTTCTTGGTAATTATTATTCTCTTTTTTAAAAAAGAAAAAAAAATCAAAATCCGGAAAATATAGGACGACCATATATAATGCGTGCAAAGCTAAGCCAATGGTTTGAAATTAAGGTGGCAGTCTTGTCAAATCGTTAACTTATCAGAATTCAGAATTGCCCATGGAAATAGGAGGGAAGTTTGAAACAAGGAACTCGCAAATTTAATTTATTTATTTTTTATTTTTTAGAAATGTATATATCTTTTACCGGAGTCATGCATGCCAGCTTCCGTTGTCAAACTTAATACTCCCTCTCATCCTAATTATAGGACAACATTTTGGGAGTTGATTTTAGTCTAATTATAAGACAACATTCTAATTTTTGTCAATTTTTTCCTAAATATAGACACACACATGCACATATATGTGTGTGTAGACATATATGTATATCTATGTGTGTGTCTATCAATATATATGTCTATGTGTGTACATCTTTAAAACACACACATATATATACACATATAACTTTGTGTGTTTATATGTGTGTGTGTTTGTGTTTATATGTATGAGTGTAGATATATGTATATATAGCAAAACCATTTCTTTAATTAGATAGTGTGTGGAAAAGAAAATTTTATGTTAGAGAGGTATGTGGCATATTTATGTTATTTAAAATTTATATAAGGACATTTTAGGAAAATGAGTAAAAGTAACTAACTTAATTTATTTCCTTAATCTCTACAAAATCGGTTATATATGTCCTATAATTAGGACTGAAGAGAGTATTTAAATATCGAACACAATATAATGTAAAAACAAGGAAACAATCACTTGATCTTTTTGGCTATAAGAAACCGAACAGAAAAAGGAAAAAGAATATTACGTTTTGTTCTGCCGGATAAGATGAGCCTAGTCAATTTTGAAAAGGTACTCTACAGTCAGAAATCCGCCGACAAAATTTCTACAGTTCATGGTATGAAAAAAATAGTAAAAATCATGAATGGCCAACATGAATGGCACGCAAGCAAGAAAAGGTGATCAATAATCTCATCTACTTTACTCGGTTTCCTGCTGGACCAACGACAGTGACAAATATCAGTACATATTTTAGGTTGTGTGTTGCAGAGTCCTCTGTATAATAATGAATATGGGAGGAAATGATGGAAGTGTTTGTTGGGCAGCTTTGATTCTGGGGTTATAACAAACAAGTGTAGTTTGGTTGCCTATATATTCTTGAGGGATTTATGAAAGCATATGGAGTTGATAAGTGGGAACATTGGGTTACATATTGTGGCAGGAAATCCATTTGACTGACTACACATGAGCTAGTTTAATTTTGACATTGAATTTTAAAATTAAGGTGACCAAGACCAAGTTTAAAAAGTCAATGGGAACTATTGATGTTTAATTACCAAGAAATGAACCATGCACGACAGGGGTTGTACACAGCGGTAAGGCACTCATATTAAAAGACTTGGTTTGTGTTCAATCTATATGTTACCTAATGCGCAAGTAAAGTGAGAAAGGGATAGGGATGGATCTGGCAGGGCACATATATTAGGTGGAACTTGCTAAAACTTGTTTATATATATATCTTTTGGTTGTTTGGTCTCTTCCTATTTGATCTAAACTGAGAGAAGATGAACATTTGGGGGAGGGATTGACCTATGTGGAGGTGGGTTGGTCAGCAAGGCAACACCGGCAAGAACCATATAAGGTTTGTTTGGTACAAGGAAATTTAAGGGGAGAGAAAAATTTTGTGAGTTAAATTTAAGAAAATTGAAAAAGTGAGTTACAAAATATTAATAAAGAGAATATGTAAAATAAAAGAGTAACAAAAATTAATTATACATTTTTAATCTAGGAAAATTAATTATAAACTTTTAATCTCACTTCTCTTATTTTTTAAATTAAACTCAAATTTTTTTCCCTTTACTTACTTTCCCTCCTCTCCCCTCCCCTTATACCAAATAAGTCCTAAATGTCAAGCTTGCTCAATGCCTGTACTGGTGCAAAAAATACTTTCAAGACTGAATGAAAAACACATTGTAAAACCGGATTTGCGACCGGTCTCGATATAGATGGTTAGCAAAGCAACACTCGCAAGGAACGTATAAGGGTTTGTTTGGTTCGAGGGAATCATGGGGGAGAGAAAATTTTTCTGAGTTGAATTTAAAATAATTGACAAAGTAGGGATACAAGGTTTTAATAAAGAGAATATGTAAAATAAAAGACTAAGAAAAATTAATTAAAAACTTTTAATCTTACTTCTCTTATTTTTTTAAAAATTAAACTCAATTTTTTCTCCCCTCCCTTCTCATTCTCTCAAACCAAACATGTCGTAAAAGTCAAACCTGCTCAATGCTTGTAACTCAGGGAATTCCCAAATACAGCACATAACATGGACATCATAAATTTATAATTGTAGGAATGAATTAGGAAGAAGCGTTAATTTCAACATCACCGTCAATATGACATTGTCATGTTTCGTTAATTATATTTTTGGTACAATAAAAGTCTAACTTCACACGTATTCATGCTTGTCTCCCCCAGGTTCTAACACAACATACAGTACACAGCTCATATTCCTCTGTGTGTGTGTCTGGAATCTGGATTTGGTAGTTTTTTGTTTGGTGAAACTGGATTCGGTAGTTTAGGAGAGAAAGAATGGGGAATTACTAAATAGTCAAAATAGACGGAAAAGAAAGAAAAAGAAATGCATGGATTGTTGTTGTGTGGATGGAGGCATAGAATGAAGCGAAAATTTTATTAAAGTACCAAAATATTTTGAAATTTGACTGAAGGGTCGAGAACCAAAATTAAAATAAGTTTTATAGGTAAAAACAATACTAATACCCATTATTTTATTTTTATTTTTTAAGAAACAAGGCTTGATCATTGTCAAAGCTTTGGTAATCAGTCAACGGCCGTCGGAGTTACGGTGCATACCGATTGAAGCTTTAACTACTTGAAATAAATCAATTTGTTATTTATAGGAGCAATAATATAATTTTGCTAGATCATTTTATTATGAATTATATATAGTCTTAAAATTGTACATTATAATAATTCATTCAAATAATTTTGCAAACTTCATATTGCAAACATGTAACCATCTTGATAAAAGAATGGGTATTATTGTTTTTTTACTTAAAAAATTTATTTTTATTTTAATTATTGATCCTACAGTAAAATTTTAGAATATTTTGAATTTTTGATATTTGAGTAAAATAAATTTAATCTGTGGTTCTTTAATTAAATTCTCCCTAGAATTAAGCAGAAAACACGAGCACACACGAATGAGCTAAGAGGCAAGAGAAGCATAGTACACGTGGACAGCACTTCTTCTTGAGGGCCTTCCGCTTAATTTTCACGTGGTGCCTGCCGTTTTCTTTTCTTCACTTTTATCCCCCAATTTCTTCCATCACCACTTCTTACCCAAAACACATGGACCCCACACAAAAAAATAATTTATTTAGATACTACTCAAAATAAATATTAATTTAATAGACAATTTTAACCAAGAGATTCATGCTCCCATTAAGTTACTTGAATGGCGGAATGTTTTAATTAAACCAAAAACTATATATATTTTGGGCCTGTATCTAAACATATACTCCTTTTGTCTTATATAAAAGGAAGAAAGAGATTTTTTTTCCCTATTTATAAGGCGTCTCATTAAAGTTTTGAGGTGACTATATAATTTAATGCTTTATTTATTCTTGTGTTGATTTTGTTTTTATTTTTTATTTTTTACATTGATTAGATATAAAGTTAAAAAGTTATTGAATTTTACATAGAATTAATGAGATTTATAGTCTATTTGATATGAGGATTTGGTGGGGAAGGAAGGGAAAAAAATTTTAAGTTAGATTTAAGAAAATTGGAATAGAAAATATGTAAGATAAAAGAATAAGAAAACTTAATTAAATACTGTATACCCCATTTTTATCATTTTTTTAAAAATTCAACTCAAATTTCTCTCCCTCCACCCACTTTCCCTCCTTTCTCCCCACATCAAATAAGCCCTCATAGTTTTTCTTGGTCGATGTGAAAAAATTAAGAAATGTATAATAAATAGGATCAAAGTAGTATAAAATATTACATACACCCCCAAATTAAAAACTTAAATATTGTCATCCAAAATAATGTATGGATTAGAAAACTTCATCCAGTTTATTATATTATACCCCTTTGGTTCTATTTATAAGAGTCTGATAACTAAATTACGCGATTTAAAAAGGCAATTAAAATCAGTTAAAAATAATAATCATGTCTTGAAATAAACTTTTTTTAAGTATACTTTTATTTATTATGGGGTAATTAAGAGAGGGAAATAGAGTAAATATAAATATTACCAACCCTTTAATTAATGTGATATATATAATTAATTAGGGACACTAATGGAACAAACTCATTGACTATTGAGATAATTTTAATCGGGTTCTAATAAAAAAATCAACATAATTTAAATTTTAAGCTCTTATAAAAATAATAATAGGGAGTGGCAAAATTCGATGGCCCTCGACTAAAATAAGCTTATCATCCATCCATATTCCACGCGGGCATCCCGTGCAACATTCATTGAAATATAAATAGAGTTAAGGAGACAGTAGATTATAGAACTAAAATGTTGAAGTGGATTTCAGATGCATGCATGTAGGGTCATTTCACTGCCTCTGTCCCCCATTCCGTTCCTAGCCTTTTAAAAACACATGCAATTCAAGAAAAAACAACATTGTATAAAGGAGATGTGCCATAGATTTTGTTTTTCCATGTGATGTGACGGGAATAACTGATTCTATCTAACTTAATTACTTTTAAGAAATAGACTCACCTTTAATATATATATACATTCGTATGTTTTTCATGACCAATATCCTTATTTATTCTGCAACATTAGAAGATTAAAAAAAAAAACTAAACATAAGATAGTTAAAGGATCAAGTATCCCTTATTGATTCACATTATCGTTACTAATACACCCTTAAGATGTGGGAGCAGCTAGCTTGAAGTTACACAGTAAGAACCATTGTTCTAAAACCAGGATCAGATCAGATCAGCTGAACCGGATTGAAAATTTGCAAACCGGTCCAGTCCGCGTATCAACTTGGTTTGCTACTTTGGAAAAATCAAATTTGTTTAGAATTTCATATTAATTATATGAAATCTTCAATTTCTCACTAGTTTAACCTCAAATTAGTTCTAATTTGATTCTGATATGACCCACTAACCTTTGACCTAGTATTTTGAGGGGTTTAGTGGCCGGATCGGGTTTCAGAATATTTTTATTAGGACTCAAACTAAAAAAGCAAATACTGAGTAGTTGGATAATCTCAACGGCCTTATTAAGACGGTGAAAAAGTTAGAAGCGAGAAAGTTAATTTCATGTAGAAGAGTGAGTTGTTGTGTGTGTGTGTGTGTGTATATAACTTTTTAAAACAAAATCTTTCACGCACTGATAAAATCCAACATCTTAAAAATGACTGGCCGGTGCATGAGTCGTACGTTTCATAGTGACTCACTTCATCATCATGATGGGTCCGTTCGTAGCTCAGCTCCCACCGAACTTTCCGCCCATCTATAGTGTGATGCATGTTTTATTCAATTAATGCTCTTCTTTAATTTTGTTCTTACTTGTCGTGAAAAAAGCTGGTCTCAGTATACACACTACGCGTGTGTTGACATATATGAACATTGAATCGATAAATCAAAACAACACAACATTAGGTACCGTCCTTAGACCATGAAAACTTGTGTTTATATGTGTATTGTGTGTGTGTGTTGTGTTGTGTATTATTAAATACTATAATATTAATGAAGTAGCAGCAAAGCAAGCAGTCGTCGAAGCTGAAAAATGGCGCCCTCCTGCCTTTGCGTGCGTTTTCCACGAACACGTAGCTACGTAAGGTCGGTGGTCTAGCTTTTGTCACTCCCTATAATTAAATTTAAATACCTCCAAAAAAAAAAAAAAAACTAAACTAAACCTTAGCTTGCAGTGACTTGTACCGTTTAAATGTTTAATTGTCGTTATTATCGACAGCATCTGAAGCAAAATATTCCACCCCAAAAAAATGTAACTAATTTACACAAATTGTTCTCGTATTTTAGTAGTTGTATTTCAAATTCTCAATTGGCCGGCTTGCGTGGATGGTAGAATTTCAAGCTTAGGAGTTCGTGTGTGACGTTGGCGTGGTAGTGAATAATAATAATAATAATGCACGTCTCTCTTGTTGTTGCCACTTGATTGGTTTTGTTTTTGGCTAGGATTGGATTGGTTTGGAGTTCGTCATTGTATTGTGAAACCACAAGGATACATAATTGCTGCGACGTGGACAATCAAAATAAAACAATAATTAAAATTAGTCAACTCACACCCTACCGTCCAATTCTCTCGGAAGGAATTGAAGGAGATCCTTTTGTCATTTATTTTTTTTATGAGTTTATCTGGCTCGCTGTTGATTGAAAGGATGAGAGAAAAATCTAAGGAGTATAATGTAATGATTTGACCTTTCAGCAGATTGATTGGACGGATTAAATTTAGAGATTATGAGGGTTGATGAGAAAATAAATAAGGAGATAAACCTAACGTCTACTACTCTGATCCTATTTATAAGTCTATTTTGACCAAATCTCTCACACCAAGGAAAGGTAGTCAACTCAATAATTACGGGGTAAGTTTTTAACTTTACCCTCATTTATGATTGAGTATTTTTCAACTATTTCTATCTTCATGTGTATAATTAATATGGATAAAATTGTCACAATCTCATTCATTACATGAAACTATACTTATAAATAGGACTAAATTATTTGATCAAAATAGGCTTATAAATAAAACCAGAGTGATAGTTCTCAAGGAATAATTTTAATCCAACCGTTCTTTTATTTTCTTAAAAAAAAAAAAATAGACTGGTTTGTTAAACTCTTTTAATTTTCAGGATATTATTTTTTAAAATTAAAGGAGTTAAGCTTTTTTGTCCTTAAAGATAGATGCAGAAAACAATCGAATTATAGCCGCTCATAATTATATTAGCTGTAAAAGATAATTTAACAAGAATGAAAAGGAAAAAAGATTAAGGAGGATATTCTATATTAAAACCTTCAGTTTTAAATATGGGGCATAATTGTCAAGCGTCTCGTAACATGATGGCACTAAGACCAGCCTTAGGGGTTAGTTTTCCTCCTTGTCCAGAATTTGAGTCTTGCCTCCCCCTCCCCCACTAGCTATATTTAAAAAAAAATATGGGGCATAATTTACATTTTACGGTATAATTTGTATTATAAATAGGTTCTATATTATATTTAAGACGGAAATATATTTTAATTTGGTGGGAGTCAATGTGAGGCACGTGGCGGATTCTGCGGGGTTTTAAGTTAAAAAGTAAACGGAGTGAAGATGATGTGTGTGGTCAGTGGTGGGTGAAAGCACGAGGGCTTCACGTGACAACTGCCCCAGGTGTGAAGCAGAGGAACCAATTGAAGCATTTAAAATGATGTTATGAATTAAACATCGACAGTTCAATTGGCCTCACATCTCTGTCTTGGAATCAGTATTTCCGATACTGATGCGTATTGATGTTTCTTTTACCATGTATATGAAAAAAAAAAAAACAATTGGAATATTATTTTTTAATCGGAAAATATAAATTCTGATACGCATCCAACATTTCTAATAAATTTCAAGCTGGGACTTCATATATAGTTCAAAGTTGCATTTTTTAATAAACTCATTTGTATTAAAAATTGTGTTAATAATATTTTTATTTCAAATAGCCTTTTTAAAATTAAATATTGGCTTTCATCTGGCCGGGTATCATAGAAATATTATATCTTATGTACTTAAAAGTTAAAACATATACTCCATAATGTCGTTAATGTATGATATGATTATAGAGTTGATGTTGAGATGTTAAATGTGAGACCTACTTCACATTTTATAATTTTTTTAAAATTATCCATTTTGATATAGACTCAACAATAATCAACTTGTAGAGGTGGTGATGAAATTAAGAAAAAAGATTACTAGCCTATTAGGAAATTGAGGAAAAATATTATTAACTAATTAATCTACTCAAAATCAAATTAGTAATTACATCTGTCAGGGAAAATTTATAATAATTAAATACGTATATTTGTGATTGGAACAGATAACAATGATGGAGGAAATTAAAACTGTAGTGGAAGAGAAAATATTTTAAATTAAAGGAGTATCGCAATCAGTCAGTCACTGGGAATTGAGAAGCGTTTGCATCTGAACGAACATTCATGCCATTAATTCCATGGTTTTGTTGTTTTTCATTCTACACTAGTTTTGTTTTGTGGTGGTCCATGTCTGAATATTGACTCTCCTCTTGGTTTCTTGCTTTGCGCGTCTGCGACTCCCCACCCCAGAAAAGGTCTTTTCCATGGTCCAGACTCTCATCTTCCTCTCCCCTCAGATTTTTCTTTTTTGGTTGGTATGCAGCCTTAACGTAGTACCCCGACCAGTTAAGTGTCTAGACTGGGTTTCAGAACCTTGGGCATGCCACTACTGAAATTACGTGGTGTGAGGACATTAGTTATTATTATCGGCAAAAGAGAATAAGGGATAAATGAAGGTTGGTTATTAGTGACATTGGACATCCAGTGATCAATTTAATGGCAAATTAAAGGACAGAAGGTGGCTAGTTGTGGACAAACAGTGGTTGGTACGTACCAAAGGAGGATGGTGGTCGGTAATAGAGATTGGTTGACAAAAATGGAGAAAGAGACGGTGGTGGTCAGTCAACTGACGAGGATATATAATGGTTGATACCGGCCATCAAGAGGAGCAGGATAGTGATCGATGTTGAACCACGGTGGTTGTAGTGCAGAATAACAAACCCAATTAGGAATCATTCTTTCAAAACCTACTTCTTTTGTGTTTGTATTCCATTCTAAATGCATGGACATTTATTTTTGAAGGGTACTCTAGTTTGATCATTAATGTAAGGGGCTAAGGGCTACATATGCCTCTCCATTTTTATCTATTATATCAAATATTTTTATAATCACCATTCTTAAATAATTAATTTAACTTTTTTAAAACCTTTACCATTTTGATCCTATTTATAAGCCATTTTTTACTAAAAATTTTGGTCCTATTTATAAATCCGGTTTTAGAGTAGTAAATAAGATTGTGACAATTTTCCCATATAATTGTACCAATAAAAAAAAGAGAGAGAGAGAAGAAAGAGTTGAAAAATACTCATTCATAAATGAGGATAAAGTTAAAAATTTACTCTATAATCATTAAGTTAATCATCTTTTTTGGCATATGCAATTCAATTTAAAAAACTTACAGATAAAACAAAAGTTGTAGGAATTAGGTTAAATGACTGCTACCTCTAACTCCTGACGGCGGTATTAGTATTAGTCACTACGCTCATCATTAAATTCTACAACCATGATGAACAATAATATAATGTTTTAAATTTAGATGTTGGAAGATCATTGGTACAATTTATTAATTTATAAGCGCGTGATGCTTCCCATGGACTAATTGTTTTGATTTTGGGATCATTTTTCTAGGTTTTTAGGCTGCACGCCTTAGGCATGAAGAATCATTAAATATTATAATATATATATACAGAGACGTGATGAAGATCTCGAGCACCAAAGGATTTTGAGAGCACGTGAACCACAATTTTATAATTTAAAAGCCAAATTAATTTAGAACTCACAAAGTAAACAGAGTGACAGAAATTAGACCAACAATGGAATGGTTAAGTTAGTGTCAGATGAACTCGATGATGAGCAAAACTATACTCTCACCAATGAACAATTTATAACCAAACAGTTACTTCCAACCAAACCTCGATTATAATCAGATCAAATTTGATAATACAAGAACTAAATATATATAATTATAATTATATACTGTGGTGTTGAGGGCATTAGGGAGAGAAGAGAGAGTCATGAAGGGAACAGGGAAAATGAAACTGACTTTTAATTAAAGGGATAATAAAGCAGAGCAGAGAATGTGCATAAGTGGGGATTAAAGTGTGGGCGACAATAAAATAATGGAAAATTTTCATTAAAAGACCACATGGTCTTTTTTTTTTTTTTTTTTGAAAATCAATGACCAAAACATTCTTAAATTTTACAGTAGGATGAATGATTAAAATGAAAATAAGCTTTGTAGGTACTTAAAAAGATAAGAATGTCTTTTGCTTTAACAAAAATCTCCATGAAATAATTGGATAGGCCTACCAATCCCATAATATGAGCCATCATTTTTTAGGATGGGGTTTTAAGTTAGGTGTGAGAGATATACCAAATCCATCACGTGCTTTTTTTGTTTTGTGCCTCAACACGTATATTATTATTGCCCCACCTTTTTTCTCCACACACTCAAAAGAGTTTCATTAACATTAACTCGATCACATGTGCATTTCATTTAATCACTCGCTTAATTAAACTGTTCACTTGATCGTGATCCTCTTCCTTTTTTTAGTGTTGCTTTTTTGTTCATATTGCTCTTTATGTCCCACCCAATGTCTTATGTCTCCAATCATCTCACGCCCTCTCCTCCTTTCATTTTTTTCGCCCCTCATTCAAATGCTTGTTTTCTAATAATGAAATGGTACTCAACACTGCAATTAATATTATATTCTTGAGTTAGGCGTGTGACCCATTATACAATATACACACTATATATGTACGCGCCCTCAAATATAGATTTGTTTATATATTTTAACACTCAATGCGTGTATGAATCCTCATCGAATCTACTTCTCATGTGAAAAATCTTTATATATATTCCCCAAAGAAAAATCTTGCACGACTATATAATTCAAAAGTGAGAATTAATAATAATGTTGCTGGATTCATTTATAAAAAATTTATATATATCTGCTGCCAGAAAATAGGCAATACGTATGTATGTACATACGTACGTACGGGATTATGATATATCCGGTGACTAGATATAAGGCTTTTTTCAGTGGGCAACAAACTACACTGTTTTGCTATCTCACACGCTATGTTATTGGAAATAAAAATCAATAATGGAAGATAAAAATCATAATCAGTAATTCTCTATTATTTGGTGCATGAATTTGATGAATACAAAGACGGGTAGATTTAATAAAAAGAATCATCATCCTTTTGAATATTATTTGGAGAAAGAAGAATCTGGCTTTGCGTAAAGAAAAATTTCACAATCTTGAACAAGCGATTAATAAGGTAGCAAAATGGCACAATTTATTCTACTTTTTTTTTTTTTTGGGTGATTTTCAGTGACATAGCCCGTGAGATAGCAAAACGGCGCAGTTTGTTGTGTGTGTATATAATGCTGCCTTTCCGTGCAGAATGTGACTAGTCTAAGTGGTTGTTGCGTACAATGAAAAAGAGGACGACTTTCGAATTCTCTTTTAAAAAAGGAGCATTTTCAATTTTAGTAGTGGGAGTACAACTTGTAGTTTTTTTTTTTTTTTTTGCTCAGAGTACAACTTGTAGTTCAAGCATATAGAAAGGGTCACGTAATAAAACGAGTTACTGTATATCGTAATCCCTGATCTCACCGGATGACCAAATAAAAATTTACATTGAAGTGTATATCGTTAAGAATATATATAATGTTGAAACGTATGTACAAACAAGCCTGAGGCTCAAGTAATTAGTATTTGACTTGAATCCCTCCAACGTTGTATATATTCAATGTTCAAACTTGTTAAACCAAATCAATTAAATTTCCTCCTCACTTCTTCGGACTTTTCATATATGTCAACGCGATCCAATTTAATTAATATCTCCTGTATTATTATATGTTACAACACTAAATTCCATAGTAAAACAAAGGGAACATCAACTTTAATTTAACAGTAGTTGTCTTTTGAGTTTTGATCCCCTCGGTTGTTTGGAACATACATGGTCTGACTTCGAAACCAGATTTTAAAATTTGTCCACACGCACAAGTCTGTGTCCACATCTAATTTATCCAAAACATATTATAAAGTACCATGTCGCTAGTGTAACAATCCCTCCTCAATATAAAATCACGATGAAGCTGCCTTGCGATTAACAGAAACATTTAAAAAAAAAAACAAACAAAGAAGCAAAATAATAATAAATACGAGAATTATTACAGCAATATATGTTGACAAATGACAATACTAAAAGTTGACAAGCAAACAATCGTTCTGCTTCGCAAATTCGGAGAGTCAAATCGAATAATTCCTAATATAATCCCATAAAGTAGACATGCTGACTATTTGAAGGTTAATTCAGTCAATTCGGCTCCCAAAAAACCGAGTGAAACGGTCCGCGTAAAGACTCGTAATTACAATATTGCCCAATACTCTCCCATTTTAATAGGCGGGTATACTGGTCAATTCAAAGCGAGACGAGTGGTGCTCTCCGTTTATATATATAGCCTCGTGGCTTCAGCCTCGTGCGTCGGTGTTTAGATTGAAATTCAAGCGCCTTGCTCAGAGCATTTGGCAGAGCTTGTCTTGTTTCTACCAATAAATCACGATGATGATGATGCAGATGAACTCAACAGTACCAGCTCAGAGCCTTCGCATGTTTGCGAGAAGCGCGAGCTTCAAGAAGTGTCACGCCTCTCCGCTCAACCCCGCCGTGATGGCCGCCTCAACCTCCACCGACCACTCTCTGAAACTGGTCACATCCACTGAGTCAGCTCGGCTCCATCTCGCTAACCTCGACAAGCTCATCCAAACGAGCAAACCATCACCCTCACCGCAACCTCTTACTGAGATCAAGAAACAATCCAACAATGAAAAGAAGGCTAGGACCATACTTGAACGACTGAGCTTGGCGAATGTGTGGCGGCCGGAAATGAAAACCGCCGAGGAAATGTCACCGCGACACCTCAATCGCTTACAGAGGTTGCTGTCAATGACCCAGGAACGTTCACCGAGGAACGTTTTGGGAAGAAGGTGGAGGGAATATCACGGTTGCGACGATTGGAAGGGCATGTTGGATCCGCTTGATGAGAATCTCCGGCGAGAGGTGGTGAGGTATGGCGAGTTTGTTCAAGCCGCTTATCATTCGTTTCACTCTGACCCGGCCATGTCAGCCGAGGAGCCACCGGCGCACCGCCACGTCGTCCTCCCCGACAGGTCTTATAGAGTAACTAAGAGCCTCTACGCCACGTCATCAGTCGGGTTGCCCAAATGGGTAGACGACGTCGCTCCGGATCTCGGTTGGATGACCCAGAGATCCAGCTGGGTCGGCTACGTCGCCGTTTGCGACGACCGGAGAGAGATCGCGAGGATGGGACGGAGAGACATCGTAATATCTCTGAGGGGAACCGCGACGTGTCTCGAGTGGGCCGAGAATATGAGGGCCCAGTTAAGCGACATGGAGGAATCTCTATCACAGGCCGAAGATAATCCCAAAGTAGAATCTGGGTTCCAGAGCCTGTACAAAACCAGGGGGGCCCACGTGGCCAGCTTGGCAGAGTCGGTAAAGGAAGAAATAAAGAGGCTAATGGAAATATACCAAGGAGAGGAACTGAGCATAACGGTAACAGGACACAGCCTAGGGGCTGCACTAGCTTTACTGGTGGCCGATGACATAAGCACCATCGATGGCAATGTGCCGCCGGTGGCGGTGTTCTCATTCGGTGGGCCCAGGGTGGGGAACAAGGCGTTTGGCGACCGGATTATAGGGAAAAACGTGAAAGTTCTGAGAATAGTGAACTCACAGGATGTTATAACCAGAGTTCCAGGAATGTTTGTGAGCGAAGAGATGGAACAAAAGTTAAGGAGCTCCAAGGTAGGTGGAGTACTTGACATGTTGGAGAAGAACGTGTCATTGGGGTACACACACGTAGGATCGGAGCTACGCGTGGATACGAAGATGTCACCTTATCTCAAACCAGATGCTGACATGGCATGTTGCCATGACCTGGAGGCTTACCTGCATTTGGTGGATGGGTTCATGGCATCGAACTCTCCGTTTAGGAGTAATGCGAAGAGGAGCTTGGTGAGGTTATTAAAAGATCAAGGCTCTAATATAAAGCAGTTGTATACTAGAAAAGCAAAAGCCATGACCGTCAACATTGAAAGACAAAGATCATTCTCTATGTCTACTTGTTGTCCGAGTCCTTCTTAAAAATGTGAATATATATCATCAATTAAAAACTTTGCATATATTTATGTATATACACCTTGTCTCATGCTTGTCTCTGATATACAAGAAAACGACCGTACTGCTCCAAATCTCACGGATGGGAGCAAATGGTCGGAGTTATTACTTCTCTGCCGTCTGAAACAGTACAGCGTTAGTAGGCGACTTTTTAACAACAACAGATATATTTAATGCATTGACTATTATATACTTGTAGTGATAAACAAAAAGGTTCACACTTAAAAGTCAAATAAGAGGGATAGGGTTTGTTGAGCTTTATTCGCATTGGCTGGATAGACGCTTCAATTAATAAGTCACTCTTCCTGGTGAGCGTGTGTGCATGTAAATCAACAGACATCAGCGGCCAAGAAGACCAGAAACTAGGTTTCAACTTGAAGTGTAAAAGCCTGAAATTAAAGGAGCGTTATGTGTTGAACATGGGAAAAGTAGAAAATGCGACTGGGTCTTTAATATGGTGCCATTCAATTCTTGTACCCCGCCCGTCCTTCTTAATTTGTTGAAAGCCATCCCTCCTCTCTCTCTCTCTCTCTCTCTCTCTATATATATATATATATATATATATAGAAAGTAATATACTATATTCATAGAAAAGGCGCGTTCATTAATTTTGTTGATTCAAACGATGTACGATAGTGTAGAGATACTATGCATAAGTGACACTAAAGCATATACTGCTAAACTGCTGCAAGAAGATGCGTATGAAGCATGCTGAAACATTTTATAATTTCCTCCCACCACCAAATCTCAATTAATATCGTCGAATCTTTGTTTTCACATATATAGCCGCAGCCTGATACCAATAGTTTCACATACGCTCATATATATAATCAGAGATATATGTAATTTAATTTCCTTCTGAGGTAAGACAGCATGTCCTTATTAAACGACTCTTCCCCATGGTCTCTGGTTAACATAACATCCTACATTTATGTAAAGTACTCCCTCCCTTTAATATTTAATATAAAACATATTTACCTAATTTAATTAGATAAAATAAGTTAGTTAAATTAGTTAATATGACGTGTATTTTCTAAAATACCTTAGTTATCTTTCTTAATTCCTTCATTGTTTCTCCTCCTAAAGGAGCATTAATAAGGATAAATTAGATAAGGATTGACAAATATGAAAACTATGTCTTATATATATCTAGGACTAAAATCAACCCTCTAAATATGTTTTATATTAAGGATTGAGGGGAGTATTGACTTTTTTCCTCCTCTAAATATCCTTTTACTTTGATATTCTCTAACTAACCAAACAACCTCATCTAACCAATGAACTTCATTGAGGAAAATTTTAATTAAAAGCAGTGTCATCAATAGATCGTTATAATATAGCTGGGGCCGGCTGATGAGAATTCCATCAATGAACTATTGCAACTTTTTTATAGCTGATGACGTAATGAATAGCAGACAAGGACGCACAATTAATTTGGTGTTTAATTAAGTTTAAGGCTTCCACATACACATCATATGTACGTACTTTTGATGATAAACAACAATCTGCAATTATAAATGAGTTATCACTAACCAATGCACACAACATTCATTAAAGCCTGGGCCTAATAAAGTACTCAGTTTTCTGCCAAGAATCTGTCCAATTGGTGAACCATATAATAATTAACATATCTTCTGGTTATGATTGGTTACTCCATTGTTTTTGCAGATTAGTACATATGGGACCGGACCAAGTTGCACTTTTGAAGTTGAGTGTTTTTGTAGTGTGGAGGGCATTCAAATTTTAGATTCGAAGGGTATATTCTTTCGCAGAGCAAGAGCAATAATTAGTGTTGAAGTAGAGATGAGAACTACTATAAACAGATACGGATTAAAATAATTAGGAAGGAAAACCACTTGGAGAGGGATTCAGTTTTTAAACTGCAACTTGTCCTAACTGGAATAAGCATCTTTGCCAGCTTTATTCAACAATTACACTTCAGCTTCCCCTTTTATTTTTAAGTTGCTGTTCTATCACTCGTAAATCTGACACCCCAAGCTTCGCTGTGTGGAATAGATGACCAATTTTGATGTCTAGACCTGCTGGTTTTAACTTTTTTGTTCTAATAATTAATAGAAAGATCGGAGATTGAAGCGTAAAGCAAATCCATTTGACGTCAGAGTCTGAAAGACCATATACGTCATTAAGAACTTTGCATTCGAAACGCAAATCTGCTAATTAAGTATTGTGAAATCATGTTTATAAAATAAGTTTTCTTAATTATATCTCCTAAGCCTTCTTTTAATATCTTCTGTAACACCAATATAATAATGGCTTTTTTTGGTCAAAATATAACAATGGCTTTCATGAAATCAGCACCCTTGTATTCTCAGGACCTTGATCTCGACAGAGATTAAAGTTTTCTCAAATACTCATCATATGTGATGATTCCGAGGGACATGGTTGCGATTGTTTCTTTTTCTTGAAACCCATGTGTCATTCCCCCTATTAAAAACTTTACAACATCGATCTGTTCTCTCAAAGCATCCAGCAAGTCCGATCATAAAGACTGTCAAATATCCTAAGCCTGCATTCTTCATGGCTGCTTACTTTGGTTCATTCTCATTTCCTTTGAGCCACTTAACCAAAAAACACTTTCACTCCATCACCTACTTCAATTCCATGGGCCAACTTCTGGTCCGTTTGGTTGTTGTTAGAAAGGAAAAGTTTTTTTTTTTTTAATACTGAATTTTTAGAAAAGGAGTTAGGTTCATCCACAATCCAATGGTCAGACGAAATCTTCCTTCCTCCTATGTGATACTAATGTTGGGCAGGGCGAGCCGTCTATTACCCTCAGGTATTAACCTAAGCACCTAGAAGTTAAGATGTTTCCCTCAGCGCCTTAACCAACTCCAGAATTGAACCCTCTTCCTTTAGTGAAAGTGTCTGACCCCTTTACCAGTTAAGCTCAAAGATGAGGGGTAGAAAGGAAAAGTTAATGAAAAGAATTAGAATGTTACCCAAAAAAAAAAGCCACTGATTTTGTTTGTTAAATAATTTTGTCCTGCCCCTTCTTTTTTCCCTTCTTCCTGGCTCATACTTCTTCCACGCCACCGTGGCTGCTACTCCTTCCTCATATACATGTTTCATTACCAATCTTCTTCTATTTCTTCTATGTTTTTCTCTTCCTCTCCTCTCAATCACAAACCCAAAATCCATTAAAACAAATGAGAGAGAAGGAAATGGGGAAACAGTGAAGAAACAAAAAAACAACATGTGGAATTAGAGACGATGCTAACGTCCCCGGTCCACCCTCCTAGAGACGATGACAACGACACGGTGAAGAGGATCGAAAGTTGAAGCAAGAAAGCTGGGGATTAAACAAGAGACTGGCAAATGAAGTCCTCCGATGAATGAGGTGCTGGAGGAGGAGAGGAGGCAAGAACCAGCCATGAGATGCTGGGGCATTTTTGGGCACAAAACTCCAGGATTGCTCATTCCTCGGGCCACTCCCAAAAATATGATAACAAACATTCTACCCAAGAAGGATTTCTTGCAACCATAGTGATGGAATCCTTCATGATTCAAGTTTTTTCATTAAGATTCATGTAACCCCTAACATGATGTTAGCCCATTCAAATTTTAAAGATAACACATGGTTGTTGTAAAATAAGTCTCAAGAGGATTATATCCTTGATCAAATAAAAAAGCTAGAGCTGCCAGAAACAAATAATGAATGCCTCACATGTTAGAATATATTCGTGTTCTTCAAAGTAAGTCCCCTATTGCTTTTAGCCCGCACATATCCTTTTTAGCGAGCACATAATTTAACATACCGTTGCTCGGCCCGGCCTATGGACTCAAGACAAGACATTGTGTACGAATGTACGTAATGGCGGGTATCATTTATATAGGCCAATGTAAATACGACCAAGAGCAAGGCAAATACTGCTATTCACCAATATTCCTAATTTTGTACAAATGTTTTTCCTTTGAAATGAAATACATTTAAAAGAATGGAGGTTTCAACAATATGACAACGACAAGAAGCAAATCAAGATTAACAACCTTTAGCGTAATGTGAAGAAAGGAAAAACTAGTTTTACATGCCAGCCAGACACATATAAACGTCCAAACCACAAATACTTGTACTCTAGGTTGAGCAGCAACCAGACTTCTGGTTCACTGGTTGTCCTCTTATCTGAACTGTTGGAGGCCTGGCATTGTTCATTGGTTGGCTAGCCATTCTGTGCAAAAGAAACAGGGACAGCCAAAAAGGTCAACATCAAAGATTCATACATCAGTAACTACTAAAGAAACGACCTCAAAAGCTGCCAGTTAAGAAATTAACAGAAAAATTAGGTGTTATTTTTGTGTCTCGTTAACAAAAATAAGAAACCAGTTGGTAATAGTTTCCTTGCAAACCATATGGCAATACATGATGACATTACAGCACCTGTTCTTAATTTCTGCAGCCATGGCCATGAAAGCCTCCTCAACGTTGGTGGCATTTTTAGCACTAGTTTCCATAAAGGGGATTCCAATTTCATCTGCAAATGCCTGGAAAAAAAAAAAAAAAGAAGCTCAAGGATCATACCTATAGACTAAAGAAGATAGAATAGATGTTATAACATTGTATGATGTAAAATCGATCAATGTACAATTTACCTTTGCTGTCTCGTAGGACACAACTTTATTTGCTGTGAGATCATTCTTGTTACCAACTAGAAGCTTGTTAACATTTTCACTAGCATAACGGTCAATTTCATTCAACCACTGCTTGACATTGTTAAAGCTCTCTTGGTCAGTGACATCATAAACAACCTGGGGAAAAAGAAAAGCAACAGGATCAGACCATTGTCTCTCAAAATCCAGTAAGAAAATTGCAGGTGAACAACCAGTTTAACACTCACGATAATGCCATGAGCACCACGGTAGTAGCTGCTAGTGATAGTACGGAAACGTTCTTGACCAGCAGTATCCCACTATATATCCAAAAAAAAAAAAAGGGCGTTGTCAGCATAGCCACGTACGTATACATGTTTAATACCCATGATCTAGTTATCCTATTTTGCATAGCACTGAATAAGCACCATATTTGTTTTCTTCCAGACAAGAATCAATAAGCCATATCATCACATTAAATAGAAGATATACTACAGAAAAAATTTAAGATAATACACACAAGAAATATTGCTGGAGGTTGATTGCCTAGTTTTCAAACATTAAGTGTTGGTTGAAATAAAGTTTTATAAATGAAATTCAGACAAGTCCAAGATGGAACAATTATTAGTGCTGAAAGGAAAAAAAATTCTACCAAAACAAATTTTAGCATCTAATTTACTTTAAAGATACCATACTTACTATTTGAAGTTTGATAGTCTTCCCATCTTGTTCCACTGTTCGAATTTTCTGCAGAAGAGGGCACAGCAAATAATTAGTCACATAGTTGTATTTCAATAACTGGACTTGACCTTAAACGGGAAATAAAAGTTCTTACAAAGTCAACTCCAATTGTACTGATATAGCTGTCAAGGTATGAATCATCCTGGTTTACAATAAAAGAAAAAAAATCAGCAAGTTTCATTTGATTTTCCATTAAAAAGTACAGAACAGAACTAATATTTTTACGCACTACACAGACCACCATCATAAATGACCTGCTACAGATTTCAATACCCATACTAATAAAACAGTTGGGCTTAAAAATAACCATGGTTGTCACTCATGCTATTTACAGTTCAACCTTTCTGAAGACTAAAGGTGCGTTTGACTTGGCACATCAAACACCCCAAACCAGTTTTAATTAGGTGCAAATGATGCCATCGCAAACACACTAAAACTTCATACAGAGAATGCCATGAAGCACATTATGAAGAGAAAAAAGAAGAAAGAGATAGAAGCTCAGAACTTACAGCAAACCTCAGAAGGAGACATGATTTGCCGACACCAGAATCTCCAATGAGCAAAAGCTTAAACAAATAGTCACTGCATAAAAAACAAAATATTCATTCAGTCAAGGATATAGGAATAAGAATAGACCACCGATAGGTCCCTCAACATATACTTCCAGATCAGACCACCTTCGATTATATAAAGAACAGACAGATGAAAATTTAAGCTAAATACACAGGTACAAAAAACATATCAGAAAACCCACTCTACTACAATTACAAATGACACTGTAAATGGAAGGAAAAAGATCACACTTTCAGATTCTAACACAAACGATAACAAAGAGCAAAGGTACAAACCATACATAATGGCACTACAATCCTAACCGGGGGGGGGGGGGGGGGGGGGGAGACTCTAGAATATAGAACATAACAGGTATGCCAATTCTAGAGGATTGGCTCTCTCCACTCCAATGGCTGGGTAAAGGTAGCATATAGGCTGCTATTCATATAGGGCATCGATCAGAAGAAAGAATAGAATGAGAAATAAGTACTCCGTCCATTTCAATTTATAAGACGTTTTTGGAGCAAATTGTGAGGACCAATATACCACATTACATACATCTAGAAGTTTAAATTTTTCAACAAAAGTATACAACAACAAAAATGCCCCTCATTTAACACTAACTCCTAAATAACTCACTTAATTGCTTAATCGATGAAGGGTATTTTTCGAGCAAGGTCAGTAATGAGTCATTGTGGTCTCCAGAACACCTTACATTATGAAGCATAGGATCATTCCAAAAAAAAGTCTTATAAACACTAACTAAAATTACCCTGATTGCTGTCAGTCGGTAGCATGTTGGAGCAAACTAGGAAAATCATGAGTGCATATCCGAAGGCAGTTCAGATGGACCACCCTGTTATAGTTTCCGGTGGCAATATGGTATTATCAGCCGTTGCCAAGGAATCAAAAGGAAAATGTCCGGTTAGTCCGGTATTAAGTTTTTCCAATCATAACTGACAACATTAGTTTTTGGTGTTTCGCAATATTACTTTTGGGAAATTTACAATCATGATTCAGATGTTAGAACTCGCATATTTTGCTGATAGAAAACTTGGGCACCTTATACTAAATAGCAGTAACCTATTACTGCTTTTGCTGATAGAAAAACTTCACTTCGTTTTTCTAAATAATTGTAGCCTATTTCTACATTTGGTCTATCTTGAAAGACAAGCAACCCTTCTGCGATGCGATAGCCTCGGTTAATCTATGTGACTGTAGCATTTACAAATCAACCAGATCAGAGAAAACAAATATTTCCAGAGAAGCCCAAAAACAATTGAGCATGTATGCAGCGGATCTGTCATGCAAACAAACAGATCTAAAGCAGAAAGGAAGTTTCAGAACGGGATCCACCAAAACGTCCGTAACATGATTGATTACCGCGTATTTAACTTACAGAGAAAAAGAGAGAGATAAAAAAAAAATTGAACAACCAATGATAGAATGTAAAATTTCATATTCTCTTCCTAAGAAATAATTATAGATCTACAAAAGCCAAAGAAAAGAAAAAAGTTTGAAAAATAACATGGATTGGATGTAATTCAGATAAACACGGGGCAAAAATTAACAGAAACGGGAAAAGAGTGAGGGAATTGGAACATACTACTCGGGATTCATGGTGGTGAGATGTTGAAAAGGAAACGAATGACGATAATAAGGAAGGTATATTGAGGGAGAAGTATCTGGTGGCGGGAAATATGAGGGGAATCTGAGATCGTCGCCGGAGATGAAGAAGCAAAACTAACCAACGAGGGAAGGAGAAATCGAGGAAACGTGTGAGGGGGCTGCGATTTAAATTGAGCCTTAAAAGTCGGAGCTCAACGAATCAACGAGACGAGTGGGATGGCGTGTCAACAGGGCCCACTTCTTGCCACGTGTCCTGCGCTCTGCTTCCATTCCATTTCCTGCATTATGCCTATTTAATTTCTAATTTTTATACATCAAACGCATTGTAAGGTTATGTGTGTGCTATGTGCTCGTTTGTCATGTCAGGTCACTTAATATAAGGTTGATATAAGGTTATATTAAGTCATCCTAAAATTACGTCGTTTTAGGGTCAGAGGAATTAATAACCTCTCAAAACAATATAGTTTTGGGTTAGGAGAATTAATGAAGGGTGTTTTAGTATTTTTTTTAAAATTTATGATCCTTCATTAATTCCCTTAACCCCAAAACTATGTCGTTTTGAGAGTTCATTAATTCTTTTAACCTCAAAACAACGTAGTTTCGGAGTGGTTTGACATAACCTTATATCAAGTGACATGAGAAACGATAAACCTAATTGATAATTGATAATAGCATGAACCTAACCTACAAATAGAATTTCAAGTCAGCTTTTTATGCTAAACCAAATCATGGGTAAGTTTGGCAGGAAAAAGGAAAAGATTGACGAAAATTAGGTTTTTTTTTTTTTCTTTTTGGGGTTTGGCAATAGAAAATTACAGAGGCTTTACAGTTTACACTAAACAATCATGCTTTGGAGATGCCCCATTAATACGTTTTAGCTCGTATCGGACAACTACCTTTTTTTTTATACAAGGAGATCGGGGAAAGGGGATCGAATCCAGGACTGGGAGGGGGGAAATTAATTCCAATACTACTACACTACTAGTAGTGCTGGTTGTCGGACAACTATACTTAGTACTATAATCACATACTATATTGTAGCTAGCTAGTGAAGTGTTGAGTCACACACACATGGGGCCATTCTGTCATCTTGTGTCGACAATAATGATGCGTAGACTTCCATTACAAATCAATGTGCATAATTTAATCAATGTATATTCTGTCGAAGTTTGTTAAGAAAAGGACGATTATTAGTATTTGTAAACAAAATAAAAACCCTAACTATTAACCACGCTTTCCTTCAATGTTGGAGAATGAGGTGGAGGACGCGTGTTCTTCTCTCATGCTGACACCCTCTCTCAAAATTCTTTGCCTCACAAACTCTATTCACTTTCTCTCGTACCGGCAGTATCTTTCATCAACAGATACCGCCAGCAAGCATCATCCTAAACTATAGCTTCGTTAGAGAGGCAGATCGGAACTCGGATTTCCCAACTCTGGCTTTCCTCTGATTTATGTTGGTCGTGGTCTTCTCTCACCTCTAGGCGAGCTTTCCCTTCTCTTTCCAGAACTTTCTCGAGGCGGTGAGAGCTCTCTTCCTGACTTTTGTGTGAGCTGCTATTACGACATCTCTCTCTCTTGTGGTCTTTGTCAAGCGGAAGGGATGTTCGTCCTTTTTTTTTTTTTGGATGGTGTACTCGTTTTCTCATGCAATAAACAGATTTGCGGAATTTGATTATGACTCCTTTTAGTTGAATAGTTGTCTGAACGTTAGTAGATCCGATCTTCAGCTGGCGGTTCCGATTCGTGTTCTTGGAAGAAGGGTTTGGTTGATGGTCCCTGCTGCTATATGTTTTATCTCTCAGAGGACCATGTTAGCCATAGACATAATCAATAGGTGTTTTTCACTGTGTGGTTGATGTCATTGTGTTTGTTTGAATGGAGGAACTAATGCTTTCTTTAGGATATCATTTATCTTTTCTGAGGTTGGATTTATTATGTCCTTTACCTCAAGACAAAGTAATTGTGTAGTTACTCTATTTGCAGTTGATGCTTATAAGGAGGTGAGTCTTATATGATGAGTTTTACAACTAACATCTTCTTTCATATCACTTCTAATCTTAGATGTTCAAAAAGCCGCTACAGTATTAAGTAAACTTGTATTCTCTACTTTTCAATGGGTGATAGTTTTTCCTCATATTTGATTTGATATGTTGTATTTGGTTTATCATGTGGTATTTTCTTTTCTTTCTTTTTTTTTTTGGTTCATTTTGAAGTATTAATATAAGTAGTTTTTAAGAGAGAAAAAAAAATTGAGGTGGATGACTCGGTAAACTTTCTCTCATACATAGATACATGTGTGTGTATAAAGGAAAATTCAAATTAAAAAGAGCTGCGGTGTTTTTCCAGGCTGCTTCCACCAATGTACAGCACAGACGAGCTGTGAACAAGGGCATTGAAGAAGCGGTGGAAGGTAAGAATCAGAAAAGGTGGCTTTCATTGGGGCCACGTAACAGCATCTTTTGGATCTCTACCCAGTTTCATCTTCTAACTATCCCTTTTTATTTTATACTAATTTATTTACGAATTGACGTTTGAAATTGATTGAAAACAGAGCAGCCAACTAAGTTGGACTTGTTCATTTTAAAAAAAAAAAAGAAAGAAAGAAAGAAAGAAAGAAACGAAAACAAAATTGGACTGAAAAGTATTCAATAGTGAGAATCCTGGCATAGCTGGCTTGGGATCGCCGTCACCGAAAAAATGAACCGATTGGGGCGTGGCGGCGGAGTCTCACACTCGTCATCCTCATCGGTATATCCGAGTTTCAGAGCCACCGTTGACGACGACCAAGACCTCCCCACATACGATCCCCGCTCCCACGTTGCTCAGAAGCATCTCTCTCGTCTCAGATCTGCTCAGAATGCAATCCACGTCATCCCCCTCCTCATCTTTATCTGCGTTCTCATCCTCTGGTTTTTCTCCACTCCAGGTCGCTTCCCTTATTCTTTCCCCTTTCTCCAATCTCTTCGATTCTAACCCCGCCCATACTTATTACTTGAATCCATGTTTCTGTTGCTGCTTAAATTACTGAATGCAATCTTCTTCTTCTTCTTTACAGGCGACAGAATTTGACGGTTGATCGCAGCCCTGGGTAGCATCTCATGAAATATACCCTGCTATTGACCTGGAACACGGAGAAGATTGGCTTTATCTTTATAGCATCGGAAATTCACATAATTGAACGGAAGGAATAGGATACAATGAAGCATAGGAGTATCCATTTCATCAAATGACTAGTGTTTCAATTTTAGCTGTATCTAATTATGGCCAGGAGAGAAATGATATAGTGTGATTACACTAGACTGAAAATCCAGTAGAACTCTGTATCAGGCTTTTTTGCACACATTCCAATGTTTCCTGCATAGTAATGACAAGTACTTCTCCACTTTGGCGATTGTGATCTAAATAATTGCAGATTTATTGCTCTGGGATTAGGAGGAAAAGGCTTTCATTTTGTGGCATTCCCGTGGTGCATCCATCGTTACCGCTTGGTGACAGCAGAAGGAGCGTTTTCTGCAATCAGAAAGAGCCATTTCTAGGCTCAATTTAGTCATAAATGGTATGTGAGAATGTGATTTTTCAATGCCGAACTTCTTTTTACCCTTTAACGCGAGAGTGAAAGGAGGATACCAACCCTGCTATAAATGATGTTATGTATGTGTAAAATTGTGTGCAGTGGTTGAGCATTGTGCTTTACTGTTTTAATACGGTTGATACCAACCCATATGATGCTGATGCATATGTAGAAATCAGTAGGAGTGGTTGATTCACGGCTAAAAAACAGTGTGGCTTTTATGTGACTTGATTTTTCACAGGGCTCAAGAAACATGAGAGGGTTGTACACAATTTCATGGGCTCATCCCACCCACAAATTATTGATGCTCTATGAGACAAATGATTTTATGAAGCTTTTTTCTTAGGGTGGGGAGGTTGGAATATGTATCTGTACATATAGCTGGAAATGAAATTGAGATCTGAGATCATTTATTAGTCGGATAGCCGAATTGAATGAAGTTCAAGTGGACCCAATTGGTTCTGCCTGCTCCCATTGCTTATTTTTGTAAGTGACCATTCTGTTTGGATGAACCCTACAATTATTTCTCTTGATTGTATGAATGAATAATAATATAACTAGTTAGAAGTAAAGATGCGCAACATATGAAACAACATAACCTTCACTAAATTCTTCAAGTTTGTTGTATCAGCCTTGTATTTACATATCATTCGTGGATCATATTCTGTTCTTAAAGTCAATTTTATTTAGTTATGAAAATCATAACTAAAACAGAGGAATTGGAACTGGCAGCTAAATATCAACGCTTAAGGAACGATTCTGATTCCATAATTGATGGAGCTGCATTTTACAATTTTATTGAGACTTGTGTCTGTGTGATGTTGAGATGCAATGGACAAGTCACGTGAAGTTTGTTCCTAAAGTCTCAGTCGTGCAAGTGCAGTTGATCTGGCTTATTCATTCATATATTTGTATTTCTGGTGACTACCACCTTTAGGTATTTGAAAGAAAGAGGCACAATATACAACATTAAATGCCATTTATATTTGGAGGCTGATTGGTTGTGGGCTTAACGCCTTGGTATTTATTTCTCTGATAGAGAGAATCCACTGTTACCTCGTGGGATTGTTTGTGTGAGGGGTCGTGTCGAGGGAAAAGAAATTAGGTGAGAGCATAGCGGTACTTTAGTCGGTCTTTATTATAAGATATATTTAAAGAGTTGATCTTAATTTTAAATATAAGACATGATTTTTATATGCTTGCGGTCACTGATTGTAAACTTTGGACTGACATGTGACATATTCATTTAAATTTTGGTCATAGCCTCTCCGGTAATTTCTTTGAATTTTGTTAAAACTTATATGGATACTTTGAGCGTGACAGCGAGAGATTGATATGGAGGACAAAAGTATGAAACAAACATTCAAAATCTGTAACTCTGGATGGGAGGAAAATAAAACATACCCAGAAAATAGGGGAGGATTGGAGTTTTCTCTTGTTTAAAGGGGAGGAAGAAAAAGTGAGAAGAACCACTACGGAGGAGGAAAATGAGAGCTGAGACCCACCGCATTGTTTGAGTTAGTTTTAGAAAATTATATTCACATAAATCAAAATAAACTTTTCTTATATATATAAATACCTCGTAAATTGCAAATTATATTAAAAAAGTAACTTCTACTGATAATTCAAACGGTATATGAAAAATATTCTTCCACTGCTATCCTTTACCGTGCCGTCTTTCTAATCGAGTCAACCCATCGAGCGATATTTATGACCATCTTCTCACCCTAGTCTCTAGCCAACCCCATCGAGTCACGTTGACTAATATGAAAAATATATTTTTAAACATTTTGATTTTTTTCCTTTCAATTTATTATTTGATAAAACATACTCTGAAATATTTTTACTTGAAAAATATTTTGATAATATTTATTTTGAATGTTAAAATGCATCCAATACTATGAAGTATATTTTTAGGCGTATCTAGCATCTTAAAGTTTATTTTTTTAAAAGTGTTTAGTATCTTAAAGTATTTTTTCTTGCATCTAACAAGTAACAACGTATTTTTTTCAAATGCGTCCATCACTCTAAAATCTTTTTTAGTGCATCCAGTACTAATGCGCAAAAAATATTTTAGAGTACTGAATGGATACCACAAAAAATATTTTTGGGTGGTGAATACAACTTAACCCTTCTTTTTATATAGTTTTGTCATAAATATGACATGAGATACAATAAATTAGGGCACATGAATATTATTTTCACGGGGACATATACCCATTTTCTTCCTCCAAACAGTAGGGGCCTTAACATATTGGATTTGGTTTCGTATGGATGAGCTCTGGATCTGAACTGACAAGATTTTATTGTTTTTATTTTCTATTTTTAAATAAAAAAACGTTAGTTGACAAATTATTTTTATTTTAGATTTTCTACCAATTAAAATTATTTTGATTTAAAAAAAAAAGATCTAGACCATTTAGATTAAATCTAGATAGCCCAGAGCTTGTCTATATAAATGAACTCTCTTGGCTGTTCAAAGGATGAGGAGGAAACCGGGTCCTAACAATTCCCTCCTTTCTTATTATTATTATTTTGTTGCCCACTCGGTTCACTAAAGTTTCACTTTGACTAATCTAGATCCGACCTGTGTCGTACACCTGGCTTTGGCGGAAGAGTTTTCCAGCGGGGGTTTTTTACATCTACAAGGGTCGAACCCGAGAACTTTGCCCACCTTTCTTATTTCATCTCAACGTTTTTTCCTCCGCCCAATTTTCTGGAAGAGCTGCATTTATGAAACGGTGGGTAATCGTTGGGGGAACTCGATACACACTAAAAAGTTGTGCATGGACACCAAGCATTAACTAAGAAGCAACTGTCTAGCTTTAAACAATTCAGAAATACTAATGAAATAGCAGCCACCTACATTCATTTGGAAGCAGATGCTCACATTATCTTTTTTTTCATTATCCCTCATAAGCCTATCTGAATCATTGATTGAAAAGATGAGATAAAAATCAAAATAGTATTGTGAACTTTTAGATTGATAAAACAAACATAATTTAATGATAATGAAAAAAAGACAATGAGAGATATAACCCATTCATTTTGCACATTACCAAACCTTGATGCCAAGTTGCTCCTTATAACTACTGCTTCTCAAAATGGCATGCTCAATAGTTGAACATTACTCATAGGAGCAGTATTGGGTTGATGACCAGGAAAGGGTGTATTGGTAATTCAACAACTCATGGTTTGAGGGTTTGACTGGTTGAAGCTTTTTCCCTATAAATGAGAGCCAAAGACAACACAAACCCACACCAATCTTGTTGAGAGAACTCAGAGAAGTAAAAATGGATGTTCCCAAACTACAATATGAAGCCGTCATCACCGTACCTCCACTGAAGATAACAGTACCACGGCGATTTCGCCAAGTTTTGCTGAGTCATCCCAACGTCGACACAGCTGAAAAGTTTCGTGGGTGTTACCAAGTGGTTATGTACTATGAGAGTGAGAACCAAGAGGACTTCGGATGGGTCCTTGCGGGGTGGATCGTGGAGTCGCTTGGCATAGCCCTGTCGGAGCACCCAATGCTCGCCGGCCGGCTTCAGAAGAAGGCGGACGGAGAGGGTGGCGACACCGAAATGGAAATCGTGTCCAATGATTGTGGCATTCGAATGGCAGAGGCTCGAATCTCCGTTGATCTCTCAGACTTTCTTGAATCCAGTGAAAAGCATAATCTTGAGCACGAGCTTGTCTTCTGGAAGGATATCGACGAACAGAGCCCTGAGTTCTCACCTCTGTTTTATGTTCAGGCAAGATACACCGGTCCATTGTTGATGATGATTATATTTTTATTCAAACGCTTGAACTTGTGAATATGACTCTGTTTTGAAGGCAATATATCTCTGGATTTGGTATTATAATATTATACAGAGTTTCAACATTTCACATGTTTCTCAGGTGACCAACTTCAAGTGTGGAGGGTATTCGATCGGGATTAGCTGCAGTTTGCTGCTGGCAGATATTCTGGTGGTGGATGATTTTCTGAAGAAATGGGCAGACATACACAATAACGAAGTACTCTGTAACAGAGAAACAAGAACACCTTTATTTTACCATCCTCGTCTGAAAAGTCAAGAGGCTCCTCCTCCAAACATAATTCGTCGGACGCCATACAAAAACGGTGGTGAAAGCTTACTGTTCAAAATCACTTGTGAAGAAAACGGTGAGTTTGAGAGAGAATCAGCTGAGCTTTGTGTTCAGGAGGCAGAGAAAAAGCTGCAGAGAAAAATGGGGTCGGAGTTTGGTTTGTTTTTGAAAGAACCATCGGAGGTTGTGAAGGTGGAGACTTGTGAATATAGCAGGCAGGGGCTAGGCCTAAAGAGTCAAATGAAGAGTACTAGTTGGGATGAGTTTGGAGTATACGACATATCGTTTCATGAAGAGAAGAGGCCTGTGCATGTGTCTCGTTGGATTGGATCGGCTTCTGAAGGAAACGTCGTGGTAGTCAAATATCCAAAGGACGGTGTCTCTGCGGTGATTTTAGTAACTCTCAATTGATGATGCCATATCATCATCTGTAATGTCAAGTGAGCAAGAACATTTTACCCCTCAACCAAAACTGCTGCTCAAATTTGTTGGCTTCTTGTAAACTTACTTTATTTTACTCGTCAAAATGTGATCTGTAGAAACTTACTCAGTGTTTAATTATGATGTTATATATATATATATATATGCAAAATTCAAATCACGGTGATGATGTGAATGGAATTGGTGGGAAATTTGAGAGCTAGAATTGGGTGAGCAAATGAATTTATTACAGAGGACCAGTTTGGATGGTGAGATGGGATGTGCGCAGTGCATGTTACGACATTAGTGGGTTGTTCACTGTTTAAAACCTGTAATCGTCTGACTTTTTGCTGTAAATATAATGGGCCATCATGTTCTTGCAACATGGACTGCCCTCTCTCATTTAGGTAAATAACAACGATCAAAATAAGAAATTAACAACATTTCAAGACACTTTTAAATACCCTTACAATTTATTTTATGTGTGTGTGTGTATATATTTAGAACCAGAAATATGATGTTTGACGAACTTGAAGGCATGGGCAGATGCAGGTGTTAGAGGAGGGGGCAAATACTCATCCGTGAATTATGATGGAATTTTAAAAAATAAGGAAATTAAAATTATGATGTATTTAATAGCATTGATAATAAAGCAATTATGATGGAATTCTAAAAAATAAAGCATTGATAATTTAAATTATGTAAATGCATTTCTAATGGCACTGAGCTTTGCTTTTTTAAATGATAGGTCTATAACATAACTACCTCTCTTATTACATTATCAGTATTCACTTGATTTCATGAATGTTTTTTTAAATATTATTTTCTTTTCTGGTTTATATTCTCTTATTTTTAAATACATTTAAACCTTTCCTTAAATTTTTTTTAATTGTATAGACCTAAACAAAAAATCCTAGCTCCGCTACTGGTGCCCCACCCTTCATTAATTTTCTAGATCTACCCCTGCTTGAAGGCCAAATTAGATAGTCTTATTTTTAAATTGTAATCATTGAAAGGAGTTGTCTGAAAGGCCAATATTTATTATATATGAAGTGCCTTTTTTTTAACAAACAAATTTTAAGAAAGTGGTTGGATTCACCCATGATCTAAGGGCAAGGTGAAATCTCTCTTCCTCTTAGGTGATACCGATGTTGGGCAGGGCGAGCCATCTATTACGCTCAGACGTAAACCTAGACATCTAAGAACTAAGATGTCTCCCTCAGCGCCTTACCAACTCTAAAATCGAATCCTCTTCTTTTTAGTGAGAGTGTCCGACTCCTTTAGCAGTTGAGCTTAAGGACGAGGGGTTATATATTAAGTGTCTTAATCCCTATTTTTTTAAAAATTAAACTAGACTTATAATAAACACCGGGTGGTACTACTTAACAGAGATGTTGGGCATGATTATGATTATGAGTGATGAGTGAGTGAAATTAGGTGAACATGATTGATAAAATGATATTGCGTCTAAGAAACTAATAACCCACATTAACAATCTTAGATTTGCATTTTCTAAAAGTAATTACGTAGCTCCTCCAGTAATCACATGCCAATATGCAAACGCTGTGATCTTCGCCATAGATGTTGTCCTTCACCCACCCACACATCTTGACGTGTTGTGAGTAATTCTAAATTATTTACCAGTGCCCCAAATCATTGCCCAATTGCAGCACTTTCCCTGGTATGGAAGAAATAAAAAAGTTGTCTCTCTGTTTTCTTTTCTGCCATTAAAGTTGACTCTCTCAGCCTCACGCAGCATTCAATGAACAGATTTTATAGGTGGAAATATTTGGACTTGGCATGCGTCGGCTGTGTCACAGCTGCTTCCGTCCTATCCTTAAATTTGTACTGTTCTGGTCTAATTTTAAATGAACCTTTGCTTTTTCCTTTTCTTTTTTTTTTTAAAAAATCAGGATAGTAACGGATATTAAAAAGATATTTCAGGTTACTGATTGGTACTGAAGAAATAGTTCATGATCTTAAAAAAATATTTCAGGATACTAAAAATATACTTTAGGATACTGATTGGTATTGAAAAAATAATTCATGATTTTGAAAAATTATTTCAGGGTATTAACTAATACTAAAAATATATTTCATGATACTAAATGGAACTGAAAAAAATACTTTATAATCTTGAAAAATTATTTTAGGATCTTGAAAACATATTTCAGGGTACTAACTAATACTAAAAATAAACTTCAGGATACTGACCGACACTAAAAAAATATTTCATGATCTTGAAAAAAATATTTTAGGGTACTGACTGGTACTAAAAATATACTAAAATACTTCATGCTTTAGAAAAAGTATTTTGAGGGTACTGACTAGTACTAAAAATATACTTCAGAATACTGACTGATACTGAAAAAAATATTTCATGATCTTGTAAAAATTATTTCAGGATATTGACTGATACTAAAAATATACTTCAGGATACTAAAAAAATACTTCATGATCTTAAAAAAATATTTTAGGATCTTGAAAAAATATTTCAAGGTACTTACTAGTACTAAAATTATACTTCATGATATTGACTAGTGTTGGATATGATTAGTTTTAATGATGTCTTATATAGATGTCATTCTTAAGAGCAAAAACTTTATATAATATATTTATCTCATACATTGACTAACTACTATAATTAATGTAGATTAGTTCAAGTTGAATTATAGAACAAAAAGGAGATAAGAGATTTCAGAAAGAAGAAATTGGAGAAAATGTTAAGTTCAAGAAGAAGAGAAAATATTGAAGAAGGTATAAGTTGCAGAGAATGACGAGTCCATGTTAAATGACGAAGAATGATCAAGAATGGAGATTGAAGAAAGAAGAATTTGTTAAATATTATGGGAATATCAATATTCAAGTCTCTATGATCAAACAGAAGTTGGAACGGCTCACTTCGGAGTTAAAATAAACAAGTTCAAGCTTCCAGATGAATAGTTATTTGCTATAGGACATTGATGCAATTTCAGCTTTTTCTCTCGCATGAACAGAGCCTTGCTCGAGCATGAAAAATGCCTTGCTCGAGCAACAACGGTTTTTCAGCTACTCTGTTTAGCTCTGTTTCAGGCAATCTCTGGTGATTCGATGATATTTCTCAAACTAGAGATTGGATTGAAGTGAATATAATTTTGTATGAAACTAGACTCCCAATACGTCATTTTGATATAAAATTCAAGCTTTGAGTAGTTAAGATCAAGGAGCTATGATTTTTTGAAGTTGCAACAAAAATGAACGTCACAATTCATAACGAGCTTCAGTATTTTGAGCATATCTCACAAAGGACAAATCCAAATGATCTGAAACCGGTGCCATTTGAACCTAGACTCAAATGCCTTTTCAAAAAAATCAATATCACAAAAAAAATCAATTGAAGGAGATATAATGTTTTGAAGTTGACTGTCAGTTCCGGATGCTGCAAAAAATGCTGATAAAAAACAACCTCCATTCATATGATGATAATGGACAAAATACAATGAGTTTGGAGTTGATTCTTCTTGCATTAGAAAGAAGACTTGAAGAGCTTTATGAGAATGCGTAGTTTGCCAAAATTGGAGCTATATCAAAGACGTTACGCTCACTAAAAATCGGCTATTGTGCTACCAATACTCTTGTTTTTTGAAAATCTCTACACTCTGGAAGTTGAGATTTGTATTGAAGAGTATAATGCTATTCATGTATGAACAGAAACCTCAAAGATAGAAGTGTACTCGAGCAAAGTATATGTGATGCCTGAGCATCATCGGGCTCAGAGTGAAGAAGTGCAAGTTGAAGGGTCATGCTCGAGCAGAGCATTTGGCATGCTCGACCATCATTGAGCTAAACAAGGAAATTGCAAAGTTGAAGAGTTATGCTCGAGCAAAAAAAAAAGGCATGCTCAAGCACCATGCTCGAGTAGAGGTAAAAGTGTGCTCGAGCAGCACCAATTCTCTTCACGTTCTTAGCCTCTGGATGACCTTTGCTCGAGCAAAGGAAAAAGCTTGCTCGAGTAGCTTCATTGAATTCACAAATCCTCGCTTCTGTCTGCCTCTTGCTCGAGCAAGGATCATGTCTTGCTCAAGCATCAGCAAAAGAAGGAGTTTTTCTAAATCTTTAACAAGAAGCTTGCCCAAGCAAAACAAGTTGGTTGTCTGAGCATGAGATGTCCTTTTATATTTCTAACGTAGCTTCTTGATGGTTGCCCGAGCAGACATAGAGTCTTGCTCGACCATGATCCTAATGTTTTCAAAATCACCATCTTCGTAAAATCTTAAATCATCGAATATGATTTCATTTCCATATATCATTACTCATTACTATTGCTAATTGCGTTTAATCAAATTGCTAATGAGTTTTAGATGATTTTATCATGAATTAACAACAAATTTGTATAAAGCAATTTGTGTGTCAGAGAAGTATTAAATGCAGTTGTCAAAACCAGTGATAATCTCCGTAATCGATACTCTGATCAATGTAAAGCTTTTCGCTAATATTCCGACTGCGCATTAAATGCTATTTTTCAACAATCAATACAAAAGGAATGAAGAATGTTGCTAAGACCAAGAATCATTGACGATGATTATACAAATGCTTCGACGCTAACAACCATTTTAAAGAAAACTCAACAGCTATATTCAAGCTTCATCAACGGCTATTAATACAACACTCAAGACAGAGCATTAACGAAGTCAATGTTAAACATTTTATGATTAAAGTTGGATTAGAGCTCAACAGGCAAAAAGCAACAAAAGCTTCAATGACTACTTCCAACTGATCTCCAACGGTCGAATACTCGCAACAGTCGAAACACAATAACCTATAAATTGCGAAGTCTTCAAACCGGAAATGATGACGATTAAGGAATGAATCGACGAAGCTAACGAAATGATTTTACTAATTCACTGTCGATAGTTCATACACTTTGTTTCTCAATGTTTATATAATTTACACTAGAGAGTAAAATGATTTTTATTATACTTCAGTATTTATTCATCTTCTCTTCCAGAGAGAACATTTCTGATTATTAAATCATTGTAAGAATCTCAAGTCGTGGGACTTGGAGATTGGGTTATCAATTTACAACGTGTAAGGGGAGTGTATCCTAGTAAGTGGATAACTTCAAGTACAAAGTGTGTAATTGATTGAAATGTGTATCTCAGTGAGAGATTTGGCTTCACAAGTGTCTGGATAAACTTGTAGGATTGTAAAGACTTCTCTTGTGTCCGGTTAAACAAGAGGATATTGGATTGAAAGTCTCAAGTGGAGCTTGGGGACTGGACGTAGGTTAAGGATTGAGCTGAACTAGCTAGTATAAATCACAATTTGCTTATTCTCTTCCCTTATCTCTTATATTTCCAGTATATACTTATTTGAATATCTAACTGTTGAATTAGAAGTTGCGAAAAGATTTTCAAATTTCCTAAAGTTTTATCAAACACCAAATTCACCCCCCTCTTAGGTGACAGCAAAGTCTAACAACTGGCACTAAAAAATACTTTATAATCTTGAACAATTATTTTAGGACTTTGAAAAAATATTTTAGGATATTGATTAATATTAAAAATATACTTCAGGATATTTTTTTTAAAAATCCTAAAATAATTTTTTAACATCATGAACTATTTTTTTAGTACCAGTGTATTCTGAACTATCATTTTAGCATCCGTCAGTACTTTTTTTTTAAAAAAAGTAAAGGTTCACTTAAAATGGCGCTAAAATGGTATGGTTTTAAGTATAGGATGGCAGCAAACGCAAACCAAGTCCAATATTTATCATACCCAGTTACCCACGCCATGCCTTCATTCAATTATTTCCCCCTAATTCAAATTTTTTTTGTCTTAATATTATACTGTATGTGTTGGATATTAATAATCACGCATATAATTCAATATATTAAGTTTAATTCAAATTGAGAATTGTTTATGCTTTTTTGTTAAACAAGATTTTGTGTTTTACATTTGAATATAAAGAAGTCTCATATTGATTAATCACAGAAGATATTAATAACTTAAGTTATTTGATAATGCAGCGCCCGAAATTTAGAAAATAAGGAGCCTCCATCAAAATTTTAAAAAGGGATAATCTTAGAAAAAAAATTTTGAAAAATGAACAAAAAATAGGATTCAAGAGTCAATTGTGCATGAAGAAGGTATTTGGCACTCCACAACACTGGTTCATAAGAACAGTTACCCTAAGTCAATTATTTAAAAATGAATATGACTTTTAAGTTTATTATAATAAGAAGACAAGAAATTAAGAAAATATTTTTTTAAAAAATGAAATTAATAAAGGGAAAAAAAATTATTTACAAAGTTGTACTTGACATAAAAAGAGAGGCTAGAGCCTACATATCCTTTAGAGTGTTCAAAGCCCTATAGTTCAACGGGTAAAAAAGCGTATCACTTGGTTGATAATTTTTAAACAAAAGGTTTATTTAATTTATTTGAGAAAAATATTTTTGTTTGCTTTGTGTTTTTTTTTAAAAAATATTTTCTTTATTTTCTCATAGAAAACCAATTCGTCTAGCAATAGTGGCATTCGAACGGTGGAAGCAAGAATCTCCATTTCTCTCTCTGACTTGCTTGAAACCAATGAAAAGGATAATATTGAGCACCATGTCATGATCTCACTGTGATGAGTCTCACATCAAGCAGGATGAGGGAAATTTGTGGGGCATATAGAGTACGTCTTTGCTATCAGCTTAAACTTTTAACATGGTGGTTAGTGCTCCTCAGAGTTAAACGTGCTCAGCAGGGGAAAATATTAGGATGGGTGACCCCTAGGAAGTTCCCTGTGCTAGGGTGCTTTGGGAGTTACAAGTGGGTGGAGGTAAACCCTCACTCGGTGATGGGCTATGATAGTGGGCCCCCTATGGATGGAATAGGGTGGGACGCCTCCCCGTGGATGGAATGGGGGACCCCTAGTTGGTGATAGGGGTATCACCAGAATGGGTGGAGAAGCTTGTCACAGTGGGATATATAATACGGAGTGCATTGCTATCAGCTTAAGCTTTTAGCATGATGGTCAGTACTCTTCAAAGTTAAGCGTGCTCATCCGAGGAAAATCTCAGGATGGAGGTTAGTTAAGTGTGCTCAACAGGGGAAAATGTCAGAATGGGTGAACCCCTGGGAAGTTCTCTGTGTTGGGGCACTTTGAATGTTACAACCACCTTTTCTTCTGTTGAGGTAAGATACACTGAACCTTTGATCATGATGTGAATATATTGCTCTTGGGTAGAATCTAAGTGGTATCTCCTAACAAATAGTTAGAGACTAATCATTCCGAGGTTTAGAGATCATTGAAATAGGTTTTGCCCTTTCCCAATAAAACTTTTTTCATGCACACAGCCTAGTTCAAACCCAAGGCAACATCTTTAAGGGACTCAACCACTTTTGTTGGTTGATGTGAATATATTTTACTCAACAGCATGCACATATAATGGGTTAATATTGTTGGTACAAAACCAAAACAAACTTGTTAAATGTATAGTGATAAAAACCAAAACGTTTTTGGATAGAGAGAAAAATAAGGGGAGAAAATAGGAGGAAGGAATGTTGGAAAAGGAAATTTTATTTTCAAAAATGGTAATTCAATTTACTATTTTTGCAGTTTTTCACCGTATACGTTCTCTAAAATTTCCTCTCCATTCAAACATAGGATTGAGAACAAAATTAAAACTTAAAGAAAGTGTAAAGACCAGAAACCTATGCTTTTAACGAGTTTGATTTTAGTTTTTATATTTAAACGCCATCTTAAATCTGTATAAAACTATATGAACTAGCTAGAAAAAACGATTTGAAACTATGAAGGATATATTAAAAATAAAATTTAATTAAATTGTAAGAACCAGTAATAATATGAACCAGTGAATATAATCTGTGTCTTTTCTTAGGTAACCATCCAGCTTCAAGTGTGGAGGGTATTCGATCGGCATTAACTGCTGGCAGATTTTCTGGTGGTTGATAATTTCGTGAAGAAATGGGCAGACATGCACAGGAACCAAGTACCTCGTAAAGGAGAGACTGCTGGAACACCCATATTTGACCATCCTCGTCTGAAAGATGCAGACTTTTCTCCCACAGATATAAGCCGTACGCCATACAAAAATGGAGGCCAAAGCTTATTATTCAAGATCACTGTTGAAGAAGATTCAGACTTTGAAGAGAGGGAGTTAGCTCGGGTTTGTGTTGGCGAGGCAGAGAAAAATGGGTTCCGAGTTTTGTTTGTTTGTGAAGGAACGTTATCAGGTTTATCATGGTGGAGACTAAAATTGTTCACATCGGGGCTCAAGAATCAAACGATGAGCAGTGCACAAGGGATGAGTTCGGAGAGCACGACGTAACGTTGAGGAAGGGAACAGGCCTGTCCATGTGTCTGGTTGGATTGGATCGACTTCTGATGTGAACTTTTTAACAGTCACATACCCAAAAGATGGTGTCCCTGTGGCAATTCTGCTCATTACCCTTGCTGCTCAAAGCCGTACTCTGATATGATCCTTATATAGTAGTAGCAACCAATTCCATATGTTACAGTCTGGTCTCAACTGATATTATTTGTTGCGCTGTCATAAGAATTGTCTCCATTAATCTCTATTTCCATTTTCTCTCGATTCAATGGACCTACCACTGGATCAAGTGTAACATCGAACACTTCGGAACCTTCCATCTATTGGCAAGGCTACGTTAAGTCGTGAATCAGCTTTTAAATTTGTGGGTTTAAGGCACTGCTTTAGCATATTACAACTGTGGCTAGCTGTTTGATTTCCTTGTTAGTAAAATGTGTTTGTCCCAGTTTTTTTACCTTATAAATAAAGATGTGGCCAAGTTGTATGTTCCAACAAACTATTCCCTTCGGATCTAGTTATAAGATAATATTTGAAAGTTTGTCTTGGTCTTAATTATAGGACAACATTCTATTTTTTTTTAATCAATTTCTTCCTAAAATACCCCTATTGATATAAATGAGGGATTATGTGAAACTAATAAGGTAATTGAAGTGCAAAATTTATAGAAGGGCATTTTAGAAAAATGATTAAAATTAACTAATTTAACTTCCATTTTTAATCCTTTAAAAATCGATTAAATATATCTTATAATTAAGACCGGAAGGAATAATTGTTATTTTTCATTTCATACGTGTTGATTAATTATTCTTTATCATTATTATTCAGCCTCTTCCACCGGGTCTAAAGTCATACAGTTTTTTTCTTGATCAAATATTTTATAGTACTTTAATGGATACAGTGTTAGAATAATTGTTTTATTATATTTTATTTGTTATATATTTATTTTCTCAAAATTTTTATAACTATGTAAAACTTAGATTCAATACAATTTAAGTGTTGTTTGATCAATTGGGATAACTCTTTCAACATGATTTATCTTTCCCTGTATCATAGTCTAATTATTATACAAGTTTGAGACTAAATTTTGATAATAACATTCTCTTGATCTTTATTATAAATTTTAGAGTACAGTTTGAATTGATAATATAATATTTTTACTTTTTGTGATACATTAGGAGGATTAAGTATTACTACTACTACTACGTGTCTATGTATTACAGAGCAAGATTTGTCTACCAATTATAACTTATTCATGCATTTGTATTGTTATGCAGTTTTTATTAAGTTCTGTATTAAAATTGCAACATTTATATATATATATATATATATATATATATATATATATATAACAATTTTAGGAGAGGGTTTGGACTCACCTACAGAGCCCACTTCACAAGAAATTCAGGACCAAGAGCACATATGCCTCCACTTTAGTCTGGGTTATCATTACTATGCAGACCCTTAGGATACCTCCTCGAACACCTTAACCAACTCCAGGATCGAACTCCTCCTTTTTGATGAGACTGTCCAATCTCTTTACTAGTTGAACCCAAAGACGGGTATACATTGAGAGATTATTCAAAATCATTTTATCCTTGTAAGAGCTGCATGCTGATCCATCTTCCCCTTCGGTTGAGGGCACTCTAATCTTTTGGACCCATTACTTGGGCTAGGCTGGACTCTTATTATTAATGGGCCCAAACAAGTGAGCCCAATTATTTCTTTACGGGCTTTAATTTATATCAACTGTGGTGATGATGTACGGCAATATTTCTAGTTTGACGATCAGATATCAGAACTTAGGTACGACTTCTCAGCTCTAAGCTACCGGATCGGTAGCTGCACAATTTTGGCTATCCCTGAAGAGATAAAAGAATTCGGGAGTAAAATAATATTGTTCTCGGCGTTAAAATTTCTTGAGAACCATGTTTCCAGAAGCAAGCTTAAGACATGCTTGTCCTAAGTCGTCAATAATCAAGCTTGACCTTCCCGTTTTGCTTTCGCGCCGGTGCGCAACGTGTTCATTGCCTTTGTAATTTCATGTTTCAGTTAAGAGGTAAGCTATGCGGGAAACCTTGAGGAAGAAAGAAAGGCTTTTGCTTTTGGAATCGAATGATGAAGTCACAGCAATTGAGAGATAGAGTCTTTATACTTTAGTTGGAATAGAGAGTTTGGGGGAGAAAGACAAGGAGGCTTGTGGAGAAAATGGAGAGTGGGAGTGGTGTGAGTGGTACTAATGGCACAGATAGCTATGAGGGAATGTCTTTTCAGCGGATAGAGAATCCATTTACTTTCAAAGTGGGTCAAGTATTTACAGGTTTTGGCATCGGCTGTGGTGCAGGAATCGGTGTTGGCCGCCCTTTAAATTTAGGTATTTTCTTCTCCCCTATAATTTTCCACCCACTTTGCTTCTTATAATTGGTGTAGGAAGAGATGGACTGGGGTGGCTTTTTCAAACCAAAGAATGGGGATACTCGTTCACAAACTTCTGCGAACAAACCATGTATCTATTCTGTTTCATATGCTCACCCAATGACATTTGGATTTTAGCCTTGTTTATTATATACTAGCAAATGAGTTGATGTGGAAAGAGAAGCGAGGGAATTGCTTTTAAGCATCAGCTGCAGCTCTAATGAGGATTACATTAGATGGTTATCATGCATTTTGTATTTTATCTGTTTTAATTTTTGACTAAATATTCATTGAATTGTTACTGATTTGCTTTTTTTTTTTCCTCCCCCCTTCTTTACTCTGGTTTTAAGTTTTATGCGTGCATCCTTTATTTTTGTTCTCTCTTTGAACACTGAGATATCAGTAACTATGGACTTCTTAATTACTACGAATTTAAAATTTGACCAGTCTAAGTCTAGGACAAATTAATTCCATGTAGGTGCTATACCCATGCTAAATCAAGTAATGAGTGCCACCAGAGGAGCAACTGATGCATTTTCTGGTGTTAGCAGGCATGTAAACAATTCTGTAAGTCAAAATTTGTCTCATTTATATTTGAAGTTGAGGCGTTATTGTGCACCATAACTTCAATTCCTTTTTCACTTCTATAATTTCTGGATAATTTTAAATTAAAGATTGTAATCAATTTTTTATTTCTCATTTTTTATTCAGTTGAAGAAGTTTGGAGCTAAAAATGTTGAAGTGGGCATCGGATGTGGATTTGGTTTTGGTCATGGATTTGGAGTTGGTATGTAAGGAGCATCTACATTCTAATATCTCTGAAGTTTTGAAGATTTTGGTTCACTATTTCTTTGGAACATAGACTAGCGTTGCTTTTACAATTTTTTTGTAGTGAATTAGTAAAAATACATAATGCTTTTCTTGGATGATTTTACAATCCATGATGTGGCTTGATCCTTAAACTGGATATTCATATCACTACTTCCATAAGTCAATGTTTTTGATGTTATAATTTTGGCAGACTTGGTATTCAGAAAAACATTTCAATTTCAGTGTGATATGAATGATTCTTGAAAACACTCCTAAGAGGCAGCTCTCAAATATGCATCAGTTGTCTAATGTTCATACAATCGTGTTTTATCATATAAATAAATATGCAACAGGTGACCACGAACTATACTTCACAGTAATTGCAGGACTTGAATGATAATTTGAACCTAAACCACAAACTTTGTGTCTCTGTGTGCATTAACTTTGAGGCATAAAAATATGGAAACATATTACACTGCCAGGGACTGCCACCATATTTTCTTTTTAGTCTTGTAAGCCACTATTTTACTGAGCCTCCAGAGTGCATGTTAAACTGAAACCTTGGGCTTGTCGAGGAATAAATCATAATTTCCTGGTTTATTTCTCTTTGTTCCTTAACTTGGCTAAAATTTATCTGGTCACATTGCTTGAAGATGATACTCCATGTTTCTTTAATAATTTCAATTAATAGCAAGTTTCCCTTCTGTGATAGGCCTTGCTGTGAAACCCAGCGTGTTGCAGAAAATTCAAACCAATCTCGTAGTATGTCAAATTTTCTCTAATCTCAAGGGTTTCCTTTTATTATCTGTTATTCTTGATTTTTGATAAATTTAAATGTTTTATTTGTCAGATAGCAATGACAAAGATGATGATAAAGCTTGGAATTGGTCCCAAACTACCCTTTGGTCAGGGTGCCTTGCCATCATCCCTGCAAGGTGGCATTGACATGATCAATGCAGCATCAAAGCAATCATCTACGGGAAACTTGATGCATCTGGCAACAAAAGCAGTAGACCAAACATCTCAAACAACAGGGTCTCAACCTATGCAAATTGGTTCAGTTTCTGAAAATGTCCCATTCAAAGGCAAAGTAGCTGACTCTACATTTGGTAGTCGAACTGAGAAGGTTCTCAATGAATTTCTACGAAATCCATTAGTGAAGGGTGAGGGAGATGCAAATGATGAAGGGGTATGCACAATGCAACTATGCTTGATCATTACTTGTTTGCAGCTTTCTCGGTGACATGACAAATGAGAACTCTAGGATGTAACCAAAAGAAAAATAAAGGAAAACTATAGGAATAATTCACCAAACATGGTAACTATTACATATGCTTTTTCTTCCATTTATTTAAGTCCATCGACCTTTGTTTGGGCTAAACATTTTACAATTTCTTCTAAACTGGAATTTCAACATGTCATTTATACTTCAGGAGTGGACGAAATGAAAGAGTTTGTTTTCTTGATGTGCACATACTCTTTCAAGAGCGTACTTTCGAAATAGTGGTATTTGATGATGAGATTTTTCTCTTTGGTCTGAACTATTCTTGTGGCTGATTGGACTTCCTTCAGTGATAGGCTAATAACAACTGAATGGTCAAGATTGTTGTTGAGGCTAGAAATTATTGGCTGTCAGCCATTCAGCTAGTATGCGCCATCCGTTTATTAGCATTTTAAATCAAGTCACTGTTGTGTTACATGACAGTCTAAAAAATTCTGGAGCAACTAATGAGGATAAGCTGAAGGAGTTTCTGAAATTTTATGCGTTTGAATATAAGTTTGGTAATTTGTTGTGGTTCTCAAGCGATTCATGTATTTATATCTGAAATCCTTGTGTCAAACATGAAATCTGAAGCAGACAATGTTTGATATGTGCATTTGCCTGCTGGAATGTCCTTTTCTCTCCATTATTCTCTCCTGACCCGTTCCTTCTCTTCAGTTGGTCCAACATTATATGTTCTGATTGATGGGTTTATTGTAGGCTAGGCGATTACAATCGGAGAATGACATACTCAAGATGGTAATGTTTCATTCTTACTATGTTAATTGTGCTATTTGCTTTGCTGTTAAGCTTTCAAAGATTAAATTTATTAGCGTTGGTGGGGGGATTTAGGTTTTGAAGCACCAGAAAATAATTGAAGAATTGGTGGAGGAAAATGAGAAGCTTCGCCAGATACTATTGGAAGACCTGAAAGTACCATCTAACAAGCTCGATGCAAGTTCTTCAGTTAGAAATAAGTTGCCATGTTCTGATTGTATCGAGTGCCGAAGAAAACAAAGAAAAAAGTAGGTTTACTTATTATAAGAACAATTAATGACATTATTACAAAGTTTCTTCCCTTACTAACCATTCCTGGTGACATAGCCTTTCATGTTTTTGTATTCCATGACGCCCATGCAAGGGTTTCTGACCGTCGTTTATTGTTTATTGGTTACAAATTACAAGAGACTCTAGCAGTAAAAGTCATTGTTGCCTGTCATTCCTTGCGAGAACAAATAGTAAATTGTATTTTTGTCTTCTGTGGCTATTGAACAGATATTAGATGAGACATACACAAGTATCATGTATTCTCCTCTTTTACCCTTGTGGATAGCATGTTGAAGTATACGGTAGCTTGTTGAATGATGGCTGAAGAGGTGTATAGTAGTAGCAGATATTGAATTAAAATTAAACATGAAATAAATTTCAGGCATTTGGGTAGGATTAGGAAAGATAATCTTTACCGGCATAGGTGGCATGAGAGGTAATGTTCCTTGTTAAACATCCACAAGCCCATCGATGATATGTTGGATTATACTGTGACAATATAAACTCAGTTTGCTAGAAGAAACACTGATCATATGGAGCATTTAAACATTTCAAATTAACGTAGTTTTATAATGTTAAATTTAATAGTCAAGATCACTTTCATAGTATTTTTATATCAATAGAGAAAAGTTTAATTGAAATAAAATATTCGCAAAATTTTTTATGCAATAATTATTATTAAATCTGAGAATTTGAAATTTGTAAAATAAAAAGTATTAGAAACAAGAAAATAAAAATAAAAGATTGAAAGGAGGGAGGAAACCCTCAACTCCTCAGGAGTCAAGAGACATTTCCTTTTTATAAGATATATTTAGATAATGTCTTTTTTTATTTGTTACTTTTCTATTTTGCCTTTATTTAATTACTCTCTGTCTCTACCACACATTCTCTCTCTTATGCAATAATCCTTTTTTATTACTTTTGTCATGTTTATTTTCTTATTCTTTCTCTTCCTCAATCCTCTTATGTTAATAATATGAGTTAATGTAATCTTTGATCCTTTAAATTTGCTTTCATTTTGGTTTTGGTTCCTCAAATTTCAAATAAAAGGTTGTAATCCTTAAGTTTCATTCCATTTACGACATTGGCCTTTATCATTAAATAAGAAATTGGATTATTTTACCGTTTGGGGGACCAAAACATCTTTTTTGAAACTTGAGTGATCAAAATCAAAATGATCGTATATCTAAGTGGCTAAATATTACTACTCTGGTACTATTTATAAGTCCATTTTGACCAAAAAATTTGTTTCTATTTATAAGTCTAATTTCATATAATATATGAGATTATAATAATTTTACCCATATTAATTGTACTCATGAAGATAGAGAGAGAAGAAACAGATGAAAAATACCCAATCATAAAAAAGGGCAAAGTTGAAAATTTACACCATAATCATTGAGTTAATTACTTTTTCTTAATATACGAGATTTGGTCAAAATGATTTTATAAATAGGACCAAAATGGTACATTAACTTTTTTTTTTTGGTGCAAAAAAGTTTTGGAGGGTTCGGCATCAGTCCCCCTACCAAGGCCAGGGTACGACCCCGGGCACATTAACTTTAATAATTTCCTTGTTCTCTCTTATTCCTTATCTCATAATAAATAAGGATATTTTAGTTAAAATGTGCTATAATTTTGACACATTTACTACTCGTACATGATGTTTGGAACCACAAGATTCAAAATATCCAAAGAGAGTTGGCATAGATGGTATGAGATTTGGTCAAGTCTCAAAGGGACGTGTGTTCGATCCCTACTACCGTCGCTGGGACTCCTTTGATAGGCGATCTCGTAAGTCCCCAATAAGTGCTCAAAGAGTATGGCCAGGGACTGATGCCGAACCGTTCAAAACTTTTTTCCATAAAAAATATATATATATATATATATATATATTCATATTTTATACTCAATTTGAACCCAAGCGTCTGGAAGACACAAAATTTAAAGTTTAAACATATGGCGAACCTGTGGATGTGATTGGGGAAGGTAATATTGTTGTATAATGTGGATTTACTTTGCAATATTCTAGCTGAGTTATGATTAATCGTTGATAATTGATGAGTGAATGTGTTGGTGATAGCTCTGGTCCCGTACAGGTCACGGACCACACAGAGAGTGACGAGTAATGTGGGGCTTGAAAATTAGTGCATGCCAAGTTTGACGTTACAAAAAGTCTCAAGTGGAATCTAATGCCTTTTTATAATCTTTTTGGTAAATTCTATATATGGTTCTAATCTCAAAATGAGTCAAGATCTGTTGAGGATAAATTCAGGGAATTTTGGAAATGCTTGTTCATGATTTTATGCTCTGTTTTATATGATTGAATCCTCAAGTGCCCACCCCTGTTTCTGGGCTCTTCTCCTTCCCACTACTCCTATTTCACAAAGAACCACAGCCACACGTATATAAATCCTCATTCCATACTTTTCTTCATGTGCCTTTTAGGTGCTTGTTCTCATAGAAATATTGATGACATTTTTTATTTATTTAGATTAATTTATTTGTTGGATCCTCAAATATTTTTTTTACTCAGTATCTCAAATTAATTAATTTTCACTCCTACATTCAGAAATATGTTTCTTATAACCCCAATATCTTGAAAATTAATTAATTTAAGATATTGGATACAAAAAATATTTCAAGATCTAGCATATCTAAATATATAAAAAAATAAAAAATGCTATCAATATTTCTTTACGTGTTTTTTTCGAAGACAAACACCTAACAAGAATATAATAGAATGAGGATTCCACATATTCTGACTTCGAATACTCTTCTCTTGTCATCGTAGCCATCATACTTATTCAGAAAGTTGACTCAACCAACAAACGCTTGGATAACTTGTATGTTGGTTCAGTTTAAGGGTGGTCTGTTGTTTAAATTCTGGGTATAAACCATGATAATTATTTAGAACTAGCGAGATTTTCAACCTACATTCCTGTAAATCAGACTAATCGATTGCTAGCATTGCCTGGATATTTTTTTTTTTTTTTAAATAGTTTACTCAAAGTCTCCGTTTACTCTCCCTTCTTCACCAACAAAATCCCAAAGTGGCAACTTGCCTGCTTCAACATTTTCCACTCCCAACCAATAAAAACCTTTCCTTTTTCCTCTCTCCTCCTCCACCACCACCACCACAACCTGTAGCTGCTTATCATCCCATTATAGCACCACTTTCTTTCTTACTCAACCTCCAAAATCAGTTTCCACGGATTTCCACAAGAAGCCCAGAATCATGTTGTAAGGGACGTGTGCCTCCATTATTAACAGGGCTCTAAAATGTTTTCAGAATCAGTGCGTGTTTACTTGATTTTGCATTGGTTAAGCTAACCATAAAATTCTTGTTTTAGCGTGAAGAAATTGTGAAGCAAGTAGGTGCTCTATCCTACCAGGAATGGAACTAGAAAAGAAATCACCAAATATCTCTTATTTCAGCCACCAAACGGTACAATGTGACAAATGATAATCTCTAAGATAATCTCAGCCTCCCAAACAAATCACTAGAAGATCACCTCAAGAATCATCCACAAAATCTAACAGAACAGGACAGGAGCAGATGAGGAAGGTGGGCAAACTCAAAACAAAAGAGTGTAAAAAAAGAAGGATAAAAAAAACCTACGCAGATACATATATCAATCTACACGTAATTAAGGCAAAGACGCTGAGAATTTAAGCAAGAAGAAGAGCAGCTCCTCCACACAAGGCCGCCAAGGCCAAACTGCTGCCATGAACAACGGCTGTGCTGTTGGTATTCGATGCTGGCGCTGTCGGACCACTGGGCGCTTTTGGCCCCGGCGCCGGCGCCGGAGGTTTCTCCTGGGGAGGTGGTGGGCTAGGTGGCGATGATGAGGGTGGGGTTGATGAGGGTGGAGAAGAAGGAGGGGGTGAAGGTGGTGTGCTTGCTGAGGGGCCAGGGCTTCCGGCACGTGGTGACGGTGACAGATTTGGGGAAGAAGACGGCGGAGAAGAGGTCGGAGGCTGAGATAGGGAAGTGGGAGAGGCTGACATGCTCGGAGAAGGTGTCGGCGGCTTGGCAGATCCTCTGGGTGCATGGGTGGGAGAGGGACCTTGGGCAATGGATAATGAGAAGAGAGCCAAGGACATGGCGATCACGAGCATGGCACGTGCAAGCGCCATAGCTGGGGAAAAAGAGAGAGCTTGGAGTTGCAGGGAAAGCGAAAGAGAAGAAAGAGGTTAAGGAAGTGGATGGGTGTGTGTGAAGAACAGAGCAACGGGGCTGTGAGATTGATAAATAGCAAGAGATCAATCCCCACTAATGTCACCCCAAGACGCACGAATCTTACATGCAACCAACACGTGTAAAGAAAGAGAAGAACTTGACTAAGGAGGGGCATCTTAAGTGGAATGAGTCTAGCTAACATCAATGTAACATGGTGAATTATCATATTCACAGTACTAGTAAAAATACAGGTAGGGGAAATGGCAAAAACAAAAATAAAATTTCTGAAATTGTAAATTTCAAATCAGCTTTGTTATATGAAATTTGATAAGAAATCCACAACTTATTTTATTAAAAATACTTTATTTAAAATTCTTTTCCTATCATTATACCAAAACAATATGTTATATAATATAAAAATAGTCAGAAAAATGTTCCACACATCAATGATAATTGATAAGTGTGTGATGGATTTGATATCTCTTAAAGAAAGTTGTGTAGGATGCTTAGAAATTGGGTAGTTGCTATGATATAGAAAACGAAAACTTGTAGAGATTGGTTTACTTGTGATTGAACAAGAATGTTAGCTTGTAGATTTTGGAACTAGTAATTCCCCTTTTTATAGAATGAAAACTAGTGTGTGTTGTGAAATGTTTGAGTAAAGGGGTGAAGTGTGATGTTTGAAGGGGATTGGCGTGTGTTAATGAGTTAGAGTTTGTGGAAGAATAGTGGTATACGAGTGCTTTTGTGAGGGAAATGAATAAAGAATTGAAGATGAAGAAGCAATTAATAAAAGGGAGGAAAAAGCAGGAAGCAATGGAGGGAAAAGTCACTTTACCAAAAGCCAATGATCATAGACAAAAAGAAGCAGCCCCGAAAAACAACACAAACATAAAAAAGTGAGTATGGGAGGTGGGAAGGCCACCACAAGTGATCACAATGCTCCTAACCAAAGGGTATAGGAAAACGTATTGTGAAAGAGGTTTTCACTGTTCTATGAATGTAGAAAACGTCTTTCAGAAAACTATTTCAGTTGAGCTCGGACAATGCTCCAACTTGATCAAATAGTTCTATCACCCCAATCATCTATCCTCGTACTCAGATCTCTCTTGCCTTTAATTACTCGTATTTCGTTCACTAAAAAGAGTGAAATTCATGATCAGGGATGACATGACATGATAGCAGCAGATATACAAGAATGGCAATTCAGAGAGGCTGTAAAGTGTAAACAGATCGCTCAAGGTAAAGTCACTGACTAGCATTTCTTTTTCTACTTCTAGTTTAGTTTTTACCCTTTTACGTTGTGATAATTACGTATATATTTTTCACTTTTAGGTTAAGAATCATTTTTGTTCTGGAAGTATACGGCCAAAAGCAATTTTGTCTTGGAATTTTTTTTTGGAGCAATGTTGCCCCGGAAGTATAAAAACGTAGCAATGTTACCTCTCCGTTAACAACCCTAATGGTCAACGTTAGGGTTTGTTAACGGAAGGGCAACATTGCTACTTTTTTATACTTCTGGGATAACATTGCTCTTTTTTTTGGAGCGATTTTGCCCTGGAAGTCTAAAAACATAGCAACATTACCCATCCATTAACAACCTTAATAGTCAACGTTGAACGTTAGGATTATTAACGGAAGAATAACATTGCTAAAAAAAAAACTTTTAGAGCAAAACTACTCCTAACCGTCACAAAAATGCTACTTAACTCTTTACTTTTTCCTCTTCCGTGCTAATTTCGTCACCTGTTGATGGTGGTTCTATGGATTGTTAAACGCGGCATGGACCACAACCAGTAGTCTTTGGCTTGTTTGGTGGGAAGATAAGTCAGTCAACTGAAGTCAATCCTTCAACTTTGTCCAGTTCCATGCCCGAAATGACCGAACTAACCCCCCCACAAGAACTATGCAAACCCAATTACCAGAACAAAATAGAAAAAGCTCCTCCTTTCTTTTGTCTTTGGGTCAAAAAACTTACGCGGAGAGTTGAGAAACAAACAAAATGCAATTAGTAGAGTTGAATGGTCGTGTGATATGAGTCTCATGAGGTGAGCTTGGGTGTGGTTGGAGAAGAGATATGGTGAAATAAGGAGTGGACAGAATTCCCTTGCCCTGGTCTTATTTTATGAGACATTTTCAATATTTTTCAAATAGACTAAGGAAAATTTTAACATAAAAATTCACAAACTTTTCAACTACACCCCTATTTAATATACATAATACTCTCTCTCCGATCCTATTTATTTGAGCCCGATGCCCGAATTAAGTGGTTTAAAAAAGTTTTTAAAATTAGTTATGAAGAATAAGTATGTCTAAACTAACTTTTTTTTTCCAAAGATGCCCTTATTTATAAGGGACAAGTAAGAATAAAAATAAAATAAATATAAATATTGCCTATTTTTAAATTGATGTAATATATATATATAATTAATTAATAAGGGGAAAAAATAAGAAAAAAAAATAACTTATTAAATATTCAGACAATTCTTACTAAATTATTATAAAAAGGACAAAGATAGTAACAAATGAAAATAAAATTAGCACAATAATAAGTAAAAAGTTAAATTGTACATTTACCTTAAAATTTTAATAAGATGTCTTATAAATAAGACCAAAATGAATTCTCTATCTTCCCTAGACTCCCACCAATCTATGATATAAGTCAATATCTAGAAGAATAACTTGATCTACAATATAAGTCATTTAGAAAGCAATTAATGCTTTTTTAACAATTATGTCCCTACAATAATGATTAAATATGAGTCATTATGTTTATCTCTCATCCAACACCTCAATATGACTAAAGTTAAAAATTGCTTTCAATGGACGCATTTAATGACTTAACTACAATTTCTTAGTTCTAATGAATTAATTGAAGGACTTGTATTAGGTGTACTTTGGACTTGAGAATAATCTTAATCTCTTTCTCTTTTGAGGTATAAAGCGCAAATAGCTTACACAACTCCCAAGTGCACTCTCCAAAAAATCAAATTTGTAATTTGTTATAGCGTCCTTACCGGATCCCGCTTACCCACAACCAATAGCTTGTTATATATATATAAGTTACCATGGATGTAGCATAATAAAAATGTTCAAAAAAGAAAAACAAAGGAGAAGACGTTTATCATATCACACATGCCATGAGTTGGGGCCAAATGACAGTAAGTTCGGCGAAGTTGCGAGTTGCAAGCCAACCTAACAAAGAAGGAAAGTGAATCTCTGTGCATTGATAAAATGGAGCTTTCCAAATAGACAGGTCCATTCTGAGCCAAAAAAAAAAAAGACAGGTCCATCCGGCCATCCCTATCTACATGTTTCTCACGATACTCACAGTAAACAGCATCTTTGGCACAACACAACCCTCTATTCCTCCCATTTTTCCCATAATCAACGTCAGCATGAACATCATATCATTCCAGCCTGTCACACACTCACTGGCTCTTCTTTCCTCTTGTCTTTTCTGAAACTTCTCACAAAAACTCCACATTCTCTCCATTATTGATCCACTTGACGCAGCAGCATTGCTTCATTACCACACCCATTCACCCAAACCAAACACTACGGCTTCATCTATTTTCAAGTTCAGGTCTTCCACTTGCCCTTTTATGGAATAAAGAAAAGAGTGTACTCTAATTGACTACTCCCTCCAGTTCTAATTATAGGACAAAGTTTATAATACAAATTACACTACAAATTTTGTGTCTAATATTTAAGACTGGAGTTGGTACTTTCTGTAGATACCTTGCGAGGTCATATCTAGTTTATTTCTTCTTGTCTTCACTCTATACCCCGGATCCTTAGATGGCCCCTCCAGCAGGGACACCACACACAAAATTTAACTTCAAATGTATAGAATGACACGTCCCTTTTATATCTGTACAATATATACTTCACTTGTCACATGAACAGACCTTATCAATGTCTTGGCTTTTATCACTTCTATATCATAATATTACATCACAAAAAAAAGTGAGGAAGCATATTATGAGCTAGTGCCACAACCACTAACCAAGTCTAGCAATTTATCTTTTTATTATTAAACTCGATAGAATAAAACAGCATTGTGCCACCCATGTAGATGACTTCACCTAATGGGATAAGGCGGCTGCTTCTTGTTGTTGTTGTTAGACTTGAGGATTGACATCTTGAAAGTTTATGACATCAAACCTGTGCATCAGCTTTCCTCATTTAGAAGTGACCGAGATGCAGGGGCTGCAAAAACATCTCCAGCAAGTCATAAACATTGTAAGGTGATCAAACAGATGGATAAATATTCAAGCATTGAGTTTGGCATATGCTGCAATAACTGTATAATCTTTGAGAAACTGAGAGTGCTGCTTCTTTGCTTCTTTGTTTGTCTTTAGAACTTCAACAAAGTACATGTCGGTTGACTAAGGATTGGTCTCACAGCAGGACAAATTTATCCATGGGATAGATGTCGGATGTACTATTTTTTTAAAAAAAAACAGCAAAGAAAGAGTTCATAAACCAGGACTCATGTCGCGACTTCTTAAAAAAATTTCCTTCAATTAAACACTAAAATCAGTTCAATGACTGCTTAATTTCTGCGAAACTATATTTTCAATTCGGCAATATTCACTTCAATAGATGTTTCTGGACAATTTTCACATCATGTGCTCAGAACAGAGCCTGTGACTAAACTACCTCCAAAGTCCAAACCACAAATCCATTAGATGAGAAGATTTAAAGTTGGGGCATATTACCTCCTGGGTTGTGCCTTGCAGCGGAGAAAGGTATGGATTTTCCAGTTTTCTCAGCAATTTCAGATATGACCAAACGTGATAAAAGAAGCCCAGCAACAAAAGCACTCAACATGAGCATAATAAAAACTCCATCCCATCCTTTTCTTGAAATGAAGCCAGTAAGAAGAGGGCCAAGAGCCGCACCAACTGATCCAGTGCCATCTATTATGGCAGTCACAGTAGCTAGAGCACGAGAATTACCTCTAAGAGAACTGTGTGTGCCCAAGTCAGCAGAAACCGCGGTGGTGATCAGTGCATAGGGCCCATTCACAAATAGTCCAGTCACTACCATAAGTGCAATGTTGAGGTTCATAGAAAGATTCCCATATGATCGGTACAAAAGCATAGAAATAATTGCAGCATACATGAAACTAGCTGCTGTTATAGCACGGGCATGAAGTCTATCAGATATGTAGCCAGCAAGAATGCCTCCAAAAATCCCCCCTACATCGAATAAAGCTGAAAGGTTGCCCGCAGATTTTACAGAGATATACTCCCTACCAATTTCTGCAACATCATCAAAAAGAACAGCACAATCACTGCTGCGGTATGCTAACTTCGGTATTACATAGGAAGGGAAAAAAGAAAACTAAAAAAAATACAACGAAAGACAATTAGATGGGATTATGTACTGTCAGATGAATATTGATCTTGTAGTATCCATAAAGTGGGAATGTGGGATGCATCATAATATGCAAATTCTGTGTAGTTGATACTTTTGAGTAGACGAAACAAAAAGCTTGGAAGATAATTGAAAAAGAAACCGGAAGGAACTGTAATTCTGCTGCAAGTACGTCAGAAAGGAAGGAAATTTAAGTGGAATATAACGCACTGCCTATTAAATCCCAAAATTGATTGATTTGGCAGGTTATAAAATTGTAAGCAGAACATTTTGGTCAACTTTAAATACACACTCTGACATCACAACGAAATTGCTGATTTCTGGAAGCGAACAATTATAGAAGCAGTCATAGGTGAACACCTGAATAAGTCTCCTAAATGTGTCAAATAAATTTCCTTCAGGGGACCTCATGTCTCCGCTACTAATAATAATAGAAGCATGGCACGGTTAAATTTTGGATTCGCATTAACAAACAAAAGCTATGATTATAAACTCGTTGATCAATGATTGCTCTGCTGTCCTCCAACTATCAACAATCGCGCAGTCTGATCCAGATAGAGAAAACCAATTGAAAACCATAAGTTACATCTAAAACGAAAGTAGATTCATGTTCACCTGTCCGACTTAAGTAATATGGCAACCAGTATAGAAACGTATAGGCAACAAGTTTGGCGAAGAAAAGGCAGAGTGCAAAGGTTATTACTCCAGGGATCATACAAGCTTCAATAACTCCAACACTTGTTCTACTCACTGAGCCTTCTACAGGAGCCAAATCTGCCTCCCCTTCTGATGTAATGATAACTTTGGTACTCTGAGGTCGAGCCTCTTCATCATAATGCACGTCCTCTGGATAAGCAGGCAAGAACAAGTAAACAAGCAAACCTCCAAATACCATCAAAGCTGCTGGAAGAATGAAAGACCAACCCCACCCTAAATCCAAAACACTAGCAGCGAGAAGCGAGCCACTTATGTTACCAACAGAAGTATGAGCATTCCAAACACCCATTATCAATCCCCTTTTCCTTTTCCCAAACCAGTTTCCGACCACAGCAACAACACAAGGCCAGCCTGTAGCCTGAAACAACCCTGCGATCATTTGCATAACGAGATAGAACCAGAAAGAGTGAACATTCCAGAAATACCCCATCCCAAAAATCCCAACAAAAATTCCACTCCCAATCATCCCCGTGGTTAGGAATAATCGAAGGTCTAACGTATCCCCTAAATGGCCGGCAACGTACATTCCCAAGGAGTAACAAGCCAGAAACGCAACATCAATCTCCCCCAATTTGGAAGTACCATCGGGTCCTTCAAATGGGGCCCATCCGTTCCCGATCAACTTCCGGCCGTGGGTGAGCTTAGGATTTGGGTGAGGATGCAATACGCTCTTGACTATGCCAGGAGGTTTTCTGGAAGCATGGTAGCAAGCATATGCTATGAATGTGATTATCAGAACAATATATCTGTAGGTTTTAAGGCGCCAATCCTTGCCTCTGACGCTTCTCACGAGAAGAATCCCAGGTGGGGTTCTCCTTGCTGTTTCAGAACGCTGACACATGCTTAAGATCGCGCAAAAAAAATAAAAAATAAAAATAAAAAAATCAGATGAAGCTCGGGATCATTAGCGGCGTAATATAAATCAGTGAAGGTTGAATTTTCAGGAAGCCTGTGCAATACGAATGGGGCTGCGTAACAAAAACAGACCTGAATGAGACAATGAGGAAGAGAAACTGGAGCGATGAAGAGAAATTGGAAAGGATAAAATTAAAGATGGGGGCAGTGGAGGATGATTGACGGGCTATGGCGAAAGCGCGGGGGGGGCTGATGACTGATGAGTAAAGGGAAAAGAGGAGGAGTACGTGGCAAACACTATGAAATTTTGAATCTCACTAGTGACGTGGTTGGGCGACACGTGTAAAGGCGGGGATTTAGGAAAGACAGAGTCGGCGGATCGTGAGTAAAATACATTGGTAAAAAGTGTTTATGCTCCAGGTGATAAAATACGTGTTTATTCTACACGTGTAAAGGCGGGGATTTAGGAAACACGTGTTTATTCTACAACCAGTGCCAATGTGAAGAGGTGTGTGTGTGTGTTTTTTTTTTCCCGCTCAAGGAAGAAGTGTGTTCTTTAACCCTTTTTTAACCATTAACCAAACCCTAAACCATTAACGCTTTTTTAAAGATTTTCAATGTCAAATAAGGGATAGGATATTGTCATTGTCAATTTTGGTCACTACTATTTTTTTTATTGTTATATTAGAATCTTAATAAAAGAGAGAAATAATAAAATTAAATGAGATTCTAATTTAATTGTGAAAAAAATGGTAATAACCAAAATTAATAGTGAGTAGTGATAATATCTTATCCTGTTAAATAAACAACTTAATTAAAATATATTTTTTTATGGTTAGATTGTATATCAATTAATAAGTTAAACAGACTAATTTTTTTAAAAATGATAGCATATTGTCACTACTCACTACCTTTTTTTTTTTTTTTTGCCATTAAATCAAAATCTTAACTACCTTTATCATTTCTCTCTTCTATTAAAATTTTATCTAACGATGAAAAAAATGAGGGTGGCATTAATAGTAACCAAAGATGGTAGTAACAATATCTTAAAAAAATAATAAATATAAACATTTTAATGTAATTTATTTGATTTTTATAAAGGTAGTATACTCTAAATATATGTTAGGATTTTTTAAATAGCGATGGTTTTTTTTTATAAGTTACCCTTTATATTTGACCACGATTTTAATTTAATTTTATATTTTTATCTCCAATTGATTAAGTATCTCTTTCTCATTGCTTTTGGGGGAAGATTAATTATGAAACTGAGAAGACCCATTTTGGACAGCAAACCTCCTATCTCAATGTTCTTGTGTTCAGTGGCGGAGCTTGAGACAAAAATTTGGGAGGCCAAATCTATACTCATTAACTAACTAAAAAAAATTATGATTATATAACATTTTTAAAATATTCATTTATAATAAAAGTTGGGAAGAGAAAAAATAAGGAAAAGATAAAATCAAAGAAATAATATTACAGTATTGCTCCCTATATTTTGATGGACCAGAAAAAACACAAAGAAAAGAAACTTTATAAATTAAAAGCCATATGTAGAGAAACTTTCTATCTTTTGTGTTATAACTATGATGATACACCGAAGATAAAGCAGCTCTACTATAAAGAAACTAGAAAACTCTATAATGGTATTGTTGTATTTCAGCAACATCATTTGTTGGCAATGTCTTTTTCCTAGATTAGTTAAATTTACAGAAAATACTGCTACTTCTGAGGTTGAGGTTGAGGTTTAAAATGAAAAATCAATTAACTTCATCCACAGGTGTAGTATAGAATAGGTAAAAGCATAGTAAAGAATACATCACAAAAATAAATTTCATTGATAGGCTAAAAATTTCAAGCAATTAGATTAGAATATCGAAAAAAATGACAAGATTAACATATCACATAGAACAAAGATTAAATTATAAGTCCCAAAGATATAAAAAGCTGACTTGCAAATGAAAAAATAAAAGAGGAAAAAATGTTATAAAAAAAATTGGTGGGCCAAAATTAGAATTTACATTATACTAAATTTGTTTTAAAAAAATTCTAAACAAAATTTTTTTTTTTGGGCCATGGCCCCCTCTAGTCATTGTAAAGCTCTGCCATTGCTTGTGTTCTTGGATCTCTAGTTATTCACCTTCTTGGATCTCTGGTTATTCACCTCAAAGCAGCAAGAACGATAACGAAGGAGATGGGCAGCGGCAGTCAAATCAAAGTCTATGACATATGACCAGCGCTTAGGTAGCGCAGTAGTATGATGCTGGTCTATCCAGTCTATATATCAGGGTTCGATCCTGCTCGGGACCGTTTGATCTCCAATCCAAAAAAAAAAGAAAGAGAGAGAGTCTATGACACATGGGCGCATCTTACTTTGACCCATTAACATCAATGATGAGATTATAAATAGGCCAAATTTTAAGGACTAACCTGAGACAAGTCAAATTATAATGACTGACTCATAAATTCGGTGAAACTATAACTATATAATTAATTTTCTTTCCCTCATTTTTATTTATGGTTTCTCACTTATCGTCTCCACAACTAAGAATATATTTTAAAGGCTTATATTTTTTATACATTAATTACTTTTAACTAAATTTAGCCTGGTAAAAAAATTAATTTTAACCATGATTTTTATTTATATAATTTAAATATTTGAAGTTTATTTATAATTTCCAAACAAGCATGTCACCTCCAAGCTTATTTATTTAATTTTATTTATTTATTTGCTCAGAAATTTAATTTTATTTATTTGCCAAAAGGAAATGGAGCGAAATCCGTTTACCCGTGAGGATTTAGATAAGGCCTCCTTTTCCTTCCTTCCCCCACATCTCAGTCCGCGAACAGCTGGGGCTCTCATGCCCTTCACGCACTGACCGTTTTCTCCATTACTGCTAAACCCTAGTGTTCTTTGTGAACATGGCGTCCCAAATTCTTAATCAGGTTATCTATTTTCGTTATGACAACATTTTGGTGCTTGCTTTCTATTCTGCTTATGATTTGGAGATTTGCAGGCGCTGTTTGCTCTGCCACAAAACCCCAATCAATGTTTCCCCCACAAATTGGGTATTTCTACTATGGTGTCATGCTGCCCCTCTGCGCTTACTTCTCGTAGTCTCCCTTTGTTTTCTAAAGTTACTTCGAGCTCAATTTTATGGAATTGCGGTCCTCAAGTTGCTCAACCAATTAAGTCTATGTTTGTTGTGAGAGCTGAGGCGAATTCCGAAGGCGGAGATGAAGCTAGCGATAATGCTGAAGAGCCCGAGACGGCTAGTGTTGAACAAGTTCTGGAAGCTGATTCAGAAGAAGTGTCGGACTCTGATCCTAAACTAGATGAGCCCAAGCCTCCCAGAAAACCGCGAGTTAAGCTCGGAGATGTTATGGGGGTAATCAACCAATTCTCTTTTGTAATTTAATCCGTCTTCATAATTGGTTTCGTTTTTAGAGGAGTACATTACTTAACAGAAGCTAAGGAATATAGGCAAGGAGATCATTTAAATCTTAGTGTAATTTATGGTTGTTGCGTCCATCAATCGCCATTTGTAAAGACACATGGTTGTTTAATATGGTGAAAATGAGCAGGTAGTGTTTGAGCTACTCTCCGAACTTGAACTGTTTGCATGCTTGATGGATGAGGACCTTGACTAATACAATGCTTCCTTGATAACGGGTTGCTTCAGGCAACTTGATTTTGAGTTTGCTCCCACGTGCTTTGCTTAATTATTTCAAAGCCCAACAGAAAGCATTTGTGAGATGAAGATATATGTGTTTTTAAATAATCCTTCAATGCAAAATCTTGTTCGCTGTGCTGCTGAAATGCATAATGTAATTTATTTGCATCATGAAAATTTTGATGTATAATCTCTGACAAGATGCCTTCAATTTTAAATTTTTGGATTTCGTGATCGTTGATTTTGCATTGGGCCTGTGTGTGTGATTTCAACCACTGAAGATATTATAAACTGTAAAGCATACTCAAGATTTTCGTTGCTTTTATTCCTGCAGATATTAAATCAGAGAGCAATCGAGGCATCCGATAAGGGGAGGCCTACTCCGGACCTAAGGACTGGTGATATCGTGGAAATTAAATTGGTAATTTATTTCTATTTTTTATATATTTTTTTTAGATTTCTGAGTTGAGAAGAAATTTATTGTGGTGTTCTTGTATCCTGCTTTCAGGAGGTTCCTGAAAACAGGCGTAGGCTGTCTGTTTATAAAGGTATTGTTATATCAAAGCAAAATGCTGGTATTCACACAACAATTCGAATCCGAAGAATTATTGCTGGTGTGGGGGTTGAGATAGTCTTCCCAGTGTAAGTGCCTTCCCTTACATTATCAGACTGTCATCATCATTTGCATTTGTGGATGAATCTTGTTGCTCATTGTGACATAACACATTTATTATTTGTGGTTTTCATTAGGATATACAGTCTTAATGTTGAAAGAGAAAATTCCTCTGAATGCATTAAACGACTGGAAAATATTGAATTGAAATAACTGATTTAATTACTTGTACTCCAGAACGTATATTACTTCTAAGTGGCGTGTACATTAATTCTGTCTACTACACTGGTTCTCCTAGGTAATTTTGTAGGTAGTTCCAATGCGGACTGTTAGGAAATTGATTTAGAGACACTGACTTGTACAACTGAAGTTGACCTTGTTGTGGAATTGATTTTAACTTTATGACAATTTGGATTTACTAATTGCATCAGAGGGTCTTTAACTCTTTCTGAGTCATCTTCTTGTTCTGTGTAATTTCTCTACTTGTATATCTATGTATCTATCTAGATTCTTCTCCGTCTCTGTTGACATAGAGGCATAAATATTACACACACGAAACCTAGAAAATCATAATCATGATAGCTGGCATTTCTTTTTAAAATGTTGCTCACAATAAACGTCCGCCTGGAAACACAGTCTGTTACCTCTCTTCTCTAGGAAGAATGATGGGAGATGAGGTATTTATATCTGTAGTTGAACATTTTATCCGAAGGAAAAAAATTGTGCCTTTTAACTGCTAGATTCTTGTTTATTATTAATTGATAAATGTATGCTATAAGTTATTTAACTTGTGTTCTTCGGTCGTGAACATTTACTTTTGGCTTATATATACAGAGCCCTCCTCATATAACTAGTGAAAAATGAGGTTCGGGGGACCTTGTTAAATCCCCACTTTACAATCTTAAATAATTTATCCGTAAGATGTAGCCAAATGTTCCAATTGAGGTTTCCATATAAAGCGCATGCTTAAAGTGCTCCGTACCTTTTATTATCCGTAGCATTTATTCTGAAACTGTTGTTCTGTTATTCTATCTGATATCATTGTTTATGTTTGTTGCCAAAGGTACTCACCAAATATCAAAGAAATCAAAGTAGTAAGCCACCGAAAGGTCAGGAGGGCAAGGCTGTACTATCTGAGGGACAAACTTCCCAGACTGTGCACTTTCAAGTGATCTGGTGTGGCTGCCCACTTCCCTTCTTGGTTCGTGAATTGGGACAAGTATGTAATTTTAGGATCCGTATATCGAATAGTTCCATTCGTTTGTTGTAAAGTAAATTATGCCATTTTCATTTGGTATAAAAAATTCAATCATATTTATTCTTCTCTTTTGTTCTTTAATGGACAATTCTATCATTTATCCTCTCCTTGATTAATTGTCCGAGTAATCCTAGCAAGTATGGTATTAATGCTTGTGATAGTATCAAAGAAAGGACTAGAGCCTATTTGAGTTGACGCTCAAAAAAGTAAAAAAACAAGTTCACGTCAGTTGAGACAAACTTATTTTACATACTTATTTCGTACATCATAAATCACATTAGAAAAGTAGTTTCTACTGATAATCCAAATTTGCATTTAGTGCTCGTGAAATTCCAAGTGTCAATCTGTGTCGAACAAGGTAAGATAAACGTGCTTGTTGAGTATCTTGGTTAGAGCCTTAAAAGTGTTTATTCATGTAAATCGAGACAAAATTCTTCTCACATTTTTATTTTATATATCGTAAATTACAATTGAAAAACTATTTTTGAAGGTTTTAATCGTTATCCCAAATAAACAGGTAATCATTTTGTTCCTTTTCTAGAGTTCTAATACACATATTTAGGTCAGGTCAATAAGACAAATGCACATGTTGGCAAACCCCATCATCCCATTGGTGAATCTGATCATGTTTTTCAAAAGGCGGTGAAGAAAATGTGGGCATCGTAAAGCTGCGTGGTTGGCCCTTTTTTTATTTCATCTGAGCCGAATGATAAATAGTAAGTCCTATTGACTAATATGGTTGTTTGTAATTAATATGTAAAAAATTGGTGATAAATTCTGTCATTTGATTATTAAAATATTATGTATAGAGATACAAAAAATATTAAATATTATAAAAAACGAAAAATTGAATACGAGGGGACAAAAAGACATAATTAAAATTAAATCATAATTTTAAGATGGAGTATATATTTAGGATTTGGTGATACTTAAATCGGAGAAGTCACTTATCACCACCAAAAATAAAGGAGAAATCCCTTTAAAGTCACTTAGAAAATGTCAAAAAAGTCGTAGAGAAAATTATGATATTAAAATGGTCCCAAAAAGTTGTTAGAATCCACAGATGGAATTGTTAATTCCCTACTGAAAGAGTTGTCAATGTAACCTTTTTTACATCAAAATTTTCTGCAGGATTTTTTTGACATTTTTTTTGGTCCATTGGGATTTTCAATAGGGATTGGCCTTTTTCTACCGTAGTCTGTCGTCATTCGCTACCTTAAAACGCCCTTTTTTTTTGTGCAAAATGAACTTGTGACTTGTGGGCTTGAACTTTTTTTTTTTTTGGTGTAAAAATTTTAAGAGAGGGGTTGGGCTCACTCACAGTCTAAGAGCAGGACACTGAGGAATCTACTCTAGAAGGAATTGAAGACTAAGAGTACACATGCCTCCACCTTAGCCTGGGTAATCATTGCTTGGCAGACCCTTAGAATGCTTTCCCAGCGCCTTGACCAACTCAAGGATCAAACCCCCTCCCTTGTAGTGAGAGTGTCCGACCCTTTGTCAATTGAACCCAAAAAAGAGGAGTTTGTGGACTTGAACTTAGGTGAGAGAGATGAGAGACAATGTAATGTGATGCCATATGTGAAGGCCTAGGGTGAGGACCTTTTATAAGGGACAAAGTTGAAGTAAAATAAGTTTTTACTTTTAAAAAATTCAAAATACTCTTTTTGAGAAAATTAATTTTTTTAAAAAAATTAGCTTAGAAAAATAAGATTTTACCCTAAAAACTCCAAAGAGATAAGGAGAAACTGTTAAATAAAACTTTTAGTCAGAAAAAAATTGAGATAATATTTTTAAAAAATTCAATATTCCCTTATCTCTTAGTATAAAATTTGGAAAAGTTTATCTGAGTAAATATGTAATTTTTTTTCTTCATTTTTTTAATCCTTTCTCATATATTTTCCTTCATCATTTTACTCAACTTATAATAAGAGATTGTTTAGACTTACAATAAGAGATTGAGGGAATATTTAATTTTTAAAAATATTATGTCAAAAAAGGTTTTATTTAACAGATTCTCATAATCTCTTTTGAGTTTTTAAAGTAAAATCCTGTTTTTCTCAGCCAATTTATTTTTTTTAAAAAAAAGATGATTTTCTCAAAAAGAGTATTTTGAATTTTTTTTCTAAAGATAAAACTTATTTTAATTCAACCTTGTCCCTTGTGAAAAAGTCCTCCCCTCTAGCAAGGATCTCACAAAAACAACACAAAACACATGCAAGCATTTTCATGGCAAGCTGGGATAAGGATTCAATAACAAAATGTCAATTTTACTCTAGCTAAAATATTGCAGGACGGGTTAGCCAGGAACGTCAATAAGGATTTATCACTCTCGAGATAGATGCTTCAGTTCTAGAGTCAAAGAGAAGCGGTTGTAGAGGTGCTATTAGTGGAGACAATAAACGATGGATATGCGGATTTATGTGTAAACTCGCAACAGTCTCCCCAACAATAGCAAAAATCATTGCGATTACCTAAGGTCTTCAGATATGTTGGAATAAAAGGTACAAAAATGTTGTTATACTATCAGATTATGTTGAAGCTATTAATGTTTCGTTGGGGGTTTTGATCATTATCACCCCTTTAGGGACATTATAGTTGATGTCAGATTGTGGTTATCAAAAAATTTACAAGTTTTAACTAGTCATATCCTTAGAGAATAAAATAGTTTAACAAATCATTTGATTAAGATAGCTCATAATATCATAGGAAGTTTTTGTCTTCTTGACCATCAACCACCTTCATACCAGAAGGCGGTAGTTGATAAATGATAATAGGTTGTAGTTTTCCATATTGTAAATGTTTTTTGAGTTATTAATGGATTTCAGTTATTATTATTAATTTTTTTTTTAAAAAAAAAGGTCTTCCCTTGGCCTTCACACATAGCATCACATTACACCATGTCTCACTCTCTCACACCTAAGTTAAAGTCCACAAGACACAAGTTCATTTTGCACAAAACACAGAGCGTTTTAAGGCATCAGACAACAGAAGAAAAGGGGAGAAGCTGATACCAAATAAATAACCTGAAGCACAGAACAATTTAGAGTACAGATCCAGTTTCCATCTTTTGAAGATTTGAAGGTTCGAAGTCAAGTCCCATTCCTTGTTCATCGTGATCCAACCGGTCAGGAAGCAACAGACATTAAAAAAAAAATATACATATATATATAGATATCACCCATTTATCTTTGGAATGGTAAGTAAGAACAATCAAATCAAGGTTTAAGTAGTAAATTTGTTCAAGAAGTATATGTCCAGAAGTAATTTTGGCATAAAAGTTTTTTTAGTTCAATGTAGCTTAAAAATATTTTTTTAAAAAAAACGTAGCAATTATACCATTTTTCATTAAAGAAATAATGTTGACTGTTAAAAAATTAACATTGACTGTTAACTTTTTTACAGAAAAGGTTTAGACTTCCTGGGATACATTGAGCCAAAAAAAAACTTATAGGGCAAAATTGTTGTTCGGCGTATACGTCCGAGGCGATTTACTACTTAACCTAACAATCAACTTGATTTGGTTACGATGGTAAGCCCTTTTAGAAAAGTAAGAACAAACTGTGTACATGTGTAGGTTAGTGACGAGTATATATTTTATGATTAAATAAGTGTATATTTTATGAGAATTAATTAAAATTATTGATATTATATACCTATTTAATTATCTTTTATTGACTTTCCATCACTGAATCAAACATCAAAGAATAAATCGACATAAAATCTACTCATATCCTATTTTTATTGTGCAGGAAATATTAGTTGATTTGGAATGAAGAAGAAAAATCAATTAAGAGGATATGCAATCAGCCAAACTCGATGGTCCCATGCAAGAAAAATAGAAACAAAATCAATTATGTGATCTGATAGAGTAAATTACAAGATATGAGATATCTTTATAATAAGAAAAGGAGAATCAGTGGCCCAAGACCTAAATTATAAATAGAGACATAAAAAAAAAGATAGAGAGACACAGAACGAGAAGGAACGAAGAAGAGAGGAGCAGAGTAGGCTGAGCGTTTTAATTCTCTTCATCTAATAAATTAATTCAATTAAATAGGTGTATATTTTATGAGAATTAATTGAAATTATTTATATTATATACCTATTTAATTATCTTTTATTGACTTTTCCATCACTGAACCAAACATCAAAAAATAAATCGACATAAAATCTACTCATATCCTATTTTTATTGTGCAGGAAATATTAGCTGATTTGGAATGAAGAAGAAAAATCAATTAAGATGATATGCAATCAGCCAAACTCAGTGGTCCCATGCAAGAAAAATAGAAACAAAATCAATTATGCGATCTGATGAAATAAATTACAAGATATGAGATATCTTTATAATAAGAAAAGGAGAATCAGTGGCTCAAGACCTAAATTATAAATAGAGGGAAAAAAAAAGATAGAGAGACACAGAACGAGAAGGAATGAAGAAGAGAGGAACAGAGGCTGAGCGTTTCAATTCTCTTCATCTAATAAACTAATTCAATTAAATTAAGAATATGTTGTTAGTTTATAAATGAATTAATTATTTAAATTAAGGAAGGTAGTTAGTTGAAAAACAGAGACGGGGCATCTAACATTTGAGCCGGAGGAGACGAGAGTATTGGCTCCATTTGGCGCATGAGACTGAAAGGTTAACGATTCTGCCCTTCCCTCCCATGAATCCTTGACAGTTAGTTTTTCCGCACACATCGGAGAGTGGCCAAACGCATACTGGCCGTCTCCTGCCAAAACCGAAGAATCCGCTCATAATTGGAGCCACCTGCGAGCCATCGGTGGTCCATACTCCTCGTTCCTCTTCATCTCGTAACCGTTATTCATTCCTTTTCTTCATTATCTCTTCTCTTCATGCTCTCTCCCGCTTATTTTGGACTCAAAATGTTTCACCATTTTCCCTCTGGTGCAATTGCTGTGCATGTCTTCCTCTGATGCTTCTCTGTGTTGCCGCCTTTAATTGACTGGCGATTCAAAAACTCCGATTTTCTGTATAGGCTTCGTCATGAGTGCTGCTGCTGGAAATTCACTCATTTCTGTTACTCCCGATGAGCTCAGATTCCAGGGTATGTATTCCACTTACAATTCATTCTTTTCTTTCTTATTTTCTTTTTCCGATGGATATTTCTGCATCTACCACGTTTCCCTCTGGGCAGATTCATCTCATGCTCCAAACAAATTTTTGTTCGTGTCTGTGCATCATACTTTTTTATTCATGGATCGTGATGACAATTAAGATTTTTTTTTTTTTTTTTTGGGCGTAATGTTGATGACTATAACGAATTAAGCGACCGGGAATCAAAATCTCATCTAGAGGTTTTAGCGTTGTACCCGAGAAACATTTGGGGTGAAAGAATAGAACTTGTGGAGCTTATATATTTTCCTTGAAATGTAACGTTCCAGCCGTTGTTAAATCACTCATGAAATTTATATGTTAATCGTTTCCTTCGCTTTTTGGGAACCAAATCAAGGACTTTGAAGTGATTGAAGGAAGGACGCATGGTTTTCATTTTTCAAATGAAAGACTGCTTATAAATGTCTGTCTTTCCCCTGCGATTATTAACAGCTTAAATGTCCGTTGGATATTATTACGGGTCTATTTAGCAATTATCAACTAGAAAATTCAAGTAGAAAATGTCGCATTACTCTTTATGTTTTCAAGATTGCGTGATAGTTCTCTCTTTCGGGTCAAAAGAAATAAACTTATGGATAGCAGAATATTTAATTTGATAAAGATGCCTTGAACTATGATCGGAATGCATAAAAGGTTTTGCATGTAAAACGTTAGTAGGGTTCCCTTAAAATCTGAATTTTTTTTCCTCTGTCGTTTTCTTAATATAAATGTCTGAGTTCTGATTCAGTTATTTCTGTGAAATTCATGAAACCAGTTGAGCTGGAGAAGCAAGCATTTAGTGATATTAAAGTAACCAACAAGACAGGACACCACGTTGCTTTTAAGGTGCTCCTAAACTGATTAAGTGTGAACAAACTTCTCTCTGCTTGATACACTTCTCTTTAGCTTATTCTCTGTGTATTCTGATCACATTCTAGGTGAAAACCACTTCGCCTAAGAAGTACTTCGTACGACCAAACACTGGTATTGTAAAACCGCAGGAGTCATGTATCATCAGAGGTGAGTCCAGATATACATCTGAACAAAGTGCTGTTTGGTTCTCTTGTAGCCATGCATTTAGACATAAACTGTTCCACCTACGACATGGGAAGTGAACGTTTATCTTCCGCATTGCTGAGAGAAATCTGTAAATCAAAGCATGTCTTGGAGAATGTAATACTCTATTTGGGGTTTTTATGGTCCCAAATGACCTGTTGTTTTGTTTTTTGTTTTTGGCTAAATACTTGTAGGCGTCAAAGATCAATCCTTTGATACTTTTCCACTGAGTTGGCCTTTGGTGTATCGTTTTCTTATAATTTTCTCTTTTTTGTTTCAATTTGCCTTAAAACATATCATGTGTACAATTTAATTATGAATTTTTAACATGCTGCTGTATTCGTATCTATCGTTTTATTTTTGGATCTTACAGTCACTCTCCAAGCCCAACATGAATATCCTAGTGTGCAACAGAAAGACAAGTTTCTCTTACAGAGTACGGTAGTGAATCCTAATGCTAAGGTTGATGAGCTTTCATCAAGTACTGTAAGAAATTCAACACTGTCTTTGTCTCAAAAGATCAGTTTTCTAAAGGAAAACTTTTTCATCAACGCTTTGGTTTGGCATGCAGTTTAGTAAGGATAGTGGAAAGTCAACAATAGAGGAATTAAAACTAAGAGTTGTATATCTCTACCCTAACTCAGCTCAAGGAAAGTCAGGAGATGAAGCATTGAAGAGGTCCATGCAAGATCTTGATTCCAATTCTGTGAGTTTTATCTTTTTTCTTCCCTCCTTTTGGGAACCTTCTTTGTTGTTCCTATTTTATGCTTCATTTATTTGGTAATTCCATGCATTTACCAGGATGTTGAATCTTGATCTCGCGTTTCAAACTGGATCACACTTGCGCTTATTGCCCTTAGAAAAGATAAACAAACTCAAAATTCCAATGATTTAAGCCAGAGAAATGAGAATATGCAGATTTCTAATGATGACTTGACCACCAAAGAGCAGAAAAGAATTACATCAGTTTGCACATCGCATTCAATTCTTGGGATTTGTGCATTATAGGATTTAGTACATAATATTGAATTGGAAGGAATAGGAAAAGCCAAAGGGGTGGGGGGCGTGAAATATATGAGAAATTTCCCGCCACGAAATTTATTACAGCGAACCTACATCTGCCTTTGTTGTGTTTCTCCTCATATCGGTGTAGAACTAGAATCAGGTTATCAATGATTCCTCTATGGCTCTATCTCTTATTCACTTCTGATCTTTTTCACCAGTTTTCAACCGCTATGAATCATATAGCAAATTATGCAATATAAGTTTGGAATCACTTATCATGAAAGAGTGGGAATTATCGTAAACTCTTGTCTGCGTTATGGCATATAATACCCCTTTGTCCTAATGCTTGGTTGGCTTATAATTGTTGTTTTATGTCATCCGATTATTTTCTTAAACTATTTCTTACAATTCAATTTTCCTTGAATGAAGAGTCATGCTTTACAGCGTCTGCAAGAAGAAAGAGATGCTGCTAATAGACAAACAATGCAACTGCGACAGGAGTTGGTAATTATGCAACATGTTCTCTCATATTATTCCTTTAAGGTTTTGGTTTAGCTTAGATTTAGAAATACACTTCCAAGTTCCAACATGTGTCTAACATGACTGAACCTGTAGTTATAAATATAAATTACAATTCCAAGGATCCTTTGTACTCTCCTCCCTTAAGAAAAATTCAAGCAAAGGGAAGAGAAGAACAGAGGAATATACTGGAGGAGATATAGAATGAAGGTGAAGAGAAGAACATATGTGTAGCATGACTGAACATGTATTGACATTTAGGGAGACATAGAGCCAGAATAGGAATTTCTGCTGGGAAACAGTTCAGACGCCCCCCCCCCGGGGGGCCCCGGGGGGGGGCATTATTTGTCAAATTCATCACTTAAACTTTAAAGAGAAACTGATTGGATGAGAAATGTTCAGTTGTAGTTGGAATGTTGGATAATTGTTCTGTGCTAGAATTCGTTAGAATCCATGCTTATTTACGTCTGTAGTTCGGCAGCCAAGATGCGCAATATAATGGATGACTGTCTGGTGCAAATTTAACAAATCAATCGGTTTTGTTGTTGTGCAGGACATGATGAAAAGGCGAAAAATTCGTGGAAGTGACCAGGGCTTTTCCTTCAGATTTGCCATTTTTGTGGGTCTTATTGGAACTTTGCTTGGCTTGCTTTTGAAACTCTCCCTGTCTTAACTTTCTGCAGACTGATTTTGTTTGGACCTTTGCCTGCACAACTTGCCCTCTCCACTGTAAAGTTCCATACTTTGTTGAATGAGACATTTTTATTGTTTTACTAGCATCCTCTCTCTCTGGCCATATTTCTTGGCTGACCTTCAATATAATTAATTTTCTATTTCCATTGAAAGCAATGCTCATACTTTGTTCTTGTTTTTAAGACAGCCGACGTCTCTACCTATAATTCATGGATTTTTTTTTTAAAAAAAAAACAAATCTTCAAAAGACTTTTATTTGCAGGTAACACAATCCCACAAAATTAACTAAAGGGAAAGTCAGTGAAAAGTTTCTATTTAAAAATTTTATTCACCAAAATGATTTAATATGGTTTGATTACTCTATATCAAGTTCTCCTCATAAATAAAATTTGTAGAGAGGGTATAATGAAATAGAGATGCACATGCATCACCGTAACAAGTATGTGCAATGGACACAACATAAAAAGGTGGAGGTTTAGGGGAAATATATGGGGCTAGCCTCCAGGATGTGATGGCCACAAGGTATTTCGCCCCTCCGTTTTAATCTTGAGAGATTTGAAACTAAAGAGGAAGCATAAAAACTCTCAAATCCCCACTATAATATCAAAAGAAGAGAGTTTAGATAAAGTACATGGTGTGTAAACTCAGCTTTAATATTTCCTGTCTTTTATGTAATTTCACCAAAAGTCCTTCGTGAAGGGATAAGTTTTTGGAAAAAAAGATAAATAAATACCATCTGAATGTGTAAAATCCCCAGAAGCCCGCCGAATTTGTAAAAAGACTAAGAGGTGACAAAAACTTTTGAGGGTTATGCAAATTCATGGAAAATGACGATAATGCCTTTCCTCTCTTCCTCTTCCTCTTCCAGGCCCTTCCTCTCTAAACCGGGACCAATTCATTCAACTCACTGCATGTTCGCTGCCGTCTACCTCCGCCGTCAACACCAACGCCGCACCCTCCACCTTGGATGCCGCACTAGCTGGCACCGGTGAAAAAAAAAAACTGAAACACAAAACGGTAAATTATTTTTGATCGGTCAATCTGGAAGAAATTGGAAGAAGAAGACGTAAAGGAAGGAAGGAAGAAGAAAAGGAAGGGAGGAAGGAGGGGGGGAAAAAAAGAGTCTCACACTGAGTGCACGTTCAGTGCATACTCATTTGAGTGTGCACTTTTAGTGCACACTGGAGTGCATTGAAAGTGCACTCCTTTCAGATTCTTTTACAAATAAATCATCGTCATTTACAAATGTTTCTGGGGCTTTTCCATTCTTGCATCTGAATTACAAAACACAAACAAAATGCATTATTACAAAATAATCATCGTCATTTACAAATAAATCATCACCATTTACAAATGTTTCTGGGCTTTTCCATTCTTGCATCTGAATTACAAAATACAAACAAAATGCATTATTACAAAATAACCATCGCCATTTACAAATATTTCTGGGCTTTTCCTTTCTTGCATTTGAATTACAAAACACAAACAAAATGCATTATTACAAAATAACCATCGCCATTTACAAAATAACCATCGCTTGTAATTCAAATGCAAGAATGGAAAAGCCCCAGAAACATTTGTAAATGGCGATAGTTTATTTGTAAATGGCGATGGTTATTTTGTAATAATGCATTCTGTTTGTATTTTGTAATTCAGATGCAGGAATTGAAAAGCCTCAGAAATATTTGTAAATGGCGATGGTTTATTTATAAAAGAATCTGAAAAGAGTGCACTGAAAGGCAGACTCCTTTTTTTTTTCTCTTTCTCTCTCTCTTCTTCCTTCCTTCCTTTTCTTCTTCCTTCCTTCCTTCCTTCACGTCTTCTTCTTCCAATTTCTTCTGAATCGACCGATAAAATTTTTTTTACTGTTTCATGTGTTTTGTTTCGAGTTTCAGTTTTTTTTTTCCTTTTTCACTGGTGCTGCCCGGTTCGGCGTCCAAGGTGGAGGGTGCGGTATTGGCGTTGACGGCGGAGGTGGACGGCGCGAACGTGCGGCAAGCTGAATGAATTGGTCCTGGTTCAGAGAAAGGAAGGGCCTGGAAGAGGAAGAGAGGGAGGGCATTATCGTCATTTTCCATGAATTTGCATAACCCCCAAAAGTCTTTGTCACCTCTTAGTATTTACAAATTCAACAGGCTTCTGGGGGTTTTGCAAATTCAGATGGTATTTATTTGTCTTTTTCCCTAAGTTTTTGACTTTTTCATAATTTGCAAATCCATTTTAAATAAAAGACCAGCTACCACAAAATCTGTCTAATTTTTGGGATGCTTCCTCTTTTCTAACCCCTTTCTGCCCATACTTTTTAAAGCATCTTTTTGTAAATGAGATCAACGATAAAAATGCTAATAGAGTTGATTTTATTTATGAATACACTATAACAATTTTATTAAAAAATAATATTTATTTTTTTAAAAAAAAAAACAGCATCAATGTATATGATAATTTTCTACTAAAGGTATTGACAAAAAAATGCAAGAGAGTCAAACTTAAAAATCAGTTAACTTAAAAAAGAAAATTGAGTTTTTGTATGTAATATTCATTTTCTTTTAAATTAACTAACTTTCGGTGACTTTTTATTTACCTATCACTTGTTCAAAAGAAGCGAAAAAATGAAATGATTGGAATATTACATGATCTTGAAAATAGGAATTTTATGTTATATTAGTCCTAACATATATTCTTATGGCTCCATTTTTAAGGGACATGCTTTTTCATCACTTCAAAATTTAGATCCCCAGCTACACCATCTTTATATGATTCCATAATTCCCACAAATTTCTATCATATTATTTAATATCCCACAGAAAATTTAATAATTATGAAAATGACATACCAAATTATTATAAACAAATCATTATTATTTATATATAGGAAAAAATGAAAGTTATCCCTCTTTAATACTATTTTTTAAAATCAAGAAATTAAAAGTACCAAACATGTCATGAAGTAAAATTAATTTTAGTTAGCAAAAGCCATTCCCATTATGACCAAATCAAAGTCCCATTAAGTGAGAAGGAGTGGGTACATTTCCTTTTGTCCTTTTGCAATTAGCATATATTATTTCCACACATAAAAAAATGGCTTTATTTTATTGGATTATGTATACATCTCACAAGTTCCTAGCTTTACCCACACCTAATCTCCTTTCTTTTTAATTTGGTGAAGTGACCTAATCTATTGTGTGATACGTGATAGGGTGCAAATCCACCTATATGCCAAATTATTATCTTTGGGAAAATCCCTTTAAGATCTTAAGGGAGGAAAAAAATGTTAGAAAAATCTTGGAGAAAATTTTAATATAAAAAAAGTCTCATTAACAACTCCTTCAATAGAATATTGACAATTCTATTTGTAGGTTTTAATAATGGGGTTTAAACTTTTCATGTCGCGTGAGAATAAGAAAATTCCTACACATACATGAAATAGTGGGACCCACATATATATATAATGCTAATTATATATATGTGGGTCCCATCATTTTATGTGCGTGTGACATGAGAAAACACTTCTCCTACAACATGAGAAGTATTTTTCCCTTTAATAATTCCTTAGGATCTTTTTTACATCAGAATTTTTTAAAAGATTTTTTTGATATTTTCTTAGTCTCTTGAAATCTTAAAGTGATTTTCCCTATATTCTTTTACTTTATGCTTAAAATGTACTCCCTCCGGTCCTAATTATAAGAGCAAGTTGAATTTTTTGGGAGAGATTAAGGAAGTTAAATGAATTACCTAATTACATCATATATTGTATATTCTTATATTATATTAGTTTATTAGTCAAACTAATTGGTTTGAAAAAAAATAAAAATAAAAGTGTTGTATGGTAATTTAATTAGTTTCCTTAACTTCCTTAAAAAAGTCAACTTACCCTTATAATTAAGACCGGAGGTAGTATTTATGATTAATACAATCATTACAAATAAATAAGATATAATAATCTATGATGAACGATGAAAGTAGCAATTTCTTACTACCCAACAAAAGTAGCAATTTATTGGCAGTACTAATTGAGATAAGATCAAGAGGGTGATTGTCTTAATTTAATATTTTTCACTCTATGTAAGTATAAATAAAGCATGGCACTGTTCATTGTCATTTTCTATTGATTATATTGTAATTTATTTTCACATCATTTTTGTGCATAATTAAAAATTGGGAGAAAATGTAATACAGTAGTTTATTATCTTATTTTCTTGTTAGCCACGTGAGCGCATAACAATTTGAAAAGCAACGTTGTCTCATTAAATCAACTTGGTTGGGGAATTTTATACCATAAATATTCTAATATGCAAACTTAACTCTACGACGTTAATTTGGGAGCATCTGTTGACTTTTTATCTGTTAAATATTAAATTAAAATATCGATTCAATTTATTTATTTTTCTTAAAAAAAGATGTAGTGTGTGTGTGTGTGTATATATATATTTTTTTTTTTTTTGGGGGGGGGGGGGGGGGTCATGAAAATGAGATTGTTAAGCAAAGTATATGAAAAGCAGAAGCAAAGTGGGAAAAAAAGATGAAAGTCACAGCCAACTACCAACAAATTTCGTATAGCTGATAGACTTTTGAATGGTACTTTCTTTTTATTTTTCTCTCTGCAAATTGCAATTAAATTTATGGGTGAGAAGCAACACTTTTTATTTATACCAACATTTCTTTCTTTCTTTCTTTTTTGGTTTAAAAAAAAAAGTTTAGGTAAGGGTAGATACCGGTACTACACCAGAATCATGATATGCCTCCAGGCTCAAAGAGCATTTACATAAGTACTTATAAATTGCCCATCAATAAGACCCTCATATCAACCAGCGAGTATCAAACCTCCTCAATTTTAGAATGAAGGTTGACATCTTAGCCAATCGTGTCACTTCTCATTGGTTTTATACCAACATTTCTAATGTAGTTGCCATTTATGATTAATATTTTATGACTCGTACATTAAGGTTATTAAATACATGAATTTAAATAAATTCATAACAGTGGCATAAAATTGTATTTTGAATTTAAATATGGAACTCATTTATTTTTACTATTAATAGTGTGTAATTAAATAATTAAAACATAAAATGAAAATGATTTAATTTAATTTAAATATATTTTAAATCAAAATAATTGAAATTAAATCGATGAACATTCATAAGTTATCATATTTAATAAAGAAATTTATATAGAATTCATATATAAAGCCAGTGAACATGATCAAATAAAAAAAGTTAACATGAGATTAAGAGTGCATTACTATGATAAATTTGATGCATAAACTTATGAGTTTAAACCGGGTTTACCAGTGACTCAATTTGATTTTGTAAGTTAGAGACGTAAACAGTAAATTCGAAAAGTCAATTCTTGATCTTAATACAGTGCCCACATGTCCAAATTAATCGATTTCTGATTTGAGCCAGCAAGGATTTCAAAACCACCAAAAATTAATTATATTGCACAAACTCGCAATCAATTAGAAGAGGATTATCTTATGAACAACTTTCTCATTATCTCTCACAGTCTCATCCTGGCCGTTGAAATCCTAATTCAAGGGTCCAGAACAAATTTTTAAAAAATAGCATGCCGTGAAAATTACTGCATGCGGTTTTTTAAAAAATTTGCTTTGAGCGATCAGAATTTATATGGTTAGGATTTGCTGATGATAAGAGATAGGCAGAGAAGTAATAATGAGAAGATCCAGACTCCAATCAATTAATATCCTTTTAAAAGAAAAAAAAATCACGATAATCAAAGTATCCTGTCTTTTTCCTCCAGAATCATTTTATTAAAACATGATAATACTCGAGCATAGCTTAAATGATACTCTGCCTCTAATTGTAATATATAAATTTTTTAAGTGGCCTGACATTTTCCATAAGATCTAGCAGTCTGGATTTGTACCAGTATTAAATGATTTTTTATATATTTTATCCTTAAATAGTACACTCTCTCATTAAATTTTTTCAATATGTTATCTCTTATCATTTTTCCTACTTTCACCTACCTTTTTATAAATAAAGGCATATGTGGAAAAATTTCCTACATATTGATTATGGAGAATTTCATTGAAAGACCACATGACCAAATTTATTTTATTTGAGGACTAAAACATTCTGAAATTTTACTGCAGGACCGTGAACTAAAATAAAAATCAGTTTTGTAGGTAAGAAAGACAATAATACCTCTTACTTTATTTTTTAAAAAAATGTTTGATTGTCGCTGAAGCTCCGACAATCACTCACCGGCCGTTGCCACTCGAAAATCTAGTGCCAACTGGCCGGAGTTCCAACCACTGGAAATGAATATGTTGTTGGTAGGAGGATTTCACTTGTTCATAATTCTTCTTTTCATGGACAAATGTGTAACTCTTCATGAATAAGTAAAATCCTCTTACGAACAACAATTAATTTCCTGTGGTGGGAGCACCGATCAGTTGACATAGGAGCTTCAAAGGGTGATCCACAGTGGCTGCTCTGGTGGCGGCCGATGACCAAGCGTCGAAGCTCCGACGACGATTAGACCTGTTTTTTTATCAGTTTTTTTTTTGAAATTACATTCTTGTTATGGTCTCGATTAAGCTTTCATAAGTAGTTTCACATCTTTAGTTTATTGATCATCCACATTAAATCTGACCTAACTTGATTGGGGAGGTGTTATCAGCATTAGTGCTTGTTTGAATTAGGATTTACATTTTTTGGGGGGCTAGGCCCAAATACCCTCGTATTAGAGGCAATCTTGTTCGAGGCATCATTGGACATTAGATACAGGCACCTTTTCCAACAAATATTCAAACTTTGGTTCATTATGTTATGAGAGATTAGCCCCTTTTACTAAACCCAACCCCTGTTGTTGGGTTCATATTAATTTGTGTTATGTGATTTAGGACTTACCTTTTAGGGTTAAGAAGTAATTTTGCCCAGAAAGTTTTTACTAAGGGGCATTTTTGCCCCAAAAGTTCTTCAAGGGTAATTTTGCCCCAAAAGCCTAAGAAAGGAAGCAATTTTGTCTGGTCATTATCTTAGTTAATTTTGACCGTTAGTTTATTAAATATGCTGAACTGACTGCGTCATTTTTGTTAAAGTGTAAATTAACCCCAGAAGTTTTAAATCTAACTTTGAAAAAAATAAAGTAAATGAAGAATAGACTTCCGAAGTAAATTTGCATCTTAAAAAAATGACATGAATAACATGTGAGCTGTCGATTTAGCATATTTGATCAACTAAGAGTCAAAATCATCTGAGATAACAGACATGTAAAATTGCTCTTTTTTAAAACTTTCGGATAAAATTACCCCTTAACGCTACCTTTTATTCTGTCGATTCCCAAACAGGCTCTTGGCAGTTGGCACTGGATTTGGAGTGAAGTGGGTGTGGTGAATGGAATCATGTTATGTGGCTGACGAAAGCCTTGTAATTGGGCCGATTTGGGTGGCCTCTTGGCCTCCCAACCAATTGGTTCCTTCCACGTGTCACCCTGCTGTTGGATCATTCCTTATTCATGAACTTGTTTGGACTTCCGAACTAAAAGCCACGTGCTCCGGGATCAGTGATCACTGAGTCACGAGCCGACTTCTTTTGATCATCCTAAAATTAACTAACTATTTTTCAAATAAACCAACTCACAGTAATTAATTACTCAATAATCTTAAATATAAGATAAAATTAATTTTTTTTTAGAAATTAAATAAATTAATGAGTTATTTAATCATATCATATGTTATATATCTCTAAATTATATATCAGTTTATAAGTTAGGTAGAATAGATAAAAGAAAAAATGATAAATATAAATATTTTATAATAATTTAATTTAATTATTTTTCTTAATCTATTTTTTAGAAAATAAATGTTTTCTTATATTTAAGACCGGTAATTGATAATTGATCTGCAGAAAACAAATGTATTTAAAAATTCTACTATTTTTCCTGTATCTTTTTATGTTTGTGTAATATTGGAGTTCAAATATACGGAATTTTTTCCCTTCAAAATATACGGATTTAATGTTTTAAAAAATTATCATTATAGGTATAAATGTATAAATAAATTACGGATCCTGCATCTCTCACGCACTGTCTCCATCTCCTTAACATTATTCCCTATCCAAACATGACATACACTATACGTATATGCACAATATAATACATGTACCCCAGGCCAAAAAAAGCATCCATTTTATATTCCAAATTTATATACTTGAATAATCTAATTCTCATTAAAATTAAATGATTAATTATATATGTTTTTCTTAAGTAATTGATTAACCCAGAGTGGAGCCGAGATCAAGAGAATTAACTAGATGAACGTATCTAATTAATTTAAACCTATGAACTTGATTTATGAACCGATGATTTAACTAAATCAATTTATGATCTCATTAATTAGAGTCATCAATAATGTACATACATAATTAAGAATAATGATTTGATTGTTCCTTTCCTTCTAATATTATATTCACACTTGTCTCAATTTCATAGCACAAGTACATGATTTGCAGCTTTAACCAATATAATGCTCCTTAATCACAAAGCAAATTTCAACCAAATTAAAAAGGAAAAATCCCAGGAAATTAAGAAAAATTCAACAGCTCTCATAGAAAATTCTGATGTTAAAAAAGTTCTAAAGAGTTGTTAAAAATTATAGATAATTAAAATTGTTAATCACCTATTGAAGGAGTTGTCAATGAGACTTTTTTAACATCAAAATTTTCTGTGGACTTTTTTGACCTTTTCCTAATTCTTTGGGACCTTGAAGGGATTTTTCCAATTAAAGATTCCTTCTTTTTAACTAATCCTTATCGTTAATTAATTATATTCTAATCCCTCTCACCATTCACTCTCTCACGCAATCCCCTCCCTGTTATTTCAATATATACTTAATTGCCTCACAAATTAAAGGTAAATTAAATTCCCACATCTTAATTTGTCTTTATTTGGAATATAAAAAAATCTGACTAAGCAAATATTAATGCTGCTCGTTGTCTCTTCTACAGTTTGATGCAATAATCTGTCTATTATAAACAACAAAACCAATGGAGAACGACATCATTGATTTTTAGGTGAGAGGTTTTCAAGCAAAGAGCCACAATATTCTTAAAAGTGCCACATTATTGCACTATTTTTTAGGTACTGATTGATATCAAAAATATGTTTTAGGATTATTATTATTTTTGGGATAAAGATCATTTTTGTCATGAAAGTTTTGCTAAGGGAGTATCCAACACCCGGAAGTTTTTTTGGTATCATTTTTGCCCCATAAATTTACAAACATAGCAATTTTGTCCATCAGTTGATCTTGACCATTAGATTATATCATTTTTGCACCAAAAGTTTACAAAAATTTGTTCCTAAACAAAACTTTCAAGGTAAATTTGCTCCTAAAAGAAACTTTTAGGACATATTTGCTCTATTTTGTAAACTTTCAGGGTAAAAATGATACCAAAAAAACTTTCAAGTTCTGGATACTTCCTAGCCAATACTTCCATGACAAAATTGGTATTTATCCTTTTTTTTTTAATAGAAAAAGTGATCAGGGGCATCAAACTGCACCAAAATGGCACAGTTTCACGCAGCGGATGAAAGAAGGCAAACGACTAAGTCACGTCCGTATTTTTTACCCATATTACTTGCTATATAAATATGTTGAATCATATTTTTACGGTCCTAAATATAAGATAAAGTTGATATTTTTAGATAAATTAAAAAAACTAATTATTAAACTTTAGAATATTTGAATTAATGTTCCTTATGAGCAAGCAAGTACTTTATAAAAAAAACTAAATACATTTAATAATTGATACCTTATAATATAAAATAGAAAATAGAAGGAGTACAGCGTTCAGGTCCTATTACCTATTAGGACTAGAATACCAGTGTATGGCTAAAATAAATTATCTATTTTTATTTTTTTTATTAAAAACAGTAATAATATGACCTGGCAGATCTGCCGTGAAAATAAAATATATAATTCTCCTAATATATGCAGCTTCCCTTTTTAATATTATTCCCCTGAATAAAACGACACCGAACTTTCTACGTCTCCTCACATGATTTCTATCTGCACCTCAGTCGTTTTGACGTACACGTGGCACATGCTCCCCATTATTATTTTTAATTGAACCTCTTAATATCAGCCCACATCCCACTTTACCTTTATAAATTTGAGTTAACTTTAGATAACACATTAAAATAGTTTTTATTCATATATTTTACATAATTATAGAATTAAACTGAGAAGAAATATACATACCATACTAGATCTAGAATTTTTTTGTGTGCCATCTTTAATTTGTACCAGCACTAGATGAATGATGATACGATTTTATTATAAGAGGTTTATACTTTTCATATTTCATGTAAAAAAGATATATATTTTTAAGCATAGTGGTGGGACCCACATCTTTTTTATAAAAGAAAAAACTTAAGCACGGAAATGTTAGGACCTTTGTCTTTTTTATCTATAAAATGAGGATACACTTCTACAATATGAGAAATGTATCTTCTTTATTGTAAAGTGATTTATTTTTGTATTAAAAATTATACTATAAAGTAATTAATAAATATATCACCTACATTAAAAGATTAATTGGAATGGTGCGTAAAGATCTTACCGTGAGATCAGACACTTGCGATCATCGCCTTACAAAGGGAAGAGACAGGGACAATAAGTGGAGGAAGATCTAGAGGAAGCAGTTATGAGTTTTAATAGGGCCCACCTTTGAACCTGACTTTGTGGTCCTTAATCTTTATTCCTTAATTTCCCATTTTTATATTATTGTTATTATTTCAAAAAATTAAAAAAAAAATCCTGCTCAAGACATAATTCAGTTTTGATAGTGGCTCAACGTGGAGCTTGATTATGCCTTGAGTCTAAAACCGATAATTTGTATTTATTTGAAAATTATACAAGCATGAGTGATGTATCAGCAGGGCATGCTGAATCAACAAAAATCTGATGTCGATTTGTTATACACCTCATACTGATTATATTTGAGGAAAAAAGTAAGTAGCCCCTAAAGATTTGTGTTTCTCTTTCTTTGAAAAAGACATGATAAGTTATTTAATTAAGCATTCCCTTAGGTAAAAAAAAAAAAAGAAGAAGAAGGGTACCATTGCAGTTAAAAAAAAAGGGGGGGGGGGGGCTTCTTTTATTTTATTATCTATTCTTATTGTTCCTGGAAAAAAAATTTTTTAGTGTTTTTGAAAAAAAAAAATCTGCTTGAATTTTTATTTAGAACAAATCTAAAATGATAAGTTGAAGGGAGAAGAGAAAACTCTAAATAAATATCACTTCAATTTATAAAACCCTAAAAAAATCTGTTAGCACATGGAAATGATATAAAAGTGACAATGATCAAATTGAGATTTTAAAGTGATGATAATTTTATTATAATGCCCCTCAGTTTTGAAATTGGAAAAAACAAAAGGTACCCTTGCTGAAGCATCGCCGCCAAGCTGTCACTGAAACTCCGGCTCTAGTTGGCTTGCAACCACCGGCGGCATGAACTATGGTAGCTGGAGCTTCGGTGCTGATGGCTTTTGTTTTTGCAAGGATGGGGTTGAATTTTATTTTTTTTAAAAAAAAAAATTGAAGCAAAGGGGCAGTTTTTTATGTAAAAATTTTAGGAAAGGTGTTGGATTCACCCATAATCTAAAGACAAGGCAAAATCTCATTTCCTCCTAGGTGATATCAATGTTGGGCAAGGCGAGCTGTCTAATATCCTCAGACGTTAACCTAGGCACCTAGAAGCAAAGGGGTTGAAATACAAATTCACCCTATCATTTTGTTAAAGGGCCTAGGTAGCCATTAGGCCATCAGAACCACATTAATATATATATATATATATATATATATATATATATATATATATATATGCATAATACAAAAAAAAAAGCATAATATCATTAACAGAATAAGTAATGGAAATGACTAAGTGTGTAATGGTATTGGCTAGAGACATAATTGTACTGACTAAATTAGTGATAACATTAGTAATAATATTCACCAAATCAGTAATGATATTCATAAAAGGCGTAAATAAACTAACTAAAGGTGTAATGGCTAGGCATGGGTAAAAACCCAATCGTCCAGTCCATGCTCATTCTTAATAATAAGATTGATTAAACGAGTAATGAGATTGATTAAAAGGTGTAATGACATTGACTAAATGAGTAGTGGTATTTACTAAAAGCATAATGTCATTGACTAAATGAGTAGTAAGATTGACTAAAGATGTAATGACATTAAATGAGAAATGGTATTGATTAAATGAGTAGTCAAATTGATTAAAGGCGTAATGACATTTGACTGAATGAGAAATGATATTGACTAAATGAATAATGTTAATGACTAAATGAGTAGTAAAATTGACTAAAGATGTAATGACATTAAATAAGTAATGATATTGACTAAAGGTATAATGATATTCACTAAATGAGTAGTCAAATTGACTAGAGGCGTAATGACATTTAATTAAATGAGTAATGATATCGACTAAATGAATAATGTCATTAACGAAATGAGTAATGATATTGATTAAAAGCGTAATGTTATTGACCAAATGAGTAGTGAGATTGATTAAAGGCATAGTGATATTGACCAAATGAGTAGTTAGATTGACTAAGGACATAATGACATTAACTAAATGAGTAGTTGGATTGATTGAAGTTGAAATGACATTGCCTAAATGAATAATGATATTTACTAAAGATGTAATGATATTGACTAAATGAATAGTAAGATTGAGTAAAGGTGTTATGACATTAACTGAATGAGTATTGATATTGACTAAAGGTATAATGATATTGACTAAATAAATAGTCAGATTGACTAAAGTCGTAATGACAATAACTAAATGAGTAATAATCTTGACTAAAGGTGTAAAAGTACCCACTTAATGAGTAAATACTTTTAATCAATATCATTATTCATTTAGTCAATGTCATTACACTTGTAGTCAATCTTAGTACTTATATAGTTATTACCATTACGCCTTTAGTAAATAGCATTGTTCATTTAGTCAATGTCACTACGCTTTTAGTCAATCACATTACTCATTTAGTCAATACCGTTATTAGGGATGAGCATGGATCGGACCACCGGGTTTTTGCTCACGTTTAACCATGACCCCTTTAGTCAGTTTATTTACATCTTAAATAAATACCATTACGCCTTTTGTAACGCCTCATTTTCAATACCAAAATCTTGGCCAAAATATTAGTAACACCTCCAAATATAGGATATTCAACACTCAAAAACATATTTACAATATGGCCAAAGGTAGAAATCCATTTATACAGAGCCAAAATAAATCCAATAAATAAGAGTTATTTTAAAATGCGGAAGTCTTTTAGGTTCATGGCAAATAAAATAACACAACATAAACTAAAGGAGTACAGAAGAGCCTACAAAGCTCACTCCATGGGTGCATTCCCTTGATCTCTACTAAGTTATTCACCTGAAAAATGATAATATGGGGTGAGATTACACATCTCAGTAACTACTGAATATTTCCACCGCATACAAGTAAATAATGTATGACAAAAAGACATAAACTTATTTCATAAATATAAATATATACCATACTTTCTCTTACAAAGATTATTTGTAAAAGTAGTTATCAATACAAAAATAATAAAATATGACTTTATATATATAAATATATTTTTTCAGAAGTTCTCATCATATGTCTTTACAAATCATTCATCAGTCTATCAAATCCTTGATCTGTTCAGAAATGCATTATGCAGTATGCAGCCTCCCTTATACCACCTCCATCCGTATACCGCTGACTGGAGCCATAGGCTAACACATAGTCCAATAGAAACTTATTCATTTGACTGAATTGTTCCAAGCTCACCAAATCTTAAGATACACCCGGCCAAAGGTATAGAGCTTAAATCTGGACTATGGCTCCCCTCCTTTAAAATAACTAAGGAGGTGTCACATGTCCCACAACTCCAATGAAATCCCGGCCAAAGGAAAACATGGAAGATGGGGCCCTGAAACAAGTACCATCCACTGTGCACCGAGTGGTGGCATAAATCATTCTTATCATTCAAATCCCTCCTTACTCCACCCATCATAATACAACCGCCATGATGAATATGTTCACTCAAAATAATGCATTATTATACCATAAAGTTTTATACATCAATATGCGTATTTATGAATAGTGAATACTATGCGTATATGTGAATAGTAAAATACGATATATATACATGAATAGTAAAAATGAAGAGTACATACGGTATGTATACGTGAATAGTAAATACGGTATGTATACGTGAATAGTATTATGAATAGTAAATACGGTATACGTGAATAGTAAAATGAATAGTAAATACGGTATACGTGAATAGTAAAATGAATAGTAAATACGGTGTGAATAGTAAATATGGTATACGTGAATAGTAAATACAGTATACGTGAATAGTAACATGAATAGTAAAAATGAATAGTAAATACGGTATACGTGAATAGTAACGTACGTATAAATAGTACCTCTGCAGATTTGCAAATCAAAGTTCCCACACCGGATCTTAAAACCATAAATATTTTCTAAATATTCTTGCCAAAATAGTAAACAAACAAATTTATAATCATACATAATTCACAAGTATAAGGAAGAATATTCAGAGTTACCTGGTACTTGATAATTCCCAAATCACCGACAAGCTTCTAAAAAAACTCTCAAATAATTATCTCTCTACTCTCTCTTTCTCTTCCTCTCTCTAAATAGCTCTAGGAGTTGTGAAGAATGAAATGAAATGAAAGGTCTATTTATAGTTGGAAAATGGGTCCTTAGGCGTAATTTTCACAAAATTATAAAATTATATAATATAAAAACATTTTCCTCGTGGGCTGCTGCGCTTCTGCCGTTTCAAAATTTTCTTCATTATTTTAATATTTAAATTTGTAAATTACTGTGTAAATAGTAAATTTAATAATATAATATTATTCTAATTATTATTGAGTGGGTCCCGCGTGATTTTTTTAAAACTTCCCACGAGAAGCACAAGGAGAGGCGGCTGAAGATGAATTATTTTTGACGTGGGTCCTACGTATTTTCAAATAGTGAATACGTCTTTATAAATAGTAAATACCGTATTTTTAAATAGTAAATACGTATTTGTGAATAGTGAACACTATTCATATTTCACAAATTTCAAGTATTAAATACTTATTTGCGAATAACATATATATATATATATATATTTTTTTTAAATACGTATTTGTATATAGTAAAAACGTATACGTGAATAGTAAATACTATTCACGGGGCCCACAAAATACTGATTTCAAATTTATTACTTTCCAAAAATAGAGCCTACTAGTCTTCCCAAAATAGGTTTATGTTCAAGATATTAGATTCAAAATTCAGGATGTTACACCTTTAGTTAATGTTGTCACTCATTCAGCCAATACCATTATGCATTTCGTCATTTATTTTGTCAATGTCATATTGTCTTTATTTATATTATACATATATATACCATGCATATATACATCCCAGCTGTAACATCCTGAATTTTGGACCTAAAGACTAGAAAATTAGCCTATTTTCGGAGGACTATTAGACCCTATTTTTGAAAATGAATTTAGAATCAGTATTTCATTGGACATGAATAGTATTTACTATTCACAAATACGTACATGAATAGTATTCACTATTCACAAATACGTATTTACTATTTAAAAATACGGTATTTACTATTCCTAAATACGTATTCACTATTTGAAAATACGTATTTACTATTCATGCGGGACCCACGTCAAAATAATTCTCCTCCTGCCGACACATTCACGGGAGAGGAGATTTGGAAATTATTGTGGGACCCACGAAAAAGTATTTCATTATATTAAAATATTGTGACCGTGTAATTTTATACTTTGGAGAAAATAATAGAAATTAAATTATTTCTAATAAACCGTTAATTAGGTTTTTAAAGTAAGGGTATATTATAAACAAGTGAGTTTTTATCTCAGAGTGGGTTATCTCCAAAGTCATTTCTAAAATCGGCGGAATGATAAGAAGAAACCGATAATTTGAATTAGGACAGATAGTGGAACCTGTAGGAAATAAATCATAACTCAAACTCCTTGAATTAAGTAGTAAACAACTGGACATATTATGAATCAGTGAATTTTTGTCTAGAAGATGGTGTCACCCGAAGTAATTTCTGTAACTGTCAGTGTCCGACTTAAAATCTTCGGCAGGTTACGGAATACCCTAAATAGGGTCAAAAATTCAGTTGACTCAGATATTTCTAAAGAGGAAAAATAGAACTTCTAGGCTGTGCTTCCGGATTTTTGAGATTTTGCAAAAGATCACGCGATCAGAACACCGATTAGGGAACTTTTAGTAAAAAATAATATAATATTTAAAGGTGTGGGACCCACTGACAAAATTTTCTCCCCTGTCACCCGTGATGTTTGAAAATTTGGTGAGGGGAAAATTACGTATAATGACCCAGAGATAAAAATTACGCTTAAGGACCCATTTTCCAACACTATAAATAGAAGCTTCATTTCTTCATTTTCTTCACACCAAACTCAGATCACAACGGTCGAGTTTAATAGAAGAGAGAGAATTCTTAGAGTTTAGAGGGAGAATTTAGAGTAAAGTTCTCAGAGCTGGAGAGAAGGAGTAAGAACTTCAAGGGTAAGTTCTTTGGTCTCTAGTCTTAATATTTGGTAGTTTCTTTTGGTAATTATAGTAGAAATGCCAGATAGAGTTTTTCTGAGTATGCTCTGTGGCTGCAGCTTAGTCTGATCTGTCACATCAGAAAAGAATTATCCTTGGACAGTAAATATTATTTACTGGCACAGTAAAAAAATATTTACCGGCACGGTAAAAATATTTTTACTGGTACTATTCACATGAATAGTGAATATCCAACATAGTTTCCGCAAATGCTGAAAATTAATGGTCACTGATAAAAATGATATTATAGGATATCCGAGGATTCCGGAGTCAGATTCAAAGGAAGTTTGGGGATACGTGAATAGTGCCGTATACGTGAATAGTGCCGTATACATGAATAGTGCCGTATACATGAATAGTAATTTACTATTCACGTGGAAGGAAGGTACGGACGCGTATTGTAACCTTAACTCTGATGCTTATGGTATGCTTATATGTGATAGATAGTCTGAAATTCTGTTTTGAAAATTGATCATACACATACAACTTGATACGGGTTATAGTCTTGATAACGCCGTTATGTTTTCCTAGCGCTGAGGACACGGATGTACACCGTGGCACTGGTGAATAGTGCAGACTATAATAACATGCATATTGCAGTGGCTGTGTTATGTTATTATGTGAATATGAGAATAATGTATATGATTATTGCTGTTTTGACATGAATATCTGTCATACATATTTGATACATAAGCATGAGGTTAACCGTTACCTGAGGTTCAATGGGTATTGAACCTCAGCTCTTACTGTAGCTTCAGGATTTTCGGAGTGAACAGAAACAGAAACAAGGGTAAGCAGCAGGCAGAAGGACTAGCTGGAGAAAGTCCTGTAGATATGTATAGTCTTTCGAACTCTTTGTATCAACAAACCAGTACACTACAGTGGTTGAATATCAGTTACTTTGTATTTAAAATCATTTCGTTGCTCAACTCTGGTTAAATTATTTTGAACTCTGATCAAATAATTTCGAAAATGCTTTAGAAAAGTTGGGGTGTTATACCAGCTCCTTTAGCAAAATGATGGGGTGAGTTTGAATCCCATTCCTTACCCATTTGCTTTAGTTTTTTTCCTTAACCCCCCCCCCCCCCGGGGAAAAAAAAGCCCTCAGTGCAGAGCTCTAGCGGTTTCAGGCCACTTGTAGTTGCAAGTTGGCTAGAGCCGGATCTTCAGTGGCTAGTCGACGAAGATTGTGCTCTAGCAAGGTGCCTTTTCTTTTTTTTTTTTTTTTATTTAAAAACTGAGGGGCACAATAGTAAAATCATCAACACTTTAAAATTCAAGTTGATCATGTTCACCTTTATGTTATTTCCATATGTTAATATACTTTTTAGAATTTAAAAATTTAAATAGTATTTATTTAGAATTTCCGTAAGACAAAGATTTAATTTATTAGCTTGATTGTTATTAACAATGGCGGAAGGTGCTTATGGCCAGCTGGGGCCGCCTTCTAAAATTTTCTAAAGTATATGTATTAATTATATAATATTTTATTTTGGCCACTAATTTGGCCCCAGCTAATCTCTTATCAGGGTTCCAACTTGTCTTCTAAAATATTTTAAAATATATGTATTTATTATATGATATTTTATTATGACCAATAATTTAGCCTAATTAATCTCTTATCTTCTCTATAATTTCACTATCTCCCTCTTTTATTTTCTTTTTTCTTTGTTTCCCTGGCTTGGCTTTCTCCACACACGAGTCTGAGTGCCTGACGCAGTAATGCTTCTATTTTTCTCTCCCACGTCGCCTACTCGCCTCTGCTCTGACTCCTCAGTCCTCTCACGGGTTCACCGCTCACGGCTCTCCACTCCATCGTCAGTTTCCCACTTTCCCTATTCCTTTGACGACATCCAACGCCGACGACCGACGTCCACACGACCACACGGCTCCCCTTCTCTGCTTTGAGTGCTCTGCTCGATTGCTCTCCATCCTCAGTCTCCGACTTCCGAGTCTCCGACGAGGTGATGAGCGTGGCGACGCCAACCACTAACCAGGTGGTCGAAGAACCTTAAGCACCTTCAGTTCTTCCATTGCGAGTTGTGACTAGGTATTTTAGTATTTGAATGCCACCTTCATTCCATCAATTTGCTTCAATTTCTATTTCAATTTTGTTGTATGTTTGGGTGATAAAAATGTTAGCTGGATTGATGATGAATTTCTGAACTTAATGGATTCAATTAATGGATTTTGTAGTAGTTTTGTGGATTAGTGATGAATTTTTAGGCTGGTTTAATTTTGAATGGTGTATATTGGTGATGAATTTTTGTGGATTGGTTTAATAACTGTTATTTTGTGTTTGAATTGTAAAAACAAGCCTTTGAAACAAGATGGAAGATGACTTTCTCGCAAATAATTTGGTTGTCTATATTGAAAGAGAAATTGCTAAAGCATTTACTACTAATTCTATTATTGGAGGTTTTGTCAATTTAAAATAGCGTCATCTACAATTTTAGGTATGTATTTTTTTTTGGGATTATATTTAAATAATTTTATTAAATTTCATTATACATATAATTATTATGTTTGTGTTTGTGATATCTTTAGGACAATTTTTATTTCATTACTCATTGGAGTGTTAGAGGAAAGTAAAATTCATGTTTATGATACTTATTGAAAAGGTTAATATCATTATATATCTTGTTTTAATTTATAATTGTCGGTTATTATTTATTTATATTTTCAATGTTAAGTCATACTATTTAATAAATAGTTCAATATGTTTATTTTTTGACCCTAAAAATTTTTTTTGGTTTCGCCACTGGTTATTAATGGATTTTTTTTTCTTACATCTTCTATAAAATTGTAAAAGAAAAAATAATAAGATGTAAAAAAGATGTTCTGATTTTTAAACCTTTTTTATTTTAGGTTTTTTCAATAAGTAATAACTACTCGCTCGGTCCTCTATATATGACTTAATCGGTGGCTAATATTGGTAATAAATGTAAAATGTATTTATCATATTCATCAACTTTTTCTTAAGTTACCAATATATATAGACACTCTTTTAATAATAATCATGTAAAAGAGACATAGAAAATTAAAGAAGATGATTATGATGTTTTATAAAAAAAAAAAATCCAGTATGTTACTTGATTTAAATATTTTTCTTAATCTAATTAAATTAGGTAAATAACTATAATATACATTAAAGTCGAGAGGGAATATTTTAAAATAATAAAAAAACCAACACACGCCGTAATTTTCCCCGCGTTGTTTTTGAAATAACCAGGCGCAGTTAAAATGTGATAAATGTTACTGTATGATGTATTAACATTAACACGTTAAATATTTGGTAAAAAATATTAATATTAATATTAAATAGTAATAGAAAAAGGAATAGAACGTGGGGATGGATGAAATGACGGTTTAAAGTGGAAAACAAAAGAAAGTTGGGTTGGCAATTAGGGTGGGGGAGTCTAGGGGAGGGAATGGGATGGTGTCGATGCGAGATCTGATTAGTTGCTTATTTCCTTTTTTTTTAAAAAAAAATGATTTATTAAATGAATTCCTAATCCTAAAAGGCACAGTACACCTCAAGGATTGAATTTAATAATAATTTATCCGAAACAACAACAATAAAATAAACAAAATGATACTATTAATAATTCCGGACATGTTCCTTGGAACAAACTTTTTAGGAAGGATGATTGTGAAGGAGGTCGGCCATCTTTTGATGCAACCAGGTGGACACCAATCCAACGGCTCACAACACCCGCCCTGTAATCTCACGATGCCGTTGCCCACCCTATACTCCCTCCTCCAATCCTTTTATATATATATATATATATATATATATAAATAACAGCTATCAAAATCTTACACTTCAAAATCTCAATTAAAAGTAATAAATATGTAGTAACTTATATATGTTTTTTTTTAGTTATAACCTTATTTAAAAAGAGTATACATGAGAGGTAATAAAAAAAATTAATTGCAAAGATAATGAATGACATGTATTTAATGAAATCCACATTCCATGGTCATCCAAAAGATAAGCATGCAATGCTCATCCCCAAATAAAAGTTTTTTTTTTAATAAATGTTTTTGAAAAATACTCCATGCACTTAAAATTAATTAACTTAAGATAATGCATGTTGAAAAAATATTTCACATATAAAATGTTGCTGGAAAAATATTTCAGGATTCTAGTGTAATGATGTTATAGGAAAAATATTTATGAATGCGTTACTAGAAATTAATTAATTCAAGATATTAGATACAAAAAATATTATAGGGGGCAGCATATACTTTAATCTAAATAAATAAAAAAATAAAATAAAATGGTCCTCACCTCAAAATTAAAGGATAAACATTACATGCTCATCTTTTAGATGAGTATGGAATGTGAACCCTATTTAATGAGGGTAAAAATAAAAATTTTAAATTTCAGATACATAGTATTGGTTCTTTATTATGTTAAGGACTGTTTGTATAAAAAAATATTCTTTATAAAAAGGACGGGAAAGAGTGTTACATTGTGCCTCTACTTCCACAACGTTACATTACATGATATCATGATGTTGTGTGTATGTGCGTTGGGTTGGACCAATTTCTCTCTTTCTTTACACAAAGCAACTCTACTAAACAAACCACTCTTTCTCTTCTCTCACCCACTTACCTTCTCATTCTCCAATCCTAATCTCTCTTTCTTTTTTTGTGTTTTCAACAGAGAGAGAGAGAGAGAAAAATAAAAAAGAGGTAAAGATGAAATTAAAGAGCAAACCAAAATCACTAGGCACCAAATTAGTCAAATTCATTAGATACCCACTATGTATCATGGCCACACTGTTTTCTCTCCTTCTTTACCCACGCCTTTACTCTTATTATTATCTCCAGAATAAATAAATACTCATAATTATACAAATAAATACAATTTTTTTCCTATATTCTGATTAAATATTGAAAAGAAATTAGGAAGGCATGTCATGGGCTTGCTTTGAGTGATTTCATGCGAGATTCATGTGGCTGAGTCACAACTCGACCTTCTTTGGTCCCCATTGAAGATTGAGTTTAGGTGAAAGTAAAAAAAAAAATGATGCCTAAAGCTTGTCAGGATTGGTGGGTCCCTTATCATCAACCCTCACTGACCTAATCCAACGGTGATTATGGAGTCTGTGACGACATGGCAGCTCTAAAATATTTATTATTTCATATCAGCATAGGTAGATTAGAATATTATAATATTGTGGAATTTGGTACCCTGATCACATTAAGAAAATGAGAGAGAGAGAGAGATCACAGACATATGGGAAAGTCCAAAGGACTCGCATTGTTTCTTTCTCCTCCCTTTTCTTTTGAAATGTGGGCTTCCGTTTTCTTTCCTCTAATTAAAAAGTTTTCACTATTAATGACTTGTTTGTTTTTATGAATTATTAAAAGGGAAAAAAATAATTGTTTGGACTAAAAATGGATGGTGAAGATGAATGCTTATGGATTTTATTTCATGAAGATTTTGTGATCATGGCAGAAAAGTCCACAGTCAAACAGGATATGTGCAATAATATTCCCCTGCCCCTCATTCACCTCATTGGGTAAACTCAAATGAAAGTTCTTATTTTTTCTTTTTGTGGGGTTTTTCTGGCAGGAAAAGTTTCAAAAATTTTAATCTTGAAATCTTGACAGAGTAAAATTGAAATCTTTCGGATTAACATCTATAATTACAACAGGGAGAGAGAAGGAGATGGGAAAAAACAAAGAAAAAGGAAAAGCTGAACATTTACTTCACATACAATACAACAAAGAGGTCACATACACACAGACCTTCTCTCCCTCTCTCTCCATTCCATTCCACCTTCCTTTCCTCTTTTCACAGCCATTTATGAGATTCCTCCAATGGCCTTTTCTCTTCCATTGGATTGTACAGATTCCTAGCTAAAATACGCTCATCAATATCTTCAATTCCAGTTGATTTGTGGCTATCTATGTGAATTCTCTTAAATACCATAGAACAAAACTCTTTTGGGTCTCTAGGCTTCTGCTCTCTTCTGCAAACTACCATTCTGGGTTTGCTGCAGAAAAAGCCTTCAATACCCAATACTACTCGCTGCAACAGTCTTGTAGAGAGAAAAAACTAGATATATTTTCAGAAAATTTTTGTTTCTTTTTTTCCCCCAATAAATTATCTGCCCCTTTCTGTAAATTTTCTTCCTATTTCTTTTTCTTCACCTGAGGAAAACATTTTGAGACATGGGAAAGCAAGGTCCTTGCTATCACTGTGGAGTTACAAGTGAGTTCTTGTTTCTCCAATATGGATATATATTTTTTCTTCTAATTTTCTTTTTGAGCTTTGACCTTATTGTTTTCCCTCTATTCAAACACGGACTATTCTGCAACTATTTCCTCACTCAGTAATTTTGATAAAAGAGAGTTGTGTCTGAAAATGAATTTTATGCTGGCCAATATAATTGAATAAAAAAGGCGTGCTCTTCGTTATATTCTGGATGTAATCTTTCAGGGATTCAAGTCTTCTTGTTGCTTAGAATTCTCGGAGTTGAAATTTCTGGGGATTATTATCCATTTCCTCCTTGTATGACTTTCCGCAATCTGAACTTACCTCTTTCTCCGGTTTTAATGTTTCCTGAATTCTGTTTGAAGCATGAACAAACGTAACTAATGCAAATTTGGGCTCAGATTCTTTAAAATGCCAGATGGGACTCTCTACTTGATAGTCAAAACATTGCTGTTTAGGTGTTTGTCAAAATTAGTCAAGCCATTGTTCTCTTGTTCCCATCTGGATTATGTGAAATTGAAAGGAGAGAAGGAAAAAGAAAGGGAAGGAAGACATTTATTCTTTGAAAAATGCCATTCTTAAATCCTATTCTGAATTCTGAAAGGCATTCACATTCACTATGTTCTTGCTGCTTCCTGTATGATCGCTTTCTCATTGTATCAGAGGGTCTCTGTCCAAGCATTGTATATATCCTTCATACTTGTCCAAGTTCTCTTCTTAATTGATTGAAGAGAAAACCATCATTATGCCCCTTCATTATTATATCATCATAACTTTCTCACCCTCAAACTATTGTTTTTGCTCACAATAAACTTATAGCCTTCAAGATGTTCATTGTTTCTCCTGGTAGGAATATTTATCTTCTAGAAATTCGAAACAATTTCAACTGCTGAAGTAATTGTTAATGTGTGTTGTCACAAAATGTAGCACCTTGCAATCACATTACGTAAGGTTCTGCAATCCCCTAAAAGGCTGAGTGATTGTTTCATTTAGACTCCCTTAGCTTTTATGCCTCGAAGGAGGCTTGGTATTCAGCTTCTATTCATTTCAGTTAAATTGCCAGCATTCTGCATCAGCTCAAGGTCTATGGACCGTCTGCCTTGTTTTCCTCACAAAGAGGATGCTGCCTTTGATTATCATAATCAATTGAGCACATCATTCAATAGAAACAACATATTGAACACTTCAAATGTTGCAAGTTCCTTATGTAAGGAATGCTTAAAGATGATGCTAGCTCAACCTTAAAGTTGTTTGTTGAGTTCAGCTTGGTAGCATGTCAAAGATGTTTAGTCCTTTTTCATTGGGAGCAAAATCAGTTCCCTGATTAGTCCTAGTTTGTTTTAGGAACTTATACCTCGTTGTTAGCTCAGTTAAGGGGGTTGCTTGAAGAACTTTGATTCCAGACAAACAATTGATCCTGAAAAGTATGAAAGAAGAAAGAAAATAAACAGAAGAAGAGAAAATGATATAGAAGGCTTGTAAATTCTACTTTGTCTCAGTTTTCTTATGATAGGCTGTATATCCTACGAGAACTGATACCATGTTCTGAGGGACATAAAAGGGTCAACATTGCCAGGCTTGAATTATTATGTAGCTTGTTGCTGTTACTGCTGCTGCATCAAAGCTTGGACCATCAAAAGATCAAAGTTTTAATTTAAAAAGCTTCCACTTAACAGTTATTTTTTAAGCCGCTGGCCAATAACTAGGACTCTTTTACTCTAAAAGGTTTAAGCATTGGCTTGCCTATGAGAAAACTTCCTCTATATTTTATTCTATGCATCACAAATGGGATCATCGGGCATAAATGAATCTATGGCTCATAGTAAATTATCCAAGCAATCCAGGATGCATTTCTAATACTGATTACAGAGTTGTTAATTTGTATATATTTCTTACAATTGCGAATTATAACAGGCACACCCCTTTGGCGCAATGGCCCGCCGGAGAAACCAGTATTATGCAATGCTTGTGGTTCTCGATGGAGGACAAAGGGAACACTTGCAAATTATACTCCATTACATGCCCGGACAGATACTGATGATTGTGAGGATCAAAGGTTTTCAAGGGTAAAGAGCATATCACTAAATAAGAACAAAGAAGTGAAATTGTCTAAACGAAAGCTGAATGAAGATAATTTATTCACTGGAGTGGCTGGCCTTGAATACAACCAAGGTTTTCGAAAGTCTACAGATGAAGATACAAGTAATAGATCAAGTTCAGGATCAGCTATCTCTAACTCAGAGAGTTGCGCTCAATTTGGCGGCACTGATGCCAGTGATCTGACAGGTTGGATGTTTACTATGTACTAATTTTATTGGAAGATGATTTCTTCACCATTGATTGTAGCAGCACCAGGCATACAATTGAAGAGAGTATAAATAATAAAATTTCCAGTCCAGATATATTATGGGCATCATCAAGAAGTGGATGAGAAAAGAGGGGAGGAGAAAAAAGGAAATAATTGCAGATTTTCTGTACTTAAAATGCCATGGTTAACATGTAAGAAGATGAGTGAAATTTGCTTCTAATTTGAGAGTACTTATTCTGCTGATGAAAAGGTTCCATGAGGTGATTCAGTATATTTCCAGCATTAAGCTCTAATTATCTCGATACGGTTCAAATTCACTTTGATATGGATTGTCTTTTATCTGTAGATTGTAGAGGAAGAATTATTCGACACCAATGTAATACTTGGTGCACTTACTCTTTTCAGTGTCTTGTTGTAGGGTGTAATGTTTGTTAGTCATGTTGTTGATTATAAGAATTCATAATACTGAGCTTTTCAACTGAGTTTTAGAAAACTTAGACAATGATAAATATGTAGTCAACTATGTTTAAATAGATCATACATGATGGTTATAAGATATTGATGGAGTGGAAAACAATTTATTAATGTAAATTTTGTGAGCATGATATTAATGATTTAAGCTTTTGTTCCAACTCTCGGTTTGTGAGAGACTCATCCTGCGCAATATAAAAGTTCAAATGGCATAAGATTAATTTATATTTTCATTAGTGCCAATGGCTTCCATATCATGTCCTTTTTCTTTGAATATGAACATTTAATTCTGATATGCATAGCATTTATGGTGTTATTTAGGTCCTGCTCAGTCAATTGTCTGGGATGCCATGGTGCCTTCAAAGAAGAGGACATGTGTGGGTCGTCCAAAGCAATCTTCTGTTGAAAAGCTTACAAAAGATCTGTACACTATACTTCATGAACAACAGTCTTATTTTTCAGCATCATCTGAAGAGGATCTTCTTTTTGAAAGTGAAACACCAATGGTCTCTGTTGAGATAGGGCATGGAAGTGTTCTTATTAGGCACCCGAGCTCTATAGCTCGTGAAGAAGAGTCTGAGGCCAGCTCTCTTTCAGTTGATAACAAACGGTGCCCAACCAGTGAGGCGTATTCATGTTCTGGTACCGGTTTTGTGCATAATGGATATGGCGGTGTGAACTTTCCATCTGTGGGGATTCAAAAGATCAGGAACTCTGCTGGCCAAGAAATGCTGCAAGAGCAACTTAGGAGGCAAGTTCTTTGGACACTAGTTTATACCCCTGCATAATTTATAGTCAGTTTATACATGAGTATAATTATTTATCTTGATAAAGAATTCAATTTACCTTTTCATCCCCTAAACAGTTGATTCATTTTGTTAACAAAAAGTTGTCCCCCCCCCCCCCCCAAAAAAAAAAAAACACGAAAAAAAAAAGTCACAGTGCTGTGGTTTTTTATTTTACGGACTAATAAGATGTGCTTTATCTTATTATTCATTCATTTGTTATGGAATTTCAGGGACAAGAGTCAACATGATAAGGCTCAAATCCTTGGAAATAAGTCGCCACTGTGCTTGGTGGATTTAAATGTAAGTCACATTCCTTTCTATCTCTTCGTTGCACTGTGAAAAGCTTAATTGAGAAAATTTTTGCCACAAGGCATGTATATAGACAAAATGTTTATGCATCAACCATTTCAATTCTACTCAATTTCTTGTTCTGTGAAAGTTTGCCGAAGTGTTTTGACACGCACAATTGATGTATAAGCATTTTATGAACTTTAATTAGTGTCCTCATTTATATAATTACTGCAATAACTTTCAAGATAGAACTTGCATTTGTGATGCCAAATTCCATTGGAAAATGGGCATTGCTCCCTTTGCCATGTATAATTCACTCATCTAGTCATGTTGATAAGTCTTCACTCGTCCTTTTCTATATACCCTTAGAGGCTTTAAATTTCCAGTTATATGTATTATTCATAGATGATCATATTCTTTCAAGTGAAATGCAATTGCTATTCACGTTTGACACAGGATGTCATTAACTATGATGAATTTATGAGGACCTTGACAAATGAAGAGCAGCAACAGTTACTGCAGTGTCTCACTGCAGTTGATACTACTAAACTTCCTGATAGGTTAGAATCTATTTCATCTATATTTGATATATGTTTTGATCAAACTGTTTTGATGTTGTTTGTAAGTTAGACTCCTCAGAGAAAAGCTTCAAATATTACTTTTCCGCGTAAATAGCTTGTCAGAATGCAAAATCACTATACACGCTCTTCTAACTTCTCACAGAATTAAAGCCACTGCATTGAATACGTCAATGCATCAGACTTTACAAAAAGATGCATATTTAGATTAGATATCATGTCATGTAAAGATTTAATATTTCAAAATATATAAAGTTGAGACTGAATTCAAATTGATATCTGTATTTTTGTTTGTGCAGCCTGAAAAGCATGTTCAGTAGCTCTCAATTCAAGGAGAACTTGAATTATTTTCAGCAGCTTCTTGCAGAAGGTGTCTTTGATATCTCCTTATCAGGGACAAAACCTGAAGACTGCAGGACTTTGAAAAGGCTAGCATTATCCAATCTGTCAAAATCAAAATGGGTGGAACATTATAACTTACTTAAGGTTCTTACAAGTTTTTGATATTATTTGGAACCGTTAGTTCTGTTGATAAATTTTTGCTACAGATGCTTATTGGCCATCCCATCCTTCTATGATGCAGAAAAATAAGAACGGAGCTGGAAAATCTGTTGCTTTGGTTTCTTCTGGCACTGCATCTACTAATGCTGCAAATGGCAAGAGATATCATGATAGCCAAAGTAAAAATTTATCAGGTTAGCTTCAATTTTGTTCGTCTGCTTTAAAATCTAAGAAATACGAAGACCTTGCAAATACTGAAAGGACTATACAAGTTAATAATAAAGCATTAATCAATGTCATCAGCAACCATTGTTCTGACTTTATATTATCAAATATTTACCCTTTTCAACTTCGATCTTGCAAATCTTAGAATTAAAGACAACGATGAGGAGTCCTAAAAGGGTGATGATGAAGGTTGGCTGTGAGGGCAAGGAAGCTGAAGAATATGGTTCTTGTTTCAGTCCAAAAAGCCTATTTACTTTGCCTTCTGATGGTGAGGCCCTCATGCTGGACTCTTTCAATTTTGTTGAGGGGAGTGGTGATCAGGACCTGCTGCTAGAAGTGCCATCTAACGGTTCTTTTCCCGAGGCAGAGCTTCTGCACCCAACTTTAAGCTTTTGTGCTCAAGCCAGCACCAGTAGTAGCTCAGTATACCCTCATATTCTCCATCCCTGATAACTATTTCCAGGTTACTTAGATGGCAATGGCCTGAGTCTTGTGTAGTGATTAGGGTCTGCATGTTTTGGACAAGAGATATGGTGGTTGGTTGCCCAATTTGTTGCCATGTTGAGCTTGGAATGGCAAAGAAGGGATGAAATATGAGAGGGCCTTTTTGTATAGGTTGGTAACATACAGATTGTAACATATAGCATGAAATGCAGAGTCACCTTTCGTAGAGTTTTGTATGAAATTGTAGTTTTATGCTTTTGTGAATAATTTCGATACCTCTTACAGGACTTGGTCCTTATTATGAGGAAGTGGGGTGATCGGAGATCCATATATCCATATATCTATAGCTTAGTTATGTTATGCTCGACCGTTGGTTGCTTAAGCTGCAGCCATTCCAAACTACTGAACTTGTTTGTTGCCTTTCACCCATATAGTATACTCAAAATCCTTTGATGAAGTTGTGTGTAGCAATATTCATCACGTTCACACCAAGGGAGAGTGAGAGCCAATACCTTGTTGAAAGCTACGCGTTACCATGTCATTATGGCCTAGCTCTATAATATAATTCTATAATAGACATCACACTATGACTAAAATAAACTCACATTAATCCTATAATTCACATATGTTAACTTTGTATTTTAGGGGTTAGCAGACATGGTTTAATTGTTAGCTATACAGAATATCATACCAATTGCCATAAATGTGCATACCCACCCACAATACAATTTCATTTACAACACAGAACACATTAATGGCCACATTTATTGTCCAGACGAGACGTATGTACAGGAATAATCTCATGTCCTCTTTTTTCCTCAATCACATTTATTGTCTAGCTGACTCTCTCATTTATTTCCTCACACACACCAACAAGCATACATATTATGCCACCCGAACAATGAACACAGGGCATCAGCCAGCGGATGAAATAGCAAACGTATTACTAATACCTATCGGAACTCACCTGTATTTGCACCTGCGTTGAACTTGTGTTGCGTCTCCAACTACCCCGTCGTCGATATCAGGTGAGAGTCCTTCGTTCAGCTCCTGTCTTCGATTTTAGCTTCGTCGAGCTGTAGGGTTGATGCTCTTTTTAAATAAATAACTGCACTGTATAGAGGACATTTTAATCCATAAAATTCACTCTCCCGGGGAACGAAAATGCTATCCCGCCAGTTTTGAAGGGATTGAACTTTTGCACCATTGCGGGAAGATGGAGACTGGCAGGAAATCAATTTTCATGGAAGTAGTGCGCCAAACAGTTTTCATCCTCTCATTTTCCCTTTCCTTCAGCTTAAATCAGCGTACCAAACATGCCTTAACTCTCTTGGCTGGAAAAGGGTGATGATTCCGGAGAAACGTAGCTCGTTTCTTTTGGGGGTAGTACCAGGGGTATTTGGATTAATGGTGGAGAATTGATTTTGTGCCATGCCATGTAAATGAGTGAGTGAGAGGACTTTTGTCTTGTAAATGAGTGAAAAGGGATTTAAAAAAATGATTCTGAGGGATGTGTTTGGAGAAGGATACCAACTCAACTATTGCTACAGTAGGGCCTACGGAAGCTGCTGAAGGGAGGTTGGAACTTAGGTGGAGGGGAGAATTCAAATACTTTTTCAGGTAAAATAGATTATAAAAATAGGAAATCTCACCAAATAGGAAATAATCTTGTAAACCTAAACCTACTCTAAATTATTTATTTAAAATATGATATAAATGGTAATTAAAATTGCTAAGAAGTACTGATACGGGCATGTGTATTGGATAATATACAACATAATTTGCCAAATAATAATTTTTTTCATAAGTTTAAGTCACGGATATCAGATCAGATCATGATAGCTAGAAACTCATGAATCCTGAGTCGTATCTCATGATAAGATTAAAAAAGAAGTGGAAAAGATATGAATGTGTTGATGTATCTTACTAATACATATACTCCCTCCGGTTCTAATTATAAGGCATAGTTGACTTTTTTGGAAAAATTAAGGAAGCTAATTAAATTACTTTAGACTGTTTTCATTTTTATTTTTTTCTTCAAACTAATTAGTTTAACTAATAGACTAATATATAATCTAAAGATGCACAACAAATGAAATAATTAAGTAACTTATTTAGCTTCCTTAATATTTCCAAAGAAAGTCAACTATGTCTTATAATTAGGACCGGAGGGAGTATCTTGTGATTCTAGGAGCAATACAAGGCGAAATCAATAATATCCTAGATTTATATTTCTAAGATAGATACAATATAAGTAAATATTGATATAGGATATAATATCATATCAAATATCAATCATATTTAATGAGTAATGTTGAGATTCCAAATATGTGAAAATTGAATATTGAGAGGCATGGGAGCTTGGCTCTCCTCTCTCATGTCCAGGGTTCGAACCCTATCCCCTCCTCTACCATGTGTATATAAAAAAAAAAGAATTAAAAGAGCATATTTGTTAATTCGTAGAGAACCAAATAAGTGGCTGGATTACAAAGATTGCAAATTGTAATCATACACGGCAGAAAATTTCATGTCGACATAGAGGGAAAAGTAATTTAGAGAGGGGGAGAGAGACAAGGGACGGTGGTCGCTGCCGGCAAAGACTGGAGAGGAAAAAGAAGATGATTGGAGATGAAGAAGGCAACCAAAGATGATGGAGATGGGGAGAAGACAAGCTTGGAAGAAGTGAGATAGATCGAGCAGCAATGTAAGGAATAGGATGTGGTGCTTGGGTCTAAAAATATAAATGGGGCAATTTTATCCTAAAATTTTCACCAATACCAAGAGGGAGAAGCAATCCCACTTTTATCACATCATAGAACCGGATCCTCTCCCTTTCATTTTTTCTGCCCATCTCTCACAGGTGGATCTGGGCCGTCCAAATCTTGATCCGACAGTTTAAATTTATTTATTTTTTGTTTTTTTGTCTTTTTCAAAAAAGACATTTTTTTTTAAGATCTAGACCATTGGATTAGGATTTGGACGATCCAGATGCGATGGGGAGCGATATGGAGGGATGCCGCTGAGGAGAGAAACTGGATCCATCAAACAATACAATTTGGCCAAATCCCTGACTCAACCAGTCAACCCTATTCCTACTCCGGTGACTTGTACCAAATAGATTTATGACTTCACAATCCAAATTTACATTTTTTTTTAAACTATCAATCAATATCCATCATCTTTCTAGATCATATTACTATTTCTTTACCAGGGGTCTCTAGTTTTTAAATCCAAATTTACATTTTTATTACAAGTTTATTTAAACTCTAAGTTTGACCATCTTAGCATAATATATGTATTAAAAATACCAAATTTTATAATAAAAATCTTACTAAATATACTGGGTAGATTCTGGTATCTATTTGTATTCCATAACTCTTAGGAAAGAAGGGAAAATGACACTTTGAGATCAAATAAGAGAGATAACGACAATTTTTAGGATCCCAGAATTTCAAATTGGCTTGCCCCTTTATTGACATTCAAAAAAAAAAAAAAACCCAAGCGGCTAAAATACTCCTATTCACATATAAGTACTCAAGTTGGAATTATTTTCAAGGGAAAATCTTATATAAAGTTGTCTAAAATAAGAAAATTTTAAATAAAGTTGATAAATTTAATAAATCCCTAATTAAGTTATTCACCCAATTTAATATTTCAAAATATGAGCTAAATGACTTTATTGCCATCTTTTAGTCTTCCCTCTTGTTTTAAAAGGTCTTAGTGGTTGTAACTTATTTTTTCTTTTTTCAATAAGTATATATACAAATCAATAGATAATAAAATAAAATATGATTAGCTTAAATCAAAAAAATTTTGTGTCGTGCAAGGATTATCAAGAATAATTCAAGAAAAAAGAGGAAAGCATAATACCAAAATCAATTAAATTATTTTCGGTTGAATGTTAAGAATATATATATATATATATATATATATATATATATATATATATATATATATATTTACTATATTTTTTCGATGAAAAGAAAATTAGACTATTTTAATAAAAAAAATATAGGGAGAATCCCATGTAAAGACAGTTGAATTACTTAAATTCTAATTTGATTTACTAAACTTAATAAATTATTAATTAAGTTATATGACACAATTAGGGATTTAGAAATTGGGTCAAATTACCTCTACATCCTTTAGTTATTATTATTTTTTATTTTTTAAAAAAGCAAAATTGGAGCAGATGACACACTTTGGGTCATACCACTTAGGATTTAAAGGAGACAAATGTATACCAAGTCCATAAGCAGGGTACCCAGAAGTTTTCCCCGGCAATATAAACCCATGAGCTAAAATGCCCACCACTGTTTCTGCTGATGTTGCATACTGACGATTATGACCTTGAATACTCCATTGCTATGATATATGATGGTCCTTATTTAAACTACTCGATCCCAAAAATAGCTCCTTTCAAAATTGATCAGATCCCAATTGCTTCCATAGCTTCTATTTCTTCCGATAAATTTTCTATTCCAATTATCTAGCCCATTGTGAAAACCAGTTATACAACTCCCATCAGAATTAGTAACTCGGTTTCATTGGGCAATGATGATAAAGAGTATAGGTTCTTTCAAAATGAATAGAACCCAACCAATTTGGAAATAACAAAATCAGGTTCAAACTCTCGATCACTCTTCTTTGAGATTTCTTCTTGCAAGAAGGTGATTGTAAAAATGACACACCCAGACCCACATGTCAAATGACCTTCAATTGTAACTTTCCACGATCCTGAGTTTGATGCCATTGTAGTAGTGAGTGAAAGATCTGTTGATTACCCATAGAGTCCAAAAGTTTAGAGAACTAGTAAGAAAGGTACATGTTATCGATGCCACAAGGGATATCGTTCCAAATCCAAAATGAATCTGCAACATTCGAAGAAAGTCAAATACATACTTGGACCCTCCAATGATCACCTCCAGTAAAGGCTTGCCCTCCAGGAAGCTCACAAAGGCTAAGGAACTTGGCTCTGAAAATCAACCTAGGACTTGCCACGGTAGAACATGAAGCGATTAGGGGCAACATTGCGCTTGAAATTGTTGTAGTTGTGGATCATCAAGTGGGCACAACAAGAATCGGAGAGGTGGCTGCTTCAAATCACGGGGTGCGTGCGTCTGTTGGAAATTATGCCCTAGGGGCCAATGATTGTACTTTAAACATTATTGTTATGTAAAGTATTTCTCCATTTGTTGTCATATCATTTGCATGTTTATTATGATGATTGTATCCTTGGATGTATCATAAAGATTGTCCTAAATGTCCTTAGTCGGTTATCTATGCGGGAGTGAAGATGAAATAAGACCAGCATGGCTTTGATGAGGTATGGAGATACGAATTAAAGTCTTAGGAACTTGTAAGAGTACAAGGTGCTAGACTGACCCACTATGAGAAAGTTGCATGGATTAAGTCATAAGTTTATCTAATGTATAACCATCTCACAATGACCTTTGACCTGAGATCATCATGGATTCCTACATGAGAATTACTAATCTTTGACCTAGTCAAAAATCATCTTTGACCGGGTGATGATAAAGGCTTCGATCGGGATTAGTGGTTTTCATGCAGAGGAATATAAATAGTTAAGATGAGATTTGTCCCTCACTTTTGTAGAGAGATATTATTGGGCTCCTCGATGAGTAAGTCTAAGAAATGTATGGTCATACTACGATGAAAAGGAGTTTCCTTTTTAATTGTTAGATTACTCAAGAATCGAGTTAAGAACAAGAGGATGACTTTATCCATGCTTCATCATTGACCAAATTATCGCGTGACAAAAGGGACGTGATAGGTTGCATCGTATCATCGATCTTCATATGAATTGGATAGTCGTAATGTCTTGCTAAAGGCCGCTTGCGACTTATGGGCCGGTACAGTGTTGGACCGCTGCCAATTTCATGTGGGCCTACAGGGTCACATATAAGAATAGCCAAACACAAGCTATAATATGCAGATTCATTGAATTTAAGATATGTCTAAGATTTAATGAATATAACGTTTAATTTAGGGATGATGGATATATATATATATATAAATTCAAAAATAATAATATTATTATTTATATAGATAATTATATTATGTAGTATTGTTTTGTATTTAATTTATTTGATAAATTAAATAACTAAAACTAAGAGAGATATTATATCTCAAATTTAATTTGAATTGAGATATCGTATGTCAGATTTAATTTTCAAAGAGAGATATCACATCTCAGATTTAATTTTGAAGATAGATATCATATCTCATATTAGCTGGCTTTTAATTCGGATTAAATAAATAGATCAGATTAGATATGTTGGACACATTTAATTAATATTATTTTTATCGAAAATTAATTTTGAATATTTAATATGGCCCATTAGGGTTTGAAAAACTCTATAAGATAATGAGCCAGTCGTATTAGATTGGCCGCAAGAGGAAACCCTAGAGGATATTGAGAAAAACATTGGAGGCGCTGGAGTTCTGTTCGTGTAGATACCGGTAGAGGGAGCTGGTTCATTCAGTTGGCTCTTAGTGATCGAACAAGACACATAAGAAAGGTACCATTCTGACTGCTCTAATTTAAACTCCATTAATAGATCCTTCATTGGGATTCGAAATTTATTTTGATAAATTTCTTCCGCTTCGAATCCCAACAACGTCTTCTTAATCAGTGAAGACAACGATGATGAATTGAGTGGAACCCTTAATTACCGTAACCAATTAGCCATCTTCTTCATGGTGACTTCTAATGGCGTCGTTTATGTTCTTGTTCATGCCTTTATGGCACACGAGAGAGAACGACTATGGTTCAGTTCCGATTTTTGGCTTTTTCCTTTCTTTTTTTTTGGGACTATGGGTTAGGGGTATTATTGGAAAATAATGAATATTTAAATATCCTAGATTAGATCATTGACTCAATTTAAGATTTGTTGAGTTTACTAGCCTTATATAGGATTTTCCTATTTCAACCATCTTTATATAAGTTTCTCCAAAAAAAAAAAAACTAATGTGTATATTTCAAATTATATATCAAATATTTTCATTAGCGGCATTTTAAAAAAAGAGTTTCATCAACGGGAAAAAAAAAACTAGATATTACATTATTCAAATAAAAATATAATGAAGTTTGATTTTTTTTTATTGACAAATAAATTTAAGTTGATTTTTTTTTTAAAATACAATTTCTTATTCATGATATTCAAATAAAAATATTTTAATTAATATTGGGTTAATGCTTTTCTTTTTTATTTTCTTGTTGATTCTTCCCAATGATAGGAATTATATTTTATTTTATTATATATGAATGCTGATAGATATAGTAAAAGTAAAACTAGAGATGCCAAAAAACTTGGCAGTTCGAGTAGTCCGAGTCCGACCCGGTATCTGGAAAAAAAATTTGGTCTGGGACCATATGAGGTAGACTGGGTCTGCTCGGGTCAGACCGGACTTCTGTCTAAGGGCTAAGACCCCCTAGACTGGTTTGGTCCGGCCCGATATATATATATATATATATATTAAAAAAATCACAACTTAACCTAACCCTTTGTCCTTCTTTACTTTCTTCTTTATGATTCTTCATAACTCATTAGTGAGTCTTCTTCTTCGGCCAAAAAAATATCCGGATTTTTCTTCCCTTCTTCTTCAGTCTGACTCGATAGAATGTTGTTATTTTGTATTTTTGTTTAATGTTGTTGGAGATTCTTATATTTGTATGAATGGATTTAAGATGTTTGCATGTTTGTATGTTTAATTATTGGTCTAAAGAAGCAGGAAAAAAAAAAAAAATGAAATAGGTCCTGACCGATCGTCTAGCCCGAACTCGGGCTAGTGCCAGACCGGACCAAACCTCGGGCTGGTCCATGGACATCCCTAAGTAAAACTAAGATGATAAAGCATATTATAAGAGTGCAATAAAGCTATTTTACCCATATTTTAAAATTCTAAATTGGGTCAATAACTTAATTAAGAATTTATCGAGTTTAACCACTTGATTTAGAATTTTTCTATTTCAGCCAACTTTATATGAGATTTTTCCTATTTTCAATCAAGAAATTCTCGATATTAATCTTTCATTATTTTCAATTTTATAACATTGTTCTCCCAATTTAGATTGCATATTTTTTAAAGGGTTTAATGTTTCTGCTTTTGCTGTAGAAATTTTTTGTCTACCACACTCACATAAAAGTGAGTGGGTCCCACTAAAAAGAGAAGAAAGAAAAAATATTAATGGGACCAACTCACTTTTAAGTGAACGTAATAGAAAAAAAATATTTGGATAGCAAAAGCAGAAACATTAAACCTTTTCTAAAATTAAGGAATGAATATGAGAAAAATATTAATTTAAAATTTAAATGATCCTTGGTTCCAATAATACTGAGATTCCAATTAAAGCTTCTAAAATTTATAACTCATGCATTTACCCGAGTATGTAGGTGTTTATGTGAATTGATTGTTTTAAAGGTCAAGAAAGACCAACATTTTCAATTGAAATTTTCAGATATTGGGTTCAAAAGTAATTTTTTAGTAAAATATTTTAACAACCTTTCTGTTTTGATTTAATTATATATATAGATCTTTCATCTATTTTAAAAACATATATCTTAGTCCAAATCATTAATATTGTTAAAGAATATTCTAAAAATATTATTAAAATTTATTTTTAATAAAAAACCATATTAGAATAAATATTTTTCTTGTGACATATATTAGAATAAATCTTGTTTACTAATTTATATCTCATTACACCAAATCCGTAATTTATCTTTTAACATTAGTATTTATTAATGATCTATTTAACATTTTTATTAAATTTTTAAAAAATATGTAATTCTTATGTGAAAACTATTACTAATAACCTAATGGAAAATTTGAGTAATTTTGTAATAAAATATGTCTAGTGAAGTGTAATTAAATTTTTTGATTTGTAATATGTTAATACAAGGATCTTAAAATTATATATTTTTATGATTTTATAATTTAATTTAAAATACGTATAAATGATTGCAAAACATTTTGGCCAACAGATGTACTTATAAGATCGTATCATAAGTAAGTGTGAATAAATAAAAGAGATTAAACATTTAAATTTACTGACAAAATTTATGGTTATAGATTAATTAACTTTATAATATGGTAATGAGTTTAATGATATAAAAAAAAATTAATACACACATATACACACACAAAAATGTTACTAATTAAATGATTAATAAGTAATATTTATGTTAATGAAAGTTATTTTGGTCAAAATAATAGGTCAATGTACTAATGATTTGGTAGATGAAAGTTAAATATCAAAACAAGAAGGAAGGGTTATTTAACACATATTATGAGTTTAAGGGAGACATATATACGTTTTTAAAGTATAAGAGATGTACTTGTAATTTAAATTATGAAGATGGTATATATCTGTAATTTAGAGTAAATATAAGGGATTGATTGATGTATTTTACTCTCAATTTTTCTTTTCAAAAGTGTTATGTTACCAAAATAAAAGCCTATATTTTTATCATATTTAATTAATATTTTTGTTTTAAAAGTTAGGACTGTTCCATTAAATATCGAAAACAGGTTTATTTGTCATAATGACTTATTTTCATCAAAAGCATTCTCAATTCACCCCCAAGAAGTTTATTTTCTTCAAGATCGTCTGGCATGATATTATGAATCTTCATCTGTTATCTTCAAGTCCTTCCAAGCTGTGTCCCCAGGTCGAAGAGCAATTTTCTTTTCATGTGAGGTTTCCCCAGTTTACAGTTGTAGGGCTTTATTTCGTTGATCTTCAATGAAGAAAAAATAAAGATTCATTCTTTTTTTGTTCTTTTGGGCCGGGGTGGGGTGGACGCAACTATCTTGTTGCAATTTAGTTTTGGGCCAGAGAGCCCTCACGGTTTGTTTTTCACAGGAAAAAATGTTGAATTTACATGGAGTTCGGAGAAAGCTAGGATTTTTTTGTTGATGTCGTTTAAAGACCCCCGTGTCCCTCTCCTGTTAACTCCTCTTCCCTCTTTATTCTGTCTTTGAAGTGAGAGCCCCGATATTGAAGAGTTCACTCGATTAAAATTCGGGGTGGCTTGGCGATTGAAAACCGCGCCTCATCGTAACTGTTTCCCTTCCGATTCGCCAATTTATGTCGGCAATCAAGTTTAGGGGGTGAATTCATGGTTTTCAGGTGACCCTTTTATCTGATTGAGCTTCAGCATTTAATTATCTGAATGTTTATACTGCATTTTTACGTGTCATGCCATTTCTAATGCAAAGTTCGGTTTCATCAAAAGTGATTTGGCTGCCCAGAAGTGTATAACTGTATATTTCCTTTTTCTCCCCTTAGGGGTGTAATTTTCCTTTTTGTGGGTAAATAATATTTTTATTTTACTTCTGCTTTTCACAAATGAGGTTTTATGCACGGTCTTTTTCCAATGTATAATTGTGACGACGCACTAGACTTGTATCCGTATGTCAAAGTCTTTCTGGTTCTTCTAATTTTTGATAATATATCAAGTCGGTCGTTTTTAATTTTTTGTTGAATGGTTCGATTTTCACAGAGATAAAAATATTGGTTGCCAAAGCTCCAGAAGTGTGCATAGGTTCTCATGCTTTTGAATTGGTTATGGGGGTTATGGAGAATATGCCACATTCGAAGTCATTAGCCAGGGTTACTTCAACCAATAACGGCAATAACGATGAAAGATCTGGGAAACCATCGATGGAAAATGGGCATTGCACTGCTACTAACGAGGCCATTTTTAAGCGCAGAAAAGTGTCTGCCGTTCGCCATTTTCCTGAAGGTTGTGGACGGCATGCGCCCAGAATTGATTTAACACCAAATGTAAATATTGCTAACTCTGGTATTTATGATGGTACACTAGTCGAGGGTAAGAATGGTGAAGATGTAAAGGATGAATTTGTTAGAACTTCCAAGCCTGAAGATGAGTCCCAACAGACCGTGTTTCCTACTCAGACTCTTGGACAATCCAATGACTATAGTCTGAAGGAGGAAACTCCTAGAACCGTGGGTGAGCCTCCTTTGACAAATGATGAAACTTTAAAAATGGGGTCTGTCGGCTTGGAAGATTTGGAATCCAGAAGAACTGCAGGAACGGTAATATGTGATTCTCCTAACATATCAAAAGACTTGCATAAAAATGGCCCTTCTTCTCAAGTAGGTGAGGTGGTTTTGTCTGGTAGTAAATTCTTGTTAACAAATGCAAGTATGGCTGATGATAAGACTGTAATGAGAAGGCAATTTCCCAAAAGACGAGTTTCGGCCACCAGACACTTTCCTCCTTTTTGTGGAAGAAATGCTCCTCGCCTTGATAAGGATGAGTGTTTAGAGACCTCTTCTCGGGATAACAAAATCATGGGTCAACAGGACTTGGCTGTGGTTGATAAGGAATTGAGCAAGGTCACGATCTCTGATGTGAAAGAAGTGGAAAAGAACGTTGAATGTGGAGATGCTTGCAATCCAGTGAATATAGTTCGAGGTGATTTTGAAGGGAATGTTATGCAGGAAGTGAATAAGTTGATTGGAATTGGATCACCTTCTGAGATGAAATTGCTACCAAAAAATCCAGGAGATAAGGCCATGGCAATTCCTGAGGGAAGCACTCACAATCAGGTATTAACAAGTTCCCCAACCGAAGTTGAAGAGGAAAGCAGATACACTATACAGGTTGAGGGAACACTAGGAAAGGAGATAGTAGCTGAGGAAGAAAGCGGAGATGCTATACAGGTTGAAGGAACAGTAGGAAAGGAGCTAGTAGTTTATTCAGGAGCTCAAAGCCTGGTGACAGAGCCTCTGGGTACATCTGCTTGCCATCATAAGTCAAAAGGAGATGTCAATGAATTGCAGGCTCCATCAAGCCGGGTGGTTGTACTAGCTCTGATGGCTGAGTCGGGACGTCCTTGGAGGAATAGTATAGGCACTCCCAAATCTAGAATGGTTGGTGGTAAAAATAAAAGTAAGGTAAACAAAATTGATTATTCTGCACCGTTTGACCGGTCTAAAGCTGCTACCAAGTCTAAAGACTCGCCAAATTTTTCTAGGAAGAAGCCTGTAATAAAAAATAAAGGAAGCTGCGCTGCAGAACGTACGGGTCAACTAGTGGTTTGGGAGAATAAAGATAAGCTTGACTCTGATAAAAATATGGAAGAGACAAGTGTTGTCCCAAAATCCAAAGGTTTTGAAGTTCATGTTCCTCCTTTTGGTCATGGGAATCTAAGTGGAAATGATGAGGGCTCAAATGTGACACGAAATAAAGTAAGGGAGACATTGCGCCTTTTCCAAGCTGTTACTAGAAAGCTATTGCGGGAGGAAGAAGCAAAACCAAAAGACAAAGCAAACACTAATCGAAAGGTGAGGATTGATACAATAGCTGCTAAGATACTTAGGGAGAAAGGGAAATATGTTAACACAGGGAAGCCGATCCTGGGGATTGTCCCTGGGGTTGAAGTTGGTGATGAATTTCAGTACTGGGTTGAACTTAATGTGATTGGTCTTCATCGCCCTACTCAGTCAGGCATAGATTATGTAAAGCATGATGATAAAATCCTTGCAACTAGTGTGGTTTCATCTAAGGGTTATGCTGATGAGTCAGGCAGTTCAGATGTCTTGACTTATACAGGGCAGGGAGGAGGTATGTTAAAGAATGGTAAAGAACCAGAAGATCAGAAGCTTGAGAGGGGCAATCTTGCATTGAAGAATAGTCTTGCAGAAAAGAATCCTGTCAGGGTAATACGTGGCTGTGAATCAAGAGATGGAAAAAGGAGATATGTTTATGATGGGCTATATGAAGTTGAGGCATATTGGCAGGAAATGGGTCCACATGGTAAGTTGGTTTTTAGGTTTCGGATGCGAAGAGTCCCAGGTCAACCAGAACTTGCTTGGAAAGAGGTGAAGGAATGCAAAAAATTCAAAAAAAGAGTGGGTTTATGTGTTGATGACATTTCTAATGGGAAAGAGCCAATTCCAATATGTGCTGTGAACACCATAGATGATGAAAAACCTCCACCGTTTGAATACACAACCAGAATGATATATCCTAATTGGTGCAATCCCATTCCTCTAGAGGGATGTAGTTGTACAAATGGATGCTCTGACTCTGAAAAATGCTCTTGTGCTGTCAAAAATGGGGGAGAGATCCCGTACAACCACGATGGGGCCATTGTAGAAGCAAAGCCTCTTGTGTATGAGTGTGGCGCTTCTTGTAAGTGTCCTCCAGCATGTCATAACAGAGTCAGCCAACATGGCATAACATTTCAACTTGAAATTTTTAAAACCAAGACAAGAGGATGGGGTGTGAGATCCCTAAATTCCATCCCTTCAGGAAGTTTTATCTGTGAATACATAGGAGAGCTTCTTGAAGAGAAGGAAGCAGAACAAAGAACTGGTAATGATGAATATCTGTTTGATATCGGGAATACCACCAATAATACTCTTTTTGATGGACTTTCTAGCCTACTGCCTGAGGCACAGTCAAGTTCTTGTGAAATTGTGGAAAATAGTGGCTTCACCATTGATGCTCTCCAGTATGGCAATGTTGGGAGATTTATCAACCACAGTTGCTCTCCTAATCTTTATGCTCAAGATGTTCTTTATGATTATGATGACAAGAGAATACCTCACGTAATGCTGTTTGCTGCTGAAAATATCCCTCCTCTGCAAGAGCTGTGTTATGATTACAACTATAAGATAGATCAAGTTCGTGATTCTGATGGAAATATAAAGAGAAAGGATTGTTTTTGTGGTTCTGCAGAGTGTACTGGTAGGATGTATTGAGGCTTGCAAAGAGGTAATTTCTTTCTTCTCTTGGAAACTTAGTTATGAATAGTGATAGTTTTTCTTTCTTTCTTTCTGAGGGTGTATATCTTTTTTAGTTGTTGCCTTTTCATTGATGTCTCTCGATGCTCCTTTAGATAGGTGGCAGAGTGACATCCATCAGAGTACTGAAACTTAGTTGTTGCCTTTTCAGTTTTATTCTTAATTTTTACTTCTTTTCTTTACTAACTTTAGTTTTTTAATTTATTTCATTACTGTTTCTTCTTTGATCTCTTTCTTATTTAAAATAGTTAGTATATAATTGAAGTATATTAATGTAATCACGACCAGTTTGATGACAGTTGAACCATGGTTTGACCATTGCACTTGAACTAATATCTTGACCGGAAAGCAGAGCAAAGGAGAGAAAACGGGAAGTAATGATGACAAAATAGAGGGGCTGCTAGGGAGTAGTTGGGAAGGGGTATTTTAAGCGGAAACTAATTGTGGAAGGGCTGGAAAGAATTCTGAAAAGAAAATGTAGAGAACTGCCTCTTTAAAGCCCATGATTGTCTTGTTTCTGTTGTTTCTTGAGTGAGTTTGTGAATAATCTGAGTGGTTGCCGAGTGTTATTGCCATAGTTCTGATGCTTTGGTGAGTGATTCATGTGTCATGGCAGGTGGAAAGCTGTGGATTTGGTTTGTGAATTCTTGAGTGAGTGTTATTGACACTAGTGTCAGCCGTAGGTGAGTGTCTAGATGTTGAAACCTCCTGTCCAAGTAGTATTTTCTGTTTTCACATTAGTGCAGTTTTATTTTGTTGTGTCAGATAGCAGTGTGGGGCAAGGTTCGTGTCAAAAAATAAGTCTATTGTAGTAATTGATATTTTCATTCAAAATTCTCTCTGGCTGTACTGTTAATTATTGGTTATACTTCTTGCTAATTGACTTGCGATAAAATTTCACCGGTTAGAGAGCTTATTTGATAGAAAAGCGTACAGAGTTTTTGTGTCTTCTATCATTTGGTGTCCTGGATGAGACTGCCATGGGTTTATTGGATGGCAGTCTGCACAGACCTTGTTCACTCGCTTATTGTGTCTTTTCTTGTGTAAAACAGAATGGCTTAAATCCTGGTTACAAGTTTGCATACTGTTTTGGTGAGTTCCTTCAAGAAAGTGTTTGAAATTCAGTTAGTTGTTTCATTTTATTTCGATTGGGGTCGTTTGTTATTTTCGTTTTTCGTTGTTATTGTTGTTTCTATTATTATAATTGTTATTCAATAATATCTGTTAAGATTCTTTTTATTTTTATTTTGGAACACGAGAAGTTTGTCGTATATTTCATGATACTCCCTCTGGTTCTAATTATAGGATAACATTTAAGAGTTTGTTTCGGTCCTACTTATAAAACAACATTTTAATTTTTGTTAAATTTTTCCTAAAATATCCCTATTGATATGAATGAGAGATTACGTAAAATCAACAAGATAGAAGTGCAAAATTTATATAAGGGCATTTTAGGAAATGAGTAAAATAAACTTATTTAACCTTTATCCTTAATCCCTTTAAAATCGGTTAAATATGTCCTATATTTAGGATTGGAAAGAGTATTACATTTTTGCTCCTAACTATTGAGGTTATTTGGATTTTGTTATCCTAGATTTAAGGGGTTGGATTGGCTCTCTCATCTGTTGACAGCGTTTAAGATTATGACAGAGAACCATCATTAGTTTGCCGTGCCTATGATCGCTGAATGTCTTACGTTACCAAGACTTCCCATGAAAAGTGTAACGGTTTAGTTTCTGCAATGGGACCGATTAAGCACACAGAATCGAACAAGAAAAGGGGAGGTGAAAATAACACTGTATTATTTAATCCTTTGGCCACAGCACAAGAGTCTAAAGGAATTAACAGTCATAGCACTGAAGAAAAGTCCCAGGTTCAGTATTAAGGGAGCAGAAATCAGAGAGGAAAAAAGCAAAGCCAGAGGGAGAAAAGCACAGTTCAGAGAGAAGCGTCACAGGGAAGAAGGAGAAGAGTAGCCAGGGGGGAAGACGACTGGTCGCTACCAAAACTAGTGCAATCTATTTTTTCCAAGTATGGATGTCAGAATGGTTATGTAATGAGCCAATGTAAAAACTTGATCTTGTTTGTTTCAAATGCGTTCATTTCCATCAAGACCCTTTGTAGTGCACGTTGTGTAAAGTAAACCAACTGGTTTTTTTTATTCATATTCCAGCAAACAAAGCAAGTATGCTTTCATTGTTTGAGCAAATGATGAAATAGTACTCTATATGTGAAGTTGGGTGTCATAAGAAGCTCCAATCTTCCAATCCCTGGGAATGGCACTCTTGGACTCTACCAAATAACGCCCTGCGCTCCCAATCAGGTGCAGCGTCACAATAATCGGTTGACGTGGGGCGTCGAGTATGTCAAACACTGCTCCAAACGCTCTTCGCATCGTCCTCCATTCATTTCCACCAACCTGTATCAGTATCAATATCGGTATCATCATCATCATCATTTTATCTGATGCAATATCACTTGCTTGAAACTTCTAACCTGGAATATTTCAACGGAAGCCACATCGAATTGTCCAGGCACGTAGAGAACGACCAGAGCAAGGTAGTCTGGGAATTTGCTTGTCTCGTGGATTCTGATAAGCGTGTTGGCGCCGGCATATGCGCATGACACCCTTGTGTACTGCACATCAACGACGCCGTATTTCAACAGTTCCGCTGATGCTTCTGGACTCCGTCCCATTCTCCAGAAGGCACGTGGACTCATTACGAAGTCTGTTCTGTCTCCTTCACCGTAGTCTGTTGCCACCACCAACGACCCGTATTCATCACAGTATATCGCATTCGTACACCTTACCTGCACCCAATTATTCCATATGATAATCATTATTCATATTGTACGATTTGAATAATTGAATTGAAAAGTAAAAAACGAGGTGTTTGTTGAGATACTTGATAGCAGCCACCGCATCCAGAGCCTTTGTTCCAGAGTCCAGACACGCCTGCAACACTCCCATCATTCACAGTCCTTCCATAATCTCCATACCCACAAGCTCCTCCTAATTACATATTTGTCAATATGGGTAAGCCAATGAGTTTGAATTATGGAAAAAAATAAAAATAAATATGGTACGTACGTACAATAGGAGCTTCACGTACTTGGATTTCCATAGTAATCAGGGCTACCATAATATGTGGCTCTGGAGGATATCAAGTCTTGGGAGATGCAAAACGCAGGGAAGAGCAGCATCACGCAGACGAGAACTACTTGTAACTTAGAATGAAGCTCCATAGCTAAACGCATAAGTTCAAAGACTCGAAGAAAGTAGCTATATAGGATGTAATTAGACTTAGACACTAAAGTGGGTTCACTGATCACTGGTTAGACAGCAAAGGATCCTGGAGTGGTATTTATAGATTGCAGTGGAGGCTTTATTATGCTTAAACTATAGACAGTGTGAGATGTATCTAACTTTAGTTTCACGTTTGGAGGTTTCGATTGGATGGGAATTGACAAGTGCCCTCTGTAGACCCTAGCACGTTGAGGGGTCGAAATGTCTGTACAATTTTATTGAATATGGGGGAGGTCAAGTCATGTGTATATAGGAATACAATGCCAGAATACCTAACTTGGTGCCACTTAACAGTGTTGTTGCAGGAGAGAATAAAGGTATGATGAGAGAGATGAGGAAGTGTAGGTTGCCAAAAAAGGACAAGGAATTAGAGGTAAGATCCTAAAATATTAATTGGAATCAACGCTGGCACACACTTGCCAGCAGATCCGCTGCCTCGGATTCGGAAGTGTTTTTATATTTGCGCTGTTAGTTTTAGTATTGCTTCATTGTCACATTTATTTATTCTTACATCCATAAGCAATGACCTAAGCAATACGTCTATACTCCTTTTGATCAAATTTGGTGAAAACAGAGTCTTACACACACACACACACACACACATTCTGTTTTGCCTTTATTTTTAAATCACAAAGCTTACATTCAATTGGATTTATATGGGGGTTGATTTTTCTTTGGAACAAAACTGTAACAGAGAGCCATCATTAGTTTGCTCTGTTTTCCATGAAGCAATATCTTACACGACCGAGTCAACCAAGGAGAGTCGTAAGAAGCTGCAATCTTTCAACCAGTTCTTCCCCTGAATCAAACACTGCCTATACACTCTCCTCATTGGCTTTCATTCATGGCCATCATTCTATTCTGCATCATTATTACAAGCACATTTAATTATGGGAAAATAGCACTCAGGTGGGGAATATACAAAATATCAAAAAAGTCCTAACACAAAATCACATAATAAAAAATCTCTAAGAATTTTTTTGATATTAGTTGTATTGACAACCAATGACGGACACCCGGGGTAAGGGGTGGGCCCCCCATTTTTTTTTGCTTTCACAGATGTTAATTACTGAGATATAAGCATTAGTCACAATATCCCATCTGTTCGTTTCCTTTCATATAGTTCTTTCTGGCGGCTCATCTAACATTTTTTTCAACAACTTTGGCAAATTTTGAGAATCATTCATTAAAAATTTTCCCCATATAATTTATTATACTTGATTTTATTTTCTAATGATATTATTTTTATACTGACTAGAGAATATTTTAGGGTTAGTATTTTTGACAAGTTTTGAGTTTTGTTAAAAGATGGCTATGAGAATATAGATGATGACAAGTTTTATTTTGAGTTTTAGTATGGATTCAATTATAGATGAGTTTAACAATATGAAAACACGTAATAGTCAAATGAAATAATTTTAATTTCTGTAATATATTTCTTTCAAGGGTGAAGGAGCGTTTTTGCCAATCAACTATTACGCTAGGAGCGATTTTGCCAACTAACTTTTAATGGGCCCAAAAATGCCAAAGAACAATTAAATATGTCAAAAAACTACAACACCGTTTAATGAACAGTAACGTCCGTTTGTTGCATGCCACGCGTGATTTTGAAGAGCGCCACGTGGGATTTCTAATGCCAGCTCAGTCTCCTATGTGGAAATGTGAAGGAGCATTTTTGCCAATCAACTATTACTCCAGGAGCGATTTTGCCAACTAACTTTTAATGGGCCCAAAAATGCCAAAGAACAATTAAACATGTCAAAAAACTACAACGCCGTTTAAGGAATAGTGACGTCCGTCTGTTTGCACGCCACGCGGGATTTAGGTGCTTTCCACGTGGGATTTTGGCTCACTTATGTGGAAATTTCATTGCCCAGGTGGCTTTTGTGTTTTTCTTTCTTTGTTTTTTTTTTGGTTGAATCCCTATATTTTTACCCAAACCGAACTTGCTTGATAGACGAACCCTTCCACAGAGGTATCCTTCGACACCCGAGAGCGAGCGAAAGCGAAGAGCCAGACGAACCCAGCCAAACCCGACGGAGAAGGCTGAATCGAAGTTACGGAAGCAGTAATATAAAGTCATAGAGCAATAATACTCTTTTAAGGGGAGAGAAGAAAGGCTAGCCGAAAAGAGAAGAGGGGCATTAAAGTCATTTTACACAGATTTTGAAATCCTAAATTGGGTTGATGACTTAATTAATGATTTGTTGAATTTACCAACCTTATTTAGAATTTTTCTATTTTAAGTACCTTTATATGGGATTTTCCCAATTTAGTTTCTCCCTTATAACTTAGCTAGATAAGATAACCGGTTATATAAATTAACAAATGATATCATAATCTCTTTGTGAATATCAAAGCAGGCTAAAACTATATTAGCCCATAATACTCTAGGCTAAATCTCATATGAAAATGTTCTAGTTATGTTATTTATCTATATAATCAGCTTAGCTGACATATTTGTTTCCTATGTACTAACCCTACGATTTGTATGGAGCAGCTCCACTGGAATGTTATCCTGGCCTTGTTAGTTAGTTCAAAAAAATTTTGAGGGATTGAGTAGTCAGAAGTTTAGTGAAATGAGTGAAATGTGAAAAGACGAAAAGATTAATCATCATAGCCTAATAACGATGACGAAAAGATTAGTCATCATAAAGAAGAGTAAGAATAAATGAGATAAGGATGGGACATTTTATATCTTGTAATATATAACAAGTAAGTATATTACTGCTTCCGTAACTTCGATTCAGCCTTCTCCGTCGGGTTTGGCTGGGTTCGTCTGGCTCTTCGCTTTCGCTCACTCTCGGGTGTCGAAGGATACCTCTGTGGAAGGGTTCGTCTGTCAAGCAAGTTCGGTTTGGGTAAAAATATAGGGATTCAACAAAAAAAAAAGAAAGAAAGAAAAACACAAAAGCCACCTGGGCAATGAAATTTCCACATAAGTGAGCCAAAATCCCACATGGAGAGCACCTAAATCCCGCGTGGCGTGCAAACAGACGGACGTCACTGTTCCTTAAACGGCGTTGTAGTTTTTTGACATGTTTAATTGTTCTTTAGCATTTTTGGGTCCATTAAAAGTTAGTTGGCAAAATCGCTCCTAGAGTAATAGTTGATTGGCAAAAACGCTTCTTCACATTTCCACATAGGAGACTGAGCTGGCATTAGAAATCCCACGTGGCGCTCTTTAAAATCACGTGTGGCATGTAAACAGACGGACGTTACTGTTCATTAAACGGTGTTGTAGTTTTTTGACATATTTAATTGTTCTTTGGCATTTTTGGGCCCATTAAAAGTTAGTTGGCAAAATCGCTCCTGGGTTAATACTTGATTGGCAAAAACGCTCCTTCACCCTTCTTTCAATTTTTTGAATATTAGATCTTTATTGTATTTTAAGAACTTTTATTTATGATATAGTGTTTTTCATTTTTGCCCCTCGTCACTAAAATTTCTGGGTCCGCCTTTGTTGACAACAGGAAGTACTATATTGATAACAAAATTTAAAAATCTGGTCATTCACAATAGAAAAAAAATTAAATTCACAATTGGAAGTACTATATTACAACAAAATTTAAACACCTGGATTTTGTTTCAAACTTAAGGTTTCTAAGTGTACAAAAGCCATTCACAATAGAAAAAGCTAGATTCATAATATGAAGTGATGTATTCACAACAAAATTTAAAAATCTGGATTTTGTTTCAAACTCAGGTCTCTAAGTATACAGAGGTCATTCACAACAAAGAAAACTATATTTATAATAAGAAGTGCTACATTGACTTGAGTTTCAAATTATTGCTCCAGGTTTTTAAATTTTGTTGTAAATATAACACTTACTATTGTTAATATAGCTTATTCTGTTGTGAATGACTTCTGTACATTTAGGGACCTGAGTTTGAAACAAAATTCAGGATTTTAGATTTTGTTGTGAATATAGTATTTCATGTTGTGAATATAACTTTTTCTGTTGTGAGTGGCCAGGTTTTTAAATTTTGTTATCAATATAGCACTTCATGTTGTGAATATAGCACTTCTTGTTGTAAATACAACTAATATAAAAAAAGGTTTGTATGTGATTTTGGGTTGAGACTTCTTTAATATTTTGTATGTTCTTTGGGACCAGAGTGTTATTTTCCCTTTAGTTGTCTCTAGAACAAGGAGGAAATTAGAAAGAAGTAAGTTGAAAGTGTTTCATAGGTCATACTCCTCCTATCTTTAATGTAAGACATCTTTTTATGTTTATTAACTTTTTCCTAAATTCTCAATAATAATAGGAGAGGCCTCCCCCTAGGGGGAGATTAAGGAAGATAACTATAGTGTTCTAGATAATATATGTTATATCAATTAACTTAACTAACTTTTTTAATCTAATCAAATTATATAAATATGTCTTATATTAAGGAATAGAAGAGAATATCTCAACAGCAATGATGTCATCCATTCTAGGTAGGTAGGCACTCAGAGAAGGACAATAACAAGATGGTGAGGGTGTTTGCTGAACTCATGGATCTTGATATGCACATTGTAACCTACCTATGCGGAGTTTTGTGAGGAGGATATTACAAGTTCAAATTTTTAGAAAAAATGCTTGTTAAAAGAAGTGAAAATCTTTTACACTTTCTCTGAGAAACGTTAGTCAAAACCAAAAATTGATTCAACTGTAAGAATATCCTTATATGAAGAAAAAGGTATTTGTGGAGTCATTAGTTCGTTATGACAGTTACTTGGTAGCAAAAGCACCACATCCAGCGCATCGCCTCCACAAGTCTAAATTAATCGGCATATGCACGAGCATCACCTGTTAACATGGATACATTTCGTCAACAATTATATGCACTAATCGTGTATTATTATTTGACATTTCTAAAAGCAAATGGGTATTATATTTCACTATTGGGGGGGGGGGGGTACTTTAACTTAAAAGTCGCATATGCATCGTCGAAACCAAACTTCTCTCCCAACTGAAGAGGGGAAAAAAATACAGAAATTTCGCATGTCCAAAAAAACAAAGTAAAAACGGGGCATGTGGCAAATGTTTGAGAGTCGAATCCCCCATAATGACAATTGCGTATATATCTCTTCAAACACAGTAAATCCTGAACAAAAAGCTCAGCTAAGTCACGGATTAGGATGAATGAAAGCAAAGAATGTGATATGATGTCCATAGGGGAAACAGAGAAGGGTCACTTACTTGGTATTTGGAATGAAGTTCCCTCACAAAATAATGATAAATTCAAAGCCTCATCATTAGATGGAAGAGCTTGTATATATGATGAAGACCCAAATTGAATTGAGTTTACTTGTTTAGGAAGCAACGATGCGAACAAGTATTTATAGATTATAATGCTAGCTAGCCTCAAGTAAAGTGAAAAAGTTTCCAACTTTTCTTTCCCTTGGATCTCAGGTTCGGATTTGAATAATTAAATGCACATCCCTAGCATCGTCAACTTAATTTATGTGTAGGATTCAAAGATTAAGAGCCTGATTATGCAAATAGAGATCGCCCAAGGAAAAAGGATTACTCGACAGCAGGTAGTCAATATTCAATTTGTTGGACCAGATAGTAATTTCTTGAATTTACGAGGACACAAGATTAAAAATTACTACTTTTCTATGTACCCAAAAACTAGTCCTCATGATGAACAAGACTCCGTCAAGAGTTAATTACTGACTTGGTCCTAAAAAATCTTCCTTGGCGTCTCTAATGAAGACAGGCATGAATTAGTTTTGGGAGCCCATTGTGAAGTTCATCAATCTTTAGAATTCAGAAAAAAGCAAAAGGAAAAATATACAATGAACTAGTAAAATGCTAAAATTATCCCATGTATGTACACCTGCATATTCAAATTTTTGCTTCTGATGACATAAGCAAAAGAGTTATATAGATTCAATTTAATTTTATATAAACGTTTAATATGTTGACTTGATAAATTCTTACCCATAAGCCTAGTATGGTTCAGACGGAAATGGTGACTTTCCCTCACTGGTATTAACTTTTTTATCTTTCTTTTTATTTAATAGGTCAACCAAATTTTACTCTTTACTAGTCTCTCTCCCCCCCCCCCCCCCCCAATTTTTATTTTTCTTCTTGTATAAAAAAGGGAAAAAATAATTATGAAAATTCAAAGTATTTGAAATCTGATTCTTAAGCCATGTTAACATGTAATGTACAGCTTGAATTTCAATGGACGTCAATGATTCACATTCGGCATGTATATAATTCCGTTTTACTCACGAGTTGGTTACAATATTAATCAAATAATATTTTTCCAAATGATGTATAGATATAATATAATAGCTAAGTTTGTCTGATCGATATGTATCCGAAGATACTACTATGATAGAGTCATAGAGAAGACTGGAAGTTGGCATTACAAAAACAAACTCAGATACAAAGGACGGGCCTGCAAAACAAGTTGTTGAAAGGTAGAATTGACGAAAAGATGCAAATATTAATACTCTCTCCCTGCGGTTGTTAACATGAGATATATTTGGAGAATTGCTTTTGATCTAAAATATAATACATAATTTTTATATTTATTAATTTTTTTTCATAATTTTTCTCTGGATACCCCCTAAACAATAATCAAACAGGTGATGGAAAAAAAATTGAATTAAGAAAGATGACTATGGTAATATTTTAAGAAATACTTGTTATATTAATAAATTAACTAACTTTCTTAATCTATTTAAATTACCTAAATATATCTTATATTAAGAACGACAGAAGGAGTAACATCTTTGAACTTTTAAGCTCTCTATTTCAAAACGTACGTCGGCTTTAATCGTAACAGGTAGTCAAGATTGTAAATATTTTATAAGCTAGCGTTTTGCAATCCTATCTTTGTTTCCTCGATAAAGTTTCAGCGACCCAAGCGTGGATGCTGTCACAATCATTACCCATCATGAAAACTTGTTGGTTGTTTCAAGGCATTTCATTATTATAAGGACACCCTTCCAACAAAAGTGTACATGTTTTGATTTTGTCACTCCATCAAGGGTCCTTACTCCTTATCATTATTTCAAGCGCGTAGTCTTCTCACAGAAGCTAAGTTATTTGGTTAATTAACACGACAAAGATAATGTAATGATCATCTTCTTCTTCTGGGATAGATACTGCACATGAATGCAGAAGGACACACAGTAACAGTATTGCACTAAGGTCATGTATATATATAAACGAAGAGGTTCCTTTATTCACCAAATAATTCCATCACAAATGGAAAATAAATACACAAACCCCTATTATTCATGTAATTTATTCCTCGATCGAGCAGACATATTAATTATTTGTACGTCCAGCGCGTAATTTAGACATGAACTTGGGAGTCATAAGAAGCTCCAATCTTCCAATCTCCTGGAATGGCAGTCTTGGACTGAACCCAACCTTTTCTTCCATCGAATTGCAGCCTCATCGTCAATGGTCCACTTGGTGCGGCAACTATATCAAACACTGCCCCGTACACTCTCCTCATTGGCCTCCATTCGTAGCTATAACCCTGTTTCATCGTCATTTCAAGTTATAAGAACAAGAAGGAAACTGATAATGTAAGAAGTATATGTTGAAAGTATCATACGTCATAGATCTCAACGGCAGTGACGTCGTTCATGCCGGGGACGTAAAGAATGACGATGGCAAGGTAATCTGGGTAATTACTGGACTCGTGGATCTTGATCCGCTCGTTGTTACCTGCATATGCACAGGGTACCCTCCTGTATTCGATGTCAACGACGCCGTATTTCTTGAGCTCGGCCGATGCACTTGGGTTTCGTCCCAGTTTAGAGAAAGCATTTGGACTCATAATGAAGTCAGTTCTGTCTCCTGCTCCATAGTCTGTTGCTACTAACATGGTTCCATAGTTATCACATAATTTTGAATTCTTACACCTTACTTGGTAGCAAGCACCGCATCCACCGCCACCTCTCCATAACCCAGCCACGCCGGCAACCCTCCCGTGGTTCACACTTCTCCCGTAATTTCCATATCCACAAGCACCGGCTGATCACAAAAGTATTTAGAAGGGTACAAAGAAAGTGATGATATATGTGGGGAGAGAGAGAGAGGAGTTCTATTACTTACTAGAAGTTCCATAACCATCGGGGGTACTGTAATAGGTTGCTCTGGAGTCTGTGAAGTCTTGGGATAAGCATAGTGCTGGTAAGAGCAGCACGCAAACAAGTGCTACTTGGTATTTAGAATGAAGCTCCATTGCTAATTGTGAAATTCAAACGAACAAAAAAATTAATAAGAAACTATACGTTATATGTGTAAATTCTTGGATTTACTGGGTTAGGAGGCAAAGATGAGGAGGGTATTTATAGATTATAGGGGAGGCCTTGTGCATTTTAAAGGAAGATCGATCGGGTCCAACTTTTCTTGCCCTTGGAACACGGGATTGGATAGTATTGGAATAATTAAGCCCACATATGCAGACCTGGCATCCAAATCTCTGTGTGTGTCTATATCCGAAGTTAGCTATTTATGATTATGAAGCCAAATTGCCTATCTGTGTGCTATTTCAACTTTTTTTTTAAAATAAGAATATAGAGGAATTGGAAAATTTGATTTGATTCAAAGGATTAAATGGTGCCGGATGATGGAAATAGAGGGGGTCAGGGGAAAATTGGAAGAGGTACACAGGAAGGACCCATTCAAATGCTTCTGAAATAAGAAAAATACACTAGGAAATAGATGGTATAAAATTATTTTAATATTATCTGAATTCTTAATATAAAAACTAGTTGAATTTTTTTTTGAGAGATTTAAAAAGCTAATAAATTAATTATAGCATATATTGTATGTAGTTAGATTATTATATATTAATTTATAAGCTAGATAAATTAGTTCAAATAAAACTGATAAATATATAATACTTTAATATAATTCATTTAACTTTTTTAATTGCTTCAAAAATAAGTCATCGCTTTTATACTAGAAAGCAGAGAGAGTATTATATATGAAATATTTATGATGATTAATGATTATACCTACAATCTCATTATTCTTACTTTTAAGCAAGTTTAGAGAGAGAGTCAAGAAAAGCAAGTATAGCTTGAGAGAGCCGCGTGTGACACCTTTTTCTGACTTTCCATCCAATATATCCACATTTTTATCATATTTATCAAACATCTCTCATTGTCCTTGATAAGTTCAACATCAAAACTTGCATTACCTTTAAAAGTCTCCGTTTTTGCAAATTAAAACTACATATATATGTAGACTAAGACTCATCTTCCTTTTTCGTATACTAAAATCTAATTTACCTTGTACGGCGTTTTGGGGGCTTTTTTTGGCCCCCGGTTGGTTCTATAATTACAACTTGATAGTACGCAGAACATAAAGTGAGGAAAATTAAAAAAGCAATCCTGACAAGTATTTAAAATCTTAAGCCATGTTAGCAGCTAATGTTGGGTTCGCATTACTATAGATACCACAGCTGATGGTTTCCCCACTTTACTTTCTCCTATGGAATTCTCAACTTTTATTTTTTGGTCGTAAAAGGAAAAAGAAAACAGGGTAGAGTAGGTTGACAAAGATATAAGCGTCGTATTTGATCCGTTTGGTAGCGGGTTGAGGAAAATTAAAATAAGAATGCCCTTTTAAAAAAAAAGATCAATAATATTCGAGTTGTCTGTGTGTGCAAGCTTATCCTGGAGTTCGAGAGATTATATAATGGAAGTTGGCATTGCAGAAAATTCTAAACTTGATTCTATGATTGGGTGCAAAGAATTATTAATAACAGATTTAGAATTTTGGTTTTAATTCTCTCTATATATTTCTACGGACGTCAGTTCTCATAATCCTAATTCCCAACATTATATTTAGTTTATTACTCTATTAATCATATTAGCTACTTGATTCTTTTGGTTAATTCGTCAATATCAGCATTAAATATGAATTTCACAACAAGGGGTGTGTTAGGAAATTATTATATCTTATATTAACATTTGATATATTTTCATGTTGAGATATTATATATTTTATGTTAATATTATTATTTGATTAGATTTATTTAGGTTATATTAGATTAGATTCTAGGATTAGTTTATGTTTACCTATATAAAGGCTCTTGTTCAGTTGCTTGTACCAAGGATTAAACATTAAGAATTAAATAATATTTAGAGGGTCTTGTTTCCTCATTACTCCTATCTTTCAATCCAAAATGGTATCAGAGCTAATGGTAAAAGAAGAACAAGAAGAATGGAGAACGTCCATTCCTTCTTGCTCATATGGAGGATGTCCATTTCTTCTGGCTTGTGGCGGCAAATCTACTATCTAGATGTTGTACTTCCTTGAGTTTTCCTTAAATGTTGAGGAGGAGGAGGAGAAGGACCTAATCTTGTTGTCTTCCTTTTTTGTACCTTCTTATATTATGTGGCCGCCTAAAACCTGACTTGAAGCAAACTTAGTCCCACAAATAGAACATTCATGAACCTTCCTCTTATTGGCAAAATTAGCTTATCCTCAACCCAAACAAAGAGTTCTTGATTTCGGTCACATTTCTTCGTCCGATGTGCATAGTGGGTGTAGCTATGCGCACATTCTTTTCTTTGCAGACCCAAACAAAGAGTTCTTGACTTTGGTCATGTTTCTTCGTCCGATGAGCATAGTGGGTGTAGCTATGCACGTATTCTTCTCTTTGCAGACTATTTGGTTCCATACCAAATTTGTTCCTGGAGAGTGTTTGGTTCTGCCCCAGAGCTTTATCAAGATCCGCAAACTCGTTCCCTGAAGACTGTATGGTTCCATCCAAGAGCTGTCTAGTTCCACGTTAGAGATTGCATGGTTCCATCCAAGAGCTCCGTCTAGATCCGCAGACTCTCTAGATCTCCCACAGCTCTGTTCAGATCTTTTAATCATCTCGTTCCACCCAGATCTTTAGACCATTTTGCTTCCTCCCATACACCATTTGGTTTCATCCCAGAGCTCTATTCAGATCTTTTGACCATCTGGTTCCGTCCAAATCTTTAGACCATTTGGTTCCATCCTAGAGTTCTACCCTAATCTTTTGACCATTTGGTTCCGCCTAGACCTAAAAACCATTTGGTTCCGTCTTGGTTTCACCAACCGCCTAGACCCAAAGATTGTCTGGCTGCATGGTTTTGTTTTGTCCTAGAGCTCTGCCCAGATCTTTTGACCATCTAGTTTCGCCCACACATGAAGACCCTTTTGTTCCACCTAGACCCAAAGACCATTTGGTTCTATCTAGATAAGCTCGACATCATTTTTCTTCTATCTAGCTCAAAACTTGCTCTAAGATGTTACTTTTAGTCCGCTTGCTGCTGTAGTTGCTAATGACAAACTCAAGATGATCTTGAGTTTGATGGGGTTTTAATTAAGATATCATTATATTTTATATTACTATTTGATATATATTCTCATATTGAGATATTATACATCTTATATTGATATTATTAATTGATTAGATTTATTTAGGTTAGATAGATTCTAGGATTAGTTTAGGTTTGTCTATATAAAGTCCTTTGCTTAGTTGCTTGTATTAAAGATTAAGTATTAATGAAGCAATAATATGTAAAGGCTCTTATTTTCTCGCTACTCCAATTCTTCAAATTCAAACCGGGTGCTTTTCATAGTTATCAAGCCAAGAACAACATGATTCATCTTTAAGACAGTCTTTTTTAAAGAACAATCTTAAAGACTGTCTAACATATATTTTATTAATACATGATAGCAGTCTAGGCCTTATTTTACTATCTTCATCGCTGATCGGGATCAGCCCATCATTCCATTAGCGTCCTTTGTAAAAATAAAAATAAAAATATATTAATAATTTAATTTTAATAATTTGGATTAGGACTTGATAGCAGTCTAACTAGTCAGCAGCAAATAAGTACCTCAATCAACCACTTGATTAACTCAGCTGATACTTCTTCAGTCCTATTTATAATAGCTAATTGTGGATTTATTTTGGTCTTGTTTTTTTTTTTTTTAAAAAAATTCTGTTTCGTATCCTTTATTTATTAATCTTTTCTCAAACAACCCCTATATATTAGAAAATAATAAATTGATTGAATTAGATTTGCTTACTCTCTCATTAAAGGATATTTTAGATAATTAAATGTGACAAATTATTGACAAATTAAAGGTAAACAGCCAATTAACTTATTAACTTCTTGTTTTTTTTTTTAATATACGTGAATTAGGTAATGAATAATGATAATGATATCTTATAATTAGTACGTGAGGTGACAATTCTTTGATTACTCAAGCATCCTAATCACTCAACCGTAAATCAAGGCATCTTTCGTTACATGATCTTGCACTGCGGGACTCTCTCCAATCTACCATCTAACTAAGCAGCCACAAGAATATGGGTTGGATTTCTCTTATTTTCCTCTCACAATCTCATAACCACCATTTGATTAAAAAAATAAGTGGTTGATATTCAACCTTTTATAAAATTATTCCTATAAACATAAATAAGTAAATTTAAACTCTTAAAATTTGACCTATATCGTTCATAATTGCAATACAGAAAAATAAATAAATTTTAACTTTACAAAATAATAAATTTAAACATCTATTTCATGATTTAATGATGGAGATGAGATTATTAAAAAATAATAAGAAAAAGGAAAAGGAGAGCATCCTCTCCCCAAGAATCCATATGCATAAACAAATAGATTTCTTTATTCATATAGTCACTTTTATTACTTATTTATTTGTTTCAACAGACTATTATTTTTTAAGAAGAATAACACCAACAGCATAGCTTGTATGATTGTGTGGAGCCACACATACAGGTTACGTGGCTCCCTCTTCATGCTGGTTCTTACTTAGACATGAACTTGAGAGTCATAAGAAGCTCCAATCTTCCAATCTCCAGGAATGACACTCTTGGAGGACTGAACCCAACCTGTTCTTCCACTGAATTGTAGCCTCAGCTTCAATGGTCCACTTGGTGCGCCAACTATATCAAACACTGCCCCATACACTCTCCTCATTGCCTTCCATTCATGTCTATCATTCTGTATCATCATCATTTCAACAAGTTGATCATAATAACCACAATTATAAGTACCTCAAATTAAAAAAAGGAAGTTGAGAGTATCATCATACGTCATAGATCTCAACGGCAGTGACGTCTTTCATGCCAGGCACGTACTGAATGACAAGAGCAAGGTAATCAGGGTATCTGCTAGATTCGTGGATCTTGATACGCACGTTATAGCCTCCATATGTACAAGGTACCCTCCTGTATTCCATGTCTACGGTTCCGTATTTCTTGAGCTCGGCCGATGCACTAGGGTTTCGTCCTAGTTTAGAGAAAGCATTTGGACTCATAATGAAGTCTGTTCTGTCTCCTGCTCCGTAGTCTGTTGCCACTACCATCGTTCCATAGTCATCGCATAATCTTGAATCCTTGCACCTTACCTGATAAGTATAAACACATCGTTCATGAAACAATGTTTAAAAAAAAAAGCGTTAGTTGAATCGTTAGTCCGTTAAGAGACTTACTTGGTAGCAAGCACCACATCCAGCGCCACCCCTCCATAAGCCAGACACACCAGCGACCTTCCCATAGTTCACACTTCTGCCGTAATCTCCATATCCACAAGCTCCGGCTGATTACATAAATATGTATGTCATTTCGACAACGATAATCATACACACACACGATATATATATATATATATATATATATGTATTCTATTTCTTAAAATTAGTCACATGGAGGTTTTGATACACACTACAAACTTAAGAGCTCATAATGCAAACTGGCTTCAGAATAAGACCCAGCACAAACTCCCATCACATAATTATCTCGAAAACCATAAAGGAAGTTTGACGTACTTGGGGTTCCGTAGCCATCGGGGGTACTATAAAAGGTGGCCCTGGACTCTGTGAAGCCTTGGGATAAGCATAGTGCAGGCAAGAGCAACATCACACACACAAGCCCAACTTGGTATTTAGAATTAAGTTCCATTGCTAGATGGAAAATTCAAACGCGCAAAGAAGAGAAAATACGTTAAATGTAAATTGTTTGGGTTTACTAGTGTAGGAGGCAAAGATGAGGAGGGTATTTATAGATTACAGGGAAGGCCTTGGGCATTTGAAAAGGAGATAACAGGGTCCAACTTTTGTAACATCCTGAATTTTGAATCTAATATCTTGAACATAAACCTATTTTGGGAAGACTAGTAGGCTCTATTTTTGGAAAGTGATAAATTTGAAATCCGTATTTTGTGGGCCCCGTGAATAGTATTTACTATTCACGTATACGTTTTTACTATTTACAAATACGTATTTAAAAAAAAAAAATATATATATATATGTTATTCGCAAATACGTATTTAATACTTGAAATTTGTGAAATATGAATAGTGTTCACTATTCACAAATACGTATTTACTATTTAAAAATACGGTATTTACTATTCCTAAATACGTATTTACTATTCATGCGGGACCCACGGCCAAAATAATTCTCTGCAAACTTCCCGTGAGCGACAACCTTTCTCGTGAGTTTTGAAAAAAATTCACGCGGGACCCACGTAATAATATTTTACTATTTAATTTATAATATTATATTATTAAAAATTTTTAAAACTTTCACGAGGGCGGCTGAGAGTAGTCACGGGAGGGTTTCTTTTTAATTTTTGGAAAAATTACGTAAAATGACCCAGAGACGAAAATTACACTTAAAGACCCATTTTCCAACTATAAATAGACCTTCCATTTCATTTCATTCTTCACAACTTCTAAGAACCTTAGAGAGAGGTAGAGAGAGAGAGAGAGTAGAGAGATATTTGCTTGAGAGTTATAATAGCTGGTTGGTGATTCGGGTATTAGCAAGTAACAGGTAACTCTGAATATTCTTCCTTATACTTGTGAATTATGTATGATTATAAATTTGTTTGTTTACTATTTTGGCAAGAATATTTAGAAAATATTTATGGTTTTAAGATCTGGTGTGGGAACTTTGATTTGCAAATCTGCAGAGGTACTATTTATACATACGTTACTATTCACGTATACCGTATTTACTATTCATTTTACTATTCACATATACCGTATTTACTATTCACATTTACTATTCACGTATACCGTATTTACTATTCATTTTACTATTCACGTATACCGTATTTACTATTCACAATTACTATTCACATATACCGTATTTACTATTCATTTTACTATTCACGTATACCGTATTTACTATTCATTTTTTTTACTATTCACGTATACATACCGTATGTACTATTCATTTTACTATTCATGTATATACCGTATTTTACTATTCACAAATACGCATAGTATTTTACTATTCACAGATACGCATAGTATTTTACTATTCATAAATACGCATATCAATGTATATAATGGTATAATAATGCATTATTTTTGAGTAAATACATTCATCATGGCGGTTGTAATGTGATGGGTGGAGTAAGGAGGGAATTGAATGATAAGAATTGTTTATGCCACCACTCGGTGCACAGTGGATGGTACTTTTCAGGGCCCCATCTTCCATGTTTTCCTCTGGCCGGGATTTCATTGGAGATGTGGGACATGTGACACCTCCTTAGTTGTTATTTTAAAGGAGGGGAGCCATAGTCCAGATTTAAGCTCTATACCTTTGGCCGGGTGTATCTTAAGTTTTGGTGAGCTTGGAACAATTCAGTCAAATGAATGAGTTTCTATTGGACTATGTGTTAGCCTATGGCTCCAGTCAGCGGTATATGGTTGGAAGGTGATATAAGGGAGGGTGCATATTGCATAATGCATTTCTGAACAGTTCAAGAATTTGATATAATGATGAATAATCTGTAAAGACATGAGAAGAGAACTTTTGAGATATATATGTTTTATTACCTTCTATATTGATGACTATTAGTATAAATTATTTTGTATGAGAAATTATGGAATCTACATATATATTTGAAATCAGCCCATATCTTTTTGTTATATATTATTTGCTCGTGTACGGTAGAAATATTTAGTAGTTACTGAGACGTGGAATCTCATCCCATATTAACATTTTTCAGGTGATTATTCTAGTAGAGAGCAAGGGAAGGCACCTATGGAGTGAGCTCTGGAAGCTCTTTTGTACTCCTATAGTTTATGTTATGTTATTTTATTTGCCATGAACCTAAGATTTCCGTTTTGTATTAATCTCTGAAATATTTTCTGGAATTTATTCTGATTAAATATTATGGGTTTTATTCGAAATGGTAACATTGTAAAAGGATTTGGATATTGTTGAACTCTTTTGAAGGTATTTTCAATATTTTGACCGAGTTTTTGGGTATTAAAATTGTGGTGTTACATTTTTGGTATCAGAGCTAAAGGTTCCATGGCAATTTTGTTTATTTTCTAAAGTGATTTCTTAAAAAAAAAATTTTTAAAAGTTCGTGGCAAATTAAATATCATAACATGAGCACTTCCCTTTGTTAGATTTAGAATTTATTTAGCTATTTTTATTTGTTTAGTGTCCTTATAGTATTAATCATAGGAGGAGATAATGGCAAGAACTCGAAGAACTAATTCAACCCCTGCTCCATCCCAAAGAGGTCTCCCTCCGCATCAAGATGGTCCCCATCCTCAGGATAACAATGCCCTTTTGGCAGAATTACGAGACGTCATCTTGGAGATGAGGGAGAAAGTGAATAGACACGAGGATGAATTAGCAAAAGGAAGAGGCCAAGGTGGTAAGGAAGGAAAGGAGAAGGCTCTGGAAGTCACACCTTCTGACCATCAATCTAGGGGAGGAAGTTATTCTCGTACTGAAGATGGAGGTAGTAGCGGTTCTCATTCTCAGTATCATCCCTTACCTATTACTGAGGTTTGGGAAAAATTTCGGAAGTTTACTCCACCGATGTTCGAGGGGAAGCTAGATCCGATTGCAGCACTGGAGTGGCTGAAGCGTGTAGAAAAGATTTTCAGAGTTATCGAGATTAGCTCACAACAAAAGGTGATGGTTGCTGAACAATTGTTGCAGAAAGCAGCTGAAGAATGGTGGGAAAGCACCAAAACAAAAGGAAATGCTGAGATGACGTGGGAAGAGTTTAAGGAAAAGTTCGAAAATTATTACTTTTCCCCTTCAATCAGAATAGAGAAAGAAACTGAATTCCTCACATTCAGGCAAGGGGAATTACATGAAGACGAATTTATTACTCGCTTTTTAGAGTTGTCTAAATTCTGCGGATATTCACAGAACAACTCTAAATGGTTGAGTGCTCGATTGGTTGAAAAAGCTAGGCCAGACCTAAAAACAGCTCTATCACCGTTCCTTGATGAAACAAGGGATTTTGAAGAAATATGCGACAAACTGCGCACGATAGCAAGGAACAAACGAGAAGAGGAAGCTGAGAAGATGAAGGGTTTTCAGGCCAGATCTACACACCTCATGAGACCAACGGGAGGAGTTACTAAGAAGCAGAGTCACAACTTCAGTAATGTGAATACGCGGTTTAGCCAACCATCCAGAAATCACTTTGGTGGACCATCGAGGAGTTATTTTACTGGACCCCAAAGAAGTCATTTCAGCAGACCACCGAGGAGTCAATTCAAAGGACCTCAAAGGAGTCACTTCAGTGGAGGTCAGAGTTCATATAGGGGATCCACAGCTCCTGCTGCAAGCACCGCCAACAATCAGATGTGTGCCAAGTGTGGAAGAATACACCAAGGACCATGTGTGACGTGTTTCAACTGTGGAAAGCCAGGACACATTTCCAGATTTTGTGAGGAGGAGCCTCGAGGGGCCAAGGATGCTAGAACTGCAGTGCCAGGGAAAGTGTTTGCACTATCACATCAGGAGGCAAGTGCTTCACCAAATCTGATTAAAGGTATCCTCAAACTCCAAGGTCTTGAAGTAGAAGCCTTATTTGATTCTGGTGCCACACACTCTTTTATATCATACGACTGTGTGCCTCGATTGAATTTAAGAGTGAGTGAATTGCCTTATTATATGATTATTTCTACACCGGCGGGAGCTTCAGTAAAAACTTCTAGGGCTTGCTTAAATTGTACGATTGAGATTGATAATAGGATCTCAAATATAGACCTTGTTTGTTTACCCACGAAGGGTATCGATGTAATAATAGGAATGGATTGGTTGTCAGCTAATGACATCATCCTTGACTGCAAGAGGAAGACTATCTCTCTTGCGGATGACTCTATGAGTCATAGTAGACCACAATTGTTGTCTATAGTACAAGATGAAAAGCCTGTTCATCATGGTTGTCTTGCGTACATGGTGTTTTTCTCCATTCAAACAGAAGTGGAGGAAGGGATAGAGAACATTGAAGTGGTGAAAGAATTTCCGGAGGTATTCCCGAAAGAAATGACAGGTTTACCCCCAGAGAGAGAAGTAGAATTTTCTATTGATCTCGTACCTGGAACGGAACCTATATCTAAAGCTCCTTACCGAATGTCTCCATCGGAACTAGCAGAATTGAAGAAGCAGATCGAAGAATTGTTAGAAAAGGGTTTTATCAGACCCAGTGTATCTCCTTGGGGATCGCCCGTACTCTTTGTGAAGAAGAAAGATGGGAGCCTGAGACTATGCATTGACTATCGCCAGTTAAATAAAGTGACTATAAAGAATAAATATCCTTTACCCAGGATCGACGATCTACTTGATCAGTTGAAGGGAGCATCCATATTCTCCAAGATCGACCTCAGATCAGGTTATCACCAACTGAGAGTCAAAGCTGAAGATGTCTCAAAAACTGCATTCAGAACTAGATATGGCCATTATGAATTTCTTGTTATGCCATTTGGGCTAACAAATGCTCCAGCAGTATTCATGGATTACATGAATAGAATTTTCCGACCATATCTAGATAAATTTGTAGTGGTTTTCATTGACGACATCCTTATCTACTCTAAGGATGAAGAAGAGCATAAAGAGCACCTTAGAATCGTGCTACAAGTGTTGAAGGAGCACAAGCTCTATGCGAAACTGTCTAAGTGCGAATTTTGGTTGAAGGAAGTAAAATTCCTAGGCCATGTCGTATCGGCTGAAGGTGTTGCAGTGGACCATACTAAAGTTGAAGCAGTTCTCCAATGGGAACGACCAAAGTCCGTGACTGAGATCAGGAGTTTTCTAGGTCTAGCTGGCTATTATAGGAGATTTATCAAGGGCTTTTCGCAAATAGCTATGCCCTTGACAAAGTTAACTAGGAAGGGTCAACCATTTGTATGGGACGAAAAGTGTGAAGCAGCTTTCCAAAATTTGAAGACTAAGTTGACTACGGCACCAGTACTTATAATTCCAGATCCTGCTCAGACCTTTACTTTGTACACAGATGCTTCCAAGAAAGGTCTTGGGTGTGTATTAATGCAAAATGGTAGGGTAGTAGCTTATGCTTCTCGACAGTTAAGGCCACATGAAGGGAATTATCCTACTCACGACTTAGAACTGGCAGCAGTAGTGTTTGCTCTGAAGATTTGGAGGCATCACCTCTACGGTTCAAAGTTCGAGGTTTATAGTGACCACAAAAGTCTAAAGTACCTGTTCGACCAAAAGGAGCTCAACATGCGACAGAGGAGATGGATGGAGTTTATCAAGGACTACGACTTCGAATTGAAGTATCATCCAGGAAAGGCGAACGTTGTAGCAGATGCCTTAAGTAGAAAGACAATCCATGTAGCCCAGATGATGATCAGAGAACATAAATTGCTCGAGGAGATACCAAGTACATCTATTGATGTAATGTCAGGTTTGGTCGCTACCATGAAAGCATTAACTATTGAAAGCACAATTTGGAAAGAGATTAAATTCGCTCAGCTCGAAGATGAGTATCTATTAAACGTGAGGGAAGATATTGAAGAAGGAAAAGAATCGAAATTTGGGATCGATAGAGATGGGATATTAAGGTATAAAGGAAAAGTGTGCATACCTAATGATGGAGAAATAAAAAAGCTCATACTAGAAGAGGCACATCGGAGTAAATACACTATCCATCCCGGAGCAACCAAGATGTATCATGATCTCAAGCGGAATTGGTGGTGGCGGGGCATGAAGAAAGATGTGACTGACTTTGTCACTTGTTGTTTGACTTGTCAGAAAGTCAAGATCGAACATCGGAAACCTCCTGGATTATTAAAGAATTTGGATATCCCAGAGTGGAAATGGGACAGCATCTCTATGGATTTCATCATGGGGCTTCCTCTAACGACATCCGGACATAATGCCATTTGGGTAATTGTCGATAGGTTAACTAAGTCAGCTCATTTTCTAGCAATTGCAGCAGAATACTCATTGGAGAGACTAGCAAAGATCTACATGAAGGAGATTGTCAGATTGCATGGGATACCGAATAGCATCGTATCTGATCGTGATCCACGATTCACTTCACGATTTTGGAAAGCATTGCAGAATGCTATGGGAACTCGGATGAGTTATAGTACCGCTTATCATCCTCAAACTGACGGGCAGACTGAGAGGACTATTCAAACTCTGGAAGACATGTTGCGGGCTTGTGCAATCGAACTAAAAGGAAGTTGGGACGATCATCTTCATCTTGCGGAGTTTGCATATAACAATAGTTATCACTCCAGCATTGAGATGGCACCTTATGAGGCTTTGTATGGAAGAAAATGTAGATCTCCTATTTGCTGGACAGAATTGAATGAGCGAATTTTAATAGGTCCAGAACTTGTGGACGAGACGACTCAAAAGATTAAGGTGATTCAACAGAAACTTCTCACTGCTCAGAGTCGACAGAAGAGTTATGCTGACAAGAGAAGACGACCGTTGGAGTTCATGGTGGGCGAACATGTGTTCTTAAGAGTCACACCAATGACTGGCATTGGTAGAGCAATACGAGCAAAGAAGCTTTCACCTCGTTTTATGGGTCCTTATGAGATTTTGGAGAAAGTTGGACCGGTAGCTTACAGAATTGCATTACCTCCACAGCTTGCGAACCTTCATGATGTCTTTCATGTATCGCAACTGAAGAAATACCAACCGGATCCTTCCCACATTATAGAAGTAGAAGAGGTAGAACTCAAGGATAACATGACGTATAAAGCCGAGCCGGAGCGGATTGTTGATGCAAGGGACAAGAAATTAAGAAACAAGACCATTAGACTTGTAAAGGTCGAGTGGAAAGGAATGGCTCCCGGAGATGCTACTTGGGAAACGGAGGAGAGCATGCGTCAAACCTATCCTCATTTATTTATATAGGTTAGAATTCTTATTATAGCGAAATTTTGAGGACAAAATTTTCTTTTAGGAGGGGAGAAATGTAACATCCTGAATTTTGAATCTAATATCTTGAACATAAACCTATTTTGGGAAGACTAGTAGGCTCTATTTTTGGAAAGTGATAAATTTGAAATCCGTATTTTGTGGGCCCCGTGAATAGTATTTACTATTCACGTATACGTTTTTACTATTTACAAATACGTATTTAAAAAAAATATATATATATATATATGTTATTCGCAAATACGTATTTAATACTTGAAATTTGTGAAATATGAATAGTGTTCACTATTCACAAATACGTATTTACTATTTAAAAATACGGTATTTACTATTCCTAAATACGTATTTACTATTCATGCGGGACCCACGGCCAAAATAATTCTCTGCAAACTTCCCGTGAGCGACAACCTTTCTCGTGAGTTTTGAAAAAAATTCACGCGGGACCCACGTAATAATATTTTACTATTTAATTTATAATATTATATTATTAAAAATTTTTAAAACTTTCACGAGGGCGGCTGAGAGTAGTCACGGGAGGGTTTCTTTTTAATTTTTGGAAAAATTACGTAAAATGACCCAGAGACGAAAATTACACTTAAAGACCCATTTTCCAACTATAAATAGACCTTCCATTTCATTTCATTCTTCACAACTTCTAAGAGCCTTAGAGAGAGGTAGAGAGAGAGAGAGAGTAGAGAGATATTTGCTTGAGAGTTATAATAGCTGGTTGGTGATTCGGGTATTAGCAAGTAACAGGTAACTCTGAATATTCTTCCTTATACTTGTGAATTATGTATGATTATAAATTTGTTTGTTTACTATTTTGGCAAGAATATTTAGAAAATATTTATGGTTTTAAGATCTGGTGTGGGAACTTTGATTTGCAAATCTGCAGAGGTACTATTTATACATACGTTACTATTCACGTATACCGTATTTACTATTCATTTTACTATTCACATATACCGTATTTACTATTCACATTTACTATTCACGTATACCGTATTTACTATTCATTTTACTATTCACGTATACCGTATTTACTATTCACAATTACTATTCACATATACCGTATTTACTATTCATTTTACTATTCACGTATACCGTATTTACTATTCATTTTTTTACTATTCACGTATACATACCGTATGTACTATTCATTTTACTATTCATGTATATACCGTATTTTACTATTCACAAATACGCATAGTATTTTACTATTCACAGATACGCATAGTATTTTACTATTCATAAATACGCATATCAATGTATATAATGGTATAATAATGCATTATTTTTGAGTAAATACATTCATCATGGCGGTTGTAATGTGATGGGTGGAGTAAGGAGGGAATTGAATGATAAGAATTGTTTATGCCACCACTCGGTGCACAGTGGATGGTACTTTTCAGGGCCCCATCTTCCATGTTTTCCTCTGGCCGGGATTTCATTGGAGATGTGGGACATGTGACACCTCCTTAGTTGTTATTTTAAAGGAGGGGAGCCATAGTCCAGATTTAAGCTCTATACCTTTGGCCGGGTGTATCTTAAGTTTTGGTGAGCTTGGAACAATTCAGTCAAATGAATGAGTTTCTATTGGACTATGTGTTAGCCTATGGCTCCAGTCAGCGGTATATGGTTGGAAGGTGATATAAGGGAGGGTGCATATTGCATAATGCATTTCTGAACAGTTCAAGAATTTGATATAATGATGAATAATCTGTAAAGACATGAGAAGAGAACTTTTGAGATATATATGTTTTATTACCTTCTATATTGATGACTATTAGTATAAATTATTTTGTATGAGAAATTATGGAATCTACATATATATTTGAAATCAGCCCATATCTTTTTGTTATATATTATTTGCTCGTGTACGGTAGAAATATTTAGTAGTTACTGAGACGTGGAATCTCATCCCATATTAACATTTTTCAGGTGATTATTCTAGTAGAGAGCAAGGGAAGGCACCTATGGAGTGAGCTCTGGAAGCTCTTTTGTACTCCTATAGTTTATGTTATGTTATTTTATTTGCCATGAACCTAAGATTTCCGTTTTGTATTAATCTCTGAAATATTTTCTGGAATTTATTCTGATTAAATATTATGGGTTTTATTCGAAATGGTAACATTGTAAAAGGATTTGGATATTGTTGAACTCTTTTGAAGGTATTTTCAATATTTTGACCGAGTTTTTGGGTATTAAAATTGTGGTGTTACATTTTTGGTATCAGAGCTAAAGGTTCCATGGCAATTTTGTTTATTTTCTAAAGTGATTTCTTAAAAAAAAAATTTTTAAAAGTTCGTGGCAAATTAAATATCATAACATGAGCACTTCCCTTTGTTAGATTTAGAATTTATTTAGCTATTTTTATTTGTTTAGTGTCCTTATAGTATTAATCATAGGAGGAGATAATGGCAAGAACTCGAAGAACTAATTCAACCCCTGCTCCATCCCAAAGAGGTCTCCCTCCGCATCAAGATGGTCCCCATCCTCAGGATAACAATGCCCTTTTGGCAGAATTACGAGACGTCATCTTGGAGATGAGGGAGAAAGTGAATAGACACGAGGATGAATTAGCAAAAGGAAGAGGCCAAGGTGGTAAGGAAGGAAAGGAGAAGGCTCTGGAAGTCACACCTTCTGACCATCAATCTAGGGGAGGAAGTTATTCTCGTACTGAAGATGGAGGTAGTAGCGGTTCTCATTCTCAGTATCATCCCTTACCTATTACTGAGGTTTGGGAAAAATTTCGGAAGTTTACTCCACCGATGTTCGAGGGGAAGCTAGATCCGATTGCAGCACTGGAGTGGCTGAAGCGTGTAGAAAAGATTTTCAGAGTTATCGAGATTAGCTCACAACAAAAGGTGATGGTTGCTGAACAATTGTTGCAGAAAGCAGCTGAAGAATGGTGGGAAAGCACCAAAACAAAAGGAAATGCTGAGATGACGTGGGAAGAGTTTAAGGAAAAGTTCGAAAATTATTACTTTTCCCCTTCAATCAGAATAGAGAAAGAAACTGAATTCCTCACATTCAGGCAAGGGGAATTACATGAAGACGAATTTATTACTCGCTTTTTAGAGTTGTCTAAATTCTGCGGATATTCACAGAACAACTCTAAATGGTTGAGTGCTCGATTGGTTGAAAAAGCTAGGCCAGACCTAAAAACAGCTCTATCACCGTTCCTTGATGAAACAAGGGATTTTGAAGAAATATGCGACAAACTGCGCACGATAGCAAGGAACAAACGAGAAGAGGAAGCTGAGAAGATGAAGGGTTTTCAGGCCAGATCTACACACCTCATGAGACCAACGGGAGGAGTTACTAAGAAGCAGAGTCACAACTTCAGTAATGTGAATACGCGGTTTAGCCAACCATCCAGAAATCACTTTGGTGGACCATCGAGGAGTTATTTTACTGGACCCCAAAGAAGTCATTTCAGCAGACCACCGAGGAGTCAATTCAAAGGACCTCAAAGGAGTCACTTCAGTGGAGGTCAGAGTTCATATAGGGGATCCACAGCTCCTGCTGCAAGCACCGCCAACAATCAGATGTGTGCCAAGTGTGGAAGAATACACCAAGGACCATGTGTGACGTGTTTCAACTGTGGAAAGCCAGGACACATTTCCAGATTTTGTGAGGAGGAGCCTCGAGGGGCCAAGGATGCTAGAACTGCAGTGCCAGGGAAAGTGTTTGCACTATCACATCAGGAGGCAAGTGCTTCACCAAATCTGATTAAAGGTATCCTCAAACTCCAAGGTCTTGAAGTAGAAGCCTTATTTGATTCTGGTGCCACACACTCTTTTATATCATACGACTGTGTGCCTCGATTGAATTTAAGAGTGAGTGAATTGCCTTATTATATGATTATTTCTACACCGGCGGGAGCTTCAGTAAAAACTTCTAGGGCTTGCTTAAATTGTACGATTGAGATTGATAATAGGATCTCAAATATAGACCTTGTTTGTTTACCCACGAAGGGTATCGATGTAATAATAGGAATGGATTGGTTGTCAGCTAATGACATCATCCTTGACTGCAAGAGGAAGACTATCTCTCTTGCGGATGACTCTATGAGTCATAGTAGACCACAATTGTTGTCTATAGTACAAGATGAAAAGCCTGTTCATCATGGTTGTCTTGCGTACATGGTGTTTTTCTCCATTCAAACAGAAGTGGAGGAAGGGATAGAGAACATTGAAGTGGTGAAAGAATTTCCGGAGGTATTCCCGAAAGAAATGACAGGTTTACCCCCAGAGAGAGAAGTAGAATTTTCTATTGATCTCGTACCTGGAACGGAACCTATATCTAAAGCTCCTTACCGAATGTCTCCATCGGAACTAGCAGAATTGAAGAAGCAGATCGAAGAATTGTTAGAAAAGGGTTTTATCAGACCCAGTGTATCTCCTTGGGGATCGCCCGTACTCTTTGTGAAGAAGAAAGATGGGAGCCTGAGACTATGCATTGACTATCGCCAGTTAAATAAAGTGACTATAAAGAATAAATATCCTTTACCCAGGATCGACGATCTACTTGATCAGTTGAAGGGAGCATCCATATTCTCCAAGATCGACCTCAGATCAGGTTATCACCAACTGAGAGTCAAAGCTGAAGATGTCTCAAAAACTGCATTCAGAACTAGATATGGCCATTATGAATTTCTTGTTATGCCATTTGGGCTAACAAATGCTCCAGCAGTATTCATGGATTACATGAATAGAATTTTCCGACCATATCTAGATAAATTTGTAGTGGTTTTCATTGACGACATCCTTATCTACTCTAAGGATGAAGAAGAGCATAAAGAGCACCTTAGAATCGTGCTACAAGTGTTGAAGGAGCACAAGCTCTATGCGAAACTGTCTAAGTGCGAATTTTGGTTGAAGGAAGTAAAATTCCTAGGCCATGTCGTATCGGCTGAAGGTGTTGCAGTGGACCATACTAAAGTTGAAGCAGTTCTCCAATGGGAACGACCAAAGTCCGTGACTGAGATCAGGAGTTTTCTAGGTCTAGCTGGCTATTATAGGAGATTTATCAAGGGCTTTTCGCAAATAGCTATGCCCTTGACAAAGTTAACTAGGAAGGGTCAACCATTTGTATGGGACGAAAAGTGTGAAGCAGCTTTCCAAAATTTGAAGACTAAGTTGACTACGGCACCAGTACTTATAATTCCAGATCCTGCTCAGACCTTTACTTTGTACACAGATGCTTCCAAGAAAGGTCTTGGGTGTGTATTAATGCAAAATGGTAGGGTAGTAGCTTATGCTTCTCGACAGTTAAGGCCACATGAAGGGAATTATCCTACTCACGACTTAGAACTGGCAGCAGTAGTGTTTGCTCTGAAGATTTGGAGGCATCACCTCTACGGTTCAAAGTTCGAGGTTTATAGTGACCACAAAAGTCTAAAGTACCTGTTCGACCAAAAGGAGCTCAACATGCGACAGAGGAGATGGATGGAGTTTATCAAGGACTACGACTTCGAATTGAAGTATCATCCAGGAAAGGCGAACGTTGTAGCAGATGCCTTAAGTAGAAAGACAATCCATGTAGCCCAGATGATGATCAGAGAACATAAATTGCTCGAGGAGATACCAAGTACATCTATTGATGTAATGTCAGGTTTGGTCGCTACCATGAAAGCATTAACTATTGAAAGCACAATTTGGAAAGAGATTAAATTCGCTCAGCTCGAAGATGAGTATCTATTAAACGTGAGGGAAGATATTGAAGAAGGAAAAGAATCGAAATTTGGGATCGATAGAGATGGGATATTAAGGTATAAAGGAAAAGTGTGCATACCTAATGATGGAGAAATAAAAAAGCTCATACTAGAAGAGGCACATCGGAGTAAATACACTATCCATCCCGGAGCAACCAAGATGTATCATGATCTCAAGCGGAATTGGTGGTGGCGGGGCATGAAGAAAGATGTGACTGACTTTGTCACTTGTTGTTTGACTTGTCAGAAAGTCAAGATCGAACATCGGAAACCTCCTGGATTATTAAAGAATTTGGATATCCCAGAGTGGAAATGGGACAGCATCTCTATGGATTTCATCATGGGGCTTCCTCTAACGACATCCGGACATAATGCCATTTGGGTAATTGTCGATAGGTTAACTAAGTCAGCTCATTTTCTAGCAATTGCAGCAGAATACTCATTGGAGAGACTAGCAAAGATCTACATGAAGGAGATTGTCAGATTGCATGGGATACCGAATAGCATCGTATCTGATCGTGATCCACGATTCACTTCACGATTTTGGAAAGCATTGCAGAATGCTATGGGAACTCGGATGAGTTATAGTACCGCTTATCATCCTCAAACTGACGGGCAGACTGAGAGGACTATTCAAACTCTGGAAGACATGTTGCGGGCTTGTGCAATCGAACTAAAAGGAAGTTGGGGCGATCATCTTCATCTTGCGGAGTTTGCATATAACAATAGTTATCACTCCAGCATTGAGATGGCACCTTATGAGGCTTTGTATGGAAGAAAATGTAGATCTCCTATTTGCTGGACAGAATTGAATGAGCGAATTTTAATAGGTCCAGAACTTGTGGACGAGACGACTCAAAAGATTAAGGTGATTCAACAGAAACTTCTCACTGCTCAGAGTCGACAGAAGAGTTATGCTGACAAGAGAAGACGACCGTTGGAGTTCATGGTGGGCGAACATGTGTTCTTAAGAGTCACACCAATGACTGGCATTGGTAGAGCAATACGAGCAAAGAAGCTTTCACCTCGTTTTATGGGTCCTTATGAGATTTTGGAGAAAGTTGGACCGGTAGCTTACAGAATTGCATTACCTCCACAGCTTGCGAACCTTCATGATGTCTTTCATGTATCGCAACTGAAGAAATACCAACCGGATCCTTCCCACATTATAGAAGTAGAAGAGGTAGAACTCAAGGATAACATGACGTATAAAGCCGAGCCGGAGCGGATTGTTGATGCAAGGGACAAGAAATTAAGAAACAAGACCATTAGACTTGTAAAGGTCGAGTGGAAAGGAATGGCTCCCGGAGATGCTACTTGGGAAACGGAGGAGAGCATGCGTCAAACCTATCCTCATTTATTTATATAGGTTAGAATTCTTATTATAGCGAAATTTTGAGGACAAAATTTTCTTTTAGGAGGGGAGAAATGTAACATCCTGAATTTTGAATCTAATATCTTGAACATAAACCTATTTTGGGAAGACTAGTAGGCTCTATTTTTGGAAAGTGATAAATTTGAAATCCGTATTTTGTGGGCCCCGTGAATAGTATTTACTATTCACGTATACGTTTTTACTATTTACAAATACGTATTTAAAAAAAATATATATATATATATATGTTATTCGCAAATACGTATTTAATACTTGAAATTTGTGAAATATGAATAGTGTTCACTATTCACAAATACGTATTTACTATTTAAAAATACGGTATTTACTATTCCTAAATACGTATTTACTATTCATGCGGGACCCACGGCCAAAATAATTCTCTGCAAACTTCCCGTGAGCGACAACCTTTCTCGTGAGTTTTGAAAAAAATTCACGCGGGACCCACGTAATAATATTTTACTATTTAATTTATAATATTATATTATTAAAAATTTTTAAAACTTTCACGAGGGCGGCTGAGAGTAGTCACGGGAGGGTTTCTTTTTAATTTTTGGAAAAATTACGTAAAATGACCCAGAGACGAAAATTACACTTAAAGACCCATTTTCCAACTATAAATAGACCTTCCATTTCATTTCATTCTTCACAACTTCTAAGAGCCTTAGAGAGAGGTAGAGAGAGAGAGAGAGTAGAGAGATATTTGCTTGAGAGTTATAATAGCTGGTTGGTGATTCGGGTATTAGCAAGTAACAGGTAACTCTGAATATTCTTCCTTATACTTGTGAATTATGTATGATTATAAATTTGTTTGTTTACTATTTTGGCAAGAATATTTAGAAAATATTTATGGTTTTAAGATCTGGTGTGGGAACTTTGATTTGCAAATCTGCAGAGGTACTATTTATACATACGTTACTATTCACGTATACCGTATTTACTATTCATTTTACTATTCACATATACCGTATTTACTATTCACATTTACTATTCACGTATACCGTATTTACTATTCATTTTACTATTCACGTATACCGTATTTACTATTCACATATACCGTATTTACTATTCATTTTACTATTCACGTATACCGTATTTACTATTCATTTTTTTTTACTATTCACGTATACATACCGTATGTACTATTCATTTTACTATTCATGTATATACCGTATTTTACTATTCACAAATACGCATAGTATTTTACTATTCACAGATACGCATAGTATTTTACTATTCATAAATACGCATATCAATGTATATAATGGTATAATAATGCATTATTTTTGAGTAAATACATTCATCATGGCGGTTGTAATGTGATGGGTGGAGTAAGGAGGGAATTGAATGATAAGAATTGTTTATGCCACCACTCGGTGCACAGTGGATGGTACTTTTCAGGGCCCCATCTTCCATGTTTTCCTCTGGCCGGGATTTCATTGGAGATGTGGGACATGTGACACCTCCTTAGTTGTTATTTTAAAGGAGGGGAGCCATAGTCCAGATTTAAGCTCTATACCTTTGGCCGGGTGTATCTTAAGTTTTGGTGAGCTTGGAACAATTCAGTCAAATGAATGAGTTTCTATTGGACTATGTGTTAGCCTATGGCTCCAGTCAGCGGTATATGGTTGGAAGGTGATATAAGGGAGGGTGCATATTGCATAATGCATTTCTGAACAGTTCAAGAATTTGATATAATGATGAATAATCTGTAAAGACATGAGAAGAGAACTTTTGAGATATATATGTTTTATTACCTTCTATATTGATGACTATTAGTATAAATTATTTTGTATGAGAAATTATGGAATCTACATATATATTTGAAATCAGCCCATATCTTTTTGTTATATATTATTTGCTCGTGTACGGTAGAAATATTTAGTAGTTACTGAGACGTGGAATCTCATCCCATATTAACATTTTTCAGGTGATTATTCTAGTAGAGAGCAAGGGAAGGCACCTATGGAGTGAGCTCTGGAAGCTCTTTTGTACTCCTATAGTTTATGTTATGTTATTTTATTTGCCATGAACCTAAGATTTCCGTTTTGTATTAATCTCTGAAATATTTTCTGGAATTTATTCTGATTAAATATTATGGGTTTTATTCGAAATGGTAACATTGTAAAAGGATTTGGATATTGTTGAACTCTTTTGAAGGTATTTTCAATATTTTGACCGAGTTTTTGGGTATTAAAATTGTGGTGTTACAACTTTTCTTCATCTCAGAACACGGGATTGGATTATTTGAATATTAAGCGCGCCATACGTAGACCTAGCATCGAAAATTGTGCGTGCTTCTATATATTCGAAGCTAACCATTTATGATTATGATGCCAAACAAATTGACTATCTGTGCGGTGTTGCAAGTTGCAACTTTGTTTAAATAATATAGGAAGATAGAGAGGAATATACAAGTCTGATTCAAACACTAGGGGCGCATGCGCGGATAGAGCCCATCGAAAAGAAATAATAAAGGACGTACACAGGTAGTACACATAGGCAGATCCAGAAAATTAATGAAGGGTGGACACCAGTGGTGGAGTTAGGATTTTTTGTTTGTGTTTGCATAACTAGTGTGGAAATTTGGGGGTTCGGGGGCAACATCCCAATTTTTTTGTTTAAAAGTAAAGTTTTAAGTGCATTAAAAAACAAAAGAATATAAATAAGAAAAGAAAAGAATATCAAAAAATATTTATGAAATCAAGTGAATACTGATAATGTAATTAGAAAAACAGTTATTTTACAAACTTGCCATTTATAAAAGCAAGACTAAGTGTTGTTAGAAATGCAACTATATAAATTACAATGGAGAGTGTGCACTCAATATGTTAACAAAAGTATATAATAATAAAAATAATTACAATGTCATTTTTCTAGGCTTTATTTTTTGAAATTCCATTATAATTGCCTTATTATCAATACTATCACATACATTATAATTTTTAATTTCCTTAATTTTTTAGAATTCTATCATAATTCAAGGGTGGGCACTTGCCCCCCTTATCTTCTACCTACATCTGGTAGTACATATATATATTGAAATGATTCTGAAGTAAGAAGCATTATTAAAAAGGATAGTAAAAAATTTTGGTAGGCCTCAACTGTGGAGATGTAAACACCCGCAGTTAAATAAGTTATTTATAAAAAAATGGTTGTTGGTTTATTTAAAATATCTTCTAAAACTACCTTTTAATGCAAAATAATTTAAATTCTCTCAATATGTACAATCAATAGAGATATTTTGAAACAAATATTGGAAATAAAGTGGATTGATAGTCTTCTAAAACTACCTTTTCATGCAAAATAATTTAAATTCTCTCAATATATACAATCAATAGAGATATTTTAGAACAAATATTGGAAATAAAGTGGATTGATAAAGTCTTATATATCTAAGACCAAACTCAACATCCAACTAGGTCTTAATGAAGGGACACATGATTAAAAAAAAGAAAAAATCAGTTTCTATGCGCCTGATACCAGTCTTAATGATAAACAAGACTCGTTCAAGAGTAATTAATTAGACTCAAACCTAAAATGTCAATTATGAATCGCCTAAATTCTTGACTGACTTGGTCTTAAACAAATCTTCCTCCGTGTCTAAGGAAGGCTCGCCTGAAAAGTCTTGCACGTCGGAGCCCATTGTAAAGTGTAATCTTAAAATTCAAAAGCTAGAGGAAATAGTACAATAAACTAATAAATATATTTTAACTCTATTTATAACAAACTAAACACTAGGATCCCTTACGTACGTGCACTTGCATTTAAATATACTTCTGACCAAAACAGCATAATAAGATGGTAGATTGTTAAGACATTCAAGGTAAACGATGAACCTAATTTTATGTAAAAAAATCACAAATCAACAGAATTGTGCTTAATAAATAATATATAATAAAGTGGAAGCACTAACAAACTCGAGCTTTATACTTCAACACTTAAGATGTAGTTTCTATGTTGACCAAAAAAAGATGTAGTTTCTATTCTTGGTGAGAGATTCTTTGTGCAGTCGTGGGTGCATTTATTTCTGTGAATTGGGCCACTGAGAATGTTCGAACGAGTCTAATTGACGAGAAGGACCCAATGGATTATAAAACCTCCTGTCCAAGTTTTGTTGTGGATGGGCTTTTTGGACTAATGAGGAAGAGACTAATGGGCTATGATAATTTGGATCGAGAGAGATGGACTGACATTGAAGGAATTATTAGCATGGTAAACCCAATTTGGGTTGATTGGGTCAATGAGAGTTGACATAGATGGTATGGGATCCAGGACTTGGCTCTTGGGTCGTGGGTTCGATCCCCTCTGCCGTCGCTGGGACTCCTTTGGTAGGCGATCTCGTAAGTCTCCAATAAGTGCTCATAGAGCTCGGAGCCGTGCCCTGGCCTTAGTAGGGGACTGATGCTGAACTCCTCCAAAATTTATTTTTAGCAAAAAAAAAAAAAAAGAAGGTTGATTGGTTGTGTCAATAAACTAGTACCCCTCATCTTTGGACTCAACTGATAAAAGGGTCAGATACTCTCACTAAAGGGAGGGAGTTTGATTTTGGAGTTGATCAAGACGCTGGGGAGGCATTCTAACTCCTAGGTGCTTAGGTTAACGCTTGTGGATAATAGACGGCTTGCCGTACCCAACATTGATATCTCCTAGGAGGAAGGGAGATTTCGCCCTACTCTTGGATCGTGGGTGAACCCAACCTCTTTCCTAAAATTTCAGTATATAAAAAAAAATTATCTACTTGGTGGCACAATTAGTAGACAGTTGAGCCTCTTAAACTTAATGTCATATGTTCGAATCACGGCGTACACATGGAAAATGTTTTGTTGGGAGAGGCAAAACTCACTTCGGTGGTCTCTACACCTCTAGAAGATTAGTTTCTAGCTACTGGTTGTGAGATACTGCTTAGATTCTATTGGAGGGGCTAGACCTCTGACAAGTACAAGACTAAGAGATGAAAAAGAAAGTAGTGTACAACGTCTTCAAAACGTGGGCAACACTTTCCTTTAAGCTTAATTCGCCATTACCTATACCTATCTTATAGGATGCAAGTCTTGCAGAATACAACAAAGACAATGGAGTATGGATTGCACTTCCAATACTCAAGCAAGACAACAATAGCTTTTACAAAATGAAAATTTGACTTTTATTTTTGTGTGAACTTAAGAACAAAGGCACTGAATTTGATCTTTTTTTTTGTTATAGCCAGTGGGGGGAGGGGGAGGCAGGGTTCGAACCCTGGACAAGGGAGAAGACCAGCTCCTAAGGCTGGCCCTAGTATCATCGCGCTACGAGGCGCTTGACACTGAATTTGATCTCTTGTTATATGATTTTTGATGTTGTATTGTTTGTCACAAATAAAATAATGATGTAGGGTATTTATAAGCCATGAAGGGATGCTTTGAAACGGTGCCTTTTAAAGCAACACCTTTTCAATTAAAAATCAAAATAATCTGTTAGATTCATGAATATACCTTTACAACTATGTAAAGTTTTCTTATAAACACAATATAACTTTTCATCACTTGGTGGCTACTACATCTTTGACTATAATTTTTCGCACGTGTCTTTAGAAATTGAGACACATAACCTTGATAACTTTTAGTATTGTAACTTCTTAAACAACTTTTCATATAAATTCCTTAATTTAATGAACATGAGTTTACAAAAAAAGCACATAAATTCATTTTAAAATATTCCAACAGATTCTTTAAAAAAAAAAAAAAAATCTAGCCGATCTGATTAAGAGTTTCGGGCCGGGTTAGATTTTATATTTTTTCCCCTCCCGAATACGGACAACATCGTTTTTAGTTTGGAAATTTAGAAATCCATCGTGTTGTGCTCTAAAAACTTTATTTTATTGGATTATGTGTGGGTTATATTTGATTGTTCTATTTGTTTGTGGATTAGTATTTTATTTAAATATAGTTTCAGTCATAACTGATTTTACCTCGAGTTAGCCCCAACTTGAAGCACTTACCAAATACTATTTATTAACGGGTTCGGTGTGTGTAGGTACATGTCATCTTCATCTTCATTCAGTCAATTAAATCACCTGCTTTTGGATTTTAAAAAGTTGGAAACAAAGATAAATTAAAAAAGTTTTACTCCAATTCTCTAATTTTTTTGAATCAAATTCAAAATTTTTCCCCAAAACAAGGAGATCGGAGCGCTCCTAGCACCTATAGGAGTGATGAGAGGGCTTTCAAAATCCGACGTGGGTTAGAACAACACATTTGAGTGCCCAAGACGAAAGAGCGACAATATGGTGGGTGTTCCAAGTTGCCACTTTATTATTCTTTGTTTTTTTTTTTTTGGATAAGTCTGTGATCCCTGTTCTACTATAGCTCATTTTGTGACAACTGTTAACAGGTTTATGTGATGGCCGTCTGCCCGTATTCGCCTACAATGTACGTCGTCCATCATATGATTAACGTTAGCTGTTGGTTCCTCTCTCTCATATGTAATGTATGTATACACTAATTGTATGGAACCGAACCTTGTTGCATAAACGAAGAGGTTTCTTTATTCATCTATAAATTCCATCATAAATGGACAATACACCAAACCCTATAATTTATTCATTCCAGCAGACACATTATTTATTTATTCCTCTAGTAGACAAATTGTTATTAACTTTTTATAGTAGACATGAGACTAACAGCTTGCATTCTTTAGAGCCACACAAGTTAGGTACGTCGCCCTCTCTTCGTCCTGAAGGATCTTAGTCAGACATGAACTTCAGAGTCGTAAGAAGCTCCAACCTTCCAATCCCCAGGAATGGCACTCTTGGAGGACTGAACCCAATCCTTTCTTCCACTGAATTGCAACCTCATTGTCAATGGTCCCCTTGGTGCGTCAACTATATCAAACACTGCCCCGTACGCCCTCCTCATTGGCTTCCATTCATGGCGTTCATTCTGTTTCATTATCATTTCATGTTGAAAATGATACATTATCACAATTATATAAGTTCCTTAAAGAATTACGACTTTGAAATTAATAATATAAGAACTTAATATAAATTGAAAGCATCATACGTCATAGATCTCAACGGCAGTGACGTCGTTCGTGCCAGGCACGTAGAGAATGATAATAGCAAGGTAGTTTGGGTAATTGCTGGACTCGTGGATCTTGATACGCACGTTGTAGCCTGCATATGTACAAGGTACTCTCCTGTATTCGATGTCAACGACGCCGTATTTCTTGAGCTCGGCCGATGCACTTGGGTTTTGTCCCAGATCTTTGAAGGCATGTGGACTCATAATGAAATCAGTTCTGTCTCCAGCGCCGTAGTCCGTTGCCACCACCATTGTTCCATACTCACTGCATAACCTTGAATTCTTGCACCTTACCTGATGATATGAACACCATCGTTCATGAAATAATTTAAGGTATATTATTCGATATTCAAATCCAAAGTTAATATATATCATATCTAAACAAAATCAATTATAACAAGTTCATATGGAAGACGTGTGTTTAATTTGTGTTGGGTTAAGACACACTCACTTGGTAGCAAGCACCGCATCCAGCGCCATTCCTCCAGAGCCCAGCCACAGCTGCCACCTTCCCATTGTTTACACTTCTCCCATAATAGCCGTATCCACAAGCTCCACCTATTTACATATTTACAAGGGTACGTACCCTATAAAGAACGTGGTATGCATAGAGAGGGATAATAATATAATGAGAGGATGAGTTTAACGTACTTGGAGTTCCATAGCCATCAGAGGTAGCGTAATAGGCAGCTCGGGAGGGAGTGAAGCCTTGTGAGTAGCATAGTGCAGCTGGTAACAGCATCATCACACACACAAGCGCCACTTGGTATTTACAATGAAGCTCCATTCCTAAATGCCAAATATTGATCAAACGCACAAAGAAGACAAAACCACGATAAATGTATACAAGTACTTGAGTTTACCGGTGAGGAGGCAAAGATGAGGAGAGGGTATTTATAGATAACAGTGGAGGCCTTGAGATTTGACAAGGGAGCCTTATTCCCTTTGGAACACGGATTGGATCGGAATAATTAAGTGCACACCTTGACCACAGCGTCTAAATTCTGTGTGCGGGCGTCCCCGAAACCATATATCTATATATGATTGTAATGCATGACAAATTGGCTATCTGTGTTCTAATAACTGGAACATTTTTTTATATAGCAAGATCCATACCAACAGGCGAACTTGATTCAAAGATTAGGGGCCGCATATATATTAATAACTAGAGGTGGTGGGGAAGCAAAAGGAAGAACACAGCTACGTAGCATTCAATTATATATGCTTCTGATCCAAATAATTATGAGTAACTTAGTACAATGATCGTAAAAAATTATTTCAGTTCATACGATGATGGTGATTTGACATCTACAGTCCCAATTCTTACTTTTAAGCAAGTGCCTTTACAAGAGAGGTGACACGTCTTTATCACTTTTACTCGTCTCGTCAACATTTTTATTCTCTGTCAAACATATAAATGTGCTTAATTAATTAAGTTGAAGATCAAGACTTGCACATTGTTTTCCTTAAAAATTATTTTTTTGCCAACTGTCTGGCTGACTTAAATTATGAGGCCTGATGTTTTTCCTTTTCTCCTTTTTTATTATATATCTAATTGATTCATATCGGAAAATATTTCAAATCATAAGCCGTTTTAGCAACTGTGCAACTGCATTTCAATGGACGGCTGGACACCACTGTTGACGATTTCTCCCCTCCACTTTATTCTCATCTGGAAATTCTAAACTCATTATTAGCAATATAGGAATGTAAAATTTCTAACAAACCACATTATTCATAACTAAGTTATGAACAACTACCCTTGAATATTTTGTATAATGTATAAAAAAAATGTATTAGATTTGTCGCATAGTGATATTATATAATTGAAAACATACTTTTAACAACTTTTTGATTGCCATGATCAAAACAACTAAACAAGTTTCAAAGATTACACAGAGACCCTCAAGCGCATATACTACTTTATTATAACACTGGGCGGGGCAATCGATTGTTTAGTTTATGTTGCGGTCAACTATCTACTGAAGCTATCAATATAGGTGAGGGAGGTGAAGCAAAATGATTTCTCTTATTAGAGGGTAGACGTGTCATTTCACTTTCATTTTTAATTTTTTTGAGGTAAAAAATAAAATTTAAGAAATTCTATATAGTTTGAGTGTAATCTAAGCCCTTCCTTCTTTCTTTTGTTTTGTTTTAATTTGTTCCCGTTGTCCCCCTGTCATGATAACTTGTCTACGGCTTCCGTACGTGCAAGACCAAACAATACTTTTAAAGTTTATTGGATTTAAAGTTTTTTTCATTGTTTTTTTTTAAAAAAAAAAAGTTTTAACAACTCTGTGGGCTCTGTGCCTCTGTTACTTTATATATGGAGTGTTAGTTAAGTTTTTTGCCTGTGTTAATAAAAATTGGAACGCTTCTCAATTAATAGTTTTGTATTTGAATACTAAATTATGTATTATTATTACTACTATGCCACATTTTAAATTGGCAAGTAAGGCAGTTTTCTTTTACAGGCTCCGACCAAGTCTATTATGTGACTTCCTTGTCTTTTTTTTTTCCCCCCAAATATTATTATCCGTTAACTGGTTTAGGTTCGTGGCTACTCTTCTCAACACAAGTGTCTTCTCTAAGACTCGAAATCGACTTTCAGCCTTTTATTTTTATTAGTCAAAGTCAAACACGCCACAATATATATTCTAAATTATTTTGAATTATTTCTTATCCATATTTCAATAACAGTTAATGTAATTGTGAAGAAAAATATTTTTCTTGAAACTAATAGTGTAAAATTTAATATTCGATATTCAAATAATTCTGTATTATGTTTATTTTTGTGATCATATTTTCTTTTTCTTTTACCCCGCTCCCAAGTCTTAAGCCATCACTTGCATACCTTTTACTATAGTCAAACACGCCACAATATATAAATTATATTTTGTTAATTATTTGGTAAAAAATTGCAATTGTCAAGCGTCATCTATATATCATCGCTTATTAGTAGTATCAGTTATATCAGGGCATGCATATATCTAGTGATGGATTAAGCCACCGGGTATGAAATGTAAACATGCTCAGCTTTCGTTATAAGGCTTATTGCACCCACCAGCACACGGTGGGACTCTCTCTCTATATATATATGTACGATGTATGTATACATACATACATATACATATATATGTGTGTATATATGTATGACGGCACAAATTGCAGAGATATTATACGGCTGCCTGAAAAGAGAGGTTTGTTTATTCATATATCAATATATGCATATGAATAGCAACACAAATGAAAAGCAGACCAACACTTATAATACATATATTCACTCCAGCAGAGCAGACACATGTGATTTAATTATCGAGATTCACACACAAACATAATGTTTATTCAATCATGCCGTATTTATTTTCTGAGAAGACGACACAACGCCAACAGCCACACAGGTTACGACGTCGTATGATGTACGTATGTACGTAGTCATCGCATGATTATTCAAATTGCAGGATCAGATGATGATGATTTAGGCATGAATTCCAGAGTCATAAATAGCTCCAACGTTCCAGTTAGCTGGAATCACATTGTTGGGCGACTCCACCCAAGTCTGGCTCCCTCTGAATTGCACCCTCACCTTAAATGGTCCACTTGGCGCATTTGCTAAATCAAACACTGCCCCAAACGATCTCCCCAGTGGGCTCCAATTCCCACCATTATTCTGTTCCTCATTATCATCACATGACCACAATTAATTCATACGTATAACAATTAGTTAATCAGTAGTACCTCAACAAGAAGTAATAGTTAAGTTTCGAGAGTTTCTTACATTGGATATCTGAACGGAAACGACGTCATTGGGGCGAGGCACGTAGATGACGGCAATAGCGAGGTAGTCAGGGAATCTGCTGTTCTCGTGGATCTTGATCTTAACGTTGGATCCATCGAAAGCGCATGGGACCCTCCTGTATTGGATGTCAACGGTGCCGTTTTTCCTGAGCTGTTCCGAAGCAGCCGAGTTCACTCCAAGTCTTAAGAAACCGTTAAGACTCATAACGAAGTCTGTTCTGTCTCCTGAACCCATGTCTGTTGCCGCTATCGTCACCCCGTCCGTACTGCATAATTGTGTATCCTTGCATCTTACCTGAGTAATTATAATCATTATTGAAGATATGTACGTGTTTAATTTGTAGAGTCGTTAATTAATTAGTCCGCCAAAACGACACACTTACTTGGTAGCAGGCACCGCATCCGGCGCCGCCTCTCCATAGCGCATCAGACACTCCGGCCACCCTCCCTGAGTTTTCAGTCCTCCCGTAATCGCCAAATCCACAAGCTCCGGCTGATAACATAATATGTATGTGTGTCATTTCGTCAATAATAATATTTACAAGGGCACAGTCGGCACACTATATATCTTAAGAATATAAAACTAAGATGCAGAAAAATAATAAGGAAACAACAACAACAACAACAACAACAACCACATGTAAATCTGATAAAAGGAAAAAAAATTACAAGAACCTGATTAAAAAAAAAAAAGAATAGTAACTTCCAGTGGCCTCATTAAAAACCATGTGAAATCATAACAACTCGATAAAAAAAATATTACGAAGACTTAGTTAAGATTCAAACAAAATTATTAGAACTTTTAGATTTATTTTTAAAGTAAGATATATAGAACTCATGTTGCAAGCTAATAGCCTCAAGGCTGAGCCATGGCTTTAATATGCATATAAACCTGGTTTTGATTTTGAGTACACAGAAGGTGATGTGTGTGTGTGTATGGAGAAAGGGGTAAATAGAGAGGAGTTTTACGTACTTGGGGTTCCACTGCCATCAGAGGTAGTGTAAAAGGTGGCCCTGGAGTCTGTGAATTGGGAGAGGCATAGAGCAGGCAAGAGCAACACACAAACAAGGACCACTTGGTATTTAGAATGAAGCCCCATTGCTAAATAAATGGCAAATTCAAAAGAGAGCAAATATTGAAACTATGAACTTTATATGTAAAGTATTGGGTTTTGTGGTTTGGCAAGAGACGTGGGTGGTATTTATAGGTTCTAATGGAGGCCTTATGCATGTATTGTATGGGACATTGTTTCAAACTTCTTCGGATCAAGGTCAAAAAACAACTTCTCCGTCGGATTGGAATTCAATGTAGGCCCTACCAATCTTGATCCTTGAAAAAAAAAAACACATAATCTCAATCTTTTGCGTGTATCTATGTAATATTATATTGATATATATCATCTCAAGTTTGTTGATTATCTATTTATGAATACAATGCCAAATTCTCTATGTGGCCATTACTTATTACAACATTTTCTATATTCCCTCGTTTTCATAATATACTCTCTTTAGTCCACAATATGGAACACTTAAACTATATATATCACGAAAAATAAGGAATGACAGTTAATTCATTTAATATGTCTCAAAATGTAAATATTTTTCACTTTTACCCTTCTTAATAAATGTGTTTAATTGTATTGAGAGTGTTATTTTAGAGGGGAAAGCAGATATAATGAATGGGCAAGGTAGGAAAGGGAGTACTAATTACAAAACAGAAAAAGAAAAAGAGCATTAATTAAACTGAAGGTGCTTATATTCTGGACTATGCATTTTCTCTAGAAGTGTCTTATATTGTGGACTGAAGGGAGTAAGTCACTTGATAAAAAAAAAAAAGCTCATTGTATTTTTCTCCCTTCTTTAAAACCTCATTTAATACAAGTGATGTTGAAAATTATTCTTTTAATTTAAAATAAATTTAATGAATTAATTATCATATTTGATGACCATGACACACTTGATAATATATTGAAAGACGTACACCCTCGGAGATTAAGTCACTTGCTAACAATGATTACAAACAATGATTGCAATGGATATAAGAGATTCGATTGCTTAATCAAGCATCAATAGCGAGGATTTCAATTTTATGATTAAAAATTATATTATAAAAGCCCGTTCATTTAATTTAGACCCCAAAATATCTAAAATGTAGATACCTTTTTTTTTTTTTTGGGCCCAGATAAAACTTAGATGAATGGTAATGAGTGCCAGACAATTTGTACCAGAAAAAAGATTAGTGTTAAAAATGAAATATACTTGTATAAAAAAAATGAAATATACTATTATAATGCCTTCATATATGCATAATAAAACATTTTTATCTTTGTGAAGGTTATTAGGTGTAGACTACTCTTTAACAAGTTGCGAATCTGAAAAGATAACTTAAAAATAATATATATTCCGGCAAAGTTATAATATGAGAAGATAAGTTCGTTTTACTTTTTATGAATTCTAAGGCAGCTAGTAGTTTCTTTTTTTGAATGGCACAGGTACTAGTTTCAAACCTTCACATCTGATTCCTAATCACTTAAATGACGTCAGTCCTTTTTAGAGTATTTTAATTTGTAAATGGTCCTTGTGCTTAATAACATAAATAGGCTATCCTTTTAGGAACTCGTTGTTCTGATGTTATCCCGGATTATATATTTTATTGGGATAATGACATTTATACACTTGTTAGGGTTGTTAATTACAATGAAAGATCAATAATTATATAAATTTCGGAGAAGCTAGAATCAAACTAATCATACTAGAATGAAAAGTCTTAAAAAATATTTTGTAAAATTAAAGAATCAAAACTAAAAAATTACATAACAAAAAATTAGAGGAGAAAAGTATAATTTTTCCTTTTTCCCTTCATCAAGCCCGCCCCGCAATAATTCAGTATCTCCTCCCTTAGTCTCTTTTGGGATGTTTGACCTTTAACAATTAGAAATTTAGAATTTGGATTCAACAAGCCAAAGGGATGATGATGTTGTCCTCTATCTAATAAAAAATAACTAGTAAATTACACATTCCAATGCTTCTGAAATAAGCAACGCGCAAAGGGATAGTTTACAGTTATTTGAATTTTATATGATATATTGAACAATAATCTTTTTATTTGATTAAATACAATCATTACCTACAACAACAATTCCTTTACCCACACTTGTGAAACTCATATATCAAAATTTTTCTGTACTATAGATAATTTTCAGTAAATAACTAAGGACTAATTATTCATTTTTAAAGCATAACGCACACACACATCTCACAGAAGTGGATTTTGCTTCCTTCGACTAGTTCATTTTATGATATGCACAATCAGGAATTAATACCGAACCACTGATAGCATGCTTAAGAAGCATATAATATAGAACCATGGCTAAAGGAAAAGGAAAACAAGATGTGCGCGTGCAGTACCCAGCTACATTTATTCATCAATTAAAAAGAGATAAGTATCATATAAACCCTAAATGCTTCTGAAATACTACAAAAAAAGAAAAAAAAAGATAAGTATAATTTATAATGCTTTTTCCTTTTGTCAGAGAGTAGCAGGTGAAAATTAAAATAAGAATACAATTTTATTTTTTTCTCAAATTTAATTTATTAATAGTCTCGTGTTAGCTGGTATTTAATTTAACAATTAATAGTCTATAGTTTTGGTATGCGAGCTTATCCTGGAGCTCGAGGGAATATATATACGTAGAAGAATGGGAGTTTGGTATTGTGGAAACAAACTCAAATTCAACGGGTGATGTGTATGCAAATTATTCAAATTCAATTCGCTTGAATCTATCAATTTGGGATAGATGAAAATATTAATAACACGTATATTGTGGGAAAAATATAGAAAAAAACTTTAAAATTGCAAAATCCTAAATCAGTTTTGTTATTAAAAGTTGATAATAGAATAATGAATCTTGATAAGTAATTCACAACTCATTTTTTAGGAAATACCTGATTTAGAGTTTTACAAATTCAATGTCCTTTTCCTGTCATTATTTTTCCTATATATTTTGATTTTTACTTTTAATTGTTTATTTCTACGACATTTTTCATTCTAACATGACATAGCAGTACTATTCATAATAATAATAATAATCGATCAGCCACAAAAAAGGCATTCACCTTAAACTTGGTAGGCACTCCCCCTCATCCTTATAGGAGTTAAATAACTAGTCCATAAATATTAAGAAAATTTTTTAAGTCAATTATTTATATAAAATGTGCTTTGGTTTCCTTAACATATACCGTAATCATGAGTATTTGAAACTATTTATTGATGAAAATATTTTAGTATTTAATCAATAGGGATATCGAAAGATAAACATATGCACCAAGCTAAGCCACCAACTGATTGTAGATTCCATGACACACAAGCGAAGAGGTTTCTTTATTCATATATCAACAATAATTCCTTCCCAAACGGAAAATAGTACAGACGAACCCCTGTTACGTTATTTATTTATTTCAATATACTATTTTTTGAAAAAGAAACAACACCAACAGTGCATAGCTTGAATTATTGTTTAGAGCCACAAAGGTTACTTGGCTCCCTCTTCGTATTCTGCTTCTTATCTTAGACATGAACTTGAGAATCATAAGAAGCTCCAATTTTCCAATTTCCAGGAATAGGTACTCTTGGAGGACTGAACCCAACCCTTTCTTCCACTGAATTGCAACCTCAGCGTCAATGTTCCACTTGGTGCGCCAACAGTACCAAACACTGGCCCTACGCTCTCCTCAGTGGCTTCCATTCACGGCGTTCATTCTGTTTCATTATCATTTCATATTGATCATGATTCATAAGCACAATCATATAAGTTCCTCACAGAAAAGTGAAGGAAATTAATAATATAAGAACTATGATATAAGTTGAATGTATCATACGTTATGGATCTCACGGCTGTGATGTCGTTCGTGCCAGGCACGAAAAGAATGACAATACCAAGGTAGTTTGGGTAATTGCTGGACTCGTGGATCTTGATACGCACGTTGTAGCCTGCATATGTATAAGGTCCTCTCCTGTATTCGATGTCAACGACGCCGTACTTCTTGAGCTCGGCCGACGCACTTAGGTTTCGTCCCACATCTTTAAAGGTATTTGGATTCATAATAAAGTCAGTTCTGTCTCCTGCACCGTTGTCCGTTGCCACCCCCATCGCTCCATATTCACTGCATACCCTTGAATTCTTGCACCTAACCTGATGATATGAACGCCATCGTTCATGAAACAATATAACGTATATTATTCGATACTCAAAAGTAAACTTGTCTCAAAAAATAAATAAAAATTCCTTCACTCCTCGCAACAGGTGTGTCCTAATCAATATTATGAACATACATGGAGGTTATGGGTTCAAAGTTCAAACTATAGACTTAGAGCTCATGCATGATGCAAGGGTGAGTGCAGAAAATAGAGTACGTGATCATATACAGAGGGGTAATAATATAATGAGAGGTAGGAGTTTAACGTACTTGGAGTTCCATAGACATCAGAGGTAGCGTAAGTGAAGCCTTGTGAGCAGGCATAGTGCAGTTGGTAACAGCATCATCACACTGTTATGAGTCCCACACTGGGGAGCCAAGCTTTTGGAGTGAGCTTTATAAGTCTATTGGGTTCTCCCTCCTCATAAGCTAGCTTTTGGGGCTTGGACTCTTCCTTTAGGTTTGCGCTCATCACATTGGTGGTTTTATTGAGAGCCTGATGTTCATGGAAAGGGCTACCCACGGAGAGTTCTAACTGGATGAGGCCGAGTGAAGTGTCGTAGAGTGGGTCTGTCGGGGACGTCAATGTAAGTTTTTCTATAATTTCATGCTCAAACATCAAGTAATATGAACATGAACAAGGATCTTAAGAACTCATGATTTCCACAACATTATAGGTTTAAGTCAAGATGCACTAACTTCTATCCATAATTGCGGAATTGATACTTTACAATATGTGGCTTCCGGTACGATAATTGAAACCTTTATAATTCTCTTTATCCTTCATTACACACTCTCTCTTCTTGATGGGATACTAGATGTGTCTTTTATGGTCAAAGAGCGAATGGACAAATTTCTATCCTTTAAATAACTTTTGTATCCAAAAGACATGTACATTCTATGAATATGACTGCTCCCATCAAGCAGTCAAGAAACTTCTTCCCAAAAGTCATTTACTAATAGTCATTTAGCCCTTTTATTAATTATTAAATCATATATATTTATTACAGCCACATGAGACATTTCTTACAGTCAGCTCTTGAAGGGGTGACTATATTATGAGTCCCACATCGGGCAGCCCTTTCTATGAACATCGGGCTCAATGAAAGCACCGATGTGATAAGTACAAGCCTAAAGGGAGAGCTCAATGCTCTCAATGAAAGCACCAATGTGATGAGTACAAGTCTAAAGGGAGAGCTCAATCCCCAAAAGCTAGCCTATGAGGAGGGAGAACCAATAGACTTATAAACCTCACTCCAAGAGCTTGGCTCCCCAATATGGGACTCATCATAACACACACTGTAATATCCCAGATTTTTATTAATAGAAATAACCCATTTTTTATAACCTTGGTGGGCCAAATACTCTTAGTCCTATAAATATGCCTTAGGAATTTTTAGCTTATACTCTAAGAAAGAGGTTTTAAGTAATAAGTCCACTACTTGTTAACCAAGTCACATTAAATTCACATCATGATTGATTGATTGAATTTAATATACCCTATTAATAAGTTGGCAATAGTAAAAGAGCTCAAAGCTAAACCCTAATTTTAAGTTATAAATGGAGGTCTAGTCTAACCCTGAATACTCCTATTCTCTTCTACTATTTCCTCTATTATTTCTCTATTCTTTTAAGAGGCTAGCAAAACGGAGACTAGGTAATCCTAATCCCCAGAACAATAGGAGTTAATTGTTGCATGCCGATCTTGATCTTTGTGAAAAACCCTTAAATGTGTTGCAGCATTTGTATATGTATATATATGTTTTCCTTTTCGGTTAGCGTGAATCACTTTATGAAAGCAAAACTCCTCACCTCCTTGTATACATATATTTCTCCTTCTTGATTTGCATTTAACTTTTTTTTTTAAAAAAACCCTTTTGTCATGTGTATTTAAAATAATTTAAATCGTGGGAGGATAGCTTTGGGACGATACCTCCTAAAGTGATGAACACAACCTTAGGCTTTATGCCCCTGATATATTATTTGATGTGAATTGATTATATCCGTTCTTCCCAAAGTGATGTTTGGCAGGTTTCCGGGACATTAGTAGCAACTTTGGGAAGAGATGTGCACATTAGGATGAAATGTTTTATGGCCAATTTGATGATTTGTGACTGGCAGGTTTCTGGGTCATAGGGTAAACTGACAGGTTTTCGGGTCTACCATGGTTCTCTTTCCACTAAATAGACTGACAGGTTTCCGAGTCTAAATAAATTTAAAAAGATAATGAATAATATTTGATTCGATGTGAATATATAGATATGATGAGTATTAAAGTTGATATTTTAGATTATATATGTATATGTAATTGTGAAGAAAAATATTTTTCTTGAAACTAATAGTGTAAAATTTAATATTCGATATTCAAATAATTCTGTATTATGTTTATTTTTGTGATCATATTTTCTTTTTCTTTTACCCCGCTCCCAAGTCTTAAGCCATCACTTGCATACCTTTTACTATAGTCAAACACGCCACAATATATAAATTATATTTTGTTAATTATTTGGTAAAAAATTGCAATTGTCAAGCGTCATCTATATATCATCGCTTATTAGTAGTATCAGTTATATCAGGGCATGCATATATCTAGTGATGGATTAAGCCACCGGGTATGAAATGTAAACATGCTCAGCTTTCGTTATAAGGCTTATTGCACCCACCAGCACACGGTGGGACTCTCTCTCTCTATATATATGTACGATGTATGTATACATACATACATATACATATATATGTGTGTATATATGTATGACGGCACAAATTGCAGAGATATTATACGGCTGCCTGAAAAGAGAGGTTTGTTTATTCATATATCAATATATGCATATGAATAGCAACACAAATGAAAAGCAGACCAACACTTATAATACATATATTCACTCCAGCAGAGCAGACACATGTGATTTAATTATCGAGATTCACACACAAACATAATGTTTATTCAATCATGCCGTATTTATTTTCTGAGAAGACGACACAACGCCAACAGCCACACAGGTTACGACGTCGTATGATGTACGTATGTACGTAGTCATCGCATGATTATTCAAATTGCAGGATCAGATGATGATGATTTAGGCATGAATTCCAGAGTCATAAATAGCTCCAACGTTCCAGTTAGCTGGAATCACATTGTTGGGCGACTCCACCCAAGTCTGGCTCCCTCTGAATTGCACCCTCACCTTAAATGGTCCACTTGGCGCATTTGCTAAATCAAACACTGCCCCAAACGATCTCCCCAGTGGGCTCCAATTCCCACCATTATTCTGTTCCTCATTATCATCACATGACCACAATTAATTCATACGTATAACAATTAGTTAATCAGTAGTACCTCAACAAGAAGTAATAGTTAAGTTTCGAGAGTTTCTTACATTGGATATCTGAACGGAAACGACGTCATTGGGGCGAGGCACGTAGATGACGGCAATAGCGAGGTAGTCAGGGAATCTGCTGTTCTCGTGGATCTTGATCTTAACGTTGGATCCATCGAAAGCGCATGGGACCCTCCTGTATTGGATGTCAACGGTGCCGTTTTTCCTGAGCTGTTCCGAAGCAGCCGAGTTCACTCCAAGTCTTAAGAAACCGTTAAGACTCATAACGAAGTCTGTTCTGTCTCCTGAACCCATGTCTGTTGCCGCTATCGTCACCCCGTCCGTACTGCATAATTGTGTATCCTTGCACCTTACCTGAGTAATTACAACACCATTACATGGAATTAATTAAAGAAACACGTATATATGTATAATTATTATTGAAGATATGTACGTGTTTAATTTGTAGAGTCGTTAATTAATTAGTCCGCCAAAACGACACACTTACTTGGTAGCAGGCACCGCATCCGGCGCCGCCTCTCCATAGCGCATCAGACACTCCGGCCACCCTCCCTGAGTTTTCAGTCCTCCCGTAATCGCCAAATCCACAAGCTCCGGCTGATAACATAATATGTATGTGTGTCATTTCGTCAATAATAATATTTACAAGGGCAAAGTCGACACACTATATATCTTAAGAATATAAAACTAAGCAGCAGAAAAATAATAACGAAAAAACAACAACAACAACCACATGTAAGTTTTTGTATTTTAGTACATCTGATAAAAGGAAAAAAATTACAAGAACCTGATTAAAAACCAAGTGAAACTATGGTCTGATAAATAAAAAAAAGAAAAAAAAAGAAAAGTAACTTCCAGTGGCCTCATTCAAAAACATGTGAAATCATAACAACTCGATAAAAAAATATTACATTGCTTAGTTAAGAATCAAATAAAATTATAAGAACTTGTAGATTGATTTTTAAAGTAAGATATATAGAAGTCATGTTGCAAGCCAATAGCCTCACGGCTGAGCCATGGCTTTGCATATAAACCTGGTTTTGATTTTGAATACACAGAAGGTGGTGTGTGTGTGTGTGTGGAGAGAGGGGTAAATAGAGAGGAGTTTTACGTACTTGGGGTTCCACTGCCATCAGAGGTAGAGTAAAAGGTGGCTCTGGAGTCTGTGAATTGGGAGAGGCATAGAGCAGGCAAAAGCAACACACAAACAAGGAACACTTGGTATTTAGAATGAAACCCCATTGCTAAATAAATGGCAAATTCCAAAAAGAGAGCAAATATTGAAACTATGAACTTTATATGTAAAGTATTGGGTTTTGTGGTTTGGCAAGAGGCGTGGGTGGTATTTATAGGTTCTAATGGAGGCCTTATGCATGTATTGTATGGGACATTGTTTCAAACTTCTTCGGATCAAGGTCAAAAAACAACAACTCCGTCGTATTGGAATTCAATTTAGGCCCTACCAATCTTGATCTTTGGAAAAAAAAAACACATAATCTCAATCTTTTGCGTGTATCAATGTAATATTGATATATATATATATATATATATATATCATCTCAAGTTTATTAATTTTCTACTTATGAGTACAATGCCAAATTCTCTATCTGGCCATTAATTATTACAACATTTTCTATATTCCCTCATTTTCATAATATATTCTATCTTCAGGTCCACAATATGGAGCACTTAAAACTATATATATCACAAAAAATAAGAAATGACAATTAATTCATTTAATATGTTCTAAAATGTGATTTTTTTCCACTTTTACCCTTCTTGATAAATGTGTTTAATTGTATTGGGAATGTTATTGTAGAGGGGAAGGCAGATATAATGAGTGGGCAAGGTAGGAAAGGGAGTACTAATGACCAAAAAAAAAAAAAAGCATTAATTAAACTGGAGGTGTTTATATTCTAGATCATGCATTCACTCTAAGAGTATCCTATGTTGTGGACCAGAGTAAGTAAGTCACTTAATCAAAAAAAGCTTATTGTATTTTTCGTCTCTTCTTTAAAACCTCATTTAATACAAGTGAAGTTGAAAAATTATTCTTTTAATTTAAAATAAATTTAATGAGTTAATTATCATTTGTCACCATGACACACTTGATAATATATTGAAAGACGTACACCCTCGGATATCTGCAGAACTCCAGAAACTTGCTAACAACGATTACTAACAATGATTGCAATAATGGATATAAGAGATTCAATTGCTTAATCAAGCATCAATCGCGTGGATTTCAATTTTATGATTAAAAATTATATTATAGAAGCCCGTTCAATTAATTTAGACCCCATAATATCTAAAATCTAGATACTTTTTTTTTTGTCCAGATAAAATTTAGATGAATGGTAATGAGTGCCAGACCATTTGTACCAGAAAAAAGATTAGTGTTAAAAATGAAATATACTATTATAATGCCTTCATATATGCATAATAAAACGTTTTTATCTTTGTGAAGGTTAGGTGTAGACTACTCTTTAACAAGTTGCAAATCTGAAAAGATAACTTTATAAATAGTATATTTTCCTGCAAAGTTATAATATGAGAAGATAAGTTTGTTTTACTTTTTATGAATTCTAAGGCAACTAGTAGTTTCTTTTTTTGAATGGCACAGCTACTAGTTTCACACCTTCACATCTGATTCCTAATCACTTAAATGACGTCAGTCCTTTTTAGAGTATTTTAATTTGTAAATGATCCTTGTGCTTAATAACATAAATAGGCTATCCTTTTAGGAACTCGTTGTTCTGATGTTATCCCGGATTATATATTTTATTGGGATAATGACATTTATACACTTGTTAAGGTTGTTAATTACAATGAAAGATCAATAATTGTATAAATTTCGGAGAAGCTAAGCTAGAATCAAACTAATCATACTAGAATTAAAAGGCTTAAAAAATATTTTGTAAAATTAAAGAATCAAAACTAAAACATTACATAACAAAAAATTAGAGGAGAAATTAAAGTATACTTTTTCCTTTTTCCTCCCTCAGTCTCTTTTGGGGCGTTTGGCGTTTAATAATTAGAAATTTAGAATTTGGATTCATTAAGCGAAAGGGATGATGATGTTGTCCCCTATCTAATTTTTTTTTTTAAAAAAACTAGTAAATTACACATTCTAATGCTTCTGAAATTAGCAACGCGCAAAGGGATTTGTTGAACATTAATCTTTTTATTTGATTAAATAAAATCATTACCTACAACAACAATTCCTTTACCCACACTTTTGAATATATATATATATATATATATATATATATATATATATATATATATATATAAAATGTAATCTCAAGATATTAACAAATATTTTATATTTTTAATTTATTTATTGTACTTAATCAATTTTAATCTTTTTTTTTAATCTTCGAAGTTGAGTTACAAATGACTTATAAAAAAAGTGCTATCTGTTATATTCTTTTTTATATACATCAAAAAAATAATAATAAGTGCTGTTTTTTTTTTTTAAAAAAAGGTTAAATAAGTGCTTGTTCCAAAGTGAAAATCCAATGACTTACTCTTACATGTTGATTGGACGGATGTGATTTAGAGATTATGAGGACTTATTATTATAAATATAGATAGTTTTCGGTAAATAACTAAGGACTAATTATTCATTTTTAAAGCATAACACACACACACACATCTCACAGAAGTGGGTTTTGCTTCCTTCGATTAGATCTTTTTTATGATATGCACAATCAGGAATACCGAACCACTGATATCATGCTTCAGAAGCATACAATATAGAACCATGGCTAAAGGAAAAGGAAAACAAGATGTGCGCGTGCAGAACACAGCTACATTTATTCATCAATTAAAAAAAGATAAGGATCATATAAACCCTAAACCTTAAATTCTTCTGAAATACTACCAAAAAAAAAAAAAACCAGATAAGTATAATTTATAAGGCTTTTGCCTTTTGTCAGAGAGTAGCAGGTGAAAATTAAAATAAGAATACAATTTTTTCTTTTCATATTTAATTTAATAATAGTCTCGTGTTAGCTGGTATTTAATTTAACAAGTAATAGTGTGTAGTTTTGATATGCGAGCTTATCCTGGAGCTCGAGGGAATATACATGCGTAGAAGAATGGGAGTTGGTATATTGTGAAAACAAACTCAAATTCAACGGGTGATGTGTATGCAAATTATTCAAATTCAATTCGCTTGTATCTATCAATATGGGATGGATGAAAATATTAATAACGCGTATATTTGGGAAAAATACTGAAAAAAACTTTAAAATTGTAAAATTCTAAATCAGGTTTGTTACCGAAAGTTAATAATATAACAACAAAACTTGATAAGCAATTCACAATTTAATTTTCGAGAAATATCTGATTTAGAATTTTACAAATTTAAAATTCTTTTCCTGTTATTTTTCCTATATATTTTGATTTTTGCTTTTAATTGTTTATTTCTACGACATTTTTCATTCTAACATGACATAGTACTAATAATAATAATAATAATAATAATAATAATAATAATAGTCGATCAGCCACAAAAAAGGCATTCACCTCATTAAACTTTATAAGCACTCCCCCTCATCCTTATAGGAGTTAAATAACTAGTCCATAAATATTAAGATAATTATTTATATAAAATGTGCTTTGGTTTCCTTAACATATACCGTAATCATGAGTATTGAAACTTTTTATTGATGAAAATATTTTAGTATTTAATCAATAGGGATATCGAAAGATAAATATATGCACCAAGCTAAGCCACCAACTGATTGTAGATCCCATGATACACAAGCGAAGAGGTTTCTATATTCATATATTAATAATAATTCCATCCGAAACGGACAATAGTACAGATGAACCCCTGTTACGTTATTTATTCATTCCAGCAGACATATATTTATTTTTTTCAATATACTATTTTTTTCAAGAAGAAAAAACACCAACGGCGCATAGGTTGCATTATTGAGTAGAGCCACACAGGTTACGTGGCTCCCTCTTCGCATTCTGCTTCTTATCTTAGACATGAACTTGAGAATTATAAGAAGCTCTAATCTTCCAATCTCCAGGAATTGCACTCTTAGAGGACTGAACCCAACCCTTTCTTCCACTGAATTACAACCTCAGCGTCAGTGGTCCACTTGGTGCGCCAACTGTATCAAACACTGCCCCGTACACTCTCCTCATTGGCTTCCATTCATGGCGTTCATTCTGTTTCATTATCATATCGAGTTGATCATAATAAGCTCAATTATATAAGTTCCTCAAAGAACAAGACGGAAACTTAACTGTGCAAAGTTAGAAAATAAGTATTATTGGAAAAATAGGGAAAAAAAAAGCATTAATTTAACTAGAAATGACTTATATTTTGAATCATGCCTTCCCTCTAAAAGTGTCCTATATTGTGGGTTGGAGGGAGTAAGCCATTTCAAAAATCATTAATGCTTATTTGTCAGTTTTGTCTTCATAATTAATGTTTAGATATAGCTCGTTGTTTTGGCATAAAAGACAAAGTTCATTGTATTTTCCTCTAGCCTTCAAAACCTCATTTAATACAAATGAAGTTGAAAATTTCTTTCAATTTAAAATAAATTTAATGAATTAATTATTATTTCTTGATTTTGTTAAATTAGTTGAACTGATTTATATTGTGGAGAGGTAATAGGAAGATCGACCATGGCTCACTTGATAATATATAGAAAGACGTACAGCCTCGGATATCTGCAAAAGTCCAGAAACCTGCTATTAATTAAGGGAAAAATTATTTCTCATGTTGTAGGAGAAATGTTTTCTCATGCCACATACACATAAAATAGTTGGACCCGTATATATATATAATTAGCACTATATATATGTGTGGGTCCCACCATTTTATGTGTATGTAGAAATCTTGTTTCTCTCCTGCAACATGAGAAAAGTAAATCCCTTTAATTAATACAGCTTAAATTTATTACTAACAGTGATTGCAATGGATGTAAGAGATTCGATTGCTTAATCAATTAAGCATCAATCGCGTGGATTTCAATTTTATGATTAAAAATTTATATTATAAAAGTCCGTTCCTTTAATTTAGACCCCATAATATCTAAATTTAGATATTCTTTTTTTTGGCCAGATAAAATTTAGATAAATGGTAATGAGTGCCCGAGAATTGTAACAGAAAAAAGATCAGTGTTAAAAATGAAATATACTATTATAATGCCTTCAATTCATATATGCATAATAAAACTTTTTGCAGATTTTTATATTAATGTTGCCTGACAATTGATTCATTTTGTGTCATCTTAGCCCCTTGAGGCGTTAATTGCAAATTTTTTGGGAAATGATATACTGGAGGCCTGAAATTAATAGCTAACACATACTGCATATTGGATAAATACATATATGATATATTGCCATTTGAAAGAAGATACTCTTCTTTAATTTTTCTCTTTCTCAATGAAAGAAACCCAATGCCACCAAGAAACAACTTCACGTTCTCAATTGATCCAGAATTAATAGCAAAATTAAGTAAAAAAACAAAAAAAATTTCAACAAGCAAAATTAATAAATTACTCTTCCCGTTTGCAACTTGTTAAAGAAGGTTAGGTGCACGTAGACTACTTTTTAACAAGTTGGAAATCTGAAAAGATAACTTATAAATAATATATTTTCCTGTAAAGTTATAAATATGAGAAGATAAGTTTATTTTAGGGCAAAGGAGCAAAAATGCACATGAAGTTTGTCCTTGGGAGTGTCCAGCACCACTAAGTTTCAAAAGGAGCAAAAGTAGACACAAAGTTATGTTTTGGGGAGCAAAAGTGCCACCGGCCGTTAGTTGACCGTTAAGTTGGATGGAATGCTGACGTGTCGCTGATGTGGCATTGACTGGGGCTGGCATGCTGACGTGGAATTAAAAAATTCAAAAAAATTAGGAAAAATCTCAAAAAATTAGGGAAAAAATAAATAATTAGAAAAAAGTTTTTAAAAAAGTAAATTAATTCGAAAAAAATTTAAAAAATTCGAAAAAAATGAGGAAAAATTTAAATAATTAGGAAAAAATTAAAAAAATTATATAAAAAAATTCAAAAAAGATAGGAAAAAGTTAAAATAATTAGAAAAAATATTAAATAATTATAAAAAAATTAAAGTAATTCGAAAAAAATTTAAAAAATTCGAAAAAAATGAGGAAAAAATTAAATAATGAGGGAAAAAAATAAAAAAATTCAAAAAATTAGGAAAAATTCATAAAATTAGGGAAAAATTCAAAAAATTAAAATAATTAGAAAAAAAATTAAAATACCTCCTCCAATGGGCCCCACCTGATCACCCTACCGCCAGCCGCCGGCGGTGATCGGTTGCCCTTTATTATATACTTGGCGGCGGTCGAATTAGTTGATTTTACTTATTTTTCTAAAATGCCTTCATATAAATTCTGTACCTCAACTACCTTATTGATTTCACATAATCTCTTACTTATATCAATAGGCATCTTTTAGGAAGAAATTGACAAAATTTAGAATGTTGTATTATAATTAAGATAAAAACAAACTCTCAAATGTTGTCTTATAATTAAGACCGGAGGGAGTATATAATAAACGGAAACCGATCGCCGTCGCCGGCCGGCAGTAAGGTGGTCGGTGGTGGGGCCCACTGGCGGGGGTATTTTAATTTTTTACTAATTATTTTATTTTTTTGAATTTTTTCCTAATTTTATGATTTTTTTTTCTAATTATTTTAATTTTTTTTCTAATTATTTTAATTTTTCCCTAATTTTTTTAATAATTTTTTTATTGTTTTTATGGTTATTTTAATTTTTTTCCTAATTATTTAAATTTTTCCTCATTTTTTCGAATTTTGTTAAAAAATTTTTCGAATTACTTTAATTTTTTTCTAATTATTTTAATTTTTTATAATTTTTTAATAATTATTTTAATTTTTTTCCTAATTATTTAAATTTTTCCTATTTTTTTTGAATTTTTTAAATTTTTTTCGAATTAATTTAAATTTTTTTTCTAATTATTTATTTTTTTCCTAATTTTTTTGAATTTTTTTAATTCCACATCAGCATGTCAGTCCCAGTCAACGCCACATCAGCGACACGTCAGCATTCCATCCAACTTAACGGTCAACTAACGGCCGGTGGCACTTTTGCTCCCCAAAACATAACTTTATGTCTACTTTTGCTCCTTTTGAAACTTAGTGGTGCTGGACGCTCCCAAGGGCAAACTTCATGTGCATTTTTGCTCCTTTGCCCTTTATTTTATATTTTATGAATTCTAAGGCAGCTAGTAGTTTCTTTTTTTGAACGGCACAGCGAGTAGTTTCACACCTTCACATCTAATTCCTAATAACTTTAGTCCTTTTTAGAGTATTTCGTATATGGTCCTTGTGCTTAATAACATAAATAGGCTATCCTTTTAGGAATTCGTTGTTCTGATGTTATCCGGAAATTATATATTTTATTGGGATAATGACATTTATACACTTGTTAAGGGTATAATTACAATAATGAAATATCAATAATTATATAAATTTCAGAGAAGCTAGAATCAAACTAATAATATTAGAATTAAAAGGCTTAAAAAATATTTTGTAAAATTAAAGAATCAAACTAAAACATTACATAACAAAAAATTAGAGGAGAAAAGTTTAATTTTTCCCTTTTCCTTTTTTCCTTCATCAAGCCGGCCCCGCAATAATTCTATATCTCCTCCCTTAGTCTCTTTTTGACGTTTAATCTTTAGAAATTTAGAACTTGGATTCAAGAAGCCAAAGGGATGCTGATATTGTCCTCTATCTAATATATAAAAAAACTAGTAAATTACACATTCTAATGCTTCTGAAATAAGCAACGAGCAAAGGGATAGTTTACAATATATTTGAATTTTTTATGACATATTGAACATTAATCTTATTATTTGATTAAATAAAAGGGTTAAATACTAATTTTATCCTGGAAGTATACGTCAAGGACCAATTTTGCCCTGAAAGTTTCTTTTGGGAGCAATGTTGCCCTGAAAGTATAAAAATGTAGCAATATTGCCCCTTTGTTAGAGTTCCGTTAACAGCCCTAACGATCAATGTTAGTTGACTCTATTATGCTGACGTGAATTATCTACGTGGCATCTTTGTCACTTTTATTTATGGGCTAAGTAGCAATTTTGCCCTAGAAGTACACGCCCAAGAGCAATGTTGTCCTGGAAGTTTCTTTTTGGCTCAATGTTGCCCACGAAATCTAAAAACGTAGTAATGTTGCCCCTCTATTCATAACCCTAACGGTCAAACGTCAACCTATTCTTATAATTAGGACCGGAGGTATTATGATTAAGTAACTTATTTAGTTTTCTTAATTTCTAAAAAAAAAAAGTCAACCCCGTCTTATAACTATCACTACTAGAAAAACGCAGATTAGCGACGGATTTTGCGACAGAATTTTTTCTGTCGCAAATTTAGGGGATTTTGCGATGGAATTGTAATTCCGTCGCAAAACCTTGCTTTTTGCGACGGAATTGGAATTCCGTCGCAAAATATGTTTAGGTCAGAAGAGTTTTGCGACGGATTGAGGAATCCGTCGCAAAACCTAGAGGGGTTTTGCGACGGAAGTTGTATCCGTCGCTAATTGGCGGCAAAAAGGGCCGCTAATTCCCCCTATTTTGCGACGGAACTAAAATTCCGTCGCAAAAAAATTTGCTATTTTCGACGGAAATTTATTTCCATCGCAAAAAGCAAGATTTTGTGACGGATTATGTATCCGTCGCAAAATCTCTATATATCCCAATTTCTGGACATTTCCTCCGTCTCGCCATTTGAAATTCTTCTTCTTCTCCCAACTCGTCCCTCCTTGTCTCCCTTCTGGCCACCACTGTTCGTCGTTCCGATCATCGCCGCCGCTCCGATCACAGTCGCCGCTCGTCCTTCCGGTTACCGCTTCTGCCATTTTTCAAGTTAGTTTGAAGTATTTTTTTTAACTATTTGGAAATATTTGTATATAGATTTTGCTTTCTTATATTGGTAGAAGATTATAAATTACATGAATTTTGATTTTTAGTTTCTCCTTTGTCTGAATCTATATTGGTAGAAGATTACAAACTCTAAGTGATGATACTGATTTGAACAGAATATAGGGATGATTAAGTTTGGCGCTTTTATTTATTATTATTATTTATCAGAAACTTTGGCACTTTTTGAATTGGAGATTTCGTTGTATACCCTTTTATTTTATTTTCATTCATTGGAAGGGACAGAACTGAAAATCATTGAAATATTTTTAGTCTTTCAGGGATGTTTCTCAATTTTCTAGGGAAGGATACTTTGCCTTGTATTAATATGTGATCATTTTTGTTTGTAATTTTTACACGTTATTCTCAATTTTTTTAGAGTGAATAAATTTTTTATAGGACAACAATTATTCCTTTCAAAATTCATTAAATTATTCTATATAGATACATACCAGTTACGTCCAAGATAAAAAATTCCATATAGAACTTATTATATATTATATTATAGAATAATACACTGTGAAATAATTTTAGAGGATATCCATTATTGTTTCACACGGAAAATGTATGTTAAAAGGAATATAAGGGTATTTGAAGGTGGAATATCACCTAGAGGGGGGGTGAATAGGTGATCTAAAAAATTTTTGTTTAAAAAGGATTTTTCTTTCTGATGAACACGAAATAAAAAAAACTTGTAAGGCAAAGGAACACGAAACAATTTATACTGGTTCGGTCTAAAGCTTCGACCTACGTCCAGTCCCCAGAACACCTGGGATTTCACTATGTTCAAAAGAATTACAGACTCTGTAAACGAGAAAGGTTTCCTTCACTCTCGGACAACACTCCCCCTTACAAGTTGTAATCTTTTACACCCACTCTTAAGGTTCCACAACCTTAAGTTACAATCTGAAGAAGGTAAATGTTTAAGTACTCCTCACGAGTTGAATAATGATGAACACTGAAGAACAGAAACTCAGCAATAAATTTGAAACACAGAAGAGATTAATGTCGAGTTAATTGCACAGCGTTTCGGTGGGTTGTAAAATAAATGCTTCGACTATTTATAGATATCTTCATTGATGACCGTTGTTGAAGCGCAGGGCTAGCCGTTGAGTCTTCGCAAAATGCCCGTTAGACAGATAGAATATTTTCTGAGGATTTGCTCTTTCGGTTTGAATATTCGATCTAGCATTCTCTTACATTCTTTATGTTGTAGCCGTTGTGAGATTTCATTAAATGCTGGATTGAGTGTATCAGAGTTTTGCTTTACTTCGTCCAGTGCATCAGTTACGGAGAATACAACGGTTTTGGCAGCTGCATTAAATGCGTTCATCTGTCCAGGTGGTTAAAGTCAAAATCCGCTGGTAATTTCTGTCTAAATGATCTGAAACTCATGAACAAACTAGTTAATAGCATTTGGTAATCTTAATCACAAGTAATCAGATGAGTAATTAATCGATTCAAGCTCAACGGAAAATCGCAGACGGTGATTTGAAAAACAGGGACTACTTTGCTTGAGCAGAGTTTAAGGGTTGCTCGAGCAAGCACATTGAAATGGTGAAGAATTTACTTCAGCTCATTGTTGCTCAAGCATGAAAAGTTTTATACTTGGGTATGATGCTCAAGTATGGTCTAATATGTACTTGGGCATGGCTTTTCCTATTTTTCTTTTTTTGCTTTTGATAAACGATGTTGCTCAAGCATGAATGTTTCTATGCTTGGGCAAGTCTTCTTCTGATGATAATCAAGACACAAGGGACAACGTTGCTCGGGTATGAAAATATGCCTGCTTGGGTATGCTGCCCGAGTATGAAAAATTTCATACTTGGGCAAGCACTTTCTCGAGACAAAGGCTGTCTTTACTTGGGCAAGCTCCTTAGCTTGCTCGAGCAAGATTCCTGCCTTGCTCGGGTATGTTTGCTTGAATGACCTTGCTTGGGCAAGCATATAGCTTTGCTCGGGTAGGCTCCTACTTGACCCTTTTCTCGATGTTGCTTGAGCATAAGCCAATCCTTGAGTAGACTTTGCTTGAGCATGCTTTGCTTGAGCAAGAATTCCTACTTGCTCAAGTACCCTTTCTCTGAAGACCCTTTTTTTCTTTTTCCCGATGTTGCTCGAGCAAGATCTCTGGTTTGCTTGAGCAAGGTCTTATCAGATAGAATCTGATATACCTTACTTATGATGTTGCTCAAGCAAACTTAATACTTTGCTCGAGTAACATGCCACATATTCAGATTTAAAAGATTAAGTCCACTTTGTTCTTGAAATTGTAATCATCAAAACTTAAAACCAACATTCTCCCCCTTTTTGATGATGACAATTTCAACATATGTTTGATGAGATAATGAAGAATAATGAAGAATAATTATTAATTCATGGAGGCTTGTAAGTACATTTGAAACTGGATTCATTCATGACAGTTACAGCTCTTAATAGCTCTTAAATACATTTATAACTCCAAAAAGGCAGCTTAAGCTTATAATATAGTTCAGAACATAAAAACACATAAATCCTAATAGGCCTAATAGGCTTAAACTAAACTACTAAACTACTCTCCCCCTTTGTCATCAACAAAAAGGGAGGACTGAACAGGCGGAGACAAGGGAGGATCTTGAGGAAGAGGAAGATGGCAGAGGAACAGTGATAGGGTCAATCACTGGTGGAGGAACAACAGGATCAACAGCCGGAGAGGATGAAACAGGAGGAGCAGGTGGAGGAGGAAGAACAGAAACACCAAGAGTACCAGCAACTGCATCCAAAGTGGTATCGACGTTCTTGTACTGAGTGGTGAGAAACTCAATAGATGTCTTGATCTCTTGTTGCTGGTCATAGAGAACAGAAAATCGATTGTCCATGTTGGTCTGAAAGTCAGTCAAGTCTTTCATCATCCGCAAGCCAACACTGTTCTTGAGATTGACCATATCGTTGCCAAAAGCTTTGATCATATCCGGAACAATCTTCTCAATAACAGATAGTGAATGAAGAACTGGAGCCATGGCCTTCTGGATGGACGCATCAACAATCTTCTGAACTGATGACTCAACAATTGTCTGAATGGCAGCCTGAGTGAAAGATGGACCCGGAGGATGTGATGAAGGACCGGCTTGAGAAGACTCTGCTTCATCCATAGGAACAGAGGCAGATGGCTTAGACACTGAAGCAGGCTCCTTTCCCTTTCCTGGCTTTGAAGATCCCTTGGTAAAAGTGATCCTCATGTTCTTCATATGTTCCTTGCCAAATACCGGAGGATACACTTCTTGATCGTCCGAGAGGTACCAGATATTGTTGATCTCCAGTATCCGAGAGACCAACGAAGGATATGGAATTGTAGCACGCAATCTGACCTTAGCCTCTGAGATAAAGGTCATCATCTCCTCTAGGATCCACTTTCCCAAGTCTTGTGGTTCCATTGCAATGAGAGAGGCAAAACGCTCGAAATCCTTCTTGACAAAATGAGTAAAGCTTTGACCCTTCTGAACCAGACTGCGACTGTATACGTACCACAGAACCCTATACTCATCTTTCATCATCGGAGGAGTCACATTAGTCTTTGATCCTTCAGGAGGTTGACTATCCGGGAAGAGAATCATCCGGGGGACGACTTCTCGGAGATTGTTGGCCTTTGCTTTCGCCTTTGTTTCCTGAATCCTCGGACTGTAGTGAAAATGAACCTTCAACTTCTTGCTTCCTGACCCTTGTGATTTCTGACTCAGAGAAGGCTTTAGAGGCTTGGGTTGATCTTCTTTGAATTTGCTACTGGCTTCGTCAAAGGATTTCTCGGTGCCGGTGGATTTCGAAGTAGGTGGTGACGGTGACCTTTGTCGTTTGCTGGAAGAAGGAGAACCCGTCTTCATTCTTGTTGTAGGAGAGGTTTGTTTCTACGGTTTCTCACTCTTCTGAGACTTGCTTGCTGATTTTGAAGACGACAACGGTTTTGCCGAAGATTTTGCCTTTGACGACTTCGACGGTTGGTCCGGAACAGCGACTTTGGGCTTGTAGTAACGAGATTTCTTCGAAATAGACTTAGAAGAGTGAGTAGAAGAAGGTTTATCTCCCGAATCAGCCATTTCGAGTTGATTTGAAAATTCTCGAAAAGTGAGGAGTGAGGAGTAATTGGGATGAAGAGTAATGGGGGCTTTTAAGCAAAATCAATCGGTTGAAACGGTTGACAGTGATGAGTTGAGGAGATGTAACGGATGAGTTTGGCGAATCGATTCACAAACGGACGTAACGGATTAGGGAGATTTGAAGAGATGGAGGACGGTTAGGGTTTTGACGGAAGAGGGGGAGATGAGACGACGTTTGAGTTCAACGTTTGGGCTTAAAAGGAGGATTTCTCGTTTTTGCTTGGGTATGAAAATCCTTATGCTCAAGCAGAGAGCTTACTTTCGTGTTTTGTGGCTTTGCTTGGGCAAGACTAGCAAGTATGCCCTTCTTAAGTTTGCTTAAATCACGACTTTGCTCGAGCAAGGAGTTTGTCTTGCTCGGGCAACCTCATACTTTTTAGGGATTTCCAACTTACTTGGGCAAAAATGGCGAGTATGATACTCTTGAGGCCCGACTTTGCTCGAGCAGAACATTTTGTTGCTCGGGCAAGAGTTTACTTTTGGGGCTTTTTAACTATGCTTGGGCAGGAGTCTGCAAGCATGCCTTTCTAAAATCCTTTAACACACGACTTTGCTCGAGCAAGGGATATTTCTTGCTCGGGCAAGGTTATACTTTTGGGGATTTTCAGCTTTGCTTGGGTAGGAGATAGTGAGTATATTTTCTTAAGATTTGTACATCACTCGATTTTGCTCGAGCAAGGATTTTTCTTGCTCGGGCAAGGTCATACTTTTGCCATTTTTCTTTCCTGCTTGGGCAGAGACCAACAAGTATGCTTTCCAAAAGCATTTTGGTGTCCGACTTTGCTCGGGCAAGACATTTTCTTGCTCGGGCAAGGTTTTACTTTTGGGAATTTTTGCCCCTTGCTTGGGCAAAGACAGCAGGTATACCATAATACTTCTCGTTATTGCTCGAGCATAACTAATTCTTGCTTGGGCAAGATGACCACACACAGTTTTAAATCTTTAACTTCTGAGGCAGGATCAGGATAAACACATGATATGAGTCTAACCTCAAATCAATTATGTATAGTGAATATTTGATAGATATACCCAAACCTCAGATCTGTACTTATTCTTCCTTTTCTCTCTCTTCCTGATGTTGCTTGGGCAAGGTTTGGTAATGTGCTTGAGCAGGACTTTCTCTGTTTGCCTCTGTTTTGATACTTGTAAACAGAACATCCTGCAAAACAAACGAAAGACACTCTGATGCCATAGTCAGTAATAGTCTGATAGATATGATTTAATTAGGAAATGAAAACTTACAATTCATTGGGATTTGCCATCCCTAGTTCTCTTCGTATGAATAAAAATTGCTCCTTTGCTAACGGCTTGGTAAAAATGTCGGCCAGTTGCAAGTGTGTGGGTATGAACATCACTTTAATATCTTTTCTTTGCACGTGATCTCGAATAAAGTGATGTCTAACGTCGATATGTTTAGTCCTTGTGTGTTGCACTGGGTTCTTTGCTAAACTGATCGTGCTCGTATTATCACAGAGAATTGTAATCTCCTTCAAATGAATTCCCAGATCGGATAATTGTTGTTTCAGCCACAAGACTTGTGCACAACAACTTGAGGCAGCAACATACTCAGCTTCAGTAGATGAGACAGCCACCGTAGTCTGCTTCTTACTAAACCACGATACTAGAGAGCCTCCAAAAAATTCACATTGTCCGCTGGTACTCTTTCTATCAGTCTTATATCCGGCATGGTCTGCGTCTGAGTATGCAACTAGATGTTCTTGTTGACCTTTTGGAAACCAAAGACCCAGTTCTTTTGTATCTGACAGATACCGGAAAATTCTTTTGACATGCTCGATGTGTGATTCCTTGGGAGCCGACTGAAATCTTGCACACATTCCCACACTAAATTGTATATTTGGTCGGCTGGCAGTTAGGTAGAGCAGAGATCCTATCATTCCTCTATATTTGGTTATGTTGAAATCTTTGCCTTTCTCTTCATCTGCATCCAGCGAGGCCATTGAACTCATTGGGGTGTCTGCTCCATTGCAATGTTCCATCCCATACTTTTTGAGTAAATCACGAAGGTACTTTGTTTGTGAAATAAATATGCCATCCTTTCGTTGTTTGATTTGTAGGCCGAGAAAGTAATTCAGTTCACCCATCATAGACATCTCGAATTCCCCCTACATTTTCTTGGAAAATTCCTCACAGAGAGAGTCATTAGTAGCACCGAAGATAATATCGTCCACATAGATTTGCACTACTAAGAGTTCATTAAGCTTATTTGTTTTAATAAATAAAGTTGTATCTGCCTTGCCTCTAACAAAACCTTGATCCAGTAAAAATTTGCTCAAACGTTCATACCAAGCTCTGGGAGCTTGCTTGAGACCATACAGAGCCTTTTTGAGTCGATAGACATGATCTGGATGGTGATCATTTTCAAAACCAGGGGGTTGTTCAACGTAAACTTCTTCTTGAATAAAACCGTTTAGAAAAGCACTTTTTACATCCATTTGATACAATTTGAATCCTTTGATACACGTAAAGGCTAAGAGTACGCGTATTGCTTCCAATCTAGCCACTGGAGCAAACGTTTCCTCATAATCAATTCCTTCTTCTTGATTATACCCTTTGGCAACCAGTCTAGCCTTGTTACGGACTATAATTGCAGATTCATCTCGTTTGTTTTTGAATACCCATTTGGTGCCAATGACCGGATGGTCTTTAGGCCTAGGTACCAAATCCCAAACTTGATTTCTATCAAATTGATGTAATTCCTCTTGCATCGCTATCACCCAATCATTGTCTGATAGGGCTTCATCGATCTTAGAGGGTTCAACTTGAGATATAAAAGCTGAGAAGGTAACTTCATTCAAAGTATTGGTTCTAGTTCTCACTCCCTGATTAACATCACCAATCACTTGGTCTAAGGGATGATTCCTTATAAACTTTCAAGCTTTGGGTTGAGATTGATTAGGATTTTCAAAATTGTTTTGAGAATCAGTTTCAAAAACATCTCCAGGATTTTCAACAGATGCAGGGGTGGTTTTTGAAAAGAACTGATTTTTGAATACATTTTCTTCATCATCATCCAGACTCTTATCTACGCTCGACTCACAGAAGACAACATGTATGGATTCTTCAACTATTCGCGTGCGTTTATTGAAAACTCTATAAGCCTTACTTCTATTAGAATAGCCAAGAAAGATACCTTCATCCGACTTAGGATCAAATTTTCCTAAATTGTCTTTGCCATTATTATGAATGAAACACTTACAGCCGAAGATGTGTGGATGAGCCAGATTTGGTTTCCTTCCTTTGTAAAGCTCATAATGAGTCTTGTTGAGCTTTTTCCGGAGATAGGCTCTGTTTGAAATGTAGCTTGCTGTGCTCATAGCGTCTGCCCTGAAAACTTGGGATGTTTGATTTTCATTCAACATGGCACGAGCCATGTCAGTCAGCACACGATTCTTTCTCTCAACCACTCCATTTTGTTGAGGTGTCCTTGGTGTTGAGAAGTTGTGATCGATCCCGTGAGTATCACAGAATTCTCCAAATGCCTGATTCTCAAACTCACCACCATGGTCCGTTCGAATGGCTGCAATACAAATACCTTTCTCGTTTTGCACCTTATTGGCAAACACAACAAACAGATCAAAAGTTTCATCTTTAGAGGATAAGAAAATAGTCCAAGTAAATCGTGAGAAGTCATCGACAGTTACAAGTGTATATAAGTTTCCACCTAGACTCCTCATTCTGGCAGGACCAATTAAATTTCCGGTTTGTTTTTGAAGGATGATTTGGTTTGTTTACCCTTTTGACATGCATCACAGACCATATTATTTTTTAAAGATAATTTTGGTAAGCCAATCACTAAATCCTTTCTTTGCAACTTATCTAACTGGTACATGTTGACATGAGCCAATCTTTTATGCCATAGCCAGCTTTCATCTAAGTTGCTAACAAAGCATTTTTCAGAATTCATTTTTGGTAAATCCATGGTATAACAATTTCCTTCCCGAGGAGCTTTGAACAATACCTTTAGTTTACCTTTGTCTATAGGGAGATCATCTTTGTTGACAATGAGGCATTCTTCTGAGTCAAAGATGATCCAGTTGTTCTTGTCAGCACTCTGGCTTACACTCAGAAGATTATGACAAAGACCTTCCACTAGATAGACATCCTTGATTTGTGGTCCGTCTATTGCCCCAACTTCACCTATTCCAGTGATTTTGCCGGATTGGTTTCCTCCAAACGTAACTTTTCCACCATCTTTTGACCTTAATGCAACGAATTTGTCAGGGTCTCCCGTCATGTGTCTGGAGCATCCACTGTCTATATACCATCTATTAGCTCTTGATGCTCTCAAGCACACCTGTAAAATCAGATGAATCAAATCTTAGGTACCCATCTTTTCTTGGGTCCTTTGAGGTTAGTCTGTGCTTTAGGGACATAGGTTCCCTTAGGCATCCACTGATAGTTTCCAACTGGTTTATCCCGTCTATCTCTTCTATGAAAACAGGATGAAGTGCTATGACCCTTTCTGTTACAATAATTGCAATGAGCGAACGGATTCGAAGAATGAACTGTTTTTCGAAAATATTCTAAATAAGATTTTCCACCAGTTTTCTTCTTCCCTGTGTATTTATCAAGAATTGGATTGTAGCCTATACCAGAACGATCATTGGTAAATCTTTGTGCTTTCAAAATTATATTTAGCATCTCGCTACCTTGAGTGAATTTCTCAAGAGTCTTAGTAAGATATAAATTTCTTTTCTCCAAATCCGCACAGTCATCACAAGTAAGATTTTCACGCAACTTAAGAGCTATATTTTCACCTTTCAGAGATATGCATTCATCCATAAGTTTTTCATATTTTGATTGTATCTCATTATATTCATCAAACAGCTCATCATAAGTAGGTAGTGATTCATGTACCTCACTGTCGTTTTCCAGTGTTCTTCTTCTGCAACTAAGCAAACGTTGGCCACTTCTTTTTCTTCTTCACTTTCTTCATCGGAGGACCCATCTCCCCATATTGCCGATACATAGGCTTTCTTTTTGAATTGATAAGACTTCTTCTTCTTTTATTTATCTCCTTCTCTAAGTTGAGGACATTCGGATTTGTAGTGGCCCGGCTTTTCGCATTTGTAGCAGATGATCTGGTCTTTATCCTTTGATTCTCGCCTGCTACTTGTGCCGCCCCTTTGAAACTTGTTTCTGAAGCCTCGATCTATCTTATAGAATTTTTTAAATCTTCGTACGAACATTGCCATCTCATCATCATCTTCCTCAGCATCCTCTTTCTCTTCCTTTTCCTTTAACGCATTAAGAGCAATTCCCTTGTTACGATTGTTACCACCGTTCACATCTTCTAGATCCTTTTTGAATTTCAATTTGCTCTTGTATTCTGATAAGCTCCCGAACAATGCAGCAACCGAGGTCATTGATTCTCCACGAGCCTCCTCGATAGCTGTAACTTTCGCTTCCCACTCTTTTGTCAGAACATTGAGAATCTTTCTCACTTGAGGACCTTGATCATAGATTTTCCCCAAGGCTGCTAGTTGATTCGTCAGGTGAGTATATCGAAGTTGAAATTCCGCAATGCTTTCTCCTTGTTTCATCCGCAGCAAGTCGTATTCGGTGGTTAATATGTTGATGCGATTTTCTTTGATGCCAGAGGTTCCTTCATAGGCTATCTCCAGAGCCTTCCACATTTCCTTTGCTGTAGATAGATTGCAAATTCGGAAGTACTTCTTTTGACTGAGAGCACTTTGAAGCATTAGGATAGCTTTGCTATTGAGGGTGATGTTCTTCTTATCATTTTCGTCGAACTCGGCTTCAGTCTTTGGAACGGTAATTCCTCCTTCTGTCTTCACTGGCACATAGTCTCCCGTTTCAAAGACTCTCCAGAGTCCATACTCAGTAGCCATAACAAACACACGAAACTTAACTTTCCAAAAGGAATAATGCTCCCCATTAAAGCCTGGGGGTCGGTTGATTGAAGCTCCATCAGGTAATATTCCTTCCATGATCTTTGCTCGGGATGTTAAGCCCAACTAAGCAACCTAGCTTTGATACCAAATGAAGGTGGAATATCACCTAGAGGGGGGGTGAATAGGTGATCTAAAAAATTTTCGTTTAAAAAGGATTTTTCTTTCTGATGAACACGAAATAAAAAAAACTTGTAAGGCAAAGGAACACGAAACAATTTATACTGGTTCGGTCTAAAGCTTCGACCTACGTCCAGTCCCCAGAACACCTGGGATTTCACTATGTTCAAAAGAATTACAGACTTTGTAAACGAGAAAGGTTTCCTTCACTCTCGGACAACACTCCCCCTTACAAGTTGTAATCTTTTACACCCACTCTTAAGGTTCCACAACCTTAAGTTACAATCTGAAGAAGGTAAATGTTTAAGTACTCCTCACGAGTTGAATAATGATGAACACTGAAGAACAGAAACTCAACAATAAATTTGAAACACAGAAGAGATTAATGTCGAGTTAATTGCACAGCGTTTCGGTGGGTTGTAAAATAAATGCTTCGACTATTTATAGATATCTTCATTGATGACCGTTGTTGAAGCGCAGGGCTAGCCGTTGAGTCTTCGCAAAATGCCCGTTAGACAGATAGAATATTTTCTGAGGATTTGCTCTTTCGGTTTGAATATTCGATCTGGCATTCTCTTACATTCTTTATGTTGTAGCCGTTGTGAGATTTCATTAAATGCTGGATTGAGTGTATCAGAGTTTTGCTTTACTTCGTCTAGTGCATCGGTTACGGAGAATACAACGGTTTTGGCAGCTGCATTAAATGCGTTTATCTGTCCAGGTGGTTAAAGTCAAAATCCGCTGGTAATTTCTGTCTAAATGATCTGAAACTCATGAACAAACTAGTTAATAGCATTTGGTAATCTTAATCACAAGTAATCAGATGAGTAATTAATCGATTCAAGCTCAACGGAAAATCGCAGACGGTGATTTGAAAAACAGGGACTACTTTGCTTGAGCAGAGTTTAAGGGTTGCTCGAGCAAGCACATTGAAATGGTGAAGAATTTACTTCAGCTCATTGTTGCTCAAGCATGAAAAGTTTTATACTTGGGTATGATGCTCAAGTATGGTCTAATATGTACTTGGGCATGGCTTTTCCTATTTTTCTTTTTTTGCTTTTGATAAACGATGTTGCTCAAGCATGAATGTTTCTATGCTTGGGCAAGTCTTCTTCTGATGATAATCAAGACACAAGGGACAACGTTGCTCGGGTATGAAAATATGCCTGCTTGGGTATGCTGCCCGAGTATGAAAAATTTCATACTTGGGCAAGCACTTTCTCGAGACAAAGGCTGTCTTTACTTGGGCAAGCTCCTTAGCTTGCTCGAGCAAGATTCCTGCCTTGCTCGGGTATGTTTGCTTGAATGACCTTGCTTGGGCAAGCATATAGCTTTGCTCGGGTAGGCTCCTACTTGACCCTTTTCTCGATGTTGCTTGAGCATAAGCCAATCCTTGAGTAGACTTTGCTTGAGCATGCTTTGCTTGAGCAAGAATTCCTACTTGCTCAAGTACCCTTTCTCTGAAGACCCTTTTTTTCTTTTTCCCGATGTTGCTCGAGCAAGATCTCTGGTTTGCTTGAGCAAGGTCTTATCAGATAGAATCTGATATACCTTACTTATGATGTTGTTCAAGCAAACTTAACACTTTGCTCGAGTAACATGCCACATATTCAGATTTAAAAGATTAAGTCCACTTTGTTCTTGAAATTGTAATCATCAAAACTTAAAACCAACAGTATTTTCATGACATTACTTTGGAAATAATTAATGCCAGGGAGTTTATTTACAGGTAAGGAGAAAAAGAAACATCCCAAATAAAGATAGCTAAGAGAGAATATGAGTCAAAGAAATTATAACAAAAAAGGAATTATACACACACATAAGAGTTGGCTTTTCGGTTTGAAACAAAGACAAAACAAAATTAACGGAAAAAATTCTTTGCTTGAGGGAGTTAAGGAAAGATTTTATTTAAAGAAATTAGAATAAAGAATGAATATATTTAAATTAAAATATAAATCGTAAATAAAGGGAGGCATTTGAATAGGGGGGAGCAGAAAAGTTGGAATTGGAATGAGAGGGAAGGGAAAAGAGATCTCTGCTACCCTCTCTTAGGAACTATTTTCCTTACCTATCGGATAAGTAGAAATAGTTCATCTCATCTGAACTATTTAAATTTAATTTTTTTATTTCTTATTTTTTAAAAAATAATTTTAATAGGTAGATAATCTAAAATAATGATATGGAATACTCTCGGTCTCTCCCCTAATTTTTTAACCCAATAATTCAAATACTTGAGATGGGGAAAGAGGGATCAGGGAAGGTAAAGGGCTTGATTAGGGATAATTTAGTATTTGTATATAATCTTGGTAGTTAGAGATATTTTAGGATCTAATCGCATTATGGAATTTGAATTTTGTAATAGTTTTTCTGTTTTATAATTCCTAAATATTAGGATTTGCCTTTTATAATTCCTAGATATTAGGATCCGACTAGAATATAGAATTTGAATTTTGTAATTGGTTTTCTGTTTTATAATCCTAGATATTATAGAATTTGAATTTCGTAATTGCTTTTCTGTTTTATAATTCCTAGATATTAGGATTTGCCTTTTATAATTTCTAGATATTAGGATCCGATTATAGAATTTGAATTTTATAATTGGTTTTCTGTTTTATAATCCTAGATATTATAGAATTTGAATTTCGTAATTGCTTTTCTGTTTTATAATTCCTAGATATTAGGATTTTCCTTTTATAATTCCAAGATATTAGGATCCGGCTAGATTATAGAATTTGAATTTTGTAATTGGTTTTCTGTTTTATAATCCTAGATATTATAGAATTTGAATTTCGTAATTGCTTTTCTGTTTTATAATTCCTAGATATTAGGATCGGCCTAAACTGATTAGTAGAGTATAATCCTGAAGGCATATGAAAATTCATGGTAGGAATAAAAAATTTTAAAAAACTTTAAATTTTTTTAAAAAATTTAAAATTAGTCTCTGATCTTTAAAAAAAATAAAATAAATTATTTTGAAAAAAAAATTAAAAAATGAAAGTTAGAATCTTTAAGAAAAATAAAAATAAATATTTTTTTTAAATCGAAATTTTAAAAATAAAAAAAAATATATATTTTTTAAAAAATCCGAACTTTGCGACGGAAATTAAAATCCGTCGCAAATCCTGAGGATTTGCAACGGATTAAAATTCCGTCGCAAATCCCTGAGATTTGCGACGGAATTTTGATTCCGTCGCAAATTTCAAAATTTGCGACGGATTTTTTGCTTCCGTCGCAAATTGCTACGCGTTTTTTTGCGACGGATCAAATCTGTCGCAAATTCCGTCACAAAATGTGTTTTGCGACGGAAAACCCCTATTTTGCGACGGAATTTTTCCGTCGCAAATTCTGATTTTTTTTGCAGTGTATAATTATGACAGGAGGGAGTAGGGGTGACAATTAATTTTTATTTTTTTATTTTTAAAAAAAGTAAATATAGCCTACTCCTTCTTCCCCATAGTGTCCTCCATCCCAGGCATTCCCTAATCAAACAATAATCACTCGCCTATGGAATTTGTCCAGAAAAAATGTTTTGAACAAATCAAACAAAAAAATAAGAACGAATTTGTCTGAACAAAAGATAAAACGAGTACGCCGCAAGTAATTCAAACGAATTTTTCCAAACAATAATTACTCTCCTGCATAATTATCTACGCAAACGAGTAACGAATCTCTGGTGCAATGTAAAAAGAGATGACTAAGAGAATAAAGTTTACAAAAAGTGTTAAATAGAATTAATTATTTAAATCACTTAGAATTCATCATAAAATTTCAGACATGGAGCTCGGCTAAGGTGTTCTCTACCTTTCAGTCTCAAAGGCAAATTTGCTGCATAACAAGGAAAATTGCAAATAAAAAAGGAGGCAATGAAGCAGATTTATAGACACTCTTAATGGCATAATCCATTGTGGGGGAACTAACGTTTGACCGTTAGGATTGTTAATGGAAAGACAACATTGCTATATTTTTAGACTTCCGAGGCAACATTGACCCCAAAAGAAACTTTCAGAGTAATATTGCTCTTGGGCGTGTACTTCCAGGGCAAATTGCTACTTAACCCAAAAAAAGTGACAAAGATATCACGTAGACAATCCACGTTAGCATAACGGAAGCAACTAACGTTAATTGTTAGGGATGTTAACGGAACCCTAACGGAAGGGTAACATTGCTACGTTTTTATACTTTTTGCGCCGCATTACTCCCAAAGAAACTTTCAGGACAAAATTGGTTCTTGACGTGTACTTCCAGAGCAAAAATGGTCTTTAACCCTAAATAAAATCATTACCTACAACAACAATTCCTTTACCCACACTTTTGAAACTCATATATCAAAAATTTTCTGTTCTATAGATAATTTTCGGTCAATAACTAAGGACTAATTATTCATTGGTAAAGCATAACACACACACACCCCCCTCACAGAAGTGGGTTTTGCTTCCTTGGATTAGATCTTTTCATGATATGCACAATCAGGGATACCGAACCACTGATAGCATGCTTAAGAAGCATATCACATAGAACCATGGCTAAAAACATGTGCGCGTGCAGTACAGTGAGTACACGGCTACATTTATTCATCAATTAAAAAAAAAGATAATTATACATATAAACCCTAAACCCTAAATGCTTCTGAAATACTACCGAAAAAAAAAAAGGAAAAAGATAAGCATCATTTATAGTGCTCAGAGAGTAGCAGGTGAAAATTAAAATAAGAATACAATTTTTTTTTTAAAAAAAATGTATTCTTATTAGCTGGTATTTAATTTAACAAGTAATAGTCTATAGTTTTGGTATGCGAACTTACCCTGGAGCCCGAGGGAATATATATATATATATATACACACACACGTGGAAAAATGGGAGTTGGTATCGTGGAAACAAACTCAAATTCAACGGGTGATGTATACGCAAATTATTCAAATTCAAATTCCTTGAATCTATCAATATGGAATGGATGAACATATTAATAACATGTATAATTGGGAAAAAAGGCAACTTTAAAAGTGCAAAATCTCAAATCAAGTTTGTTATTAAAATAAAGTTGATAATGGAATGATGAAATTTGGTAAGTAATTCAATTTTTTAGGAAATACCTGATTTAGAATGTTATAAATTCAATGTTCTTTTTCTATCTTTTTTGCTATATATTTTTACTTTTTGCTTTTAATTGTTTATTTCTACGACATTTTTCATTCTAGCATGACATATAATAATAATAATAATAATAATAATAATAATAATAATAATAATAATAATAATAATAATAATAATAATAATAATAATAATAATAATAATAATAATAATAATAATAATAATAATAATCAATCAATCAATCAGCCACAAATAAGGCATTCACCTTAAACTTTATATTTACTCCCCCTCTTCCTTATAGGAGTTAAATAACTAGTCTATATATATATATAAATAGTTAAGTCAATTATTTATATAAAATTAAATGTGCTTTGGTTTCCTTAACATGTACCCTAATAATCATGAGTATTTAAACTACTTGATGATGGAGATCTTTTAGTATTTAATCAATAGGGATATCGAAAGGTAAACATATGCACCAAGCCACCAACTGATTGTAGATCCCATGATACACAAGCGAAGAGGTTTCTTTATTCATATATTAATAATAATTCCATCCGAAACGGAAAATAGTATAGACGAACCCATGTTACGTTATTTGTTCATTCCAGCAGACATATATTTATTTATTTCAATATACTATTTTTTGAAGAAGAAACAACACCAACGGCGCATAGCTTGCATTATTGTGTAGAGCCACACAGGTTACATGGCTCCCTCTTCGCATTTTGCTTCTTATCTTAGACATGAACTTGAGAATCATAAGAAGCTCCAATCTTCCAGTCTCCAGGAATGGCAGTCTTGGAGGACTGAACCCAACCATTTCTTCCACTGAATTGCAACCTCAGCGTCAATGGTCCGCTTGGTGCGCCAACGATATCAAACACTGCCCCGTACGCTCTCCTCATTGGCTTCCATTCATGGCGTTCATTCTGTTTCATTATCATATCGAGTTGATCATAATAAGCTCAATTATATAAGTTCCTCAAAGAACAAGACGGAAATTAATAATATAAGAACTATGGTATAAGTTGAAAGTATCATACGTCATAGATCTCAACGGCGGTAACGTCGTTCAAGCCAGGCACGTAGAGAATGACAATAGCAAGCTAAGGTAGTTAGGGTAATTGCTGGACTCGTGGATCTTGATACGCACGTTGTAACCTTCATATGTACAAGGCACTCTCCTGTATTCGATGTCAACGACGCCGTATTTCTTGAGCTCGGCTGATGCAATTGGGTTTCGTCCCAGATCTTTGAAGGCATTTGGACTCATAATGAAGTCAGTTCTGTCTCCTGCACCGTAGTCCGTTGCCACCACCATCGTTCCATACTCACTGCACAACCTTGAATTCTTGCACCTTACCTGATGATATGAACACCATCGTTCATGAAACAATAACGTATATTTTCGATATTCAAATTCAAATTAAATATACACCCTATCTATACATATAAAATTGATTCAATTATAACATGTTCATGTGGAAGACGTGTGTTTAATTTGTGTTGGGTTAAGACACTCACTTGGTAGCAAGCACCGCATCCATCGCCATTCCTCCAGAGCCCAGCTACCGCTGCTACCTTCCCATTGTTTACACTTCTCCCATAATAACCATATCCACATGCTCCACCTGCATATATTTACAAGGGTACCCTATAAAGTAAAAGTAGCATGCATATGCATCATCAAAAGTAAACTTTTCTCTAAAGTATATAAAAATTGCTTTCCTTGCATCAGTAGTGTGTCCTAATTAATAGTGTTTACACATGAAGTTATGGGTTCAAAGTTCAAACTATAGACTTCAAGCTCATGCATGATGCGAGGGTGAGTGCAGAATATAGAGAACGTCATCATATACAGAGAGGGGTAATAATATAATGAGAGGTAGAAGTTTAACGTACTTGGAGTTCCATAGCCATCAGAGGTAGCGTAATAGGCAGCTCGGGAGGGAGTGAAGCCTTGTGAGTAGCATAGTGCAGCTGGTAACAGCATCATCACACACACAAGGCCCACTTGGTATTTAGAATGAAGCCCCATTTCTAAATGCCAAATATTTGATCAAACGCACAAAGAAGAAAAAACTTGAATACAAGTACTTGAGTTACGTTTGCTGGTGAAGAGGCAAAGATGAGGAGAGGGTATTTATAGATAACAGTGGAGGCCTTGAGAATTGAAAAGGGAGCCTTATTCCCTTTGGAACACGGATTGGATTCGAATAATTAAGGGCACACCTTGACCACAGCGTCTAAATTCTGTGTACGGGCGTCCCCGAAACCATATATTTAAGTATGATTATAATTCATGACAAATTGGCTATCTGTGTTCTAACTGCAACATTTTTTTATATATATAGCAAGATCCATACCAACAGGCAAACTTGATTCAAAGATTAGGGGCCGCATATATATTAATAACTAGAGGTGGTGGCTAAGCAAAAAGGAACACAGGATGTACATGGGTAGTACGTACATATTCAATTATATATATATATATATATATATATATATATATATATATATATATATATATATATAATGATGGTGATAAATCTCTACAGTTGCAATTTGATTTTTTTAAGTGTAAAAGGTGTAAAAGATAAACTTCATTAGATTTAGTCAATTAACTTTGTTTGAGGATAGTGTGTACAGCTTTGTATGTGTAATGGCTTGGCTTGTAATATCTTCCCATTGTTCGGCCCAATAGGACAGAACCAAGTGTGTATAAATAGGTTCATATCTAATGATAATTGTTGATGACAGATTTTCCAATTAATAAGATTTCTATATTTCTTGCATAAGGCTTGCGTAGAGTAAGAGGGGGTTAGGACTTTTCATTAAGCAAGTGCCTTTTCAAGAGAGGTCAAACGTCTTTACCTCTTTTACTGGTATCATCAACATTTTTGTTCTCTGTCAAACAATTATAATTGTTCTTAATTAATTAAGTTCAAGATCAAGATCAAGACTTGAACTTTAATTTCCTTAAAAATTATTTTTTTCCCAAAGCTATAAATAAGGTTGACTAAAATTATGCGAACAGATGTTTTTCCTCTTTTCTTTTTTATTATGCATCTAATTGATTATTATTGCAAAATATTTCAAATCATCAGCCGTGTAGAAACTTCTGTGCGATCGCATTTCAATGGATGGTTTGTCGCTGTCGACCATTTCTCCCCTCCACTTCTTTCTCATCTGGAATTCTAAACTCATTACTACCAATATAGGAATATAAAATTACAATAACAAACCGGCCACATTATTCAACGGAAAGAAAAAAACAAACCACATTATTCATACCTAAACTATAAACATACCTTAAATTTTGTATTGTGTGTATTAGATTTGTTCCACAGTGATATTGTAAAATTGAAAACATAGTTTTAACAACTTTTGAAACAAAGTAACTTTTTGATTGCCATGGTCAAAAGTCAAAACTACTGTATCAGTAGGTTTCAAATAGTAATATACATTGGGACTATCAATTGTATGGTTTACTAATAACTACAATTCGGCCTCGGGCGAGACAATCAATTGAATTATGACACTGACTAATGCGCTGAGTATGGGTATGGGGAAGTTTAGTGTGGTTGATGTATGGGCAAATGAATAATATATGTGTGTGTGTGTCACATTCACTCTTGTACTTTTTTAAACTGTCTTTGTGGTGTTTTCAAATGCCACTATATGAAAAGTGGTGGATTGTGATTCGTGTAACGTGGAAGCAGTTGCTTATTGTGATTCGTGTCAAGTCATGGGCAAGGATCAAGTTTAAGTATTATTGTATTCATTGTTTAGTTTGTGTTGAGGTCAAGTATTTACAGAAGCTAGCCATCACTATCGGTGAGGGAGGGAAAATGGTTTTTCTTGTTAGAGGGTAGACGGGTCATTGCACTTACATTTTTAAGTGCTTTAGGTAAAAAATAATAAATTTTTTTTTTTTTGGCGCGTGGTGAAACGCGTAAGGATTATCTAGCTAATGTATCGAAGCTTATACTTGAAATCTTAATAGCGATAGCTTTGACACCCAAGCCACTTGATGACTTTAGTTTGTCGAACAAGAGAATCGTCACAGTGGTCAGCCTCCTTTAACATAATGTAAAACATAAAATTCAATTAATGATTTCATTCTTTTTTTTTTATTACAAAAAATGGTGGCAAGTGTACAACTACTCCAGGTTTTGCAGTGGCTAGGATGACCCTCCCAACAGTGGTAACTTTATACAATGTGGATTACGAGTGGTTTTACTGTAGCTCGAATCCTAGACCTCTTAAGGGAATCCAGCGCCACATTCCGCCGTTAGACCAACCACATGTTGGTGATTTCATTCTTTGTTTTGTTTTGTTCCCGTCGTCCTCCTGCTCTGGCCCAAGTCGTATATGTCACTCACTCACCTTTTATTTTTATTAGTCAAAGTCGAATACGCCACAATATATTCTAGATTCTATTTTTGAATTATTGTTTATTCTTATTTTTGTATTTTTATTTTTATGATCGTATTTTATGTATGCCACAATATATTCTAAATTCTATTTCAGTATTTTGTTAATTATTTATTAAAAATTGTAATTCACTATAAAAAAAATCATTTGTAGTGGTTAAAATAACGTATTAGTAGCGGTTTTACCCGCTACAAATGACATAAGTAGCGGTTAAACAAACCGCTACAAAATATACTGTTGCAAATTGTTTTGTAGCAGTTACAACTACCCGCTCTACATATATCTTAACCGCTATTGGAACTGTAGTGGTTTCACACTACCGCTACCATATGAGGCTGGGATAACGTCATGTATACAGAATTAGTAGTTACGTAACTACAACTAAATATATCACCGAATTTTTTAAAAATGGCAGAAACAATTCGTAGCGGTTCCCTAACCACTACAAAATTTGATGAAATTTCAAAAGAAGTGCCAAAGTTTCAAATTATAGTAGTGGTTACATAACTTAAAAAAGTACCAAAGTATAGGTAAATTGTCATTGTCGTCTTGGAAGAATTTTTCGAAACTGTCGAGCTGGAATGACTCACTCTCATAGGTGATGTTACCACCATCACCCATGTCGTAAAGGTCTCGAAACTTTAAGTGAACCACCATATTCCAATTCCTGTGCATCTCATTGGTGACATAATAAACCCGATGTGCCTTTGAGGTAAGAATATATGGCTTATCATCTTCAGACTGACCAGTGTGAATAGGTCGGGAGAAATTCACTGATATGATGCCTAAGTCGTCAGTCGTGAGCCCCCAAGACGTTGTCGTATTCGCCCGCAAACACTTGAACAGCGTCACGGTGAAACGGCCTTGGTAATTTATTTTGACCACATCAAGCAGCTTTCCATAATACAGGACGTCACCGAACTGCATATGTTCATATCACTGCTGCTCGCATAACTCCTAGTCCCAAATTTGCCATAAACACTTGAGTTTTGTGTTAGCAGTTCCAAAAATATTTTAGGGTTGTGGGTATTGTAATCTAGCTAGCTACAAATCACGCATGAAGAACACAAGTCTTCACGTCACAAAAAATAATTAAATCTGTATTGTAACTAAATAAACTATCTCAGCTTGACTGATGAGAGTTACAGATATTTGCATGTCTTAATTTAGATGCAACACTTCAACTACCAAGTTGAGATAGTTCATTTATTGACAATGTAGATCTAATTATTTTTAAATAATGTACAGATGTCACACACGCTCCTATATATAGCGTGAATATTTGTAGCGGTTTTTATAATAACCGCTACAAATAGATAAGATTTGTTGTGGTTTATGCTTCTCTTTTCCCTAACCACGACAAATATTGTGCCGTTTTGCCTTTCGTAGTGGTTATTTTCATATAACCGCAACAACGTTCGCGTCACTACGCATCAAGCTTACGCCAACTTTGTAGCGGTTTAATTTGTTTTGTATAACCGCTACAAAATCCCTACCACAAACCTTCACGCTATCACATGCCAAGCTAGCACCACTTTTATAGCGGTGTTTTTTTATAGTAACCACTACAAAGTTCGTCGGAAACAAGCTCGCGCTTTAGCACCATTGCTACCACTACGAATGTGTTGCAGTTTAATCTTAAACCGCTAACTAGGTATTTGTAGCCGTTATTTTTTATCGCTACAGATTATGGTTTTTTTTTTTGGTAGTGATTGTCAAGAGTAGTCTATATATCATCGCTTACACAGGCCAGTTATATCAGGGCATACATATCTTCTGATGGATTAAGCCACCAAATAGAAAATGGAAAGGCTCGTATTCCGTTATATGGAACTCTATCTCTCTCTCTATCTATGTATATAAATGCAGTAATAGTTGCAGAGATATGATACGGTTGCATAAACAGAGAGGTAACTTTATTCATATAGATATAGATATATGAATCGCAACACAAATGAAAAGCACAGCAACACTTATTAACATATTCACTCCAGCAGAGCAGGCACATGTAATTTAATTACTGAAATTCGGACAAACAAACATAATGTTTATTCAATCGTGCCGTATTTATTTTCTGAGAAGACGACAGAACGCCAACAGTCACGTACACAGGTTACGACGTCGCATGATCTACATGAATTCTGGAGTCATAAATAGCTCCAACCTTCCAGTCAGCTGGAATCACATTGTTGGGCGACTCCGCCCAAGTCTGGCTCCTACTGAATTGCACCCTCACCTTAAATGGTCCACTTGGCGCATTTTCTAAATCAAACACTCCCCCAAAAACTCTTCTCAATGGCTTCCAATCTCTCCCATTATTCTGTTCATCATTAATAATCAGATCATAAGCACAATTAAGGAATTTAAAACAACTATTCCTAAATATAAAATCTAGTTGATATTTTTTAAAGAGATTAAAGACGATAAATAGGTTATTTAATAATATTATATGTTATGTATCATTAAATTATATATCAGTTTATAAGTTATTAGACAAATTAATTTAGAGAAAAAATAAAAAAATACTTTAAAACAATTTAATTAACTTTCTTAATTTCTAAAAAAAAAAAAAGTCAATTGATTTAGGACAAGAGAAAAGTACTCCCTCCGATCTTAAATATAAAACATAGTTGACTTTTTCGGAGAGATTAAGAAAGCTAATTAAATTATTTTAGAGTACTTATATTTTTCCTCTCCAAACTAATTAGTTTGAATAATAAATTGATATGTAATCTAAGGATATACTAGTACAATATATAATATGATTAAGTAACTTATTAACTTTCTTAATTTCTCTAAAAAAAGTACTCTCTCCGATCCTTAATATAAGACAGTTGACTTTTTCTTGCAGAGATTAAGAAAGTTACATAAATTCCTTAATTATATTATATGTTATGTATCCTTATATTATGTATCATTTTATTAGTCAAACTAATTAGTTTCCAAAAAAATACGTTAAAATAATTTAATTAGCTTTCTTAATTCCTTAAAAAAAACCAACTTTATCTTAGGAAGGAAAAGGGAAGTAATAAGTTTTGAGAGTTTCATACGTTGGATATCTGAAAGGAAACGACGTCCTTGGAGCCAGGAACGTAGATGACGGCGATAGCAAGGTAGTCAGGGAATCTGCTGTTCTCGTTGATCTTGATCTTAACGTTGGATCCACCGAAAGTGCATCGGACCCTCCTGTATTGGATATCAACGGTGCCCTTCTTCCTGAGCTCGTCCGAAGCATTGGCGTTCAATCCAAGTCTTAAGAAACCGTTAAGACTCATAACGAAGTCTGTTCTGTCTCCTGAACCCATGTCTGTTACCACTATCGTTACCCCGTCCGTTCTGCATAATTTTGTATCATTGCACTTTACCTGAAAGACATAAATCGTCATTACATGAAATTAATTAAACAGGTACGTATACAATCATTTCATGCATGTTGAATTTCAACATTAAAGAACCTTTTTGGTAAAGTCATTGATTAATTAGTCCATTAAGACGACACACTTAGGGGCCTGTTTGAGTTTGAATTGGTGGTAGAAAAGTATGATTGAGACAAAACTCTTCTCATAAACTTATTTATTGAAAAAACAACTTCTATCGCTAACTAAATAGGTATTTACTTGATAGCATGCGCCGCATCCAGCGCCGCCTCTCCATAGCCCAGACACGCCGGCCACCCTCCCTGAGTTTTCAGTCCTACCGTAATCGCCAAATCCACAAGCTCCAGCTAGTAACATACCAATATCATTACGTCAGTAATACTCGTAATATTTCCCGGGCACGCACCCTATATCTTAAGAATATAAAATTAAACTAAAAAACCTAATGGGCAAGTCTATGTAATTTTTCTAGATTATTAAATAAATCCCTATCATTAAGTTCTTGTAATTTTGTATGAGCGACAAAAAAAAAAATTTACAGGAATGAAACTATAAGACCTGATAAAAAGAAAAGTAACTTACAACGACATAATTAAAAACAAGTGAAATTACAAGGATTCAATTAAAAAAATGTCGAGACTTTACTAGGAATCAAGTGAGATTATAAGAACTTGCGTATTGATATTTTTACTTATAAGTAAACTAGCTATAAACTTAAAACTTATATTGCAAGCTTGCTACAGAATAGCCTCTAGGTTGCGTATTGATATTTTTACTTATAAGTAAACTAGCTATAAACTTAAAACTCATATTGCAAGCTTGCTACAGAATAGCCTCTAGGCTGAGCCATGCATGGTTTTGATTTTGAATACACAGAAGCTGGTGTGCGTGCGTGTGTGTGTGGGGCGGGGGGTGTTGGTAAATAGAGAGGAGTTTTACGTACTTGGGGTGCCACTGCCATCAGAGGTATTGTAATAGGTGGCTCTGGAGTTTGTAAATCGGGAGAGGCATAGAGCAGGCAAGAGCAATACACAAACAAGGACCACTTGGTATTTGGAATGAAGCCCCATCGCTAAATCAATGGCAAATTCAAACTACGAACTTTAGATGTAAAAGTATTGAGTTTACTGGTTTGGCATGCCAAGGGAGTGGGTGGTATTTATATATAGGTTATAATGGAGGCTTTATGCATGTATTATATATAAGGGACATAATTGTTTCAAACTTTTCCTTCGGTTTGAATTTCTATGTAGGCCCTACGAATCTCCATCTTAATATCACCTCGATCTTTTGCGTGTATCTATATAATACTGTATTAATATATATATATCATCATCTCAAGTCTATTAATGATCTATTTATGAATACAAGGCCAAATATATTGCCTCTGTGCATTAATTATTGCAACATCTTTTTTATATTTAGGAAGATGAACGGTGAGACTTGATAATATAGAAACACGTACAGCCTCGGATATCAGCAGAAGTTGAGAAACTTACTACCATATTACAGCTTATTACTTAAAATGATTGCATTGGATATAAGAGATTCGATTTCTTAATTGAGCATTAATCGCGCGGATTTCAATTTTATGAATACAATTTTGTACTATAAAAGCCCATGCATTTAATTTAGACCCCGTAATATCTAAATATTGTACCAGAAAAGGATCAGTGTTAAAAATGAACTATGCTATTATCATGTCTTCAGTTATACACTTATACTCCTATATATATATAATAGAACATTTAAAATTTTTATATTAATGTAATCTAGACGGCTGAAATTAATAACTAACATATCCTGGATATTGGATGAGATTATTATTGTGTATATAAGTGACTTAAATTTAGGCAGAAAGTGGTATATAAACATTCACAAATGCCACTACAGAACTTAATGTTCTTAATTGATCGAAGATTAAAAGCGAAATTAATAAATTACTCTTGAACTAAAGCCTAGCCAACAATTTACATTTTATCGATTTGTAACTAACATTTCTTATTTTGATTTGCAACAGCTTGTTAAGGAATACTTTTTTTGGATTTACAATATATGACTCTTACCGCCAAATCTTAAGGCTCCATGAACGACTTATTGTATAGGGAAAGCTTTCTTACAAATTCCTTTACAATCTTCTTCAACTCTCAACATTATCTGGTAGGAGATCTGAACTGTGCTTTTTAACATTTCAACAATAACAACGAAGCCTTATTTCACTAGGTGGCGTTAGCAACATGAATCATCCGATAATATTGTGTTTTATCGAAAATTAGATAATTTGATAAATTATTAACCAAAAGCCTTTTATGTTGTTGACATCAGGGTCATTCCAATATTAGTGTTTTATAATTTCTTAAGTGAGTGGGAAAGTAGTAATATAAAATGATGATAAGTGAGTGCGAAAGTAGTAATGCTTTTCCCTCTGGATTTCAAATGAGTGCAAAAGTAGGTAAGTGAGTGCGAAATTAAAGTAGTAAATGCAAAAGTAGGTAAGTGAGTGCGAAATTAAAGTAGTAAATATCAAATGAGGAGGGTCCAGAGGGATCGAGAATATGCGAAAACAGGTGCCAGTGACAATATCCAAAAGTCATCAATATTAGGTTGTTCCTGCTTTGTCATTTTATTGGTTCATGTTTGTTCAGTACCAAAGCACAAGTTAATCCATCAAGTCTGAAGAAATCTTTTTTTTCTGATGCCCAATTGCATCAGCTTTGCCCAGTCTTCTCCTTTCTACAATAGTCAACGACGTCGTTTAGCATACAAACGCAGTGTCTTCTTGATTTCCGGGTTGAAACTTCTCCACTCAGTGACCCTTATTTCCACCTGTTCGGGTCGGATCTTGATTTTCCGGTGGATCCTTGCACCCTGACTCCCTGAGTACCCGCTTCTCTCAGTTTTCATATATATATATATATATATATATATATATATATTTTTTTTTTTTTTTTTTTTGGCTCAAGAGTTTTCATATATATAAGCATAATGTAAATCTGTGCAAGTATTAATAACATATTATGACTTTGCTTGCGAATTCTCTGTTTCTAGTTACCTTTCACCCTAACGTACGTGCACATAGTTTATGACCCTTCATATTATATTTGGTTGCTTCATTCTTTGGCTTATTGTTTTAGTTATCAATATTTGATGGCCGCCTGAGAGGAGTGTGGTTTTTTTTTAAAAAAAATTTTTTTAAAATTTTTTAAAGTTTAAACATAATAACACAATATAGGTGGGGTCAAATTTCATAAGTGGGTGAGTGCGAAAGCGGTAGTAATATAAAATGAGGAGTGTCCAGAGGGATCGAGAATATGCGAAAATTGGTGCCAATGACAATATCCAAGTCATCACTCTTATCCTTAATTTTTTTTGCCTACCTTTTTAATACATAAAAATTAAAAAATTAAAAATAATGGAAAACCACATAATTCAAGATATTGTATAAATAAATGGCTATTCCATGGTCTCAAATTGTTTATAAACAGGTATTCAAGGTCCAAGAATACAATGTAAATAATATTCGAATCTTGCTTACTATGTAGTAATTAATAGCGTCATCATCAACACAATATATCCCTTTTCATATGTAAACAATAAAAAAATAACTTATGAATGGAATGTAGATGATATTTTGAAAGATTTTAGACTTAGGGTTACTTTTTTTCATAAGTATCATACCACTCTAGTCCTATTTATAAATCTCTTTTGGCGAAAAAATTTGATCCTATTATAAGTCCCTTTTAACCAAATAAATGAGATTGTGACAATTTTGTCATATTATTGTACCAATGAAAATAGAGAGAGAATAAAAAGTTAAAAGGTACCAATTCATAAATGAAGGTAAAATTAAAAATTTATCCTACAATCATTGAGCTACCTACCTCTCCTTAATTGGTATATGTAATTTAGTTTAAAAAAGGACTTATAAATAGGACCAGAGTGGTACAAGTTACAGCAACTAATCTATCTCACTCATTAATTAACTTTTTAACTAGTGGTAGAATCTTTTCGTAATATTAGTTTAGTATGTACTCTGATCCTAAATAAAGAACAATATTTATAATATAATTTGCACTATAAATTTCGTACTATGTTTAAGACCAAAGAGAGTATTAGTTTGTATTATGTATGTTAACATTGTATTTGAGTTTGCAATTGGGCCTTAGTGTTATTAGCCCAATAAGCTTTGGTTGTATTATAAGTATTGAGTTCGGCCATGCTGTCATTTTGTTAGTTCATGTTTGTTCAGTTTACATGGTATCAACCCCTTGTTCTTGGGTTCAACTGGCGTGGGGGTCGGTCTTCTTCACTTTTAGGGAGGGGTTCGATCCCTGCATTAGTCAAGGCCCTGGGGGAGGCATCCTAGGGGTCTAGGAAGCAGTGGTAACGCTGGTAGAAGTCAAGGCATGTGTACTCTCTAGCCAGTATCCCTTGTGGACTGGGCTCCAAGTGCCCTGCCCTTGGACTGTGGGTGAGCCCAACCCCTTTCCTAAAATTTTTATATCAAATAAAAAAAAGTTTACATGGTATCAAAGGGTAGGTTAATCCATCAAGTCTAAAGAAATCTTTTTTCCTGAAGCCCAACTGCATCTGTTTTGCACAGGCTTCTCCTTTCTTCACTAGTCAACGACATCGTTTAGCATACAAACGCAATGTCTTATTGATTTTCAAGTTGAAACTCCTCCACTCAATGACCTTTATTTCCACTGGTGCGAGTCGGATCTTGATTTATGGGTGGATCCTTGGACGCTAACTACCCGCTTCCCTCAATTCACTCTCGTTCGACAGATTTTTGGCAATTGTCTTCATTGACTTCGCAAAGTTCTGATGCAAGGTTCCAGACTATGGCAGAGTAGACGCGTTGATTTTTCTCCTTTGGTACTACTCCACGATTATTGGCCTCCAACGATGTCCACAAGCTCAGTGAGTCTTCTTTTGGCGTCGACTACACTTTTAGGTGTCAAACCTCCAAAGTCAAAGGATCTTGGCAGCCAAATGGATTAACAGGTTTAACGCCGCTTCTTTCATGAATTATAGTTCGTCGGTCCTCAATAATAGATCATGTTGTTTCTTTGGTTTATGAAACCTAGATTCTAGTTACTAAGCCAGATTCTGACCAAATTCCGTCATTGCCATCTATCTTCTTGTAGTCTGTTGCTGTCTTGGTCTTTTCACCACCCAGATTCCAACCAAATTCCATCATCCCCTTCTATGTTCACAAGAGGATGTCATCTCTGATTAAGGTTGCATTTGTGATACATTATTCGACTTCATAAAAGGTTTCCAGTCAACTCCAATATGAGAAATGTTTTCGTATTTTTTGAGTTTCTGAACTTGCGATTCTGTATTTTCTGGTATTTCTTCTATGGTGTTTTTCTGGCCTTAGCTTGTGAATTTTCTCTCTGACTTTGTTTTTAGACAAATTCGACACCTATGTTGACCACCTGACTTCCGCTATCAATGTGCACCACCCTCTTTAACTGTACCCCTTAGATGTACAGGGTGTGACTCTTGTTCCATAGTTACTCACTGGTTCACACAATTATATGGTATGGAGCAGAGCAATGCGCTTGGCCTTGTGGAAAGGACAAATTAGCATTTGTTGTTGGGACTTATCTACGAGAAAAGGAACCGAAGTTCCTTGAATTATGGGATAGGTGCAACATTGTGGTTCTTTCATAGATCCTTAATTCAGTTGATCGAGAAATTGCCAATAGTATTATGTTCTTTGATGATGCATTTCAAGTCTGGAAGGACTTGCCGACTTGGAACAACGATTTCACAACATGGATGGGGCAAAAAAAAAAAAATCACCTCATCGATCAATCTCACCACTCACTCAAGGGACACTGCCTGTCTCAACTTATTTTACTCAGTTGAAAAAGATTTTAGGACGAGTATACTTTATTGGTTTTACTTCTGGCCTGTAAATGTGCTACATCAACTGAATATGTGAAAATTGTAGAGCAACAATGCCTTCTTCAGTTTCTAATGGGATTGAAAGACTCTTATCAACAAGCCCGGTCACATATTCTTCTCATGTCACCTATTCCTAATGTCAAACATGCATATTCAATGGTAAGTTAACACAAGGACCAACGAACCATTTCTGTTCAGACATTAAATTACCCCATTAAGGCTGCTGTTATGATTAGTAGAGGAGGTCAATCGGTTGTGGAAGAGGCCGTGGATGCTCTTTGGATGTTTGTAGTCACTACAACCGTAAAGGATATAAATGCGTGAAAGTTGTTATGAACTCATTGGGTACACTAAACGAGGTAGAGGAGGCCGACAATCCAACCAAGTCAGTCAAGCTACTGAGGTCTTTCAACCATCAACCGCTAACACATCACTATCTCTTACTTCACAGCAATATGAACAACTCTTTAAGCTACTGAAAAAAAACAACCAGAGGAAGTGAAAAGGTATAGTCCTTAGTCAAAGAAAATATGTCCTTAAGTTGATAACTGACATGGGTTTTGTTAGAATATACGGGAATAATTGATTACTTAGTGAATTAGTTAGAGTTAGTTAGAGCCTTAGTCTATATAAAAGGAGTCCTAGGCCTAACTAATATGATCAATGTGTATCACTATTACTCTTTGTATGAGCCTTATTGCTCTCTTCTTAATAATACAATGAGATTCTTCATCTTCCTTCTCCTAATTATCCTCTCCAATTATACTAGTTAACATGATATCATGAGCCAGTCGTCTTTCCAAGATTAACGGCCCAATAATCAAGATTCATTTGTTTCTCTCGCTTCATAGTAATCCATGGGCCACAAGTCAAGATTTGGCCCAAGATTGCTTTTCTTCTCATATCCACAAAGCAAGATCTGTGAAGCACCCAAATGCCTTGACCCAAGATTGGGTTTTCTTCTTTAAGTCCAAGCCGGAAATTCAAGAACCAATAGCCATTTATTCAGATCCAACAATTCTTTTTTTGAACTCCACGATGAGGGAGACTAATTGAAGAATTTGACCAGAGTTTGTTCAACTTGTATGAGAGGTGAAGTTGAAGCCCCACACTACCGCTAATCTCATTGTTCATTCCCTGATCAGTTTTGTCCCATCTGCATTCTAAAACAAGGCATGATGCTGACAAACAACAGGTGCCCTTGACAATTTTCCCGCCTTCAAACACCCCTAGGCTCTCTGCCAAAAGAACCAAGAACGAGAGACGAAAGACCAAAATCGTCCTTCTCCCGTCCGAGATTCGGCAAACAACTGGTTCAACTCCATTCGCAGGAACTTTGAATCACCAAGAACAAGAGACAAAAGACAATCGTCGTCATCCTTCTCCTGTCAAGATTCGCTGTCCATAAATTGATCTTTTGATTTAAGAACCAAGAACGACTGGCCGTTCCTTCTCTGTGCACGAAAGGCGAGTTGACACAGCTCTTCTACGCCCCTGCGCTCTGATCTAAGAACCAAGAATGACAATAACATTCAGGAGGAACATTCAAGAATTGAGTAGAGTAGAGAGCACAGACAGGCCTCTTCCTCGTGAAAACGTTTCTCCCGTGAAGATCTGAGTCGGCTAGATGCATAAAAGGCATCAGCCCCTGCGATCTGGACTGTGAATTGAGGTCCTCATACCATCGTCACTTCCACTGCACCAACTCCCATGAGACAAAGAAAATTTGCATATTCTCGATGTTGCCTCTAGTCTGGTATGAGCATTTTGCCTTTTTTGGACATTTGGATCTGATCGATTCATCTCTAATCAATACTTGGCCGTGAATTTGTCACTGGATCATTTGATAGAAAAGTAAGAATTTTCCAACATACTCATCTCTCAATTGGTTTACAAGGTTTTGTGTTCAGATTATTTCATAGAGCTTCTTAATCTGCCATTGTGATTCTACTGCAAAGAAACCATTGATTCACATTGTTTTTTTTTTTGGAAGCTCTGAGTGACATTGATGAGGTCTTTGTTATTGTACTTCCGTCCAAATCTTTCCAACAATGGCTTCTTTTATTAGAGTGCAAGTATTTCTTGAAGAGACTCCATGAAATACCAACATTGTTATGAATGTTTTAAAGAAACTTTCTCAGTTGAACAAGAGTTCTACCATGGTGGGAAGGAGACGGAGTTGTTATCAGTAGCCAGCCATGCATCATTGTTGCAGCTGGAAATTGTATCTGGTTAGAAATTGGCGAAATAAATCAGGGACAAATTGGTTGAAGCAAGAGATTATGCACAAAATGACTAAGTTGTTCTGTCATAGATTATCTGTTCTATTGATAAGGAGATTTCCAATGGTCAATGCTTGGTGATTGTAGAAGCTTACCTTATAGAGATTGAAGCTGTTCAAAAGAGAATCAACAAGATTAGCATGGAGAAGAAATTGTGAATTGAAGAAATCTTTCTATTGTATTTTTTTTGTTGGTTGTAAAACTATTCAATTTGATTCACCTTATCCCCTTATTTTTGTTGTTCAAGTTGAGCACATTTAAAATAAATAGTGTTCAATTTGAAGGGGCGTATTAGAATATACGGGAATAATTGGTTGGTTAGTGAATTAGTTAGAATTAGTTAGGGCCTTAGTCTATATAAAAGGGGTCCTAGGCCTAGCTAATATGATTAATGTGTATCACTATTACTCTTTGTATGAGCCTCATTGCTCTCTTCTTAATAATACAATGAGATTCTTCATCTTCCTTCTCCTAATTATCCTCTACAATTATACTAGTTAGCAGGTTTGAGTGGTGCAAAGTCCTTGAAGGTTTCCATGGATTGGAATGTGAAGCTCACTACTAATGGACATCTCCCTCCTAATTGAAAGAGTAACAATTCGCGTAAAGCTCACAGAAGAACATAGTTTGAACAAACAGATTCACTATTGTTGGACCCTTCCCGATATCGAAGGTTAATTGGTAGGTTGTCATATCTTACATTAACAAGACCTGATATATGTTTCATTGTGCAAACTTGAGCTAGTTTATGATTTCTCCAAGGAGGTCCCACATAAAGGCAGCTACATGAGTTGTAAGATACCTCTAAGGAGCACCAGGATTGGGGATACTCTTGGCTCCTACACAGCACACTACACTTGAGTGCTTTGTAGATTCTAATTGGGTAGTTTGCCAAGACACTAGAAGGTCTTAACTGACTACATAGTAAAGTTTGGAGGTTCACCAATCTGTTGAAAATCCAAGAAGTAACATAAAGTGTCCACTTCATCAGCAAAAGCTGAATATTGTGCGTTACACACAGGAGTTTCTAAAATAGTTTGGTTAACACGTATGTTGAAAGATCTTAGTGTACGAAACTTAGAACCAGTTATTCTTATATATTGTGATATCCAAGATGTGATTCATATCGTGAGTAATCCTATTTTTCATGAGATATATTGTCACTTTTGTTAGTTCTCTAAGGGTTTTGATGATTGCAAATAATTGTAAACAAAGATTGAAGTTTTGTTGTCAAGTGTGTAAAACTCACTGTGGGAGCAAAACTCGAAGTTTGCTAAGAAACCTCGAGGTTTGGCCTTACGGAGAGGAACTCAAGCTTTCTGAGATAAAAGAAAACTCGAGGTTTCCAGAGAAAACTCGAGGTTTCCAAACACAGAGACTTCTAAGGCTTTTCAGTGAAAATACAAAACTCGATGTTTCTGGACAAACCTCGAGGTTTTGACATACAGAGAGTCTCCTAGATTCTGAACACTTCAAAACCTCCAATTTTCAAATAAAACCTCAAGTTTTATGTTTTGTTTTGAAACTTCAATTTTCACAAGTTTTTGAGAAAACTCGAGGTTTGGCAAGAAACCTCGAGGTTTTGACTGAGACAGAAAACTTAGATTTTAACCAAGTTTCAAAACCTCCAGTTTTGTGAAAAACCTCAAGGCTTGAGTTCAACAAGATTTTCTCAAAGTTTTCACATTGAGTGAAAACTCGAGGTTTTGAACAAAACCTCGAGTTTTGTGGAGGCTGAAAATACGTAGACTTTTACGTTTTACAAAACCTCCAGTTTTAAGAGAAAACCTCCAGTTTTGGAATTTGACAGAAAAATTGTCTAAGTTCACAAAGTGTGTCGAGTTTTTTCTAGGCAGAGAGCAACTAAATTTTCCCAAGTTTCAAACCTCGAGTTTGGTTTTGAAACCTCAAGGCTTCTGTCTTGGCACATTTTCACAAAGTTTTTATATTTGAACAAAACTCGAGTTTTGTATAGAAAACTCGAGGTTTTGCAAGACAGAGAGCAAACGAGTTTTTCACTGGTTTAAAAACTCGAGGTTTCAACAAAAACCTCAAGTTTTGCTTTTGGCAGAATTTTTCAAAACTCTCATAGCTAAGTGAAAACTTGAGGTTTGTAGTAAAACCTCGAGGTTTTACCTGACAGAGAGTATCGAGCATTTCAAAGTTTTAAAAACCTCCAGTTTTGCTTACAAACCTCAAGTTTTGATGTTTTGGACATAAAACCAGATTTACATGCTAAGTCCAAAACTCGAGGTTTGGTGAACAAACCTCGTGGTTTCTGTGCTAAGTTTGAAATTGGAATCTCGCGATTTTGGAAATATGTCTTATATGATTCTAATACTTTCCAGTATTAATCTTTTATATTCCTAGATATATTTAACCACTTTCTTGGTGAGTTTTAGACAGATTAATGAAAGTTTATTGAAGGTTACATCAAAAGCAAAAAGCAACGTCAGCATAATAAATGCAGTCCAAAAAAGTTGCATTCTTTTAGCTAATCCATCTGCACATGGTTGTAAAGCATTAAAGAATGATTTCTACAACAAACAATCTCTTCTTCAACGGATTAATTTGAAGAGAGTCAACTCTGAACCATTGCCCAGCTGGATTAAGCAGAGATTAAGAGAGAGAAGAGGACCAAAGTTGCACCTAACTTCTGCAAATCACTTCCAACGGTTTAATCCAAGATGCAACGGTCATTTAATGATCTTTGAGTATAAATAGAAGAGCATTCAAGTCTTTCCAACAACTATAACATCTGAAAACGCATAAGCATTCAATTTCTTCAACTACCTTTTTGTTTTCACTTGTAATTTGTCTTTTGACAATATAAGTTTCAGTGTTTATCATTATCTACTCTTAGAGAGAGTTTCTTTCTGAATATCATTTATTGTTAAGAATCACAAGTCAAGGGGACTTGGTGATTTGGGAGTTCATTGATTACAACTTGTAAGGGGGAGTGAGTTCTAGTGAGAGAATCACTTCTTAAGTGCAGTGTGTGTAATCATTGAGTTAGTGGAAAATCCCAGAGAGTCTGGAGACTAGATGTAGGTCAAGTTGTTGAGACCGAACCTGTAACATCCCAGCCGGCTGCTTGTGGATATTGTCCACTTTGGCACACACAAGGCCTCACGGTTTTGTTTCTGACTGGGCCTAGCCCATCAAAATGCGTCCACAAGGGAAAGGTCTCCGCATCCTTATAAGGCATGCTTCGTTCGCCTTCCCAGCCGATGTGGGACTTCACACTCCACCCCCCTTAGGGCCCAGTATCCTCGCTGGCACATCGACCCGGGCCCTGGCTCTGATACCAATTGTAATATCCCAGGCGCCCGCTTGTGGATATTATCCGCTTTGGCACACACAAGGCCTCACGGTTTTGTTTCTGACTGGGCCTAGCCCATAAAAACGCGTCCACAAGGGAAAGGTCTCCGCATCCTTATAAGGCATACTTTGTTCGCCTTCCCAGCCGATGTGGGACTTCACACTCCACACACTTTACCCCCTTAAAATAAGTTTCGTCCTCGAAACTAAAATAAGGTTCACATGTTAATAATAATTAATAAAAATCTGGGATATTACAGAACCAGTATAAATCTCTGTGTCCAAGCTATTCTTCCCTTACTCTGTTTATCTCTGTTTTTAGTATTGTAAAACAGAGCACTTGCCGAAAATTTTAAGAATATCCAATTCACCCCCTCTCTTGGGTATTTAGGCTCCACTTACAACTTTGTGCCTAAAAAATTACAAGAAGGAGTCATTTGGTTGGAGCATGTATCCAGCAAAACCATCTTGCTGATGTTTTTACAAAGGTCTTAGGCTAACAGGATGATGTTAGGTTGTTGTTTGAGTTGGGGACCTTTAACTTGTATAGTTAAAAACTTGAAGGGGGTGTTAATAATATTAGTTTAGTTTGTATTATTATCTCTGGTCCTAAATATTAGACAAAGTTTATAATGTTAAACTTTATTCTACAATTAGAATCAGAGGAAGAAGTTTGTATTGTGTATGTTAACATTGTATGTTTGGGTTTTCTATTGGGCCTTAGTGTTATTGGCCCAATGAGCTTTTGTTGTATTATAGGTATTGAGTTTGGTCATCAATAATCCTGTTATTTTGTTGATTCATGTTTGTTAAGTTTAAAAAGTCAAATAAATTGAGTTTTTTTAATCATATCAAAAGAAATTTCAAATGAAAGCCCAATCATTGGCTAGGGAGGAGTTTAAATTATTTTTGTTGTGCAAAACGAGGGCTACCAGCCAAAAAAAACATAAAAATAAAACTAAGGGGGGATGAATCCCATACACTCTTTATCAAACAATGTTTGAAGATGAGGCAAACACATAACAACAATGAGCTAGTTGAATCCTTTTTGGCTAAGATATTGGGAAAACAATTTGGGAAAATCCTGTTCATGGCCCATATTATCAAAAAAATACGAAAAAATGTCCAAAGACTCTGAAAATTCAAAAAAATGCCCAAGATTCTGAAATTACGGAAAAGGTCCAAGGTAAGTTGTTAATAGGGCTGATATAGTTGTTAACGGGGTACTGATATAGTTGTTAACTGGGCTGATTTAGTTGTTTTAAAAATTTTATTTTTAACAACTAAATCAATCCAGTTAACAACTATATTAGTACCCCGCTAACAATTATATCAACCCCATTAACAACTTACCTTGGGCTTTTTCCAGAATTTCAGAATCTATTTTTAACGACTAAATCAACCCAGTTAACAACTATATCAGTACCCCGCTAACAACTATATCAGCTCCATTAACAACTATATCAGTACCCCGCTAACCTTGGGCATTTTTTTGAATTTTCAAAGTCTTTGGGCCCTTTTTTGCATTTTTTTTTTGGTAAAAAGGGCCCTGAACAGGATTTTCCCAAACAATTTTGATCTCACGAGACGTATCCTGATTGTAGACGGTATCCTAACTATATTCTATCATACTCTGTATTTAAATAAACACTAGGATGTCATTATTAGTGTTGCATCTATTCCCTATCAAGTTCTTTGCATCAAATTTCACTGTAACTTTCTTGAACTCAAAATCTTAGACTAGGGGACCTTTATCATATGTTTGGATGGATAGAAAATTGCAAAGAAAGAAAAATAGAGGGGAAAAATGTATTAAAAAAAATAGAGGGGAAAAAACTCCCAAAAATAGTAATTTTTCTTACAATATTGATTTTGATTTATTTTAATTCCTCCCCTTTATTTTCCCCCATGAAAACATGGCTTTAAAAACAAGCCACTCTTCTTCCCATCGCGGCCCGGGGGATTTGATTTGATGCTGGAAAGTTTATTATTATTATTTTTTTGTTGCCTATCCGAATCACCATAATCTTTAGTTTCGACAAATCTGAATTCTCCTTGAGTTGGGCCCACGATCATGGGAGAAAAGCTTTGAACACCATTTTCTCTATTCATACTTCTCGAACCAGAGACAAGATTATTGGGAGAGTAAGTCCGTTACCACTTACTCCCAATATATGTTGGTTGATGCTGGAAAGTATATTTTTAAAAAATATATATAAAAGAAGGCTAAAAGCCAAGAAAATAAAGGTTACATAATAGAAGGAATAACTCTTAAACAATGATCCACCCTACCCGTAAAGGCAAAGGGAAATCACTTAAAATCACAAATTTATAGCAAGAGCTATATCCAAATAATGACATGCCGAAAAACAGCCTCTTTCACCCGATCCATTGGTCCATTTCCTTTGAACCAAACGGCCCAACAAGCATGATCAAATATTAAGTCCATCTTATCACCTTATGTCCAATCCAATTTCAATGAATCCCAGTGTTAACATTTTTGCCGCTTCTTTCTCTAAGCCCTATTTGACGCCCTCAGATTTTTTTTAAATAAAAAAAAAATAAGAATAGAGAAAAGAATGGAAAAGATCCAAAGATATGTAGAAAGGATCTGGATTTTGAATAAATGTTTAGTATTTAAAAATAAAATAAAATAATAATGTTATTTTTTTATTATATATATGTATATATTTCAATGGTGAAATAAAAGTTTTAAATTGGAAAAGACCTGTCAAGAGCTTCTAAACTCTCATAGAAGAGGTTGAGTTATATGCCTCAAAAGTATCAAAAATGGAATGTGTGTGATGGGCGGGCGTCGACCCAAGTTTAGCTATTTGTATCATTTACGATTATTACTTCCGGTTCTGAACGGCTCTAGCCCTTTTCTTCCATTTTATTTCACCCTTGCGTGATTTCTATTTGTGTTTTACTAATGCTCATGAACATTAAGTTTGTTCAAATGTCAATATCATCAGAATCTTCAGGTAAGAAGTAATGAAACACTTTCTTTCTCTCTTTCTGGCTCATTCATTCAAGGAACTCCATTAATTATGGGAGCAAGGGTATCTGCTGCCCCTCAATTTAGGGACATTTCCCAAATATTTTTTTTCATGGTTCTTTTCATTAGTAGATTTTGCATTGGCATTTTAATATTTTATAGGTAAAAAATGGAGTTGTTTTCTTTTCTTTCTTTTTTTTTAAAAAATAATTTTTCAAAGATTAAAAACTATAAAATTGTGTAGTCTCCTTTTTCATTTAGAATGTTAAATATTTGAAAAATTATATAAAAAAAATGAAAAGAACTTTGTTTTTTTACCCAAAGATACCAAAATGTCAATTAAATAATCAAAAGAACCATGAGACATAGCCCAAAATTGAGGGCCAGCAGAGCCCTCATTAAAGTAACAAGTACAATACTTGGCCACTGATCAGAGTCACAGGTGTGGCCATCATCAACACACAACCAATGCTAAGAAGGAGGCAAATAGGAGAATCAAAAGGGTCTCTTTTTATTCATATATAGATTTAACACTAATAATTTCACATACTCGCAAAATATATTGCAGCAGGCACAACACACAAACATTTTCACATACTCAAAGCAACGCTAGTGAACCCCCAAGTTCCACAGTAAAGTAACAAACGTAGACTCCATGCATGGATAAGATGGTTGGTGGTGGTGGTGGTGGTGGTGGATACTAGTATGGGGTCTAATTTAACTGAACCTGAGAGTCATAAGCTTGTCCAGCCTTCCAGTCACTGGGAATAGCATTCTTGGCCTGAACCCAATACACACCCCCACGCCCACTCACCTGGAACCTCAACATCAATTCGCCACGTGGTGGATTCGCGGCATCAAACACCACTCCGTATGCCCTCCTCATCGGCCTCCACTGCTGGCGATCCTCCTGAAGCACCTCAACGGCAGTGATGTCGCTTTGGCCCGCCACGTACAGCACCAGAATGGCGATGTAGTTAGGGTATGAGCTTTGCTCCTGTACTTTGAACACTACGTTGTTTAGCCCATACCTGCAGGGAATCCTCCTGTATTCCACCTCTACGACGCCGTCTTTGAACAGCTCCTGTGATGCGTCTGGATTCCTTCCCATTCTCGCGTACGCACGTGGACTCATCACAAAGTCTGTCCTGTCTCCTTGACCGTAGTCCGTCACCACCACGGACGTCCCATATTCATCGCATACTTGTGAGTTTTTGCACCTCACCTGTACCAAATAATAATGCAATATTATTATTCATTTTTAATCATCTTTTTATGCAAGTGCCTTTATATGCTTACTTGGTAGCAAGCACCACAGCCAAAGCCGCTCTTCCAGAGCCCATACACGCCGGCGACACTCCCGTCGTTCACAGTTCTTCCGTATTCGCCATATCCACAAGCTCCAGCTGATCATATATAATTTTTTTTCATCAGTAAGATGTTTGTGCGTGTGTGTGACAATTTATGAAAGTATTAAGTGCTGATCTGATTTGTGAATATTGGACCCTATTATTTTACTAGTGGCATTCATCAGAAAAGTGAGCTTTTTTCACCCAACAGAAGTAAAAGTTCCTATTTGCTTTCATATAGACACCACGGAGGGGTTATCTAAGGTTATGGGTTCAAGCACCAAACTCATGCAAATTATATATATATATATAGCCAGCTACGTGCAGATCAACAAGGCTAACTTAGCCACTAGGCTAATAAGTACTCGTGGATTGAGAGAAGAGGAGAGGGTTACGTACTTGGAGTTCCATAGTTATCAGGGCTGCCGTAATAGGTAGCTCTGGAGGATGTAAAGTCTTGGGAGGTACATAATGTGGGTAAGAGCAACATCACCCACACAAGGACTACTTGGTATTTAGAATGAAGTTCCATTGCTAAATGCCAAATTCAAATGCCTCAAATGAGTTTATGTGTTAGAAAGCAAAGATGTGGGGTGGTATTTATAGCAGAGGCCTTGTGCACAGCATGGATATTCAACTTTTTCTTCCACTCGCACTCGGAGCGCTCTAGATAATTGGATTGGAATAATAATGATGGGTACATGAATACAGTTAGCTCTCTTAATCAGTAGTACAATATATTTTTTAATAGACTTAATTAACATATTGACCACTCTTTACCACTAGTACAAGAAATTATTTTAACTTCTTTTTCAAAATGGGAAGTAAGAAATAAAAGCGGTGGTATTTTTATAATTATGTGCACAAAATTTTGATATATTGGGCATCCTTTTAATAAAAACGGTGTCCTAATTAGAAAAAAAGACATCAAAAGTAGGGGATTTTGGTATTCTAATTTTAAAAGGGATGCCAAAAGTGGTCTTACAGCATTTCTAATTCAAGATTGGGACACCAAAAGTATTGAAACACACCACGGTACCCTCATTTTTCCCATTCCTCACTTTGGTGAAGCACTTACAAAAACAAGTCGAGTGAAAAAAAAAAAAAAGAAGAAGAAGAAGACTCCAGAGATTTGTGTGTGGGTGTTAAAGTGCTTCAGGTTTGTGCTCCGCTCTCATTTTGTCTCTCTCTAAGTTTTCCAAGTTCTCCTTCCTCTGTTTTGATGTCTGGTACTATTCTTTAACGCTAAAGTTCTTTCATATGCACTTCCTCTGCTCATAAAATGCTGTTGTGATGGGGTTATGTTTGAAAACTCTTTGTTGGTGCCTTGTGGTTGCCTTGTGTATGTTTTGTGTGGGTGGTATTCGATTTGATTTTTCCTATATATTCCGGCTGTTGGTAAAATATAAACTTTAAACAAAAGAAGCAATCCTGAAAAGTATTTCAAATCTTAAAACACAAGGTATTTCATTAGACCTCATCAATGTGTGTATATCGATCCTTTCCTCTCCTCACCAGATTCTCAAGAAGAGATAGAAATGGATAACTTTTGAACCAACCCATTAATGTGAATAGTTTTGATAATACCTTTTGAATATACCAGTCATTATCAGAAATTTGTTGGGTCAAAAACCCAAATAAAAGAGGTAAGAACGAAAAGAATAACTATGCTCAGGCCAAAGCCATTAATTGTTACTATTAGAGTGTGAAGCTAGTGCTGGTAAGTTGCGTGGGAAGGCATAGTTAAAAGGTATGAACTAGTGGATTAACTATGGACACTATGATAAATATCTCGTAGCTAGCTAGCAGCCAAGTTTGGTTGTGACACACTATCTGATAGGATATGTACGGTCTTCCTCGAGTCAATTCCTAATTAATAAATTCATGCAATTGGCGCTTCAGCACCCACTAATTTGTCGGGACAAAACTCCAAATTGTTTTAATACTTGGAAATTATTATGCAAAACCATGTGTGCTAACCCATATTAATTATTCAGGTAAAAAAAAACACATATTAATTACTCAATCTTGTCCTTAAATGTAAGACCTATTTATATGACATGTTTTTTTTTAAAAAAAAAAAATATCCTAACCATCTTCCATATTTCTTTTCCTCTTTCTTTTACTTGATTATTGCTGAGTAAGTATTATAAAAAGGTAAATTATTTTTTTAAAAAAATATAAATATTATATCTTACATTTAGAATTAAGATAACTCATTCATTTGGTCCTATAATAAAGACCTGAGGAGTACTTTTATAACTTTAAAAGCATCATTTTCCCCTTATTTCATCCTGCTCTCTATATTTCGCTTCAAAGTATCTTTCGTGCACTTAGAATTTTAATAAAGTATTAATTATTTTGTAGCTTTTTATCTTTCATTAATAAAATTAAGGAGAATATTTAGGTCCATTTACTTATATATATATATAATCTCAAAACCTAGACTTGCTTTATATCATTTAATTCGAGGGTAGGTTGAGACAAGATATAAGCAAATGGACTAAGAGTTAATTTTTGCTTTGTTAAAATTCTATATATAAATATCCATTGCAGCTTATTCAATTCTTTAATGAAATCTCAAAACCTAGACTTGTTTCCTCCACTGCTTTATATCATTTAATTGGAGGGTAGGTTGGGACAAGATATAAGCAAATGGACTGAGAGTTAATTTTTGCTTTGTTAAAATTTTATATATATATATATATATATATATATATATATATATATATATATATATATCCATTGCAACTCATTTCTTTAATGGAATCTCAACACCTAGACTTGTTTCCTCCACTGCTTTAAATAATTTAATTGGAGGGTAGGTTGGTACTAGACATAAGCACATGGACTAAGAGTTTTTGCTTTTCTAAAAATTCTAGCGGTTGCTTAGAAAATAAAATAAAATAAATAAGAACATTTTAATCAAAATATATATCTGTTGGTTTTGTTACAATCTAGCCTATTTAATTAATGACGAACCTAGTGTGTGTATACATAACCTAAAATGAAAAATATTTTAAATGGAGGGAGTAGTACTCTATGGCTATATTAATATCTCTACTTCAAGCTAAATGTAATAATGACATTTAAACAGATGAGAAAATCTATAAATTATAGCCCATTAACTATTAATTTTCTCCACCACTTGACTGCCATTTGCACATTTAAATGATTTTCATTGATAAGAAGAAATTAAAATATCTCTTAAAAACATATTCTCTTTCAATTACATATATAAAAAATAAATATATAATATTCTTAATATTTTATAATATTTATCTAAAACTATTACTATACATTTTAAATATAAGATATAGTTTATAGTGTAATTTATACTACTATATCTTATATTTAGGACATGAAGGGTATATTTTTTGTCTTTTAGGAACAATAAGGTATTGTTGTGGGGGATAACAGGAACAAGCATAAAACAGCCACTGGCCGGATAGCAGGTCGTAGGTGATTGTTAATGGAGGCCGCCCACTTGGAGCCTCCTCACTAGATATTGCAGTTGTTGATGCTAATAGTACGATCACACTCACAGCTTGTGGCTGTGAAGAGAAAAAAATATACCACTCTGGTCTTATTTATAAGGCCCTTTTGACCAAAAAAATTCGATCCTATTTATAAGTCCCTTTTGACCAAATAGATGAAGTTATGACAATTTTGCCCATATTTGTACCAATAACAATAGAGAGAGAAGAAAAAGTTAAAAGGTACCCAATCATAAATGAGGGTAAAGTTGAAAATTTATCCTATAATCATTGTGCTACCTACCTCTTCTTGGTATGTGTGATTTAGTCAAAAAGGACTTATAAATAGGACCAGAGTGGTATGTTTTAAATATGAAGTTTTTTATGCTTTTACGAATAGAAGTACAAATACACTAAAATCTATCTAATTTCTTTCCCATAATTCTTAAGCAAATTACTTACATTCTCCTAAATGATACATCTTAATATCATACACAATGATGTGATTTTGTATGACCTACTCCCTCACATTCTTAATATAAGATTTATTTACTTAATTTGGTTATATTAAGGAGGTTAGTTAATATAACATGTATTTTTTAAGATACCATACTTATCTTTTTTAATTCTCCTGTTTTCTCTTATTCTTGATGATTATTGAGAGAACATCAATATAGTAAATTAAAAAAAAAAATATTGATAGATATAAAATTATGTTTTATATTTTGGATCAAGATTAATTTTCTAAATATATTTTGTATTAAAGATCGGAAGGAGTATAATTGAAGTGATGAATTTTCCCCCCTTAAAAAATGGTTTATTATATGCACAAAACACAAGGGGAATGTTAGATTATATATAAATAGTAGGGTCCTTTAAGCGTTTTAAATAAGGTATGTTAAGGACACATGATTTGTATTGCATGTTTAATATTCTTGAGAATTTCCCTCTAACAAAAGATTTCCGGGCACAGCATCAAATTAATATTTTACCATATTTATTACTTTTAAGTAGTTGGTAATCGAAAAATAATGTACTTGATTAGGAAATATAGCTTTCAACCTCGTCGACATCATGTCATGAGAGTAAATGATATAACCGCACTCATACTTTCACCCTCGTCGACATCATGGCATGAGAGTAAATGATATAACCGCACTCATATGTGACATTATAGCTTTCAACCTCGTCGACATCTTGGGCAACCAAAAAAAAAAACCTCGTCGACATCTGTGATGAGAGTAAATGATATAACAGCACTCATATGTGACATTTGACGTCATAATACTTGCGAATTTTTATTTTGAATAATTTTACAACGTCCCATCATTTAGAAGAAGCCAATCAGCAATTCCAACAAACATGTGGTATTAGGGTCTCTTTCAACATCCCGAAGGGTGTTGACGTTTTAAGACATTGGGTTTGCTTGATGTCTCGTAATGACACTATTCTATGGAAGCATGTTTGCAACTTTGATGCATTTTCAAGAGCGTTGGAGCGTTTTAAGACATTGGGTTTGCTTGATGTCTCGTAATGACACTATTCTATGGAAGCATGTTTGCAACTTTGATGCATTTTCAAGAGCGTTGGAGCTTTACATACTACTTTATTTGTTTGGAATAGTAATTAGAACCTTTAAAAATAGCTTTTTAATCATAATTTATGATATACAAAATCAGTATGTGAGATAAATTTTATTTTGATTTATATAAATAAACGGTTTTAAAAACCACAAATCTGTACCACACCTGCTACCAGCCCGAGTTTCTTTCTATTATCAGATCCAAGCCTTTCTTGAATTATGCTTTAAGTGTTGGCCTGTTCTAATGTTTTATTTGTATTTGTTTTATGTTTCTTTATTTTTTTTTGGTTGTACGTTTTTTTATTTACCACTTTAGTCCTATTTATAAGTTCCTTTTAATCAAAAAATTCGATTTTATTTATAAGTCCTTTTGACCAAATAAATGAGATTGTGATAATTTTGCTCATGCTATTGAACCAATAAAAATAGAGAGAATAAAGAGTTGAAAGGTACCTATTCATAAATGAGGGTAAAGTTGAAAATTTGCCCTATAATCATTGAGCTACCTACCTCTTCTTGATATATGTGATTTGGTCAAAAAAGATTTATAAATAGGATCAGAGTGATATTTTCTTTATTGTTGTTGTGGGGTTTCATAGCTGTACATCCTAGCATGTTAGCTGCTAAAACCATTTTTTAGTATTGTTTTATCTAATTATTAAAAAAGCTGTCTCGTATGAAAAAAAAAATCAAATAATTCCTATATGTGAACTAAAGTTTCAATCACTTCATTCATTGGTTCATAATATAAGTTGCATGTAAAAAAATTTATATATATAATCAAGTGTTTCTTCTCCAGACTTAGGAAGTAAAAGGTTCTCACCTCTTATAATAAGTGCAATCTCAGGATTCGAGCTTCTATTTTTCTCCTTATGGAATGATGCTCTTTACTGCCTCAGCCAACACTTTGTTGGTCTTGTAAAAAGATTTTAAAATTTATAATATAAGTCACTTAATGATTAAGTAATATTTAATTGTGGCTCCTGAATTTTTCTCTCTTCTAAATTCCATTTGATATGAGTCAAATTGAAAAATAAAAATTCAGTTTAGACAAATTATTTATTGAGTTGACTATTATTTCTTGATTTTAATAAATTAATTGAGGTGAATTATATTATGAATTGTATTAGTAAAAAATCAGGGACAAGTTTAAAATCACAACCACTACCCAAAACTCGGTTTTAGGCCGCTCGAGACGTGGAGACGTTTGCGAACACAAATAATATCATGCCCTGTTTCAACAGACATATCACAACAAGCGCAAACTCCCATAGATGATTGGAACAATCTATATTGTTTGTATTTGTTTTTATATTCTTATATATATAGACTAACGTGATTGAGGAAAACAACTCTTTACAATTTTACTCTCCTTCAGTCCCAACCAACGAAAAAAGAGGGAGACTGGGAAAGAAAAGAGAACAGAGACAATGACTCAATGGGCAAGAATAATGACATCACTCTCCAATAAGTTGTAGCCAAGTGTAAATGTGAAATTATGACCACCCAATTGACCAATCTTAGCCCCAGAATGTTACCTTAGCACAAAATTATGCAAGGGAATATCCCCAAAGTACCAAAGAGTTGTCAGTTATAAGGAAACGGATGCTCTTTTCTTATAATACAGTTCTTATTCACAAAAGTAATTCCATCATGGAAGTTAAAATAAGTAATTAATATGATAATGATAATATGTGTGCTTTGCCTATCAACTCCAAGAAAGAACAATTCAAATTCTCCATGGATCAAATAAGTTTTGCCTTTTTAAGGTCAGAAACAACTTCACGGTCACCAGTGCCCCTCTCATTGCCCAGTACCTATAGAAGATAAATGAAATTAAAAAAACAAATCTAACTTTTAGATGGAAAGAACCTTATCTATGAATATACTCAACAGCCTCACTGGGGCTAAAATACTTTGGACGCAGATTGTAATGGTTATAATGGTTATAATGGATTTGGGCTAAGGTGAGGGCCCAATAGGAAGCCCAAGACTAGAACAAGTGAGATCTGTAGTGTGGTATAATAAGAGTGAAATTGGTTAAGGGAAGGTGTGGATGATTTTGGTGACTCTCTTCCTTACTGGCGTCTTCTTCTTCTCTCTGGCCATGGTTATGACTGTGGATTTTCTCCTTCTTCCTTTCTTTCGATTCTGTAGTTCCCTTCCCATCTATTAATGTTTCTAGTCTTCTTCATCTCTTAGTACTGTAACCTTGAGACTAGTTGCAGATAAATATAAATACAGTTGGCTTTCTTCCCATTTAGCTTGCTATTATTTGTGTTGAGCTTTCATTATAATTGTGATCATTACATTTGGTGCTTTCATTGAGAGGTTGTACTCACCGCCATGGCCGACGGAGTTAGTGAAGCGGAACTGGAACATCTTGAGGCGAATATGATGAAGCCAAATGAATTCGTTGGAGGTGTCAAGGGTGGGTTCGATCGCATGGAAGGATTGATGGAAGCCATTCTCCATTTGCTCGACAAGCTAGATCGGAAAATGAACTCGTCAGGCACAGAGTCTAAGTTAGGGTTTAAAGTTGAGACATCCTCCTATGCGATTCCGGCGATACACAACCGTCAATCGGAATTAGGCGATGAATCCCCATCGTCTCAGAGTCCAAGTATGAGGGATCAACCACCACCACCAACGCGCGATTCTGAGCAGCGTGCAGTAATCGCATCCACTGGTGACACCCAGTTCGCCATTGCGGCCTGCAGCCTCTGTTCTGCTTTTCCTAAGGATGAAGTTGAATCTGCTCCATCGGAGGTTGACGAGGACTTAGCCGTACTTGAGTCTCCCATCTCCAACCTCTTGGATTCTGATCTCGGTGAGTATGAGAAGCCCACTGATGGCCTTAGTCTGAACTCAACGGAAACAGTGCCGATGGCTTCTCTCGGGTCCGATAGTGGCTCTGTTGCAGATTCATTCTCAACCCCTGCAACCGAGGATGACTACGCACCAGTCACATGTGTCGTTGATCCATCGTTTCCATTGTTACAAGAACCTGCACCTTGCGATTTGAAGAGAGTCGAGTTTGGGTTTCTACTACCTACCTTCATCTACCCGAGCCACCTCATCGCCATTTTCAGGGATGCACACCACCTTGCTGATGGTCAAGATGGCGTTTTGTTTCGGCATTCTCACTCTGTTCCTGTGTTGAAACATTTCAACATCATCTTCCTGTTGACATCGATAGCTAAGTCAAGTGAGGTTTGGAATTCTAATCAGTTCCTTGCTTCCGCTATTTTCACCGTTCTGGATTTTCGCGATTTTGCACCACTTCAGAGCATTATATCTCGATTGACATTTGATCCGGGTATTTCCTTTTCCCTTGCTCTGGTCTGGAAACGCAATATATGTTTTTTTCAAGAGTTGTTTAATGAATCTGGAGAATTCCATATGACTCAGTTGGGGTTTTTAACTTGCTGGACTTGTCAATTAGAATTGGAATTGGGACCCGCCATTACCTACTATGTTCAATCTGATTCCCTTCCATTTCCGAGCAGCCACTGTAGCTCCTATTGCTGGGATGATGATTATATTAAGGCCAAATTACTCTTGTTGCTTATACGGGTGGTCACCACCCAGCCCTTGGGAATCTTATTATTTGGTGACACTTTTGCTGTTCCATCAGCTTACATGAGTTTTCCGATTTTACTGCTCAAACCACCTGAATTTTCCACCATGTTTTCATTACTTATATCAGTGTTTGACTCTGGCATATCGTCAAATTTAAATGTGTGGTTATTCTCGTTGAAGTCTTATTGTAAGATTGGTAGTTTGGAAGAAGCAACTACCATCTATCACAGAATGACGGAGGTGAAAGGTGGTGTCATTTCTATTTTTCTCCCCACCTACATCTTTCACTTTTGTCTCCTTCAAGACGTCATTTCTCTTGGGCTACTGTATATTTGTTTGGCAAAAAGTTTCACTTCTTGTGGAAAGGATACTTGCTTTTCTATTTGGGCTGATTGTAGCAAGAAGATAGCTCAGTTGGGCATCATCATTCTTGATCCGACACCAGTTACTATACCTTTTGCAATTGTTGGTGCTTCTTATGAATGGCACTGTGTGGCTCACCAGACAGCTGGAGAACTTTCCCTGGACCCTTTAATGCTAAAGCTCTGTCTCCCCAACTTAAGGACCAATAACATGACTTTTTCTGCAATTTTAGTTGACAACCAGGTCTTGATCATTTATTGTCCCCTTTGGAAGCACAATCAACTATTTTGTATGAAGCCTTCCATTATCACCATCAAGATGGGTGCTTCGTATGGGCTTGTCTCATCAATCTGCCATGGCCCAAATGAAGATTTGGAGATGCAATTATTTCAAGAATATTATGCCACTGTACTTGACGAGCTCTCTACGTCTTTTGCTAATGGATGGGGGTGTAAAACTGATGATACCTTGATTCATTTTTACGCTTATGTTCCGATTCCTGATCATCTTATGTCAAGTTTTGGAAACTATGAACCTATAGGCTTGGGCATTTCTCATGTTCTACTGCACTTTTGCCTGCTGGACTGGGTTGCTGGTCAGTTTAATATTATGACTTTGTATCCTAACTTAGACCTTGAGGACAAGGTCTATTTTCATGGGGGAAGTAAATGTAATGGTTATAATGGTTATAATGGATTTGGGCTAAGGTGAGGGCCCAATAGGAAGCCCAAGACTAGAACAAGTGAGATCTGTAGTGTGGTATAATAAGAGTGAAATTGGTTAAGGGAAGGTGTGGATGATTTTGGTGACTCTCTTCCTTACTGGCGTCTTCTTCTTCTCTCTGGCCATGGTTATGACTGTGGATTTTCTCCTTCTTCCTTTCTTTCGATTCTGTAGTTCCCTTCCCATCTATTAATGTTTCTAGTCTTCTTCATCTCTTAGTACTGTAACCTTGAGACTAGTTGCAGATAAATATAAATACAGTTGGCTTTCTTCCCATTTAGCTTGCTATTATTTGTGTTGAGCTTTCATTATAATTGTGATCATTACACAGATCGACAGCTTCAATCTGCTCCGCTGATTTTCCAATATGCTTTGCATATAAATTAACAACAACCTAATGTAAGTTTTGTATTTTAGAACAACTGATAAATGGAAAAAAAAATACAATAATATGAATAAAAATCAAGTGAAACTCTAAGATCTGAAAAAAAATAAAAAAAAGAATAGTAACTTACAGTGGACTAATTAAAAACAGGTGAAATCATAAGAACTCGATAAAAAAATATTATGAGTACAAAGACTCAGTTAAGAATCAAATAAAATTATTGGAACTTGTAGATTGATTTTTAAAGTAAGATAGAACTCATATGTTGCAAGCTAATAGCCTCAAGGCTGAACCATTGCTTTGATATAAACATGGTTTTGATTTTGAATACACAGAAGGTGATATGTGAGTGTCTGTGGAGGCAGGGGTAAATTGAGAGGAGTTTTACGTACTTGGGGTTCCACTGCCATCAGAGGTAGTGTAAAAGGTGGCTCTGGAGTCTGTGAATAGGGAGAGGCATAGAGCAGGCAAGAGCAACACACAAACAAAGACCACTTGGTATTTAGAATGAAGCCTCATTGCTAGATCAATGGCAAATTCAAAAAAGAGCAAATATTGAAACTATGAACGTTATAACTTATAAGTAAAGTATTGGGTTTTGTGGTTTGGCATGCCAAAGAGACGTGGGTGGTATTTATAGGTTCTAATGGAGACCTTATGCATGTATTGTATGGGACATTGTTTCAAACAACTTCGGATCATGGTCAAAAATCAACTTCTTTGTCGGATTGGAATTCAATGTAGGCCCTACCAATCTTTTTTTTTTTTTTTTATACATTATGGTAGGTAGGGGAGGGGAGCAGGGTTCGAACCCTAGACATGGAGGAGGAAAGCCAGTTAATACTGATTCTCATGCCACTGCGCTACTAAGGTGCTAGCTAGGCCCTACCAATCTTGATCTTTGAAAAAAGAAACACATCATCTCAATCTCTTGCGTGTATCTAATATTGATATATATCATCTCAAGTTTATTGATTATCTATTTATGAATACAATGCCAAATTCTCCATCTGGCCATTGATGCAACATCTTCTATACTCCCTCATTTTGGAAATCTACTCCTTTACTTCTTCTGGTACACAATATAGAATACTTAATTAAACTATATCACAAAAAATAAAAAATGACGATTAAATTATTTAATATGTTTTAAAATATATTAAGTTATTTAACATGTTTTAATATATATATATATATATATTACTTCTACCTTTTTTGAGAAATGTGTTTAATTATATTGAGAATGTTATTTTAGAGGGAGAGAAGATATATGATGAACTAGCAAAGTTGAAAAGTGGGTATTAATGGAAAAATAGAAAAAAGAATATTAATTAAACTGGATATGACTTATATTCTAGACCACGTTTCCTTCTAGAAATGCCTTTTATTGTAGATCAGAGGGAAATGCCTTTTATTGGGGAGCAGATTATCTCATTGGCCTTTTTCTCCTCTTCTCTCAGAATCTCCACATCTCACCCGTCCAACTCATCTGATGGTTCACGATAATATTTTAAAATTTCATATTTTTCCCCATCCCTTTCGACTCCCCTCATCACTTTTCCTCAAAGTACCAAACCCAAGGAAGCTGATCTTCTCAGCCTCCCTGCATCACTTTTCCATTAGAGGTACCAATTCTTTCAGCCTCGCTAACAGAAGCTTCGCTTCTATTGATGATGAAGTATCCTACCTTACAAACCAAAGAAAATTCCTTGCATTTAAAATTTTAAAGAAATTAAGAGGAAAAAAACCCCACCCATTGAAAAAACTAAAGTTTAAGAAGGGAACTTGATGAAATCCCACTTTCAAATGCCGATCGAAAAAAATGAAGCCTAATAAGGAAACTTGATGAAATCCCACTTCCAAATGCCGAGGAGATCATAATAGGTAGAGAACCATATTCAAAAAATTTCAATGTCATGTAGCCTACAGTAACCAATCTTGTTCTTAATTGGTTTCAACAAGTAATGAAATTGCACTGGATTCTCACAAGTCTTGGGTGAAGACCTATTAACCAGAAACAACCTGGGCTTATTGGGTCTGATAAAATTCCAGCAATCTAGGTTGTTTATCAACCAGTTAGCATGTTGTTCGTTCTAATCTGAAATTGTGGGGCCTCGACTGTAAGGTGTATTTGGATCTCACTTCTCGCCGTTGCCTTCTAAAGGACCTTCTTCCTCTCATTGAAGTCTTGCTCAGGGTACTGAACTTGTTCGCGTAGGACGACGACGGTGAGGAAGAGGCAGAGAAAGATAACTATGCTGGGAATATCCAGTTCAGAAGATAATTTTTTTTAAAAAAATATTATGACGTGGCGTTTTGTGAGTGTTTGGATGAAATGGACGATTAGGATAGAGAGATTCTAAGAGATGAGCAGAAAGTGGCCGCTGAGAGAAACCGAGCCCTTTTTATTGTACATCAGAGGGACGAAGTCACTTCAAAAATCATTAATACTCATTTATCAATTTTGACCTTATTAATGTTTAAATATAGCTCATCGTTTTGGAAAAAAAGACAAAGTTCATTATATTTTTCTCTCGTCTTTAAAACCTCATTAATATAAATGATGTTGAAAATTTCTTCCAATTTAAAATAAATTTAATGAATTAATTATTATTTCTTGATTTCATTAAATTAGTTGAACTGATTTATATCGTGAAGAGATAAGAGGAAGATGACCATGACAAACTTGATGGTAATATATAGAAAGACGTACAGCCTTGGATATCTGCAGAAGTCCAGAAACTTGCTATTAATTAATATAGCTTAATTAAATTTAGAGTAAATATCCTTTCTAGTTCCTGAAAAAAAAAACATGGACTCCATTTTCGTCTCCAAGGTCTAAAATAGGACATTTTTATGGACTAAAAAGGAGTTTTTAGAAATTTTTGATGAATCAAATTATTCACCAATAAACCCTTATTCATTCTTTTTAGGAACTAAAAAGGAGTTTTCTTTATATGAGGGACGAAAATGGGGTCGTATTCTTTTTTTTATGGACGTTTACTCTTAAATTTATTACTGACAATGATTGCAATGGATATAAGAGATTCGATTGCTTAATCAAGCATCAATCGCGTGGATTTCAATTTTATGATTAAAAAATTATATATAAAAGCCCGTTCATTTAATTTAGACCCCATAATATCTAAAATTTAGATATATTTTTTTGCCCATATAAAATTTAGATAAATGGTAATGAGTGCCGAAAATTTGTACCAGAAAAAAAAAATCAGTGTTAAAAATGAAATATACTATTATAATGTCTTCATATATGCATAATAAAACTTTTTACAGATTTTTATATTAATGTTAACTGATAATTGATTTATTCTGTGTCATCGTAGCCCCCTCAGGCGTTAATTGCAAATTTTTGAGAAGTGATATACTGGAGGCCTGAAATTAATAGCTAACACATTCTGCATATTGGATGAATACATAAATAATATATTGCCATTTGGAAGAAGATACTCTCCCTTTTCTCTTTCTCATTTTCTTCTCAAAATTACATCTCCACCCTTATATCATAAAATGGATGGTTTATATTTTATATTTTATAAAATTATTATTATAAAATTTATAAATTAAAATTTATTATTATTTTTTTGTAGTACATTTATGAATCGTATAAATCAAATTTTAAAAGTTTAAATTTATTTATTTATATTTATAGCAATAATATAATTTTATAAAATGTTGAATTTTAACCATTTATTTTTTTTAATCTAACCCTGGATATGAGATTATAAGAAGAAAATGAAAAAGGGAAAAATGAAAGAAACCCAATGCCACCAATAAACAACTTAACGTTCTTCACTGATCAAGAATTAATAAATAAATAAAAATTCCAACAAGCAAAATTAATAAATTACTCTTGAACAAAAGCATACAATTTACCTTTTCCGGTAGCACTGTGCCACCTTTCAATCTAAATAAATTCAAACACGCAGAGCTAGTTTCACATACTGGATTCCTTATTTTGTCATTGATTTACTAGCTCAGTTTTATTTTACTGTGCCCTCTAAACATCTTTTCTGTTGTACCATGCAGATTGCTCCTTATGATCAACTGCAGACAATAGAACGGCTAGTTGACGTTCCTCAGCTGACGGGTCAGTTGTGATGTTTTGGCTATTGAAATCATCATGAGCTGTAATCTTTCCTGTGTGATAGCTTCAAGAGGCCTTCTTCAACTTACTCTCCTTCCTCCTCATTATATTTATTGCCATCGGTAGAGTTTGAGTTGGTAGAATTATATTGCGGCTGATAAGTTATTAAGTTGATGGCTTGAGAATATCTTTGCTATCCAATTTTTTTGTGCTTTACTCTCTCTTGTTCCAACGAGCAGAGCATGCACACTTCTCTTCCATATGTACAACCTTAGGGCAATAATACACATGATCACTATTAGCTGGCTTATATATTCTATCGTTCATCTCTCAACAAATCTGGGTCCCTATTTATAGTTGTTTTAAACATTGATAGTGGCTTGATTTTATTAGTACATTAATTATTTTACATTTTTAATTTAGAGAAAAAGTTGGGTAGTTAGACTTATTTCAAGATGGATTAATTGAAATTTAACTTGTAAAATTTTGTAGTTCAAATGACTGAACAATTGGCTTTCGAATATCATTTACTGGATGGCCAAAGAGTACTATCTTTGTAAAGGTTAGGTGTAGACTACTCTTTAACAAGTTGCAAATCTGAAAAGATAACTTATAAATAATATATTTTCCTGCAAAGTTATAAATGTGAGAAGATAAGTTTATTTTATCTTTTATGAATTCCAAGGCAGCTAGTAGTTTCTTTTTTTGATCGGCACAGCGAGTAGTTTCTTTTATGAATTCCAAGGCAGCTAGTAGTTTATTTTATCTTTTATTAATTCTGTTTCAGTATTTTGTTAATTATTTATTAAAAATTGTAATTGTCAAGCGTCGTCTATGCATCATCGCTTATACCGGTCAGTTATATCAGGGCATACATATCTTCTGATGGATTTAAGCCGCCAAATAGAAAATGAAAAGGCTCGTTTTCCCGTGATATATATGGTTTGATGCATGATGCATCCCCCAGCACACAGTGGGACTCTCTCTCTCTCTCTATATATATATATGCCGTAATAGTTGCAGAGATATGATAACAGAGAAGTATCTTTATTCATATAGATATATGAATCACAACACAAATGAAAAGCACACCAACACTTATTACATATATATTCACTCCAGCAAAGCAGGCACATGTCATTTAATTATTGAAATTCACACGAACAAACATACCGATACTGTATTATGTTTATTCAATCATCATGCCGTATTTATTTTCTGAGAAGACTACACAACGCCAGCAGCCACACAGGTTACGACATCGTGTGACTGTGATGTACATACGTACGTAAGTGCATGATTGTTCAAATTTCAGGATCTGATGGTGATGATTTAGGCATGAATTCCAGAGTCATAAATAGCTCCAACATTCCAGTCAGCTGGAATCACATTGTTGGGCGACTCCACCCAAGTCTGGCTCCCACTGAATTGCACCCTCACCTTAAACGGTCCACGTGACGGATTTGATATATCAAACACTGCCCCAAAAGCTCTTCTCAATGGCCTCCAATCACGCCCATTATTCTGTTCATCATTAATAATCAGATCATAAGTACAATTAAGGAATTAAAAAGAACTAGTTCTAAATATAAGATCTACTACTGCTAGTGATATGAAGAAATTAATAAAACTAAATAAATTATTTAATTATACATATTATATATTTTGTAGATTATATATTACTTCTTCTATTCCTTATTATAAGGTACTAACTAACAATTCTCACAAATAAATAAAAGCAATTATAATCAATAAAGTTGTCCTATAATTTAAGTGATTTATAATACTACCCCTACTACTTACATTAAACTCTAATATTATATTAATTATTACTTTCACCCACTACCATTATTAATTATGGGCAAACATGTAAAAAAAATAATTAATGCTCTTTAGGAACAAGCAAGTGCCTTATAAAAAGAACTAAATATACTTACTAGTTGGTGCCTTATAATAAAAACCAGAGAGAATATTTTATATTAGACAAATGACTTTAGAGAAAAAATAAAAATATTTTAAAGCAATTTAATTAGCTTTATTAATTTCTCTAAAATAATTAATTGATTTAGGACAGGAAAAAAGTAACGAGTTTTGAGAGTTTCATACGTTGGATATCTGAATGGAAACCACGTCGTTGGAGCCAGGCACGTAGATGACGGCAATAGCGAGGTAGTCCGGGAATCTGCTGTTCTCGTTGATCTTGATTTTAACGTTGGATCCATCAAAAATGCATGGGACCCTCCTGTATTGGATGTCAATGGTGCCGTTTTTCCTGAGCTGTTCCGAAGCAGTGGGGTTCACTCCAAGTGTTAAGAAACCGTTAAGACTCATAACGAAGTCTGTTCTGTCACCTGAACCCATGTCTGTTACCGCTATCGTTACCCCGTCTGCACTGCATAATTTTGTATCCTTGCACCTTACCTGTAAAACATAAAATGTCATTTCATGCATGTTGAATTTCAAAATTAAAGCACTGTTTTTGTTTTGTAAAGTCATTGATTAATTAGTCCATTAAGACGACACACTTACTTGGTAACAGGCACCGCATCCAGCGCCGCCTCTCCATAGGGCATCAGACACTCCGGCAACCCACCCTGAGTTTTCAGTCCCGCCGTAATCACCAAATCCACAAGCTCCAGCTAGTAACATACCAATATCATTACGTTAGTATAGTTGACTTTTTGTTGTTGGAGAGATTAATGAATCTGAATAAAAAATTAGTTAATCATAATATATATCTTGTATAATTTGATTATATAGAAATTTATAAGTCAGATAAATTAATTTAGTAAAAAAATATATAAATATAAATACTTTAAGATAATTTTTTTAGTTTCCTTAATTTTTCTAAAAAAATTTACTATATCTCATATTAAAAAGTGGAGAAATAATATTCACAAGGGCACCCTATATCTTAAGAATATAAAACTAAACAACAACAAAAAAGAACAATCGGCAAGTCTATGTAATTTTTGTAGATTATTAAATAAATCCCTATCATTAAGTTCTTGTAATTCTGTATGAGCTGCAAAAAAAAAAAAAAAAAACAGGAATCTAATTAAAAATCAAGTGAAACTATAAAACCTGATAAAAGGAAAAGTAACTTACAATGACCTAATTATAAACAAGCGAAATCATAAGGACTCGATTAAAAAAAAAAAATTACCGAGACTTGACTAGGAATCAAGGGAAATTATAAGAACTTGCATATTGATAATTTTACATAAAAATAAACTAGCTATATGCTTAAAACTCATATTGCAAGCTTGCTACAGATAGCCTCTAGGCTGAACCATGCATGGCTTTTCATATCAACATGTTTTTGATTCTGAATACACAGAGGTAGCGATGTGTGTGTGTGTGGAGAGGGGTAAATAATAGAGAGGAGGTTGAAGTACTTGGGGTTCCTCCACCATCGGGTCTAGTGTAAAAGGTGGCTCTAGAGTCTGTGAATTGGGAGAGGCATAGAGCAGGCAAAAGCAACACACAAACAAGGACCACTTGGTATTTAGAATGAAGCCCCATTGCTAAATCAATGTCAAATTCAAGAAAGAGCAAATTCAAACTACGAACTTTATATGTAAAATTATTGAGTTTACTGGTTTGGCATGCAAGGGGGTGTGGGTGGTATTTATAGGTTATAATGGAGGCTTTATGCATAAGGGACATTGTTTCAAACTTTTCTTTCGGTTTGGATTTCTATGTAGGCCCTATCAGTCTCCATCTTTAATTTGATGTAGTCAAAGGAAAAAAAAGGGGGGGGGGGGATATCATCTCGATCTTTTGCGTGTATTTATATAATATTAATATATATCATCATCTCAAGTCAATTATCCATTTATGAATACAAGGCCAAATATATTGCCTCTGTGCATCAATTATTGCAACATTTTTTTTATATATAGGAAGATGAAGGTGAGACTTAATAATATAGAAACACGTACAGCCTCTGATATCAGCAGAAGTTCAGAAACTTACTACTATATTACAGCTTATTACTCCCAATGATTGCATTGGATATAAGAGGGTCGATTTCTTCATTGACTATTAATCGCGCGGATTTCGGTTTTATGAATAAAATATTGTACTATATATAAAAGCCCATGTATTTAATTTAGACCCCGTAATATCTAAATATTGTACCAGAAAAAGATCAGTGTTAAAAAATGAACTATGCTATTATTATGCTTTCAGTTATACTCCTATATATATTCTAAAACATTTTAAATTTTTATATTGATGTAATCTAGACGGCTGAAATTAATAGATAACATATCCTGGATATTGAATGAAATTATTATGGTATTTAAGTGACTTACGTTTAGGCAAAAAGTGGCATATAAACATTCACAAATGCCAATAAAGAACTTAATGTTCTTAATTGATCGAAGATTTAAAGCAAAATTAATAAATTACTCTTGAACTAAAGCCTAGCTAACAATTTACTTTTTATCGATTTGCAACAGCTTGTTAAGGAATACTTTTTCGGATTTATAATATATGACTCTTACCGTCAGATTTTAAGCTCCATAAACAACTTATTGTGTTGGCAAAGCTTTCCTACAACGTCCTTAACAATCTTCTTTAACTCTCAACATTACCTGACTGGAGATCTTAATTTTGCTTTTTGACTTTTCAACAACAACAAAAAACATTATCTCATTAGGTGGGATGGCAACATGGATCGCCCGATGCTATTGTGCTTCATCAAAAACTAGATCGTTAAATAAATTATTAACCAAAAACCTTTTTTGTTTTTAACATCAAGGTCATTCCAATATCAGTGTTTTACAATTTCTTAAGAACTCATTTTAGCTGGATGCCAATTTGTGATTTGTAAGCTTATGTTATTTAACCTCATTTTGTCTTTTCACAAAAAAATAAATAAATAAAATTAATGATTGAACACTAGACTTTCAAATGTAATTTGCTGACCAAAGAGATTTTTACAACTCTACGTTCCAGGTTGGAACTTAGAAGGCATTCCTTGGAATATCTTTATGAAGATAAAGTGTAGATTAGTCTTCTACAAGTTGCAAATCTGAAAAGGATAACTTATAAATGATATATTTTCTGCAAAGTCGTAGATATGAGAAGATAAGCTCCCCCCCCCCCCCCCCCCCAAAAAAAAAAAAAAAAAGAATTGTATGGTAGATAGTATTTTTCACTTCTAATTCCTATAATGACTTTAGTCCTTTAATTAGAGTATTTTGCAAATATATGGTCCGGTCCCAGTGCTTGATAATAAATAGGTTATCCGTTTAGGAACTTGCTATGATGTTATCTCGAAATTTTCCTTTTTGTTGGGATAATGACATTTGGACACTTGGTAAGGGTGTTAATATCAATAGATTAAAAGATTAGTAGTAATAGAAATTCAGAGAAGCTAGAATTAAACTAGTAATATTAGAATTTAAAGGCTGAAAAAAAATAATATTTTGTAAAATTAAAGAATCCAAGTAAAATATTATATATAAAATTAGAGGAGTAAAGTATATAGGGAAAATGACAGAAAAATATCACCACTTGAATTTTAAAATCCTATTAATAACAACAATAATGGAATTAACAAGAACAGTAAAACAACAACTGACAACTTGTTTTATTAAAAAATTACCTATGGTTTTTGAGTTCAAGTTTTATTTATTTTAGGATTTTCTCAATTATATATTTTGCCTTTTCACTCTTTTCCTTAATCAAGCCCCCTCCCGCAATAATTCCGTATTTCCTCTCTTGCTCTCTCTTGGGACGAGTGACATTTAATCATTAGATATTTAGAATTTGGATTCAATAAGGCAAAGGGATGATGATATTGTCCTCTATCTTATAAAAAAACTAATAAATTAGACATTCTAATGCTTCTGAGATAAGATGATAGCAAAGGGATAGTTTACAATTATTTGAATTTTATATGACATATTGATCATTAATCTTTTTATTTGATGAAATAGAATCATTACCGACAACCACAATCCCTTTACACACACATGTTTGAATTGAAACTCGTATATCAACTTTTTTTTTTTGGGTACTAAAGATGATTTACGGCAAATAACTGAGGACTAATTAAACCTTTTTAAAGCATGATATATAAATCGCAGAAGTGTATTTTGCTTCCTTCAATTAGATCTTTTTCATTCACACGATCAGGAATATTGGACCACTGATAGCATGCTCTAGAAGCCTAGTTATCTATCAACTCTGTTGGGCCTTGTTGCTAAACATTTTTTTTCTTTATGAAACTATATGATTGTTCTTAATCACATAATTAATTGAAGATCAAAACCTGTGCCAATAAAAAATGTCAAGATAAAAACTTGTGTTAATAAGTTTTTGCAAACACACACACACACATAATCTACCTAATGTAACAATGATCTAATCTCTCTTATCCATTTTTTTTTATTGCGTATATCTCCACCTGCTGATGATGACTCGCGGATAGAATAAATTGAAATCAACATAATGAGCAGTCTTGAAAAGTATATTATATATTAATCTTAAGCCGTTAGGGACTAATCAATGTATAGCCCGATCGAGTTCCAAAGGACATTGATGTTCACATTCTTTGTCTATTAATTCCCTCTATCCTTGTTTGTGTCCTGTGGAATTCTAAACTTTCCTTCTCTTTTTAAAGTAATAATACGACTTTTTTAAATTTACTGAGAATAGACAAGTTGCACGGTATGCAAAGCTTATCCTATACAAAGTTGACAAGAATGGGAAGTTGGTATTGCAGAAAAATTCAATACGCGAAGCTGGCATTTTTGAATATGTAAATTTGTGCAAATATTAATAACATTAGATTTTGCTTGCGAATTCTCTGTTTCTACGTTACCTTTCAGCCTAACGTGCACGTAGTTTATGACCCTTTATATTATATTGGTTGCTTCATTCTTTGGCTTATTGTTTAAGTCATCAATATTTGATGCCCGCCTGAGAAGAGTGGTTTTTTTTTAAAAAAAAAAGTTTCAACTTAATAATATGATATAGGTGGGGTCAAATTTCATAAGTAGGTCGTAAGTGAGTGCGAAAGTAGTGATATAAAATGAGGAGTGTCCAGAGGGATCGAGAATATGAGAAAATAGATGCCAATGACATTATCCAAGTCATCACTCTTATCCTTAATTTTGTCGCCTACCCTTTTAATACATAAAAATTATAAAATTAAAAATAATGGAAAACCATATTATTGAAGATATATTAGAAATAAATAGCTATTCCATTGTCTCAGATTGTTTATCAACAGATATTCTAAGTCCAAAAATACAACTTAAAAAATATATTTAAATCTTGCTTGCTAAACAATAAAAAAAAATAACTTATGAATTGAATGTAGATGATATTTTGAAAGATTTTAGACTTGGGGTGACTTTTTTCGATAGTATAGTACAAGTTACAACAACCAATCCATCTCACTCGTTAATTAACTTTTTAACTAGTGATAGAGTCTGTTAGTAATATTAGTTTAGTTTGTAATTAGTTTGTAAATGGGTTTTCAAGGTAAAATATACACTGATGGTAAGGTAGAAAGGCATAAAGCCTAGTTGGTTGCGAAAGGCTATAGTTTTTTTTTTTTTTAACATACAGCAGGCAAACCGTAGCTTGAAAAGGTAAATTAGGAACTAGACTATGGAAACCTAGCCCTAGATATGACAAACTAGCTACCGGACTAAGGCCGACAGGCCAATTGGTCCTTCAACACCATATGAAGGCACCCCGTAGGAATTGTTGGGATAGTAATTACATCTGCATCAGGAGGAGCAACATGGCCTTCCCTAGCCAAATAGTCAGCACATGCAATGTTGTCTCTCGGCGTATAGTAAAGCTTCACGTTCCAGTCCCGAAAGAGAAGATCTCTAATATCACCGATGATATCTCTTAGTGGGTGGTCATCATAACAGCAGTCTCTCATGATTATATTGATAGCATCCAAATAATCAGAGTAGAGCAGAACTTGCTGGAGACCCCCAACTTTTGAGCCATTGTCAGTCCTAACATGATGGCATATAGCTCCGCCTCAACAACCGTATGCGAACCAAGGAATTTGTAAAATCCCATTAACCAGTGTCCTTGAGAATCCCTGACCACTCCTCTGCATGTTGCCTGAAAATGTTGTCTAACTGATCCATCAACATCAATACGAACCACATTCGCAGGAGGGGGAGTCCAAGACTTTTCCTTGATCCTGCCAAGTTGAAAAATTTGATGAGATAAATTATGATTGACAGTACTTTCAGATATAAAATAATTACACAAATGAAGCATCTCCCTGGTGTCAATGCTTTTGCCTTGGAATATGTATTTGCATCTGGATGTCCAAATGATCCAGCACCCCAAGCTAAATATTCTCAACCAAGGGTAATTCTGAAATTTTCCTTTCCCTGGCTTGTGATGGGTGTTCCAATTAAGCCAAACCTGCAAGTTACCTGCAAAAAACTGGGAAAAGTAATTAGGTCTTAAAATTTCTTTCCAAAATTTTCTTGCCCTGCGAAAGGCTATAGTTAACTAGAGAAAGAATAGACTATTTTGAAACATTTTTCCCGGTTGTGAAAATGGTTAAAGTGAGATTGGTACTTTGCTTTGTTGCAATGCATGGCTGTCAACTATTTCAAATGGATGTCAATAATGCATTTCTTCAATGAGATTTACATGAGGAAGTATACATGCATGCAAGTGCCACAAGGATTTGATCATTCAACTTGGACAAAATAAGAGGTTTGCAAGTTAATCAAATCATTGTATGGACTTAAACAAGCTTTCCAATAATGGAATGCCAAGCTTACTTAGGCTCTAGTAAAGGGGGCTTTTAGCTAGTAAGCATGACTATTCCTTGCTCATAAAACAAGATAACAAGCATATTACTATCGTTTTGACTTATGTAGATGATCTGGTTATTGCCAGAAATAACATGCAACAAATTAATGCTATTAATAAGGCACATCTATATTCCCAATTTAAAATGAAGGACCTTGGATATCTTAAATATTTCTTGGGTTTGTAACTTGCACGTCCTGGCAAAGGTATATTCCTTAATCAAATAAAGTCTCTCCTTGAGTTGATAACTGACATGGATTTGAGTGGTGCAAAGCCCTTGCAAGTTCTTATGGACCGGAATGTGAAGCTCACTGCCGATGAATATCTCCCTCCTAAACAAAAGAGTAACAATGCGCGTAAAGCTCACAGAAGAACACGGTTTGAACAAACAGATTTAGGGCCCATTTGGATGGGCTTTTTAAAAAAAAACACTTTTTTAATACCAAAAAAATGCTTTTAAAATTAATTTATGTGTTTAGATGATATTTTTTTTAAAAAGTAAAAATCACAACAACCAAAAAAAAAAAAAACCAAAGTGCTCCTTTTTTCAAAACTTCAATTTGGAGCTTAAAAAATAAACACTTAAAAAAAAGAACTTTTTTAAAAAGCCCATCCAAACAAATCCTCACTATTGTTGAACCCTTCTTGATATCGAAGGTTAATTGGTAGGTCGTAATATCTTATAATAACAAGGCTTGATATCTGTTTCATTAGACTTTGAGCCAATTTATGAGTGCTCCAAGAAGGTCCCACATGGAAGAAGCTACATGAGTTGTAAGATAACTCAAAGGAGTGATTGGGGATATTCCTGGCTCCTACACAGCACACTACACTTGAGTGCTTCGTAGATTCTGATTGGGTAGCTTGCCAAGCTAGAAGGTCCATGACTAGCTACAGAGTAAAGTTTGGAAGTTCACCAATCTGTTGGAAATCCAAGAAGTAGCATACAATGTCCACTTTGTCAGCAAAAGCTGATTATCATGCGTTAAGCACAGGAGTTTCTAAAATAATTCGGTTAACACAAAAGTTGAAAGATCTTAGTGTAAGAAATTTGGAACCGTTTCCTATATTGTGACAGCCAAGTTGCGATTTATATCGCAAGTAATCCCATTTTTATTAAGATATATTGTCACTTTGTGCATGAAAAATTATAGGAGGGAGTCATTCAATTGGAGCATATATCTAGCAAAAACCAACTTGCTAATTTTTTTACAAAGGTCATAGGCAGAGAGGATCATGTTAGGTTGTTGTCCAAGTTAGGGACCTTTAACTTGTATAATCACAAACTTGAAGAGGGTTAGTGTTATTAGTTTAGTTTGTATTCTGTATGTTAAAATTGTATGTTTGGGTTTGCTATTGGGAGCTTTGGTTGTATCATAAGTATTGAGTTTGGTTATCAACTATAACAGGTTGATCGTGCTTTGTCATTTTGTTAGTTCATGTTTTTTTATCAGTTTACGGAGTCAAATAAAATGAGTTTTTTTTAATAATATCAAAAGAAATTTCAAATGAAACCCCAATATTAGCTAAGGAGGAGTTTGAATTTTTATTTCCGCGCAAAACGAGGGCTACAACCCAAAAAAACTTTTTTTAAAAAAAAATAGACCGAGGGAGATTGAATCCCACGCACTCTTTATCAAACAATGATTAAAGATGAGGCAAACACATCCGTTAACAAGGAGCTAGTTAAATCATCTTTGGCTAAGATATCAGGAAGACAATTTTGATCTCATGATACATATCCGTATCCTAACTATATTCCGTCGTACTCTGTATTTAAGTAACTAATTAAGTTGCCATTATTAATGTTGCATCTATCCTCAGTCAAGTTCTTTACATCAGATTTAAATGTAGCTTTCATATATATCAAAAAAAAAATGTAGCTTTCATGAACTCAAAATCCTAGATAAGGGGACATTATATTCATCCTATGTTTGGATGGAAAGAAAATTGAAGGGAAGAAAATTAGGGGAAAAACTACAAAAATAGTATATTTTCTTACGATATATAACAGTTTTGCTTCATAGTATCCCCATCTTATTTTCTCCTTACTTTTCCCTCCATCCAAACATACTTTTCCCTCCATCCAAACATAGCTTTAAGAACAAGCCACTCTTCTTTGAAGGTGGGGGAATTTGATTTGATGCGGGAAAGTATAGTGAAGCAAGAGTTGCATCCAAATAATGACAAGCCAGAAAACAGCCTCTTTTACCCGGTCCATTGGCCCATTTCCTTTGAACCAAACGGCCCAACAAGCATGATCAAATATTAAGTCCATCTTATCTACTCATGTCCAATCGCCAATAAAGATTGGCACAGTTGGCTAAAGTATTGACCTTCATCCTAAAAGGGAGGAGGTTCGATACTTGCTGGTCGATGTGAAGGCCTCATTGGTGGGCGATCTATAAGTACCTTTGTAAGCGTTCTTTGAGCCTAAAAGCATGCCCTGACCCTAGTGGGGTACCGATGTCTACCCCTACCTAAACTTTTATGTATTAAAAAAAAATAAAAATACTTATGTCCAATCCAATTTCAGATGGCACCCCACACCACCTCTCATAGAAGAGGTTGTGAGTTACATGCCTCAAAAGTATCAAAAATGGAATGTATGGGATGGGTGGGCGCGGACCCTAGTTTAGCTATTTGTATCATTTACAGTTATTACTTCCGGTTCCGAATGGCTCTATCCCTTTGCTTCCATTTTATTTACTAATGTTAATGAACATTAAGGATTCGTTTTTATAAGTTTGTTTGAAATGTCAATATCATCAGAATCGTAAGAAGTAACGAAACACTTTCTAATTAAAGTAACAAGTACAATACTTGGCCACTCACAGTCACAGGTGTGGCCATCAACACACAACCAATGCCAAGAGGCAGGCAAATAGGAGAATCAAAGGGGTCTCTTTTATTCATATATAAATTTAACACTAATAATAACAGTAGCTAGAAAGACCAGCAATCATATTGCAGCAGGCACAAAACACACAAACATTTTCACATACTCAAAGCAACGCTAGTGAATCTAATAAACCCCAAGTTCCACAGTAAAGTAACAAACGTATACTACATGGATGAGATGGGTGGTGGACTGGTGGTGGTGGTGATGGGGAAGATACTAGCTAGTATGTGGTCTAATCTAGCTGAACTTGAGAGTCATAAGCTTCTCCAGCCTTCCAGTCACTGGGAATAGCATTCTTGGCCTGAACCCAATACACACCCCCACGCCCACTCACCTGGAACCTCAACGTCAAGTCGCTACGTGGCGGGTTCTCGGCATCAAACACCACTCCGTACGCCCTCCTCAACGGCCTCCACTGCTGGCGATCCTCCTGGAACACCTCAACGGCAGTGATGTCGTTTTCGCCCGCCACGTACAGCACCAGAATGGCGATGTAGTCGGGGTATGAGCTTTGCTCCTGTACTTTGAACACTACGTTGTATCCCCCATACCTGCAGGGAATCCTCCTGTATTCCACCTCTACGACGCCGTATTTGAACAGCTCCTGTGATGCGTCTGGATTCCTTCCCATTCTCGCGTACGCAAGTGGACTCATCACAAAGTCTGTCCTGTCTCCTTGGCCGTAGTCCGTCACCACCACGTACGTCCCATATTCATCGCATACTCCTGAGTTCTTACACCTCACCTGTACCAAATGATATTGCAATATTATTATTCACTTTTAATCATCTTTTTATGCATGTGCCTTGATATGATTACTTGGTAGCAAGCACCGCAGCCAGAGCCGCCCTTCCAGAGCCCAGACACTCCAGCGACACTCCCGTCGTTCACAGTTCTTCCGTATTCGCCATATCCACAAGCTCCCCCTGATCATATATAATTTTTTCCGTCATTAAAATATTTGTGCGTGTGTGTGACAATTTATGAAAGGAATAAGTGCTGATCTGATTAGTGAATAGTGGACCCCATCATTTTACTAGTGACATTCATCAGAAAAGTGAGCTTTTTTTCTCCCGACAAAAGTAAAAAGCCATGTGCTTGGCCAACTAAAAGTTCATATTTGCTTTCATATATACACCACGGAGGGGTTATCTATGGTTATGGGTTCAAGCACCAAACTCATGCAAATTATATATGTGTGTGTGTGTGTGTGTAGCCAGATACGTGCAGATCAACAAGGCTAAGTACTCGTGGATTGATCGAGAATAGGAGAGGGTTACGTACTTGGAGTTCCATAGCAATCAGGGCTACCATAATAGGTAGCTCTGGAGGATGTAAAGTCTTGGGAGGTACATAGTGTGGGTAAGAGCAACATCACACACACAAGGCGGCCGACTTGGTATTTAGAATGAAGTTCCATTGCTAAATGCCAAATTCAGATGCCTCGAATTATCAAGAAGTAAGGCAACTAAGAATTCAACGCGCAAGATAAGGAAACTATGTAAGAGTTTATGTGTTAGAAAACAAAGATGTGGGGTGGTATTTATAGCAGAGGCCATGTGCACAGGCCACTGAAGTGGCATATTCAACTTTTTCTTCCACTCGCACTCGGAGCTCTCTGGATAAATGGATTGGAATAATAATGACGGGTACATGCGTGAACACAGTAGCTCTCTTAACCGTCAGTAAAATATATTTTTTAATAGATTTAATTAACATATGGACCACTCTTTTCCATTCGTATAGACACTGATTAACATATATATCTTGGGCTCTCTTCGCCATGTATAAGATACAATCAAGTGGTCGCTTTATTATTACAAGAAGGGAAGTTGCTCATCAGTTACGCCATATATCTGCTATTTTTAATGCTCAAGATTTGGTCTTTTGAATATTCCTACATGTGGGTGGGATATAATGATAAATCGCCTAACTATACAGGACATATTTACTTAATTTTTATTATATTAAGAAAGTCGGTTGATTTAGTTAATATAATATGTATTTTTAAAACATTTTAATTGTCTCTCTTAATTCTCTCATTCTCACTTTTCTTTGATTATTATTGAAGAAGCACCAATAGAGGTAAATTACGAAAAAATTGACAAACATGGAAACTTATGTCTTATATTTAAAATTCATATCAACTCTCTAAATATATCTTATATTAAGAACCAGATGAATACTACTAGTATATTGCAGCATTTTTCTGGGAATGTTCATGAATCCGCAAACTTCAAGGATGTCTAAATAAAATCCTGATGGGGGATGTTTCCATCAAAGGGGAAAAAAAAAGTACTACTACTATAATCTTCTGGCCGGTCCTCATAAATGGAGGTAACTGTTCATGGGACACGTAACAAGAGATGGTCAGTATTTAATTAGTTATTCAACAAAATTACGCCAAGCCTAAAGTTTTTAGCCCGTTTACACACTTTGAATTCCGAACTCCGAAGTGTCATTTTCCTCCTATTTCATCCTGCTCTCTATATTTATCTTCAAAATATCTTTCGTGCACTTAGCATTTTAATAAAGCATTAATTAGGTCTTTTACTTACACACACACACACATATCATTGCTACTTATTCTTTAATGAAATCTCAACACCTATAGACTTGTTTCCTCCACTGCTTTATATCATTTAATTAGAGGGTAGGTTGGGACTAGATATAAGCAAATGGACTAAGAGTTAATTTTTGCTTTGTTAAAATTCTAGTATTTTCTTAGAAAATAAAATAAAATAAATAAGAACATTTTAATCAAAATATCTGTTTGTTTTGTTACAGTCTAGCCTATTTAATAACGAACCTAATATGTGTATACGCAACCTAAAATGAAAAATATTTATAAATGGAGGGAGTATTACTCTATGGCTATAATATCTCTACTTCAAGCTAAATATAAAAATGACATTTAAACAAAATGAGAAAATCTAAAAAAATTATAGCCCATGAACTATTAATTTTCTCCACCATTTGACTGCCATTTGCACATTAAGTGATTTGCATTGATAAGAAGAAAATATCTCTTAAAAACATATTCTCTTTCAATTATATATAAAAAATAAATATATCATATCCTTAATATTTCATAATATTTGTCTAAAATTATTATTATTTTTGTTTTGAGGGAACAGTAAGGTAGTGTCGTGGGGTAGAACAACCACAGGAGAGGAGGTGGTAGGTGATTGTTAATGGAGGCCGCCCACTTGGAGCCTCCTCATAAGACATTGCAGTTGATGATGCTAATAGTACAATCACACTCACACCGTGTTGCTATCAAGCACGATTCATCCTCTTTTTTTAGAAAAAGAAATTAAATGTTTTAAATATGATTTTTTTTCTTTTATGCTTCTACAAATAGAAGTACAAATACCAATGTATCTAATTTCTTTCCCATAATTCTTAAGCAAATTATTTACATTCTCCTAAATGATACATCTTAATACAATACACAATAGTCTCATCCTTAATATAAGACATATTTATCTTATTTGATTATATTAGGGAAGTTAGTTATATTAGTTAATATGATATGTATTTTTTAAAACACCCTAATCATCTTTCTTAATTTCTCTATTCCCCTTAATTATTATTGAAGGAGCATCAATAGAAGCAAATTACGAAAATATTGATAGATATAAAAATTATGTCTTATATTTATAATCAAAATCAACTTTTTAAATATGTCTTGTATTAAAGTTCGGAAGGGGTATAATTGAAAATGTGAATTTCCCCCTTAAAAAATGGTTTATTATCTGCACAAAACACAAGGGGAACATCTGTTATATTGCATTATAAATAGTAGGGTCCTTTAAGCATAAAAAATAACGTATGTTAAGGACACATGTTATGCATTGCATGTTTAATATTCTTGAGGATTTCCCACTAACTAAAGATGGATAGTCAGTGCTCGGAAAATTAATATTTTACCATATTTATTATTTTTAAGCAGTTGGTAAAATTATGTACTTGACTTGATTAGGAAATATATATAGCTTTCAACCTCGTAGACATCATGTCATGAGAGTAAATGATATAACGCGTACAGCATTCATATGTGACATTAGACGTCATAATACGTGTGTTGCAAATTTTGATTTTGAACAATTTTACCCCATCCATCACTTAGAAGAAGCCAATCAGTAATTCCAACTAACATGTGGTATTAGGGTCTCTTTTGAGTTTTATCTCAATTAATATGAATCAACACTTTTGAAACTCCCAAAAATAATCCCAAACACTTTACTGTTGTTGCTGGGTTTCATAGCTGTATATCCTAGCATGTTAGCTGCTAAAGCCATTTTTTAGTATTGTTTTATCGAATTATTAATAAAGCTGTCTCATATGAAAAGAAAAAAAAAATCAAATAATTCCTATGTCAACTAAAGGTCCACTTACTTCATTCAATCGATACATAATATAAGTTACTTATAAAATAATATTTATATATGATCAAAGGTTTTTCTCTCGAGATTTAGAAAGTAAAAGGTTCACACCTCTCACAGTAAGTATGCTTCTCGGAATTTAAACTTGTATTTTTTTCCTTACATACCACCTCAACCAACACTTTGTTGGTATTATAAAAGGATTCTTCAATTTATAATATAAGTCATTTAAAGAGTAATTAATATTTAATTGTAGCTCCTTGAATTTTTCTTTCTTTTAAATCTCATTTGATACATATAAAGTTGGGGGGGGGGGGGGGAATCAGTTTAGGGTAATTATTTATTGAGTTGACTCTCATTTCTTCAAATTAGTTGAAGTTAGACAAATTATTTATTAAATTGACTGTCATTGCTTGATTCTAATGAATTAATTGAAATAATTTATATTGTGAATGGACATGTTTAAAATCACATCCACTACCAAAACTCGGTTTCAGGACGCTCAAGACGTGGATGAAGACATGTTTACGAACACAATTAATTTCATGCCCTGTTTCAACAGACATATCACACCAAGCGCAAACTCCCATAGATGATTGGAACAATCCATATTGTTTGTGTTTGTTTTAATATTCTTATATAGACTAACGTGATTGAGGGGAAAAAAACTCTACAATTAAACTCTACTTCAGTCCAAACCAAAGGAAAAAGAGGGAAACTGGGAAAGAAAAGAGAACAGAGACAATGACTCAATGGGCAAGAATAATGACATCTCTCTCCATCCATGGGGTCATACCACTAAATATTACATAATGCAAAAGGGCACTAAACAGGCTAAAGCGCCATTATATATGTGCAAGGTTCACAATTGTAATGTCTCCCCTCCTCACATCTGTCTTCAACACGCGTTTGAAACAATTCAGTGAAATTGCTAGACAAAACTCAGTCAAACCAACAATAACAACAGCAAGGCCTACCTACAAATTACAATCATTCTTGATCTGAACTCTAGTGCTCTTAGCTTGAACTATCTGGAAAAGCACATGCAAGGTGTAAACCAGAGCACCAAAAAAGACCCAGCAGCAACTTTAGCTATACCCTTCTCTACGTGTCCCTTCTAGCTGGATGGGGCAAATAATTGCATAATTTGTATGGTCATGAAAAGAACTAGCAATTGCTCTCCTATTTGAGAAACCTAACAACGCTTGCACCTAGAAGTGGCATAGAAGGAAATGGAAACCAGAGAGATTGTGAATGTCACTGTCAGAATCTTAATATTATGATAATAATAATTGTGAAAAATTTATTAAGATCATGACATTAAAAGGCCATAATAAATTGGGATCCTTCTTAGTAGGGTTGTAAAACATCAACTCATAGCTGCCGTAGTCAGAGGCCAGAAATAGCCAAATAACTATTGCATGATTATCGATGCCAACAAGTTGCAGCCAAGTGTAAATGTGAAATTATGACCACCCAAATGACCAATCTTAGTGTTGTACATCACGAGCAATCTGGAAGAAGCAGATGATCTAAGTGTTGACCGAAAACAGTATCCTATAGTGTTACTCCATAACCAAAAATCCTTGCTTCCCAAGATTAAACAGACACTTCTTGAGTAAATCAAGACAACAGAACTAGAGGAAGATAAAGTAACTTAACAAGAGATTACTAATATTTTCTAATTCTCTAGTGTCACAATTGGGGTATTTGTAGACTATAAATCAATACTTTGAAATGGTGACTGTTAAACACTACACCTCTTCAATTAGAAAGTCATAATTATTTGTTAAATTCATTAACTATATTGATTCATTAACCAACACAAATCTTTTAATTTATAAGAACATGACTTTTCAAAATGCATCTCTTTATTATTTAAATATATTCTATAATATTGAAAAGACTCTTTATTTGACACACCCATATGCAATATTTACAATAATCCCCTACTTGTGTCAAAGAAAACACCATTAGTTGAATTACACTATACCCATGGATATAACCATTGTACCTGGTAGTCCTTTGAACTATAAACCAGACCTAGACCAATAACACTTAATACACAAATATGTCAGTGAAGCCTACTTTTATGAACTAACAAATATTTGGTGTATACCAAAGGCATTAATGGTCAAATTATACCCTCACATTCCCGCTATTAACGATGGTTTTGCGCATTAAGACGGCCTTGCACGTACCTAATGCATAACGAATGCTTTAGAGATTCCGTCACAATCTCATAGAAGCGGCCACATTTCACATTTGTAGAGGTAATTTCATGTAAGTGTACCTACTACCTACACTTAGCACACCATCTCGTAGAATTATGAAATCATTAAGAGCTTTGCTCAATCTAAAAAAAATGCATTCCAACACACCCTCATTGTCATAGGAAGGGAGAATGATATTTTTTGTGCTAGTCAGAATTGATGAACGACTTATTCTTACCCATTGAACCTTCTTCATGGGATCTCAAAGGTTGGATTGCCATCATTGTCAATTACAAGTTGACTTTAGTCTCATTCTCCTAGACTAATTTATTTCATCCTACAGATCATGAGCTTTGTTAACAGCCAATAACTCTATTATTGACCTCACCAAATCAATTGAGATAATTCCATCACAATTCTTAAACTAGCTTAATCACATTATATCTCAAACAAAAAAAATTTTCCTCATCATTTTCAATGGCTATTGCCATTTGGCAATACAAATCGTCGACACTAAATGTAGGTTTCTTGTCAAAATATCTGCTAAGAGGTTTTCAACATTCTCAACACTCCATCTATTTCCTACATCAATACAACGGGAATCCACTATATGATGTCAATATTATTTATAACATTATCCCTTAACTATTTCTTTCTCTTCATGAGATTTATATATGCTCAATCTCTACATATCATTTGCTATGTTATAGGATTAACATTTATAAATGCTATAAATTCTCAACAATTTGAGCATACATTGATTGAGCTTTATATCATCTCAAATAATATCATAAGGATTATTCACACAATGGTCCTCAAAACCAATATTCAGAAACATTTCTAATTTATCATTACTATTCTTTATAATCTTTCACACCTAAAATCACATTTAATTCTTTCATGTTTTCAAGCACTTAACATGATATTTTTGACCATGCAAGTCGTTAAAATTCAACATATGTTCACAATGATCATGCATGCTCGCTCCAAGATAAATTAATAATACTACAAAAATTAAAGCACATTTATCTCTGCACTAGATAAATGGTTAAATTTTCATACCACTATCATATGCTTGTCACACAAAATATTTAATGATTCACAAAATTTGCTTTCAATAGCAAAATAACAAAGCCTTCATTTAATTAATCATTGCGCATGACAATCTGATAATTTTCAATATTTTTTCCTACTAAAATAGTAATTTTTAAGGTGTACCCCACACTTTCAAATATTTAATAATCAATAGAATTCTAATTAAATTAGAATCTCACATAATATATTTATAAACATTCACACTCTATAAAACTATATACTGCCTATTACAAAAAGAAGATATACCAATTTAATCTTCCATTTTAATTAAATGAGAATGTCTCAAACATTGTCATTATTTCACATAACAAAATTTCTTTTCACAGAAAATAACAAAGCCTCAATATATCATTTCTTTCATTAAAGTTATATATATATATATATATATATATATATATATATATATATATATATATATTCTGTCTTGACACAGAATTTTTCGCTTAAATTTCTCAATATTTGATTATTTTATATCCAATATTTAATAACATTCACACATATATAAACATGTGAAACCAATGCCACAAATTCTTTTTGAAAATTTCAAATGATCATATTATAAAAATCACTTAAATATAAATATAATTTGCAGCATTAAAAATCTATGATTTTCAAGATTCAAACCAACTGATATGTTATATCAAAATAAATCACTCATCGTGCAATTAATTATTTTTATACATTGATAATAGTAACAAATCTTTCTGGTAAATTAAATAGTAGCTATGATATTCACAAATATATCACCACATTTATCAAAACAAAATTTGTTTCAACTTCCAACTGTTTTAACATTAAACGCAATAAATTCCCACTTTTATTTAACCATATTAATTAATTTAAAAGGATTCACAAGATTTTGGAAGATTAGAAATTATCAAATAAATTAATATCTCCATTGATAATAAAGCCTTAAACGTAATGAATTCCCTTTTCATTTTAATTAATTTTATTAGAGTTTTTAAAATATATAACATCCTAAAATAAAATTTAGGACATTGTACAATTTTTTTTAATAAAGCTTATCATTTAACTGTTAAATATATTTAATTTCTGCCATTAAAACCAAATAATTAAATAACAAGCATGAACCCAATAATGATGGCATTATCATCAAAATTTCATCTTCGTACTATCACTAACTAAGAAAAATAATAAAATCCTGATGAAACCAAGGGCAATTATAGAGAAGCTAAAAGATTAGATGTAGCCAAATTATTGGCCAAAATAAAATATTATATAATACGTACATATAAATATATAAGATAAGAAAGTGTCAGCTGGGCCATAATTAACATGGTTCCGCCATTGGTGCGCGCGTCCGCCAAATAATATATCTATATATGATTATAATGCATGACAAAGTGGCTATCTGTGTTCTAACTACAGCATTTTTTATATAGCAAGATCCATACCAACAGGCGAACTTGATTCAAAGATTAAGGGCCGCATATATATTACTACTTTCAATCTTAAATATAGAATAAAGTTTTCACTATAAATTATATTATATTTAGGATCAAAAAGGATAAAAACCATGGCCCCTCCAGCTACTTCTTCTAGGTCTTAATGATTAGTATGATTTGGAACTCTCGGGGTACAGGTGCGGTGTCATTTCCAAGCCTGGTACGAGAACTAAAGAAATACTACAGGTTGGATTTTCTGGCGATTTTGGAAACACGCTCGGGTACTCTGAAGACGAAACAACGCATCCGTAATTTAGGGTTTAATAATTTTTCTTACACTGCCGCAGAAGGATACAATGGAGGGATATGGTTGCCTATGGGATGAAGGATCACTAAAGGTGGAGGTGGTGAAACAACACAAGCAATTTATTCACTTAAAAATCACGGATGCAAAACGGAAAAAATGGGATTTTACTGTGGTATATGCGAGTCCCACTCTCATGCAGCGTTGAACATTATGGACTGAACTCTTCCAGATCAAGACCACTGTACATGGGCCATGGTGTATTGGTGGTGACTTTAACGCCACTTTGCTTGCTACCGAGAGACGCTCTTGTGCAACTTCAAAATTATCGTCGGACCGAGAGTTCTGTAGGTGGGTTGAAGATATGGACCTAGTAGATTTGGGGTTTGATGGGTCGGCTTTTACATGGTTTAGAGGTGGTTCGGAGGCTCGGTTGGATCGGATTCTTGCTAATGAAGAATGGTGTACAAGGCATAGTGATTCGAAAGTGCTTCATTTACCGTATTATAAATCTGATCACCGCCCTTTATTGCTCAGAATGGAGGGAGCTTCACCAAAAGGGGCCACCCAGCAGCCATTCCGGTTTATCACTTCCTGGGCCCTTCATGAGAAATTTAATGACTTGGTTAGGGAGGAGTGGAACTCTTCACGTGATTGGTCGGCCAACATTGAGAACTTCACCCTTGCTTGTCAACGTTGGAAGAAGGATGTTTTTGGTAATATACAAAGGCGCAAAAACCAACTCTTACGAAGATTGGATGGGATTACTCAGGCGATTGCGAGAGGTGGTAATGCCAGCTCCTTTGAGGACCTCCAGAAGAATCTGTGGCTAGAACTTGATGAGACGCTAACACAAGAAGCCTTATTATGGGCCCAGAAAGCTAGGGTTAACTGGGCGATTGATAGGATAGGAATACATGACTGTTTCATGCGAAAGCCAATGGCCGAAGGAAACATAACAAAATCGATGCAATTTGTGTGAATGACGGAGAGTGGTGTTTTGAGGAGGATAGTAAAAAAGCTCACGTGACTACGTATTTTTCAAACCTTTTTGAGGAGGAGGTAGTGGAGCGTCCGAGTCTTATCTGCAATGTTGCCCACCCAGAACTAATAGAAGTTCAAAAACGATTGTGTGTAAAGGATGTGGACGAAGTGGAGATCCGTGACGCTTTGTTTAGTATGGGGGCTTTGAAGGCACCAGGACCGGATGGATTTCATGCTTTATTTTTCCAACACCAATGGGAGACTGTCAGAGAATTTGTGGTCCATTTTGTCAAGCAAGTTTTCCTTTATCCGGAGAAGATATGTGAAGTGAACAAAACATTGCTGGTCTTAATCCCGAAGACGGATCATCCCGAGACGTTCAGGGATCTTAGACCAATAAGCCTTTGCAATGTGATTTACAAGCTGGTGACGAAGATAGTGGCAAACCGAATGAGGGGACTTATGTCCCAGGTTATATCTCCAAATCAATCCAGCTTTGTACCGAGTAGGCATAGCTCGAATAACATTATTGTGGCTCAAGAGGTTATTCACTCTATGAGAACAATGGGTGGAAAGAAGGGATTTATGGCTATTAAGATTGACCTAGAGAAGGCGTATGATAGGGTGAACTGGAAGTTCCTATTTAGTTGCTTGCATGAGTTTAACCTTCCTATCAACCTCATCCGGGTGGTGGAGCAATGTATTAGCATTGCGAATCTTCAACTTCTATGGAATGGTAGTAAGGCGGAATTTTTCAACACTTCACGTGGGGTCAGACAGGGGGACCTGCTCTTGCCTTACCTATTTGTGATTTGTATTGAAAAGTTGGCCCACATGATACAAGAACGAATGGCAGCAAGAAAATGGAAGCCTATATGCCTCACTAAGACAGGGCCTCCAATTTCACACCTGTTTTTTGCTGATGATATTATCTTGTTTACAAAAGCCACAATCCAACAAGCGGAGATGGTTAGAGAGTGTTTGGCGCATTTCAGTGAGTGCTCAGGACTTAAAGTCAATGAGTCGAAGACCCGGGTATTCTTTTCCAAGAACATCAATCATATCAAAAGTGCAGAAATCAGTAGCACACTGGGGTTCACTCTAATGGCGGATCTTGGGAAATACCTTGGGGTTCAACTTCATCATAAGAGAGTTGGTCTAGACTCTTTCCAAGCAGTTATTGATAAGGTTAAGGAGCGGTTGGCTCGGTGGACTCCTAAGACCTTCTCCTTAGCTGGCAGAGCTACACTTATATCCTCAGTGTCCTCCGCTATCCTGGCTTACACAATGCAAACTTCCCATCTACCTAGTTCTGTATGTGAGGCACTAGACAAGCAGAATCGATCCTTTTTGTGGGGTAGCACAGCAGAAAGTCGTAAGGTGCCTCTAGTTGCGTGGGATGAGGTGTGCATGGAGAAACGAAAGGGTGGTTTGGGGTTGAGACATGCAAAATACCAAAACCAAGCCTTCCTTATGAAGTTAGGATGGAGACTGGTCACGCACAGGGAGGATTTATGGGTGAAAGTTGTTCGGGACAAGTATAAATGTGGGGATGACTTACTACCTCGCATCAAGGCCGCAAGACCGGGGTCTAATGTGTGGACAGGAATTAAGCGCACCTGGGACAAAGTTCAAAGGGGAATCGAGAATACGACTAATCCACCCGGCGTGAGATGGAAGTGGGAGAGACATGGTGATTTCATGGTGAAATCGGCATATAGGGTGGTTTCAGAGAAGGGAGTGGAGCATGGACCCAACTGGGAACGCATATGGAAGGTTTGAGCGCCACACAGGTGTAAGATTCTCCTTTGGTTGCTGGCCCGTAAGTGCCTGCTCACGAACGCAAATCGAATGAGACGGGGACTAACAAATGACCCGAGTTGTATCCTATGTGGTGCATGCAACGAGGATACTATCCATGTGTTTCGGGACTGTATGCATTCAAGGGCCTTATGGCGTGCGGTAGTGCCCCCGGACAGGTGGCACACATTCTGTAGTAAGCCTTTATCAGAGTGGGTATGGGGGAATATCAGTGGAAGGAGCGATGCGAGTAAGGAATGGGTGTCTCGGTTCACTATATTATGCTGGTGGATCTGGAAGCGGCAGAATCTATTTGTATTTGAGAAGCAGTTCACGCCTAATAGTAACATCATTGCAAGTACGAATGCGATGTTAGAGAGCAAGAGCAACACGAATAACCGTCTAGCAGGTATGCCACTCAATGGCATTACTACTATTACTGGTAGGGTAAATTGGCATCCGCCGGAGGATGGCTAAGTGAAAGTGAATGTGGACGGTGCATACTTTAGGGCTGCTAACAAGGGTGCCTGTGGGGGACTCATTCGAAATTCTTCTGGAGCCTTCCTTAAGGGTTTCTTTCATTCTATTGAGATGGGTGATGAGTTGACTGTTGAAGTATGGGCTTGCCTTTTGGGCCTCAAAACTGCTTGGGCGATGGGGTTTCGGAAGGTTTGGTTGGAATCTGACTCTATGGAGTGTATTGCTTTACTATCACATGCACAGGGCGGGATTCATCGCGACTCCAATATCCTAGATGAAGTTAAGAAGCTATTACAGTTGGAGTGGGCAACCAAGGTGTCGTATGTACCTCGATCCGGAAACGCAGCAGTAGATTATTTAGCAATAAAGGGGCTGGAATCAGGAAGTGGCTTTCATGAAGTCTATAAGCCTTCTGAGGCTCTAGAGGTCATCCTAGGTCAGGACTGTAACGAGGATACTACCCAAGTAGGAGGTTGTTAAGGTATTCCAATCCTATCCAAAAAAAAAAAAAAAAAGGATAAAAACCAGAGGTGGTGGCTAGTGGCTACGAAAAAAGGAACACAGGTAGTATGTACCTATTCAATTATGTGTGTGTATAATGATGGTGATTAATATCTACGATTCCAATTTGTTTTAGGATAGTGTGTACGGCTTTGTTTGTGTAATGGATTGGCTTGTAGGATCTTCCTATTGTTCGACCCAATAGGACAGAACAAGTGTGTATAAATAGGTTCATAGCTTATGATATTGTTGATGACAGATTTTCCAATTAATAAGATTTCTATATTTCTTGCATAAAACTTGCGTAGGCTGAGAGAGGGTTAGGGCTTTTCATTAAGCAAGTGCCTTTTTAAGAAAGGCGACACGACTTTATCTCCTTTACTGGAATCATCAACATTTTTGTTCTCTGTCAAACATATAATTGTTCTTAATTAATTAAGTTCAAGATCAAGACTTGCACTTTAATTTCCTTAAAAAAAAATTTCCCCAAAGATATCAATAAGGTTGGCTTAAATTATGCGGCCAGATGTTTTTCCTCTTTTCTTTTTTACTTTGCGTCTAATTGATTATTATTGCAAAATATTTCAAATCATAAGCCGTGTAGAAACTTCTGCGCGATCGCATTTCAATGGACGACTGGTCGCCACTGTCTAACCCTGGTAAGGGCCATCTAAAGGTGGCTTTATAGTGATAGTGAATGTTATCAAAATCGAGTTTTTATGTAGATACAAAAAGGGTAGTAGAAACATAAATTGTAGAAACGACACGAAAAATAAAGTTTTTATTTTCTACTATTTAAAGTCAAAACTCAAAATTATATATATATGCATGGAAAAAAATCATAAATTACTACTCAAGATTCAATGAACAACTTCGTATTTAAAATATATAAGTCATATAACTATATAAAATATTTTTTAAAAAAAACTTACGTTAAAAACTTACGATTATAAGTTTATAACTATGGAAATACGTTAAAAACTATATATAACTATTCAATTTTTACTCTCTAGTAATCTCAAATTCAAAATGCACGATCGAAATAGGGTTTTCAACTTTTCATCTTTTTTTTGTTAAAGTAAAAACAGTAAAAACTTAAGTTTTTACGTATTTGAACGGTATTTTTACCAGTTTTTACTAACATTTCAACACATATGACCCCAGTAAAAACCTAAAAACTTACACTAGTTTTCGACAGTGATAGTTTTGACACAGATTTGATGACTCTGCAACGGTCAGCCTCCTTTGACATAATGTAAAAGATAAAATTCAACTAATGATTTCATTCTTTGTTTTGTTTTGTTCCCGCCCCCCTGCTCTGGCCCGAGTTTTATATGTCACTTTCATCCCTTTTACTTTAATTAGTCAAAGTCGATTCCGCCACAATATATTCTAGATTCTATTTTTAAATTATTAATTATTCATATTTTGATTAAAAAAAATTAATGTGATTGTTCACAATGAAGGAAAATATTTATTTTTGAAATAAATATTGAAAATTTTAAAGTTGGATATTCAAATAATTCTATATTATGTTTATTTTTATGATCATATTTTTATTAGTCATCAAACAAGTACGCTACAATATATTCTTTTTGTTAATTATTAATTAAAAATTGTAATTGTCAAGCGGCGTCTATATATCTTCGCCGCTTACACCGGCCAGTTGTATCAGGGCATACATATCTTCTGATGGATTAAACCACCAAATAGAAAATGAAAAGGCTCGTTTTCCGTTATATGGAACTCTATCTCTCTCTTTCTCTCTATCTATATATATAAATGCAGTAACAGTTGGAGAGATATGATACGGTTGCATAAACAGAGAGTTAGCTTTATTCATATAGATATATGGATCGCAACACAAATGAAATTATTACATATTCACTCCAGCAGAGCAGGGACGACAAACATAATGTTTATTGAATCATCACGCCGTATTTATTTTCTGAGAAGACGACACAACGCCAATAGCCACACAGGTTATTACGACGTCGAATGAAGTACTGGTACATGAATTCCGGAATCATAAATAGCTCCAACTTTCCAGTCAGCTGGAATCACATTGTTGGGCGACACCACCCAAATCTGGCTTCCACTGAATTGCACCCTCACCTTAAACGGTCCACGTGGCGGATTTGATATATCAAACACTGCCCCAAAAGCTCTTCTCAGTGGCCTCCAATCTCTCCCGTTATTCTGTTCATCATTAATAATCAGATCATAAGTATAATTAAGGAATTAAAAAGAACTTATCCTAAATATAAAATTTAGTTGGCATTTTTTTAAGAGATTAAGGAAGCTAAATAAGTTATTTAACCATTTATATCATATATGTTGTATAGATTATATATCAGTAGAAGCAAATAGATAATTGCTATTATAAGCTATATCTCTCCGTGTGAGAGGTTTAGGTATACGTGTTTTAGAGAGAGAAGGTCCAACTTCTCTCTTCTTCTCTATCGCATCTCTTCGTGATCTTCTTTCCCTCGCTGGCGGCTTGTGATGCAGGTCGCCAGCGAGCACCCTTCTCGTTTCTAGGATGAGCTTCTCCCTCTCCTTCTTCAGATCTGATCTGCCGAGGTGAGAGTTTTCTGGTTTTCTGTGTTTTTATTTCTTTTTTTGTAGTATGGGGTTTTGTGGTAGTGTTCTTGTCTCTAGAAATAAACAGATCTATCAGATCTGAAATCAAATCCTCTTGGTTGGGTGGCTGTTTGGATGTTATGAGGTCCGACTACCTCTTGGTAGCCCGGATCTGCGTTCTTGGGGGAAGATCTAAAGAGGTGTGGTCTGGTTTGTGGTCGATGTCATCGGATCTGTTTGGTCAGAGAAGCAGAAGTGTTCTTCAGGACATCAAGAGTCTTCTTTTTTCCAAGGTTGGGTTTTCTGGTTTCTTTACCCCAAGATGGGGTACCCAGTTAGCTGATTTAATTGCAGCTATTACTTTTAAGATTATGTGCCCTTTAGGGTGGGTTTTTCAACCAACACTCTCTTGTTCGTCACTTCTAACCTTGGGTTTCGAGGAGGCCGATGATATTCATGATTCTACTTCTACTCTTATATTTTTAATGTACGGTGCTTGGCTAATATTGTATCCAGTGTTTTTTGTTGTTGTTGTTGTTGTTATGTTGGTTGTATTTGTTTTAGATCTATTTGTGGTTACTATTATGTATTGTATCGTTTTGAAGTATTAATATATAGATCCTTTGAAAAAAAAAATAAATTAGTTTGCAAAAGAAAAACTATAAATATAAATATTTTAAAGTAATTTAATTAATTTTCTTAATTTCAAAAAAAAAATAACCGATTTAGGAGTGGAGAAAAGTAATAAGTTTTGAGAGTTTCATACGTTGGATATCTGAACGGAAACGACATCCTTGGAGCCAGGAACGTAGATGACGGCGATAGCGAGGTAGTCGGGGAATCTGCTGTTCTCGTTGATTTTGATCTTAACGTTGGATCCATCGAAAGTACATGGGACCCTCCTGTACTGGATATCGACGGTGCCGTTCTTCCTGAGCTCGCCCGAAGCATTGGAGTTGACTCCAAGTTTTAAGAAACCGTTAAGACTCATAACGAAATCTGTTCTGTCTCCTGAACCCATGTCTGTTACCGCTATTGTTACCCCGTCCGTACTGCATAATTTTGTATCCTTGCACTTTACCTGAAAGACATAAATCGTCATTGCATGAAATTAATTAAACACGTATGTATATAATCATTTCATGCATGTTGAATTTCAAAATTAAGATTAATTAGTCCATTAAGACGACACACTTACTTGGTAGCATGCACCGCATCCAGCGCCGCCTCTCCATAACCCAGAAACGCCGGCCACCCTCCCTGAGTTTTCAGTCCTCCCGTAATCGCCAAATCCACAAGCTCCAGCTAGAAACATACCAATATCATTACGTCAGTAATACTCGTAATATTTCCAAGGGCACCCCATATCTTAAGAATATAAAATTAAACCCAAAAAATTATTCGACAAGTCTATGTAAATTTTCTAGATTATTAAATAAATCCCTATCACTAAGTTCTTGTAATTTTGTATGAGCGGCAAAAAAATAAAAATAAAAATACAGGAATCTAATTAAAAATAGAGTGAAACTATAAAACATGATAAAAAGAAAAGTAACTTACAATGACCTAATTAAAAACAAGTGAAATTATAAGGACTCGATTAAAAAAATTACCGAGACTTCACTAGGAATCAAGTGAAATTATAAGAACTTGCGTATTCATATTTTTACTTAAAAGTAAACTAGCTATAAACTTAAAACTCATATTGCAAGCTTGCTACAGAATAGCCTCTAGGATGAGCCTTGCATGACTTTTCATATAAACATGGTTTTCATTTTGAATACACAGAAGGTAGCGATGTTTGTGTGTGTGTGTGTGGAGAGAGGGGTAAATAGAGAGGAGGTTGACGTACTTGGGGTTCCACCACCATCGGGTCTAGTGTAAAAGGTGGCTCTAGAGTCTGTGAATTGGGAGAGGCATAGAGCAGGCAAAAGCAACACACAAACAAGGACCACTTGGAATTTAGAATGAAGCCCCATTGCTAAATCAATGGCAAATTCAAACTACGAACTTTAGATGTAAAAGTATTGAGTTTACTGGTTTGGCATGCCAAGGGACGTGGGTCGTATTTATAGGTTATAATGGAGGCTTTATGCATGTATTGTAAGGGACATTGTTTCAACACTTTTCCTTCGGTTTGGATTTCTATGGCGGCCCTACGAATCTCCATCCTAATATCATCTCGATCTTTTGCGTGTATCTATATAATACTAATATAAATATCATAATCTCAAGTCTATTAATTATCTATTTATGAATACAAGGCCAAATATATTGTCTTTGCATTAATTATTGCAACATTTTTTTTATATATATAGGAAGACGAACGTGAAACTTGATAATATAGAAACACGTCCCGCCTCGGATATCAGCAGAAGTTCAGAAACTTACTACTATATTACAGCTTATTACTCACAATGATTGCATTGGATATAAGAGATTCGATTGCTTAATTGAGCATTAAATCGCGCCGATTTCAATTTTATGAATAAAATATTGTACTGTAAAAGCCCATGCATTTAATTTAGACCCCGTAATATCTGAACATTGTACCAGAAAAGGATCAGTGTTAAAATGAACTATGCTATCATTATGCCTTCAGTTATACTCCTCTATATATATATATATATATGTATGTATGTCTGTTATAACATTTTAAATTTTTATATTAATGTAATCTAGACGTCTGAAATTAATAGATAACATATATATCCTGGTTATTGGATGAAATTATTATGGTGTATAAGTGACTTACATTTAGGCAAAAAGTGGTATAAAAACATTCACAAATGCCAATAAAGAACTTCACGTTCTTAATTGATCGAAGATTAAAAGCAAAATTAATAAATTACTCTTGAACTAAAGTCTGGTTAACATTTTACTTTTTATCGATTTGCAATTAACATTTCTTATTTTGATTTGCAACAACTAAGTTGTATTTTCTCTGGATTTTGCCAAGCATATATTTTGCCTTTTTCACTTTTTTCCTTAATTAAGCCCCTCGCGCAATAATTCAGTATTTCCTCCCTTGCTCTCTCTTGGGACGAGTGACATTTAATCATTAGAAATTTAGAATTTGGATTTAAGAAGGGAAAGGGATGATGATATTTTCTCCTCTATCTTATAAAAAACACACTAATAAATTACACATTCTAATGCTTCTGAAATAAGATACGATAGCAAAGGGATAGTTTACAATTATTTGAATTTTATATAACATATTGATCATTAATATTTTTATTTGATGAAATGGAATCATTGCCTACAACCACAATTCCTACACACACACACACACACATTTTTGAATTGAAACTCATATATCAACCTTTTTTGGTACTAAAGATGATTTACAGCAAATAACTGAGGACTAATTAAACCTTTTTAAAGCATGATATATATATATATATATATATATATATATATATATATATATATATATATATATAAATCACAGAAGTGTAAGATTAAAAAAAATTATGAAAAAAAAAAATCAAGATCAAAACTTGTGTTAATAAGTTTTTGCAAACACACACACATATAATCTACCTAATTTAATAATGATCTAATCTACCTTATTCAATCAAATCGAAACTTCCTTTTCTTTTCCTGCCTGACATTATTGATCTAACCTCTCTTATCCATTTTTTTTATTGCGTATATCTCCACCTGCTGATGATGACACGCGGATAGAATAAATTGAAAACAACAAAATGAGAAATCTTGAAAAGTATATTATAAATTAATCTTAAGCCGTGTTAGGGACTAATCAATGTATAGCCCGATCGAGTTCCAATGGACATTGATGCTCATATTCTTTGTCTATTAATTCCCTCTACCCTTGTTTGTATAATGTGGAATTCTAAACTGTCCTTCTCTTTTTAAAGTAATAATACGACTTTTTAAAATTTACTGAGAATAGACAAGTTGTATGGTAGCCAGCGCCTTAGTAGTACAGTAGCATGGGAGTCAGTATTAACTGGCCTTCCTCTCCCATGTCTAGGGTTCGAATCTTGCCCCCTTTCCCTACCATGATGTATCAAAAAAAAAAAGACGACAAGTTGCATGGTATGCAAAGTTTATCCTATACAAAGTTGACAAGAATGGGAAGTTGGTATTGCATAGAAAAATTCAATACGCGAAGCTGGCATTTTTTAATGTGTGAATTTGTGCAAATATTAATAACATATTATGACTTTGCTTGCGAATTCTCTGTTTCTACGTTACCTTTCACCCTAACGTGTACGTTCTTTATGACCCTTTATATTATATTGGTTGCTTCATTATTTGGCCTATTGTTTTAGTTATCAATATTTGATGGCCGCCTGAGAGTAGTGGGTTTTTTTTAAATAGTTTCAACTTAATAACACGATATAGGTGGGGTCAAATTTCATAAGTAGGTCGCAAGTGAGTGCGAAAGTAGTAATATAAAATAGGTGCCAATGACAATATCCAAGTCATCACTCTTATCCTTAATTTTGTGGCCTACCCTTTTAATGCATAAAAATTATAAAATTAAAAATAATGGAAAAGCATATAATTCAAGATATTGTAGAAATAAATAGCTATTCCATTGTCTCAAATTGTTTATAAACCGATATTCTAAGTCCAAGAATACAACTTCAATAATATTCAAATCTTGCTTGCTAAACAATAAAAAAATCACTTATGAATGGAATTGTAGATGATATTTTGAAACATTTTAGCCTTGGGGTTATTGTTAAAGCAACGAATCCATCTCACTGGTTAGTTAACTCTTTAGCTAGAGATAGAGTCTGCTAGTAATATTAGTTTTGTAAATGGGTAAATTTTCAAGGTAATATACACAACTGATGGTAAGGTCGAAAGGTATGTATAAAGCCCGATTGGTTGCGAAAGGCTATAGTTAAGGAGAAAGATTAATAGACTATTTTGAAACGTTTTCCCCAATTGTGAAAATGGTTAAAGTGAGATTGGTACTTAACCTTACGGCAATGCATGGTTGGTAACTTTTTCAAATTGATGTCAACAATAAATTTCTTCAAGGAGATTTACATGAGGAAGTATACATGCGAGTGCCACAAGGATTTGATCAACTTGGACAAAATAAGGTTTGAAAGTTGATGAAATCATTGTATGGATTTAAACAAGCTTCCTAGCAATGGAATGCTTGCCAAGCTCACTGAGGCTCTAGTAAAAGGGGGTTTTTGGCAAAATAAATACGACTATTCCTTGTTCTTAAAACAAGATAACAAGGATATTACTATTGTTTTAACTTATGTAGATAATTTGGTTATCACCAGAAAAAACATGCAACAAATTAATGCTATTAAGGCATATCTGCATTCCCAATTTAAAATAAAGGACATTGGACATCTTACATATTTGTTGGGTTTGGAACTTGCACGTCCTATCAAAGGTATATGCCTTAGTCAAAGAAAGTATCTCCTTGAGTCGATAACTGACATGGATTTGAGAGGTGCAAAGTCCTTGCAAGTTCCTATGGACTGGAATGTGAAGTTCACTGCTGATGGATTGTCACTGTGTCTGTGAAAAATTACATGAGGGAGTCGTTCGGTTGGAGGACGTATCCAGCAAAAACAGACTTACTGATATTTTTACAAAGGTCCTAGGCAGATCGAGAAGATCATTTTAAGTTGTTGTCCAAGCTTTGACTTTAAAATTGTATAATCACCAACTTGAGTGGGGAATTTAGTAATATTAGTTTTTTTTATAAATATAATATTAGTTTATTTTGTATTGTGTATGTTTTTTTTTTTTTTTTTTTGATACGAAAAGATGGCTAGAAGCCTACATAAACATAAACAAGCTTACAGAAAGGAGGAATTCAATCCTAAACTCTCCCGTTCAACCCAATTCTTGAGGTAAACAGGGCAACCATCAACAATACCAGAATGTGAAATGCCTGATTTAGCCAAAGCATCCGCAATTCTGTTTACATCCCGAGGAATAACCCTAACATCTACTTGCCAATCCCAACTAAGCATATCTTTGACTTTTACAATCAAATTACTGCTAGTATCACAAAAATCATCTAATATAAGATGAATGACTTCATTTGAATCAGACTCTAAAATAACCTTCTTGATGCCAAGATCCCAAGCCAATTGGAGACCTTCCGCCACTGCCCATTCCTCCGCCGTTGCCGGTTGACAAATGCCGATCTTCTTGCTAAAGCCCACCACCCAATTACCCATAAAGTCACGAACAACACCGCCGCATCCCGCCAAGGATGACTGTAATTCCACCGCCCCGTCAACGTTTAGCTTTATCCAGCCTTTGGGAGGCCTCTCCCAAACCGACACCTGCATAGAACCTGAGTGGGCTGCCAAACCCTCATAATCATCAAAAGAAACAAATCTAGTCCAACATAATGATAAAACAGAAGCAGGATTAGAGGGCTTAATAAAAGAACTATTGAAAATACAATTATTCCTCCAATCCCAAAGTTTCCAGATAGCCACCCCAAAAAATAAATCCCAACAACCATCCCAATACTTTCCTACCGGATTTTTAAGGTTAAAAACTAACCAATCCCGAAAGTTACAAGAAAAGAAGTTAGCAACATAACACTGTTTAATTAATCTGTACCACATACTTCTAGCATATACACAATCTCTCATAATATGCAATAAATCTTCCACCCGATTAGCACAGTGAGAACAAGCAGGTGAAGTATGTGACCAGGAGCTCCTCCATAAATTAGTGGGGAGTTTATCAAGAAGTGCTTTCCACATAAAGACTCGAATTCTCTCCGCTCCTTTCCATTTCCATATATCATTGAACACTCTATCCCTTAGAGAAAGAGGATTTGGCTCAATAAGAAAGTAAGCACTTTTAAGGGAAAATCTACCATCAGTAGTTGCCCCCCAACTGATACAATCATTGGAAGCACCCAATCTTGGAGGCAACACCGCAGCAAGACGCCTCATACCATCAATATTCATGAGCTTGGACAACTCCTCAAAGTTCCAGCATCCTCCAATCGCCCAATCCCCCACTAAAGAGGACTCCTCCTCCTCAGTTAAAGGTCTCAACACAAAATTCTTCAAGAGTAAACCCTCCCCAATCCAGTGATCATTAAAGAAGCTAATCACACTACCATTTCTGACTTGCCATTTTGTTCCTTTATCGACCACATCTTCTTGCGCACAAATAAAACGCCATAACGGAGAATCCCCCTTTCTATATATAAATAAGGAATCCCCATCTCGTAGCATATACCTGTGAGAAAAAATCTCAGCCCATAGACCCACAGAACCACAAATGAGTTTCCACGCCAATTTGGCCCCACAAGCTCTGTTCATTGAACAAAGCCGTCTAAAACCAAGCCCACCATATTCCTTAGGAGCAGTGATTTGCTCCCAAGCAATAGGATGGAAACCTCTAGTAGCCCCATCATGGCCCCAAATAAAATTTCTTTGTAACCTTTCCACTTCAAGACAAACGCTCTTCGGGATCCTGGCAACAAGCATTGGATACATGGGAATAGCACTGACCACAGACTTAGCCAAGGTAATCCTTCCAGCCATAGATAAACAATTAGCCTTCCAGACACTTAGCTTGGCTTTCACTCTATCAATGATGAATTGGAACTTATGTCTAGCACACCTATTCCGTGTTAGGGGAAAGCCCAGGTACCTTCCGATCTCACCAGAAATTTGCATTTGTGTCATAGCTTTGATCCTAAGCTTCATATGCAAAGGAACTCGGGGGGAGAAGAAAATAGATGATTTGGCAGTATTAACCCTCCCTCCAGACGCTCTCATAAAATCATCCACACATTTCATCATGCAGGTTGTTTGAGCTTCAGATGCCACACCAAACAATAATAGATCATCAGCAAACATTAAATGAGACACCTTAGGACCATTCCTGGAAACATAAATTGGACTCCAAGAACCCTCATCAACCGCATCACAAATCAAGTGAGATAACTTATCCATACATAGTACAAATAGCAAAGGGGATAAGGGATCTCCTTGTCTAAGACCCCTCTTAGGGCTAAAAAATTCCGTAGTAGAGCCATTCCACAGTACATTGTACGATACCGAGGAGACACAATTAATAATAAGATCAACAAAAGGTCTATCCAAGCCCACCTCAAGAAGAACCCTCTTTAGGAAAACCCAACTAATTCTGTCATAAGCTTTCTCAAGGTCAATTTTAATTGCCATGAGCCCATTCTTGCTTCTATTTCTCCCCATAATATGCAAAATCTCTTGGCCCACAATTATGTTGTCTTGAATACATCTCCCTTTTATAAAGCTAGCTTGAAAGGGAGATACCAACTCATTCATCACCCCTCTCAATCTCAAAGCTATGACTTTAGTAATACACTTAAAATGAACCGTACATAGGGAAATAGGTCTAAAATGAGATACTAATTCCACATGCTCCTTCTTTGGAATCAAGGAGATGAGGGTCTTATTAGCCTCCACAAGAGAGGTTTCCTCAGAGAATGCTTTTTTCACAAAATTGCACAGTGTAGGACCCACCGTACTCCAGTTAGATTTATAAAAAATAGATGGAAAGCCATCCACACCCGGGGCCTTATAACTCCCCATAGAAAAGAGGGCTCTCCTAATTTCTTCATTATCCGGAATTGAGGCCAAATAACCCAAATTCAGCGAATCAATAGAAGGAAATGCAGTTCTAGTATTCAAAACAAAAGAATCTTGAGTAGGAGCGCAATAAAGAGACTTGAAATGGTTAGTAACCAGATTCTTTAGGTCCTCTTCCCTATCAACCCAATAACCATTTTCATCCTTTAGCACGACAACTTTATTTCTCCTCCTACGCATTTTAGTCTTCAAATGATAATAGCGAGTATTCCTATCTCCCTTAGTAATCCATTCACTTCTAGACTTTTGAAACCACTTAATTTCTTCTAGTTTCAAAAGTCTCTCCATCTCATCCTGTAATTCCCTTTCCAAATTGCAAAGATAAACAGAATGAGGATATGCCACTGCTCTCTGTATGCCATACAACCTTTTCAAAATACTCTGCTTCTGCTTTTCAATTAATCCAAAGACTTCCCTATTCCAAGGACCCAACAGATTCTGAAACTGACCTAGGGAGTAATTGATGTCTTCCTCACTAGCCCAATTATTGTTCAGAAATTCATTATAATTAGCATGCTTCATCCACATAGCTTCAAATCTAAAACAACGTTCCCTATTACGAGAAATATTGGCATTAAATCTCAGAAAAATAGGGCTATGATCAGAAAAATTAGTCCTAGATAAAACCTGGACAGAGCTTTCAGGAAAAGCCGAGAGAAATGCTTCGTTAGCCAACCCACGATCCAAGCGTTCAAATAGCCTACGACCACCATCCACACGTGGTCCCTTCCAAGTAAATTTGGGGCCAACCGAACCCAAATCAATAAGATTGCACCGTTGAATTCTATCAGAGAAGAGTGACATTCTACCGAGATTAGCAATCGACCCCCCTGTTCTCTCTATAGTCGATGTAACGTCATTAAAGTCCCCAAGGATTACCCACGGGTCCACCATTGAAGCCGCAATGTTGCTGATCTTACTCCATAAAATCTGCTTCATGGAATTATTCGGAATCACATACACACCGGTAATATATGAAGTCCGATTATCACTATCAGTACATTTAAGATGTAGAAATTGTCTGTCCTTTCTCATTACAGTCACATCCACTTGATTCCTCCTCCAGGCCGCCACAAGCCCCCCTGAACGCCCCACACTCGGCACCCAAGAAACACCATCAAAACCCATATTAACCAGACATTGAAAGTTAACGTCCGTTTCGCACTTCGTCTCAGCAAAGACGAGCAGATCTGGTTGTGATTTCAGACACAAAGGCCGCACATTCTGAGCGAAATTCCTTCCACACGCGCCTCTAACATTCCAGAAAATTGTATTCACCATAATAAAGGTTTTTTTTTTTTTTAAATACCCAAGTATAAACCCAAGACTTACACAGTGATTTTTTGTGGCCCATTTCGTTCCTCCAGTGCCACCAACCCAGACTGCTCAGTCATCTCACTATCTACGGCCAGAGCATTTGAAGACTCCGGCCCATTTTCAGCCCCCATCTCACAATCCACGTCTAGGACAGAAGATGAAGCCCAAAACTTCCCTTTCAAACCCATATCTAATCTTGTATCACTTGGGTCCAATTGGGTTTCAAATAAAGCCTCCTCATTAGCTTGGGCCACCAGATCCGGTCCATCAAGCTTCATATCTTGCTCCGCGGGCCCCACAACGTGATAGCCTCCCTCAATGACGTTGCCACATGTAATCTTCAAAATCTCCTTGCCTTCCACCAAATCTCTGGGTCTCTTTTCATTTCTCAGCCCCTGCAGGTCAGCACTCAAACTATCACTTTCTCTCTCCACCTTTTTGCCTCTTCCTTGCTTCTTGTTCCCACCTTTTTTCTTCTCCCTGACAATTTGTACCCCCTGCTCTTCCCTCGATTTCTCCACTAAACTAGCACCCCCAGATGATTTAGCCCCACCAACTCCTTCTGAAATCACCGCCATTTCCAGTTTCCCTCCCATACCCACGTCAGGACCTCCATCCCCTTCCTTAGTCAGGATCTCGAATCGCGAGCCTGAAGTTGACTGGTGAGCCTTACTGTTCAAATTTTCTTTTACACCTTTCTTTTTTTTATGAATTTTTTTCACCACTTTCCACGTATCCTGGTCACAGGGAATGGTACATTCCAGATTTCCGTTGGCCTTCTCCGGCCGGTCAGCTACTACCGAAGTTTTGTTTTCCTCCGCCCTTACGCCTGACTTGCATTGCTCAGCTTTATGCCCAAAAACACCACAATTAGTGCACAAACCATGTAGACCCTCATACTCCACATAATATTCCTCCCCTTCCAAGGTAAACCCAGACATCAACTGTTTGGTTAAATCAACAAGAACGCAAATCCTAGCATAATGACCCCTGAGCTGACAGGACATTTGGGTTTGCTATTGGGCCTTGGCCGAATTTTTTTTTTTTTTTTGGTCAAAACCTTGGCCGAATGAGCTTTGGTTGTATTATAAGTATTGACTTTGGATTATCAAAAAAAAAAAAAAGAGTATTGACTTTGGTCATCAATAATAGGTTGATCCTTCTTGGTCATTTTGTTAGTTCATGTTTGTTCACTTTATTGAGTCAAATAAAATGTGTTTTTTTAATCATATCAAAAGAAATTTCAAATGAAACCCCAATCACTAGGTAGGGAGGATTTTTTTTTTTTTTTTTCTATTTTTGTTAGTGTTGCATCTATTCTCAGTCAAGTTCTTTACATCAGATTTAACTGCAACATTCCTGTATCCAAAATCACAAAATCCTAGACAGTGGAACTTTCACCCTATATTTGGATTGAGAGAAAATTGAAGGAAAAGAAAATTAAGGGGGAAAACTCCCAAAAATAATAACTTTTCTTACTATATATGAAAGTTTCCCTTCATAATATACCCTTCCCTCTATCCCCCCCCCCCAAAAAAAGAAAGAAAGAAAGAAAACACTTTTCTGTCCATTTAAACATAGCTTTAAGGACACTCTTCTTCTTTTTCTTTTTTCTTTTTTGATACAAGGCGATAGGGGAGGGGGGAATTGAATCCAGAACAAGAGGAAAATTAATCCCAATATCATTGCACTACTAGTAATACTGGTTAAGGACACTCTTCTTTGAAGGTGGGGGATTTTTTTTTTTTTTTTGATACAGATGGGGGAATTTGATTTGATGCGGGAAAGTATACTGAAGCAAGAGTTGCATCCAAATAATGACAATCTGAAAAACAGCCTCTTTTGCCCGATCCATTGGCCCATTTCCTTTGAACCAAACGGCCCAACAAGCATGATCAAATATTAAGTCCATCTTACCTACTTATGTCCAATCCTTTTTTTTTTTTTGGTCAAAATGTCCAATCCAATTTCAATGAATCCCAGTGTTAACATTCTTGCCACTTCTTTCTCTAAGCCGTATTTGACGTTTGACCAAAAAAAAAAAAAAAAGCCGTATTTGACTCACTCTTATTTTTTTAATATATAAAAAAAAAAAGAATAGATAAAAGAATGGAGAAGATCCAAAGATATATTTTTTAAAAAAAAAAACAGAAAAAGGAATGGGTCTGAGTTTTAAATATATGTTTAATATTAAAAAATAAAATGAAATTATGATATAATTTTTTTACTTTATATATATCCGAAGATATATGGAAAAAGAAAAAAGAAAGAAAGAAAGGAATGGGTCTGGGTTTTAAATATATGTATAGTATTAAAAAATCAATGTGTGTGTGTGTGTGTTTCAATGGTGAAATAAAAGTTTTAAATTGGAAAAGAACTGTCAGAGCTTCTAACTCACATGGCACCCCACACCTCCACTAATAGAAGAGATTGTGAGTTATACTCAAAGTACCAAAAACAGAATGTCTTGAGCAAAAAAAGAGTACCAAAAATGGAATGTGAGTAATATGGGTGGGCGTGGACCCTAGTTTAGCTATTTGTATCATTTACAATTATTACTTCTGGTTCCAAATGGCTCTGTCCCTTTGCTTCCATTTTATTTCACCCTTGTGCGATTTCTGTTTGTGTTTTACTAATGTTCATGAACATTAAGGATTCATTTCTATAAGTTCGTTCTGATTAGTAGATTCTGTATTGACATTTTAATATCTTATATGTAAAAAACGGAGTTGTTTTCAAAAAATTTACAATTTTCCAAAATGTCAAAACTATAAAATTGTCTAGTCTCTTTTTCATTTAGAGTGTTAAATATTTGAAAAATCATAAAAAAGAAATTGAAAATAGCTCTATTTATTATCAATAAGATATCAAAATGTCACCCATATATAAATTTAATGATAGAAAAAAAAATAGGAAACGCCTCAAAATTGAGGGGTTGCTGATCCCTAATTAAAGTAACAAGTACAATATTTGGCCACTCACAGTTACAGTTACAGTTACAGGTGTGGCCATCAACATATAACCAATGCCAAGAAGCAGGCAAATAGGAGAATCAAAGACCTTTATTCATATGTAAATTCAACACTAATAGTAACAGTAGCTAGCTAGAAAGGCCAGCAATCATATTGCAGCAGGCACAACACTCACAAACAATTTCACATACTCAAAGCAACGCTAGTGAACCCCAAGTTCCACAGTAAAGTAACAAACATAGACTACATGGATGAGAGATGGTTGGTGGTGGTGGTGCAGGATACTAGCATGGGGTCTAGTCTAGCTGAACTTGGGAGTCATAAGCTTGTCCAGCCTTCCAGTCACTGGGAATAGCATTCTTGGCCTGAACCCAATACACACCCCTACGCCCACTCACCTGGAACCTCAACATCAAGTCGCCACGTGGCGGGTTCTCGGCATCAAACACCACTCCGTACGCCCTCCTCAACGGCCTCCACTGCTTGCAATCCTCCCGCCACACCTCAACGGCTGTGATGTCGTTTTGGCCGGCCACGTACAGCACCAGAATGGCGATGTAGTCAGGGTATGAGCTTTGCTCCTGTACTTTGAACACTACGTTGTATCCCCCATACCTGCAGGGAATCCTCCTGTATTCCACCTCTACGACGCCGTATTTGAACAGCTCCTGTGATGCGTCTGGATTCCTTCCCATTCTCGCGTACGCACGTGGACTCATCACAAAGTCTGTCCTGTCTCCTTCACCGTAGTCCGTCACCACCACGTACGTCCCATATTCATCGCATACTTGTGCGTTCTTACACCTCACCTGTAACAAATAATATTGCAATATTATTATTCATTTTTAATCATATGTTCATGCAAGTGCCTTTATATGCTTACTTGGTAGCAAGCACCGCAGCCAGAACCGTTCTTCCAGAGCCCAGACACGCCGGCGACACTCCCGTCGTTCACAGTTCTTCCGTATTCGCTATATCCACAAGCTCCCCCTGATCATATATAATTTTTTTCATCATTAAAATGTTTGTGCGTGTGTGTGACAATTTAGGAAAGCACTAAGTGCTGATCTAGTGAACAGTGGACCCTATTATTTTACTAGTGACATTCAACAGAAAAGTGAGCTTTTTTCCCCCAACAAAAGAAAAAGTTCCCATTTGCTTTCATTTATATATACACCACGGAGGGCTTATCCATGGTTATCGATTCAACCACCAAACTCATGCAAATTATATATATATATAGCCAGCTAAGTGCAGATCAACAAGACTAACTTAGCCACTAGGCTAAGTACTCGTGGATTGAGAGAAGAGGAGAGGGTTACGTACTTGGAGTTCCATAGCAATCAGGGCTACCATAATAGGTAGCTCTGGAGGATGTAAAGTCTTGGGAGGTACATAGTGTGGGTAAGAGCAACATCACGCACACAAGGCCTACTTGGTATTTAGAATGAAGTTCCATTGCTAAATGCCAAATTCAAATGCCTCAAATTATCAAGAAGCTATGCAACTAAGAATTCAACGCAAGATAAGGAAACTATATAAGAATGAGAACAGGAAATGAATTTATGTGTTAGAGAGCAAAGATGTGGGGTGGTATTTATAGCAGAGGCCTTGTACACAGGCCACTGAAGTGGCATATTCAACTTTTTCTTCCACTCACACTCGGAGCTCTCAGGATAATTGCACTGGAATAATAATGATGGGTACATGCCATGAACACAGTTAGCTCTCCTAGCCATTAGTACAATATATTTTTTAATAGACTAAATTAACATATTGACCACTCATTGCCATTCGTATAGACCCTATTTACTATATATATATATACAATCAAGTGGTCGCTTTATTGTTACAAGAAGAGAACTTGCTCATCAGTTACGCCATATATCTGCTATTTTTAATGCTCAAGATTTGGTCTTTTAATTTGAATATTCCTACATGTGGGTGGGACATTAAAATATAATGCTAACTGGCCTAACGTAATTTGTGCAGCTCCCTCCAGTATTTAATATAAAACATATTTACTTAATTTGATTGTATTCAGGAAATTAGTTGAGTAGTTATTAACATAACATACATTTTTTAAAACACCCTAATTATCTCTCTTAATTCTCTCATTCTCACTCTTCATTGATTATAATTGAAGAAGTATCAATGGAGGTAAATTACGAAAAAATTGACAAACGTGCAAACTTATGTCTTATATTTAAGAACAAGATCAACTCCCTAAGGATATCTTTTATTAAGGACCGAATGATGGAATGAGTATTATATTGCAGCATTTTTCTGGCAATGTTCATGAATCTGGGAATGTTCATGAATCTGCAAACTTAAAGGATGTCTAAATAAAATCCTGATGGGGATATTTGCATCAATGAAAAAGAAAAAGAAAAAGTACTAGTACTATAATCTTCCGGTTCTCCTAAATGGAGGGAACTGTTCATGGTGGAAGACACTTAACAAGAGATGGTCAGTATTTAATTAGTTATTCAACAAAAGTAGGCCAATCCTAAAGATTTTAACCTTTACACACTTTAAATTGTACTTGTCGGGCCCTTAATTCTGTGAAATTTATAAGCCAGAAGCGAAGTATGTACATGGTAATGAAAAGGCACTTTGGCAGAGATTACAAACTTTGCTCGCTTTTCTGTCGAAGATTTATAATCACATTAATTACTTAGCCTTGCTTCAAACTATTTTTCTCTCTATATTAATACGTTCACTTATTTGATATCTGTCATATCCCCATTTTCTTGGGTATTATATTTATAATTAACTAGAGATGCTCAGATATGTAAAATATAAACTTTAAACAAAAGAAGCAATCCTGAAAAGTATTTCAAATCTTAAACCACAAGTATTTCATTAGACCTCATCAATGTGTGTGTATCCATCCTTTCCTCTCCTCATCAGATTCTCAAGAAGAGATAGAAATGGATAACTCTTGAACCAACCCATTAATGTGAGTAGTTTTGATAATAACTTTTGAATATACACCATGTCGTTATCAGAAATTTGTTGGGTCAAAGCCACAAGTAAAAGAGGTAAGAACGAAAGGATTAACTTATGCTCTGGCGAATGAAAGCCATTAATTTTTGTTAGCGTGTGAAGCTAGTATTGGTAAGTTGAGTGGGAAGGTAAAGTCAAAAGCAAAGACCTTGATTAAGGTACGAACAAGTGGATTAGTTGTTGACACTACGATAAATATCTCGTAGCTAGCTAGCAGCCACGTTTGGTTGTAACGCACTATCTGATAAGATATGTATAGGTCTTCCTCGCGTCAATTCCTAATTAATAAATTCATGCAATTGGCTCTTCAGCATCCACTAATTTCTCAGAACAAAACTCCAAATTGTTTTAATACTTGGAAATTATTATGCAAAACCATGTCTGCTAACCCATATTAATTATTCAGGTGAAAAAAAAATCATATTAATTACTCTATCTTATCCTTAATGGAAGACCTATTTATTTAGTTTGATTAGATTAAGAAAGTTAGTTAATATGACATGTTTTCTTTTAATACATCAACCATCTTTCTTAATTCTCTTCCTCTTTCTTTTACTTAATTATTGTATGTTAAGTAAGCATTATAAAAATTTTAAAAAAAATTGATAAATATAGAAAATATGTCTTATATTTAGAATTAAGATAACTCTTCCTCATGAAGGGATGAGGCGGGGCAGGGAAAATATAAATGTCCCCACCCCTACACTTACAGCTGCAGAGAGTGAGAGACGGAAAATAGAGAGAGGGAGCGAAAAGATAGTTCTAAGTAAGAAGAAAATGTGTAGGTTGAAGTTAAATTATTTGGTATTAGTAATTATTATTTAGGTATCGCTAAAAATAAATTTGGAGTAGAGGTAATATTGATTATTTTTTAATATATTTATCAATTATATATATATAACTGTTTTTGGATTTATTGTGCATAGATGAAGATCTTAATTTTTAATTGTATATTTATTTAAAATTATATTGATGAGGTTGGAAACTATTCAAACATGCTTGTATATATTAGAACTCATAGTTATATATTTTGGAAGATGTTTAAGCATGCTTATGTGTTATGATGAAAATATCATTTATTATAAATGATTTTTAAAAAACACTATATGTTTTAGATGATGTTATTTGTTATTTTAAAGATAATTGAGAATGGATTATTTGATAAATCATGTTTGTAACTATACTTGTGATTTGGAACTTGTATATACACGTCAATTGTGATTGTTTGTCATTGATGCATATAGATGGTTGTAGGGTTGTGATGGGTTAGCAATAAGGAGGAATTTGTATGATAAGATCTTACCATATGCGTTATGTCATCACTCAATACACAGTGGATAATACTTGTCAGAGCCCCTTCTTCCATGTTTTCCTTTTGTCGGGATTAGAGTGGAGCTATGGGACACGTGATACATCCTTAGTTGTGTTCTTTTAAGGAGGGCGGGATAAGTCATAGTCTTGACTTGAGCTCTGCACCTTTGGCTAGGTACATCTCAAGAACTGGTGAGTTTGGGGCAATCCAGTCAAATGAATGGGTTTCTGTTGAACTATGTGTTAGCCTATAGCTCCAGTCAGCAATTGTAAGATTGGTTAGAGGTAATGAGGATGGTCTATGCATCAATCAATTACTTGGCATATTATATATGCGATTTATGATTTGAATGATAAAGCTTTTGTAGAATTATTTTTGTAACAAAGTTAGACATGTTTTGTGAAATCTCTTGTGAATGATATTTGGAAAATGAATTGATGTTCAATCATTTTATAACTCTTTTGGGAGTAGTTTTCGTAACTAAATCGGGAACTAGTTTATGAAATGTTTTATGTTAATAATATTAATAAATTATTATGTGTTGAACTTGATTTTGAAACTATATGATCTTGATTTTGGTTTACATGTATATTTCTAAATAACCGATGGTTACTGAGATCGTTGAATCTTGTGGTTACAATATTTTTTTTTCCAGGTCATTATTCTAGTAAAGAGTAAGGGAATGCACCTGTGAAGTGAGTCTTAAAGCTCTTTTATACTCCTAAAGCTCATATTTTTCTTACATGTATTTACCATAATCATAAGACTTCCGTATTTTATTAAATCTGAAATAATTTTGGAAATTTATTTTGACACTGTATATATGAGTTTTTGCTAGGAAAAAAAATGTATTTTGATGATTTAGATGATGAGTAGCCTCATTAGTAATATTTCAAATACTTTAATTAAATATTTTATTGTTATATTTGAGGTGTTACAACTTTTATAATCTCAGTAGTGTCATGTCATTTTCCCCCTATTTCATCCTGCTCCCTATATTTAGCTTCAAAGTATCTTTCGTGCACTTAGAATTTTAATAAATCATTAATTATTTTGTAGCTTTTCCATCTTTCATTAACAAAATTAAGGAGAAGATTTATCTCCATTTATTTTATATATATATATATATATCCCATGAACTATTAATTTTCTCCACCACTTGACTGCCATTTGCACATTAAGTGATTTGCATTGATAAGAAGAAAATATCTCTTAAAAACATATTCTCTTCAATTATATAAAAATAAATATATATATATAATATTCTTAATATTTCATAATATTTATCTTTTTTTTTCCCAATTGAGGGAACAATAAGGTAGTGTTGTGGGGTAAAGTGGTAAACAACCAATGGAGAGGAGTTGGTAGGTGATTGTTAATGGAGGCCGCCCACTTGGAGCCTCCTCATAAGATATTCAGTTGTTGATGCTAACAGTAAAATCACACTCACATGACACCTTGTTGCTATCAAAACACAATACATCCTCATTTTTTAAGAGAAGAAAAATAAATGTTTTAAATATGAAGTTTTTTATGCTTTTACGAATAGAAGTACAAATACGCTAAAATCTTTCTACTTTCTTTCCCATAATTCTTAAGCAAATTATTTACATTCTCCAACTCTAATATCATACACAATGATATGATTTTGTATGACCAACTCCTCATCGCCTTTAATATAAGATATATTTACCTAATTTAATTATATTAAGAAAGTTAATTATGTTAGTTAATGTGACATGTATTTTCTAAAACATCATAGTGATCTTCCTTAATTCTCTTATTCTCCCTCCTTTTTTATTATTATTGAGGAAGTATCAATAGAGGTAAATTACAAAAATATTGATAGATATAAAAATTATGTCTTATATTCAGGATCAAGATTAATTCTCTAAATATGTTTTATGTTAAATATCATGAGGAGTATAATTGAAAATACGAACTTCTCCCCTTAAAAAATGGTTTATTATATGCACATAACACAAGGGGAATGTCAAGATCTAGATTGCTTTATAAATAGTACGGTCCTTTAAGCATTTTAAATAAGTTATGTTAAGGACACATGTTATGTATTGCATGTTTAATATTCTTGAGAATTTCCCACTAACTAAAGATGGATATTCAGTGCTCAGTAAATTAATATTTTACCATATTTATTACTTTTAAGGAGTTGGTAATCGTAAAATAATGTACTTAATTAGGAAATATAGCTTTCAACCTCGTCGACATCATGTCATGAGAGCAAATGATATAACACGTACAAGCACTCATATGTGACATTTGACGTGTGTGTTGCAAATTTTTTATACACGTGTTGCAAGTTTTTATTTTGAATAATTTTACCACATCCCATCATTTAGAAGAAGCCAATCAGCAATTCCAACTAACATGTGGTATTAGGGTCTCTTGCAACGTCCCCAAGGGTGTTGGCGTTTTAAGACATTGAGTTTGCTTGATGTCTCGTAAAGACACTATTTTATGGAAGAATGTTTGCAAGTTTGTTCCTAGGATGCAGTTTCAAGAGAATTTAACAAGCTATTATGTTTATTTGAAATAGTGATTGATTAGAAAAGTATTTTTAATCATGATTTATGTTATATAATGTAAGTATAAAAAAAGACTTTGGTTTTGATTTACGTAAATAAACACTTTTTGAAGCCCTAAAACTCTACCACACCTACTAGCCAAAGTTTCGGTCTATTATCAAATCCAAGCCTTTACTAAATTATGCTTTTAGTGGGAAGATGATCCTCTCCTCATCTTTTTTTCTTCATATCCCTCATCAGCTTCATTTAAATCGTTGATTGCAAAGATAAGAGAAAAGTTAAAATAATATTGTGAATTTTTAAATTAATTAAACGGATATGATTTAGAAATTATAAAGAATGATGAGAGAAACTTAACCCGCTTTTAGTGTTAGCCTTTATACTTTACTGTTCTAATGTTTTGTTTATACTTGTTTTATGTTTCTTTATTTTCTTTTTGTTATACATTTCGTTACTTATTTTCTTTATTGTTGTTGCTGGGTTTCATAGCTTGTATTTCCCCGCATGTTAGCTGCTCAAGCCATTTTTTAGTATTGTTTTATCTAATTATTAATAAAACTCTCTTATGAAAAAAATCAAATAATTCCTATTCCACTTTCTTCATTCATTCCATTCATAATATAAATTACTTGTAAAAGAATTCTTTTATATATATATATATATATATATATATATATATATATATGATTAAGAATTTCCCCTCGAAGCTTGGAAAGGTTTTCACTTCTCTCAACAAATACACTTCTCAGGATTTGAACTTGTGTTCTTTTTCTTACAAAGATAAGGCACCTTACCACCTCAACCAACATTTTATTAAGATTCTTTAATTTATAGTATGAGTCACTTAAAGAACAATTAATATTTAATGGTGGCTCCGTAGACTTCTCTCTATTAAATCTCATTTGATATGATTACAGGTAAAGTTGGAAAAAAAAAATCAGTTTCTTGAATTAATTGAAATAACTCATTTTGTTAATTGGATGAGTGAAAAACCGGGGGCATGTATCACATCCACTAACAAAACTCGGTTTTAGGACGCTCAAGACGTGGATGAAGACATATTTGCGAACACAAATAATAACACCAAGCGCAAACTCCCATAGACGATTGGAACAATCCATATTTTTTGCATTTGTTTTTATATTCTTATATAGACTAACGTGATTGAAAGGAGGAAAAAAAAAACAAAAGAAAAAAAAACACACACACACACACTCTATTTTTAACTCTCCTTCAGTCCCAACCAAAGGAAAAAGAGGGAGACTGGGAAAGAAAAGAGAACAGAGACAATGACACAATGGGCAAGAACAATAACATCACTCTCCATCCATGGGGCCATACCACTAAAGATTACATAATGCAAAAGGGCACTAAACAGGCTAAAGTGCCATTATATATGTGCAAAGTTCACAATTGTAATGTCTCCCCTCCTCACATCTGTCTTCGACACGCGTTTGAAACAATTCAGTGAAGTTGCTAGACAAAACTAAATCAAACCAACAATAACAACAGCAAGGCCTACCTACAAATTACAATCATTCTTGATCTGAACTCTAGTGCCCTTAGCTGAACTATCTGGAAAAGTAAATGCAAGGTGTAAACCAGAGCACCAAAACAGACCCAGCAGCAACTTTAGCATTACCCTTCTCTACGTGTCCCTTCTAGCTGGATGGGGCAAATAATTGCATAATTTGTATGGTCATGACAAGAACTAGCAATTGCTCTCCTTTTGGAGAAACCTACCAACGCTTGCACCTAGTAGTGGAAAAGAAGGAAATGGAAACCAGAGAGATTGTGAATGTCACTGTCAGAATCTTAGAAATATGATAATAATAATTGTGGAAAATTTATTAAGATCATGACATTAAAAGGCCATAATAAATTGGGATCCTTCTTAGTATGGTTGTATAACATCAACTCATAGTTGCCGTAGTCATAGGCCAGAAATAGCCAAATAACTATTCCATGGTTATCGATGCCAACAAGTTGTAGCCAAGTGTAAATGTGAAACAATGACCACCCAATTGACCAATCTTAGCCCCAGAATGTTACCTTTCCGAGCACAAAATTGTAAAATGGCAAGGGAATAATGAAGATCCCCAAAGTACCAAAGAGTTATCAGTTAAAAGGAAGCAGACGCTCTTTTCCTATAATACAGTTCTTATTTGCAAAAGTAATTTAATCTTGGAAGTTGAAATAAGTAATTAATATGATAACAATAACATTTGTGCTTTACCTATCACCTCCAAGAAAAAAACAATTCAAATTCTCCATGGATCATATAAGTTTTGCCCTTTTAAGGTCAGAAAGAACTCCACGGTCCCCAGTGCTCCTATCATTGTACAGTACCTGTAGAAGATGATATATCTTCATTTTTTCATGGCAAATAAATGAAATTCTAAAAATAAAAAAAAAAAATTAAATAAATAAATAAATAAATCTAACTTTCAGATGGCAAGAACCTTATCTATGATTCCATACTCAACAGCCTCACTGGGGCTAAAATACTTTGGACGCAGAATGTCAGCTTCAATCTGCTCGGCTGATTTTCCAGTATTCTTTGCATATAAATTAACCTTCAAAACGGAATTAAACAAGTGAATACAAGTTGTTAGGATAATAATAGATAATAGATTTGAATTTCATACATGCACACGTGCATGGACACATGCCAGCGTCACACACTCATCCTCACACCCACCCATGCATGCAATGCGTCCACCCACCCACCAACCACACATGCACACAGCAGCATGCACGCAGACAGATATATAAAGCAGAAACCATCATCAACATATCAATATAACATACAAAAAGTGCAGGAAGCGGCACTATTCAACAGCCACGAACAATGCAGCTCATCTTTGCAAATGCAAAAGGCCCACTCTAATCTGAATAAAACAAAATGATTATTGTTCTAACCAATTCTTTCTTCACAGCCCTCATTTCTTTTCTTGCAATGTCAACATCGCTTGCCTGGCCCTGAAACCTTGCTATAGGCTGCAAATTTACAAGAAAAACATGTTTGGATGAAAGATGAAGACATGCAATAGCTTAAATTGTACAAAGAACAAGAAAAGTGTGAACCTGTCTTATCATTATTGTTGATGATGGCAAAGCAGAACGGTTTCCCTTAGCACCAGCAGCCAAAAGTAAGGCAGCTTCTCCCCAGGCATTACCAACACAGAGAGTAAAAATAGGAGCCTTGACAAATCTGTAGCAGAAGTCAGCTAAATTCATAAGCACAAACTTTCTGCAGGCAATTCTTTTCACTAAAGGGTGAGCCAGGGTGCAAGGAAGAACAACAATAATTTATGCACTAATTAAAATATTGCATCATACAAATGAAAAAAAAAATATATATATATATATATCATAATATTTGAATGCAGACACAATAATCCAGGTAAAGCAGCAGTCAAAAGCATCTATGTGAGACATTGGGACCTTGATAGGCAAAATTTGGCGATAAACATGATCAATCAAACCATATACTTGAGGAAGGGGAGGGGAGATAATGGACAATGCATTGAAATTTCCATAGACACGACTTATTGCAACTTTATTTACAGAGTTTATGATAAACTACAATTAATAACTTCACAACCACCTCCGATGCTGGGTGGTTAAGCTAAACATATAGGATTAATGAATCATGAGAAAACTCAAGCAATGGGCTAGTTATAGTTTAAAAATTTACAAAAATACTGCCTTAAACAATTGACACCAGCTAAACATTCACTTCCAAACCCACTACTGGCAAGGTGTTCTCAAGAAAATAAACAAACGCCATTTCAAAGTGCAATGAAAACAATAAAATGCATGATCATAGAGAAAATATAGAAATTATGACCTCATGATATCATAAATTGCAAATGCTTCAGTCTCATAACCCAACTTCTCACCACCCTGAAAGAAGGAATAAGAATTGTATTAAAAAGACGCACATTTCATGGAAACTAAGGTAACATTATTCTATAATCTTATGGGAATCTTCTGCAGTGATTTGCAAGGTTAAGGAGCTATGGTGAAGGTAAATATTAATAAGACAAATATGCTTAAACAACATGTCTTATACTATCTCCAAACTCAAATATTAGACACTTGTCAGGGTGTTTCGGTGATCCAAACGTATAAGTCATCCTTTAGGTCATTAAATATTTGTTCCTTGAAATGCCCTAAATTAAATAAAGCATGAGAGAGAAATTTGGTATCGCAAGGAAAAATGTCGACCATTAATTAAGGACAAATTTGAAAAAAAATTGTGTTTTGCTACAACTTAAACTAGATTAACCAATAACTAATTCTATTGGTTTATGTGAGTTAGTTATTACTGTTCTATATTTGAGACTAGAGGTAGTAATTAAAAACTACCAAATAACTTGTTTACTTTGTTACAAACTTGAGGACTTCTGCCACCACCAGTATTATATTAGAGAAATGGTTATTGGTGTTCTTCAGCCTCTAACAATGGAAAGTAGAAACCAGCAAGACAACAGATTGAATTTATTATTGTCTTATAGTGTCAAAAGCATTGACAACCTTAGTTCTAGCTAGTTTAATCACAAAATCCATTATACTATGTCAGTCTTCGTTACAAGAAGACCTAATTTTGTGGCACACAGCCTGGCTAACTGAGAAAAGTAAGCCCCCTAACAGAAGTCTTCACTGTGGTTCACTCTCTTAACGCAAGAGGGAGGGGAAACAATGAAACAAACGCTCATTTTCTTTAACTTCTAATGAAATACGATCTAGATGATAATTGGATGTGTTGAATTTAGAGGAATAAAATTCACTCTTATTAAACTCTGTAAATAAAATAAAGTATATAAGAGTCTTTATATAGGCAGGTAGAAGAGAAACATAGGGACTAAGATAAATTACAATAAAGACTAATAAAGCTGATATAATTAGAATCCTATAATAATCAAGGAGAACAATAATCAAGAAATTCTAATAATAAAGTTGATTTATTTCCTAATATTCTAACAGAATGATAACTGAATTTAATATTTGCTGTTCACTATACTGCAACTCTTAGTATTCAAACATAACTTTTGATTTCTCATGTCATGCAAAACAAATTGAAGAAAAATGCCTCAGAAAAGGCTTGGAATCAAATTATGGTAAGTCATAAGCATACGGTAAGATTAATTACTTTATTTTCTTTTTCCTGAAAAAAGAAATTTTGTTCATCAAACTATAAGAGAGATGTTACATGGGTTTGAAACACCATATACTAAGCTGAACATATAAAGCACCATTTACCTTGGTTGTTCCAGTGGAGTTTATGTACAGGTAAATAGGCTTCTCTACATCTTCATATTGAAGGTAAAGAAATTCCGCCAGCATTAACTCTGTAACAGAAGGAACAAGAGACATTCCCAGGTAGACAATACGATTTTTGAATATGTAAGAAGCTAAGTCTGGTGGAGGTTGCTCCCATGCAGTTCCTTTTGTGTAAGGAATAACCTATCCATACACATACAAGAACATAGAACCAGAATGAGTTATGTTGGTAGCACATATGGTGCTGTAACATGCCCAAATGTGTTTTGTCTGTTACTTTCCTCTCAAATAAGTTATGTGTGCACAACATTAAACCTCATAGGAATTATATGTAATATGCAATTTTATTTGGGATGCTGCAACCATCACCATGAATGGCCATAACAACAGAAAATTTACAAGGGGAGAAGAATTACAAATTAAAAGGGAAAGTAAAATATCCTCCCCAAACAAGGAACACAAGGAAAAACAAACAGAATCAATGTAGACATTAATAAAGAAACTTGGTGCTTAAAACCAAGCTAAGGCCACGAGAACAGTCCTATACCATAACGATATAAGGAGAAATCATCCCCTCAATACCCAAGCTTTCTGATAAAATTAAAGACACCGATGGATCACAGACCGTAGACCACATATGTCACATATTGCAATCTATTTATCCTCTTTACATCAGTCAAAACATCTAAAACCAGTCATATGAAATTACTCCAAAGCCCAGACGCAGCAAAGTACCAAATAAATCTACGCTGTAGTTTTCATTCGAAAGATGATTGAATTTCTACTTTATTTTCAAGCTGTAAAAAGGATTATATTTAAGAAAGAGCATTATGCCGGAATTTTAGACTGGCTACTGATTTTCATTTCGCAAAGAATATAATCAATACAGCTAAAAATGATAGTAAAAACTATTTCTTGATTCATCTTGATAAAAACAAATAGCAGAATGCTGTTACTTTCCGTACTGAGTCCTACCCAATCATTTCCGACCTAACTGATACTGAACTTTAAATCCACAATTTCGTTTAAAACCTCCATTAACAATGTGTGTGACTCCATTTAAAAAAAGTGGGGTAGATACTCTTCCGCATTTAGAAACCTTCACTCATATAGTGTCTACCAAAATCAGACTTTTATGTATCTGGAAACTGGCAGAATAAAACCAGCCGCTAAGACCAAATGCTCAATTGTTTCTACTCAATGAAGAAGCACAAGCCTTCGTACCGACAAACCAGCCATCCCCAGAATTAACAAAATCCTTGGTGAAGTATCCTTTTAAAAAAAAAAAAACAAAAAGAATTGATGCAATTGCCACTCAAATCTCATCCAACCACGCAACCGACAACGTCCATTAAAATGTGTTTCAAGGTTGATAACTTTACCATAGTAAAGACGGCCCTTTTGCCCTTAGAATGACGAAACGATTCAGGATTCAAACTAGAAGGTTGAAGCAAGGGTCCAGAAGATAGGATAGAGACGCTGCTGCCGAAAGGAGCAATGAAGTTGGGGGAGAGAGATGTTCTTACGGAGGCAGAAGAAGATTTGCTATATACCGCTCGTATAGGGGCTCCAATTCGAGAAGATTTCGGCGATGCAAACATAGGCCTATTCAGAGCAAAGCTTGATGAAGCGATTGCAACCTCCATGGCTGAGTTCAAGAGTAGCTAGAGTCTGGAGGATAGTAGTCAGAGGTCAGAAATCAAAAACGCAAGCGAATAACTGAAGGCAATAAATGAATGTTATTGGGCTTCATGTCCTCTTTTTTTTTTTGGCAAAAAATAATTTTAGGCCGAAGGATGAGAGTGAGAGCCCAGCGCATCCTATGATGCGTTTGGACCTATTGGGAAGTATATATTTATAAGAATAAGGATAGGGTATTGTTATTACAAATTTTTTATCACTGTCAATGTTTTTTTTTTTTTTACCTCTAACGGTGAAAAAAATGATAATAACAATATTCTATCCCATATTTATATATCCAAAATACATAATTTTAAGTTTTTTTAAATATTTATCAAACATTCACAAAACCAAAAAGAGATTGTTCTAGTTTCTTTTTAGGTCTACCTTTAGCACTTTAGCCCTCATTTGTGAGAAAAGGGGTTGGCTACGGTCCAGTTCTCTTCCCATCATCTTCTCGTCCTCTTCCTCATCTCAGCCGTTGGATTAAAATCTTAACCGTTCAGGTTTCAATTTAACGGCTAAAATAAGGAAAAGGACGAGAAGAGAATTGAAAAAGAAGTTGACCGTAGCCTAATCCAAAAAAGAAAGAGAGATTGTTCAAAGGATTTTTCATAGTTCCTAGTGGCCCCATAAATTCCGGATGTAAAAGGGGGGAAAATTGTAATATGTTAGTGGAACTGTGGAAGTTTGTTCGAAAAATTTTATAAACCTCAAGCTTTTAAGCTTGTCAATGTACTACCAATATATATATATATATAAAAGTTAGATGCTTCTGAATCATTTTAAGGATTTACTTGTGTTCCTAAATATAAGATAGAGGTGATTTTTTAGAGAGATTAAAAAGTTAAATAAACTACTTAATCCGTTAATCACATCATATGTTATGTATCATTATATTATACTCCTTTTGATCCTAATTACAAGACAACATTTAGTAGTTGGTTTTGGTCCTATTTATAGGACACCATTCTAATTTAAATCGATTTCTTCTTAAAATATCCCTATTGATACTTTCTTAACAATAATTAAACACAATAATAATCTAATAATGCACGTATATATTATCTAAAGTAAGTAATACTTGTAACTCATTAATGCCACATACACCTTAATTCTACTATTTTCTTAATAAAATAATTTTAAGCAATTTTTGTCATATTTTTCTTATATTACTACTATTAATACTTTCTTCACAATAATTAATTTAATAACACGTTAATATTCTATCAAGGGAGAGATTCTACCTTCTTTTTATTATTTTTAAATAAAATAATTTTAAGATTTTTTTTAAATAGCTCACTTGTTAAGCAATTAATCTCGACGATCATATGAAAAAGTTTTTTGCTAACGAATAATAAGAATTGCTCACTTGACTACAGCTTTAGACTTTCCTTTCTTTCCAGACAATCATAGACAATTTCAGTACTCTATTCAATAATTTAATCATCAATATTTTTTTTTATTTAATAGTACAATTTAAATACACACATGCACACAGTATAGTTTAACTTAAATATTTTAGCTGATAAAAATGAATATCTTAACAATAAGAAACCATTGTAGCTCTGTTCGATTTCCCTTGCTGAAATACGTTTTGTTTTTGTGGAAAAATAGGGGATGAGCTCCTAATGTCATTTAAAATTTATATAAGAGCATTTTACGAAAATGAAAAAACTTAACTAATTTAAGTCTTCTCCTTAATCTCCCAAAAATCTGTTAAATATGTCCTATAATTAAGCCGTGAGTTAGTATATCAATTTATAAGTTAAACTAGGGCTGTTCAAGATACCCGGAACCCGGTCCAGCCCAAAAAGGAGGTGAAAAAACCCGGTCAGTTTCAGATAGGACCGGGCTAGACCCGAGGACGGGGTAGGACCGGGTTACGGGCTAGTATTCCTGACCAATTAACCTGGTCCTACCCAGTACCTTTATATATATTTTATTAATATTTCAATAATTTTTTCTAAAGCTTAAAATCCCGCCGGGGGTACTGCTCGTTGTTTTGTTTTTTTTGGGTAAAAGTCAATAGAGTAGTTAAAAAAGAAATATTAATAAAATAAAAGGAAAAGTTGAAAAGACATAAAGCAGATTTTAACAAAAAAGATAGAAAGACAGAGCATTTAAATGACACAGGCAAGCAAGCACCCAGCATTCCATCATCCATCATCCATCATCGTCCATTTGCACTCTCTCCTTCTTCGTGCTTCCACTGCACCGCCATTTTCACTCCCAAGAATCAAGATGACCGCTCGATTTCTTGTTGATCATGCAGATCTGCTTGGTGATTTTTTTTTTTTTCATCGAACCTTCCGTTTTATTTCTTCATTTTCTTCTCCTAAGTCGCAGATCATTCTGTTTCTACTCTTGGTTTTTGGATCGACGGTATATAGATTCATTTCGATACACTGAAAAACTGGATCTTGGGTTCTGAAATTGTTGTTTTGGATCTTCATTTTTCTAGAATTTTTTTGGGATCTTCCTTTTGATCGACTGGTCTGGATTTCTTTTTAGGTTCGAAGTTTTTTTTTTTTTTTTTAAATTTCATGGGCCAGATAGACCACAAACCTGGTCCAGTCCAACCCAGTCTGTCCAACCCGGGAGGCACCGGGTTTTTCTCCGGGTAGGACCGGGCTTCGGGCTGGACATTCCAGCTCGAACAACCTTCCGGACCAGACCACAGGTTAAGTGTCTGCCCGGTCCTGTCCGGTCCATGTACAGCCCTAAGTTAAACAAAATAGTTTGAAGTAAAAACGATAAATATATATATTTTAAAAGCTAAAGTATCAGTTTGGTCCATTATGTTTGTTTCAGGTATCCATTTAGTCCCTTAAGTTTGTAAAGTGCTCGTTTGATCCTTAAAAGTTAACACCGTTATGTAGACTTAACGGAAAATACCAACTCAGCAATTTTAAACGATGACTGTGCATTTAAATGCCTCAGACGACGAACATATACCCAAAGTTTGCTTGAATAAATTTCAATTTATAGGATTTAAAATATTAATTTATAAAAAAAATAACATATAAGTTTGCTTTGTCAGCATTTAAGTGCACAATACGAAGAACATATACCCAAAGTTTGCTTGAATAAATTTCAATTTACAGGATTTAAAATATTAATTTATTAAAAAAATAACATATAAGTTTGCTTTGTCAGCATTTAAGTGCACAATCATCGTTTAAAATTGCTGAGTTACTATTTTCCGTTAAGTCTGTTTAACGGTGTTAACTTTCAAGGACTAAACGAGTACTTTACAAACTTAAGGGATTAAATAGATACTTGAAGCAAACATAAAGGACCAAACGGGTACTTTAGCCTATTTTAAATTAATTTAACAAGATTTTTTAATATCACCAACAATATTAACTCTGTCTTATAATATTTAGGACACGATGGAGTATTAATTTTGAAGGAGTAATAGTAATACATTTTCTGTTATTAAAAAGGAAGCAAAACTAACAATTCTAATTGCAAAAGTAAAAATATTTTTAGGGGTTAAATTGCATCCAAAACCTTGAATTATTTTTCCATGTACATCAAATGCTCTAAAATATTTTGTGATGCACAAGACACCCTAAAATATTTTTTTGGGTGCATATTGCTAAATTATTTAAAGTATTTTAGGGTAATAGATGCCCCTAAAAAAAACTTTCAGGTTTTAAGTGCACCATAAAGTACTTTAAAGCACTAGATGCCCAAAAAAAAAAAGAAAAAATACAACCAATTCTGAATGCACTTAACCCTTTTTCAGTGTATGTGAACTTTCTTTTAGAAAAAGTCTTCCATATTAATTGCTATTTTAAAGGAAAATTATACATATATTCCAGGCAAATAAATCAGATACAGAGCTTCTAAAAATTGCATGCATACAAGTGATGCTTGGATATTTACGAGTCAAATCTAATATTTTTTTTACAAATTAAAATTTCATATTTATAGTCAAATTGCTTTATTTATCAATCAAATTTATAAAACTTATAAAAATTGATTTTTGCGATTATTTTATATTTAATTTTTTAAAAAAAATGGGTAATATTCTCTTATTTTAATCTGACGAGCTTAACATTAATAAAGTGCCCATAAAACAAATGTCAGGCGAAAATTAGAGAGCAGATTTCCTCAAAATCTCTTTTCTCTTTTTCTTCTTAAAATCCAATTTCCACCCTTAGATTAAAAAAAAATGGACAGTTCAGATTTAATATATTTAAAACAATGATAATAGTGTTTTATAAATTAATTTTCTCATTAATTTTTCTTGTATTACAGATATAAATTGTGTAAATCATGATTTAACAATTTAATTTTATTTATTCATGTTCGAAATAATAATTTTATAAAATTTTAAATTAAGACCATCTATTTTTTTAAATCTGAGGGTGGAAATTAGATATTAAAAAGAAAATAAAAAAAAAGATTTTGAGAGAATCCAAACCTCGAAAATTGATTCTTTTGCAACAACTTCCATGAAACTTTGGGAAAACAGAAACAAAAGCGAGTAATAAGTAGAGAACATAGGGAAATGGCAAATCTGAGACTTGGAAGATCTTAAGTGTGCTGACCATGCCCTAAAGTCTCCAAATTGTGGCTAGGAATCATCTCCAGAGATCTTAGTAATATCACGTATATGCCTAATGTGAATACCCCCTCCAACAAAGGGCATAACATCTAGTAGAGAGATCCACTCCCAAGTGAAATAAGTGAGGGTTAAGAGGTAGATTTGTCTTAAAAGTTTTCACTAAGGAGCAATGTTACTTCACAATTTTTTTTGAAGTACAATGTTGCCTCAAAAGTATTAAAATTAAACAATGTTACATATCTCTGTTAAAAAAGTAACGGACAATGTCAATTTTTTAACTGTTAGTGTCAGTTTTTTAACAAAATAAAACAACATTGCTATATTTTAAAACTTCCAAAATGACGTTGAACTTGAACAAATTTTCAAGGCAACATGGTTCCCCAACAAAAACACTTCGGGCATATCCTTATAACTTAAGTCAATAAATAAAGGGTTAAATACTACTTTTGCCACGAAAGTATTTGCTAGGGGCATTCAGCACCCGAAAATTTTTTTGGTATCATTTTTGCCTCAAAAGTTTACAAAAAAGTGCAAATATACCATGGAAGTTGTTTTTAAGAGTAATTTTGCCCCGAAAGTTTTTTTTTTTTTCCTTATGAGCAAATTTATGTAACCTTCCAGGGTAAAAATGATACCAAAATGATTAATCCAACGGTCAAGATCAACCGATGGACAAAATTGCTACGTTTGTAAACTTCTTGGGTAAAAATGATATAAAAAAAAACTTCTAGATGCTGAGTACTTCAAAACCAAAACTTCCGTAACAAAATTGATACTTATCCCACAAATAAAATACTAGGGCTTTGATCCTTCTCGATAAAATCACCACCTAGCTCAACAAAATCTATAGTAACTTCACATCCTCAAAGCTCATGGTTCTGGACATATTTAGCGAATCATGTATAAAACCGGTGGCTTCCACGCCTTGCCCTGCATATAGAAGGGTTAGTCGTGTTGCTCTTCCAGCTGATCCCTCCTCTCTTACACATTGCTGATAGCCGCTCAAGCAGAGACGTACATATGATGAATACATTTAAATTCAGGACGATCCTTAACTTTTGAACCTTATGATAGCTTATAGGATACTACCATTTATTGACTCCTTCGCTAATTGCAGCTTCTAGCGGCAGTGAAAATAATTCGGCTCCATAATTGAGATTGAATCCACCATTTACACGAAATCAAAACCACTGTGGGATTACTCTCAAGCACCTTGCTCATCAATCTAGTCAAACTGGAACAGTACCATTACTTTGTTTCACTTTGAACTATGAAGACAAAGATAGATATCACAAGTCAACGTGAGAGCTGTTACTCCTACGCATTGTTATGAGACATCAACCGTGTAAGTCTGTGACATGTCTGGTTTTTTGTATTTCACGCAAAAAGTGCAACTTAATCAAATCTATGGCTTATATATGATTTGATGAAATATCTGCAGAAGCACCCTGCTAACTTTCAACGAATGAAACTGGCTACAACTTTTCTGCCTTCAACCATCAATTAGAATGGGCAATTTAGTGTGATTCTTATTCAGAAGACAACATCAGGATATAAAACTTACGATGTTTGTTGATCTAATAGCACAAATCAAAGAGGCAGAAAATAAACGAAAAGGAACAGAAATCCTACCCCACCATCCAGGAGATACTGCCTTAAAATTGGACAGCTTCCAAGTGGGCAGAACTAAATCAGCAATCAACCAAATCAAGACACAAAATTAGAGTAGGATATGCCAATTCTATCATCAAATATTCACCTCATCTGTGTGATTGAGAAGTGTTACAAAAGGGCAGTCAGTTTAAGAACAGCGCACATAAACTTGAAACTGGAAAATAAAAAGGTTAAAGACAATAAATAACAGAACTTTGAAACGTCGAAATAATTCATACAGCTTCTGCAATATCGTTGCAGCCCCAGTTTCACGAATTCAGGCAGGGCGCTCAGTAATGCAATACACCCACTTTTGAAGGTTTCGGTTTCTTCCGAGATTGTTTCTTGTGTTTGTCTAGAGCTTCATAATCCGTTCTCTCCTTCCACTTACTCTTACACAATTTAATCGGCCTATTCCCAACATATTTACCGTTCATCTCTTTAAGAGCAACAGCAAGGTCAGAAGGATCCGCGAAGCTAACAAATCCGTAGCCTTTTGTTTTTCCACTCCGCTTATCCCTCACAACTCTGGCCATGTTAAATGAAGGAAATCGCGAAAAAGCTTTCGAAAGGACATCGTCATTTACCTCGTTACCAAGATCACCACAGAACAGCCGATGATCATTCTCTGGCCATTCTGTCAGCGAAGGATCCTCCCATGATTGCCCTGCAGCTTTGCGAGGAATCGCTTTCTTTTTGGTCTCTGCCTTGTGCTCGATCTCGCTGTTAGCAATGGCTGCTTTGACATTCTCAAGAGCCTCGGGCGTGATTGTCTGTGCATCCCGTTGGAATAACTGCTGCGCCTGCTGATACTGTGGGTAAGAGTAAACGCCGGGAACGGCAGCCGGAGGCGCTTGTGGAGGAATTGGCACCGCCGGTGACGCCGCCACATATGGCGAAGCATAGTGAGACGACGTCGTGGAAGCAGATTGCTGAAGATGGAAAGGCATGGGGAAGTAGGATCCGTCGGAGTAAGTAAACTGACTGGAATTGGAAGAGCGAGCTGAGGAAGATGGGTCAGCCATGGAAAGAGGAATCAAATATTAGGGTTCAAAAAAAGCGTGAAATAGAAAATCAATCCCCAAATCTAGGGTTCGAAGCGATTGGGAATTTCTGGGATTTGGCTTTCCTCCGGTACTATTAATATCCGCTGCCCACCTTTTCTTCAGTACGACTTCGTTTTGGTGCCAAAATAGCACTATTCAACTTTTTTTTTTTTTTTTAATAACATTCAACATCCTGAACTCTCTAAAGTATTCTTTTAACATCAGTCAGTATCCTGAAACATTTTTTTAGTACCATATAGTATTTTAAAATATTGTTTTAAGATTATGAAGTATTTTTCAGTATCAGTCAGTACCCTAAAATATTTTTCAAGATCCTAAAATAATTTTTTAAAATTATAAATTTTTTTTAGTATCAGCCAGTATTGTGGAGTATCTTTTTAGTGCCAATCAGTAGTAAAAAAATACTTCATCGTATTGACTAGTGCTAAAAAAAAAACCCTTCAAGAAACTGACTGTACTAAAAAGATGTTTCAAAATACTGACTAGCACTAAAAATATACTTCAGGATACTGGTTAGTACTGAAAAAAATAATTCAGGGTCTTGAATTTTTTTTCAAAGATCCTAAATATTTTAGGATCTTAAAAAAAGTACTGATTGGTGTAAAAAAAAATTGCTTGAAGATTAATGCTATTTTTTAAAAAAAAAAAAGAAAGAAAGAAAGAAGAGTTCAACAGATGCTATTTTGGCAGTAAAACGACACCGTATGGAGGAAAACGTGGGCAGCGGATATTAATAGTACCGGAGGAAAGCCTGATCCGAATTTCTGGGTCTCGCTCTGTGATATAAAGTCGAGGGATCATTCAGGGCCAAACTAGGTGGAAAAAATAATTTTTTGAAAAATTCATAAAGAAAAGATTTTAAGTTATCTTATAAAGTGATTAAGATACCTATCAAGTAGAATTTCAACAAACTTTTAAAATATCTAGTAAAAAAACCAAACCCTTAGAATAAAGGGAAAATTGTTATGAAAATAAAGGTAAATCTGGGATAAGAGGTAAGAAATAAAGAGAGAAATTCAAGAGAGAAAAATGGGAGTAATTCTCATTCAGTTGTGTATTAAGAACATTGTTGTCAAACTTGCGAGTTGACTCTCTAAGTTTACCGTTTTTACGCTTCTAGCTTACAAAAACGAGTCGAGTCAGTAGTAAACTCGTGCTAGTTGTAAACTCGGTTAGACTCACGAGTTTATACACTGAGTTTACCGTAGTAAACTCGTGCAAGTTGTAAACTCGGTTAGACTCATGAGTTTATACACTGATTTTACCGTTTCACATTTCTAGCTTACAAAATCGTGTTAACTTACTCTTAAACTCATGTTAACTTTTTTGATTTGATCATGTTCAGGCGTTTAGCGGCTTCATATAGAAATTTCTTTATTAAATATGATAAATTATGAATGTTGATGGATTTAATTTTAATTATTTGGATTTGAAAAATATTTAAATCAAATTGTTATCATTTTTATATTTTAATTATTTAATTATACACTAGTAATACCTATTTAATAATAAAAGTACACTCTTATGAGTTCACGATACGAATTTACGTCACTCTCACGAGTTTATTTAAACTGGTGAATTTTTTTTTTTTGGCAAAAAAACTAGTGAATTTGACAACCTTGATTAAGAATGCGTGTACATGACTTCTATTTATAGACTTTGAAAGAGGCTTGTACTACAAGTCATCATTTTTGTAGAACTTGGGGACCAAGTAATACTTGGAGAACAAGAAAAGAAAACTTGGTAATAAAGTTGGCTTGGAGAAGAAGCAGGGGAAGCCAATGGACATCCACATTAATATTCATAACACTCCCCCTGAATGTCCATTATGAACAGGGTAGTTAAAAACTCGTTTTATCACTGCGATTTTACGTTTTTACGATTTTTTTTCATTAAAACGATTTTACTAATTTTCCAAACGCTTTTAAGTTTTTATGACTTTTTTACGATTTTACTACGTTACAATTTTATGTTTCACGATTTTTCATTCTCCTTCCGTTTTCAAGTAAAATCTACGTTTTCACTACCATGATTATGAATGTGTCTCATTAAAAACTTTAATTAGGAAAAACCCAGTAGGATAAAACCTAGCCAAAGAAAAGAGTACATCATTCATTGATACACTGTGCAATGCTGCCTCATTAAAAACCTTTCTAAGAAAACCCAGTGGAACAAGACCTAGATAAGAGAGAAAGAGTACAATGTGTATCATCCCCTCTTCTTAATTACATCAGATTTGCTCCCCCAGATGACTACATTACTTTCAATGTCTTTTGAGTATATCTTTTTTTTAAAAAAAAAAAAAATTTATCAAACATTCTATTGCATACCTGCAAAAACTAAATATTTCCAACAAAATCATAATAATATTAACATGATTTCTAAATATTCTTATAAGATATATCTAGATGCATATCAACATATATTTATTAAAATGATTATATCATATATGCTCTGATAGCTTTAAGTCATACAAAACTTATTAAGTATTGTTCTCGAGAACTTTGAATTAGATGTTTCTGGCATCTTGAGTCCTTCAGGGACATGTGCTACTAGCATTCTTGGATCCTTTAAAGATTCTTATACAATGTTCATAATTTAGTAAGTCATATGCATATGCTAGATAACAATATCTAATAAACGCATAATTTATCATTCATAAACTGACAGATTGATCGTATCCACCACAAAATCATATATCCCAATTTTGCTTATCGCATAATTTATAAGTTATGTCTCGATACTCTTCTGGAGTATCTACCTCCTTAATATTATCATCTTAATAAGTTATGTAACTTTATCTTTTCGGTTCTATTTTTCTAATTTGACATAACAATATCAATATTACTCAGGCACCTGAACCTCTCTTGAGGTTTTGCAATAAGTTATATCTCGATACTCTTCTGGAGTATCTACCTCCTTAATATTATCATCTTAATAAGTTATGTCTCGATACTCTTCTAAAGAGTCTACCTCCTTAATATTATCATCTTAATTATTGCTCCAATTTATCCATAACATTTATATTTGGAACTGAATACTTACTCATGCTTCAGTGGAATATCTCAGGCGCTCGCCACATACAAGGCCTCACGGTTTTGTTTTCTGCTGGGCCTAGCCCATTAAAACGCGTCCACAAGGGAAAGGTCTCCGCATCCTTATAAAACATGCTTCGTTCGCCTTCCCAGTCAATGTGGGACTTCACACTCCACCCCCTTAGGGCCCAGCGTCCACGTTGGCACATCGACCCAAGCCTTGGCTCTAATACTAATTGTAACATCCCAGGTGCCCGCTTGTGGATATTGTTCGCTTTGACACACACAAGGCCTCACAGTTTTGTTTTTGGCTGGGCCTAACCCATCAAAACGCATCCACAAGAGAAAGGTTTCCACATCCTTATAAGGCATGCTTCTTTCGCCTTCCCAGTCGATGTGGGACTTCACACTCCATCCCCCTTGGAGCCCAGCGTCCTCGCTGACACATCAACCTGAGCCCTGACTCTGATGCCAATTGTAACATCTCAGGCGCCCGCTTGTGGATATTGTCCGCTTTGACACACACAAGGCCTCACGGTTTTGTTTTTGGTTGGGCCTAACCCATCAAAACACGTCCACAAGGGAAAGGTCTCCGCATCCTTATAAGGCATGCTTTGTTTGCCTTCCCAGTTAATGTGAGACTTCACACTCCACCCCCTTGAGGCCCAGCGTCCTTGCTAGCACATCGACCCGAGCCCTGACTCTAATACCAATTGTAACATCTCAGGCGCCCACTTGTGGATATTGTTCGCTTTAGCACACACAAGGCCTCACGGTTTTGTTTTTGGCTGGGCCTAGCCCATCAAAACGTGTCCATAAGGGAAAGGTCTCTGCATCCTTATAAGGCATGCTTCGTTCGCCTTCTCATTCAATGTGGGACTTCACACTATTGTAACATCCCAGGTGCCCGCTTGTGGATATTGTTGGAAATTATGTCCTAGGGGCAAGTCATTGTTCTCTATTTAGCTATCATTTCATTCACATGTTTATAGTGATAACTGTATCCCTGAAAATATCTTATAGATCCTAAATGTCCCTGGTTGGTCATCTACGCGGGAGCAAAGATGAGATAAGACCAGTATGACTTTGATGAGGTATAGAGATATGAATCAAAGTCATAGGCACTTGTAAGAGTACAAGGTGCTGGACTGACCCACTATGAGAAAGCTGCATGGATTAAGTCATAAGCTTATCTCATGTATAACCGCATCACAACGCCCTATGACTTGAGATCATCATGAATTCCTACATTATGAGTCATTGACCTTTAACCTTATCAAAAGTCACCTTTGATCTGGTGATTATAAAGGCTGGGATCGGGATCAATGGTTTTCATGCAGAGGAATGTGACTGCTCAAGATAGAATTTCTCCCTCACATTTGTAGAGAGATAATACTGGGCCCCTCGATGAGTGAGTCTAAGAAATATATGGTCATCCTATAATAGAAAAGAGTTTTCATTTCACTTATTAGACTACTCGAGAATTGAGAAAAAAATGGTCAATAACAGGAAGTTGACATTATCCATGCCTCATCCTTGACCAAATTATCGCGTGACAAAAAGGACGTGATATGGTTGTACGATAGGTTGTATCGTGTCATCGATCCCCATGTGAATTAGGTAGTCGCAATGTCTTACTAGAGGCCACTTGCGACTTGTAGGCTAGTACATACTTGCGACTTGTGAGCTAGTACAGTATTGGCCCACTGCCAATCTCATGTGGGCCTACAGGGTCACACACAAGAATAACCCAACACGAAGGGATTCGTAAAATTTTTAAATCCACTGCGTGTAGGGATCCCAACAGTTATTGTCCACTTCGACACTCAAGGCCTCACGGTTTTGTTTTTGGCTGGGTCTAGCCCATCAAAACGCGTCTACAAGGGAAAGGTCTCCACATCCTTATAAGGCATGCTTCGTTCACCTTCCCAGTCGATGTAGGACTTCACACTCCAGCCCCTTGGGGCCCAGATCCTTGCTGGCATATCGACTTGAGCCCTGGCTCTGATACCAATTGTAACATCCCAGGCGCCCACTTATGAATATTGTCTGCTTTGGCACACACAAGGCCTCACGGTTTTGTTTTTAGTTAGGCCTAGCCCATCAAAGTGGAGGAATTGTGAGGAGGACTTTGGGGTGACATCGATCTTGTGTGGTTAAAGATGAAGGTTCGGTAATGGAGGTTGAGAGAAGTGATGACAAAGTCGGAGACCTATCTTCGTCAATGGAGGTTAGAGGATGTTGGATGGGAAGCTTGTTGACGATGGCTGGGCCAGATGGTCGTCGTTGGTGAGTAGGTAAGGGTTGCTGATGAGTGAGAGGCTGAAGCAAAGAGGGAGGAAAGAAGGGGCTAGAGATGTTAATGTGGAAAAGAGGTGGAGAGGGTAGAAGAAGTAGATAGTGATGAGGTGGCAATTTGAGTGCCATGTAAGATTTTTTAACGCTGAAAAATAACGATGTTAATGGGAAGGCACATTGCTATATTTTTAGACTTCTGGCGCAATATTGATAAAAAAAACTTTAATGGGAAGGCACATTGCTACTTAACTTTTTTTTTTTTTAAATCGATTTCATTGTGGTAAGAAAACAAAATTTGATACACTTAATTTTTTTTTTTTGGGCTTGAAAAGACAAGTCCTCCCTCCAAAAAGAGCGAAATCTAGGGTATATTTGGTTTGAGGGGAGGGAATGGGAAGGAAGAGAGTAAAAATGAGGATATTGACCAAATTGCTATTAATGAGAAGAATATTCTTTTTTGTTGAGAATATATTTTTAGAATATTGAAAAGTTTCTATCGGTAATTTAGTAAAGAGGAGAGTAAAAACTTTCTCCTTCCCACTCCTTCCCCCTCAAACCAGGTCTTCAAATATTGTCTATCACAACATCAATTTTTTTCTTAATCATTTTATGTTTACTGGAATTTTAGCATTCAAAAAGCTTAGATAGGTTTTTACTGGTTTTTACATGGAACTTGTTATTGACCGATATTGTATTGAAAGCTTTTCAATTATTGACGCATTTGATTTTCAGGGGGGGGGGGGGGGGGGGAATTAGGCCTGGAGCTCGCTTGTACCTTTGTTGGCTCATTCTAAGGCTGAGGATGGTCCCAGAAACCCAGCCTGTAAAACAGTGCCATGTTCTGATTGGTAACCATACTTGTGCAATTGAGCAATGTTGATTTCCATGGCATCGTTTTCTCCTCCGACTCGATTCTCAACTACTCCTTCATCGCACAGTAAACCTCATCTCAGCCACAAACCCTTCATCTCCCTCAGCCCCATCAACCGTTTATTTCTTCTCTCTACCTTAAAGGCTTCTGCATCTGAAAGTGGCATCGGAACTTCAGGTTCAGCTGCAGCTTCCGTGGAAGTGGAACCCCAAGTAGAGCAGTCGGCCCCGGAGCCTCCCCCACCGGTGCCGGAGAAGAATGATAGCGCCGCTGGAAATAACGGGTCCGTTGCTGCAGTGGCCGAGGAAGTGACGTTGGTCAGTAATTTCAAGGACCCAAGATGGGTCGGAGGGACGTGGGACTTGAAGCAATTTCAGAAAAATGGCGAGACCGATTGGGATGCTGTTATTGATGCTGGTGAGCTTATAAATTTGCTCTAGTTCCTAAACGCGCGCTGTGTCATTAAATATGCCTTGTGAAATAATTTGACACAATGGACCCTGGATTTCTGCTCAAATTTGGAAGTTGTAAAGTGTGAAATTTCTATTGTTTCGTTCTTCTTAGTGATCTGTTTTCTCAGCTACTGTTTTTGTTTACATTGTCTAGTGATGGAAGTATAATAGCAGGATTTCGTATCCTTAGCTGGCAAAGGATAGGTTTTGTTATCCTCTGTGGCATTTTCATGATAAACAAAGCAGGCTTAGCTCTACAAAACCAATTAATTTAGTCAGAAATAGCACCATCTTTCTGGTTTGGTTTTTGCTCGGGTCTTTCTGGTTTGGTTTGGATAGTATTCTAACTCAGGTGTTCGTTTCTTATCTCTTGTCTTGATATAGGGTTTTATATTTATCTACTGCATTTGTTGGGCCGAAGAAAATCAAGATTTTGGGTTTTAAAATCGATAATTTATGATTATAATCACATATATTGGCCTCTATTTTTTCTCTTTGAACAATACATTCTTCCTTCTCAAGGCTTAGTAGATTATTAGTCTGAAGCATAGGGATTTGTGACGAAGAAGATCAGCTCAACTTATGTTGACAAAGATCTTGCAGAAATGTAGCACGTCTATCAAAGTTATGCAAGATTAAGCTCTTTAATACCATAAATATGGTTAAGATACAATATAACGGTCTTTTTTCTTCTGGAACTTCCATTAAAAGGTGCTTTACTTTCTGTTTGATAGTCTTATGCATGTTTTTATTTTCTGGTTTATTTCTTGAGAGAGGGAGAAGTGCATGAACTATTGGAGTAAGATTTGATCCCCAATTGAGTTTCTTTCATTAAATCTATTTCTAGTTTTATCTAGATGTTTTGTAGTTTCGAAATTCTTTTTTTTAAAAAAAAAAAATTGGTTCATTTTTTCTCTCCAGAGGTTAGAAGGAGAAAATGGCTCGAGGATAACCCTGAATCATCCAGTAATGAAAGCCCTGTAGTCTTTGACACCTCCTTAATACCTTGGTGGGCATGGATAAAAAGATTCCATCTCCCTGAAGCTGAACTGCTTAATGGTTTGTTCTAACTCGAATTCTCATATGAAATTAGAAAGTAAAGGATTTTACGCCAGTAAGAAAAAGAAATCTCATTTGCTGATTCATCTGTACCTTTTTTTGGCCCCTCGGGTATCGATCAGGGCGTGCCGCAATGATAGGATTCTTTATGGCATATCTGGTGGATGGCTTGACAGGAGTAGGTCTAGTTGACCAAATGAGCAATTTCTTTTGCAAAACTCTTCTGTTCATAGCAGTGGCTGGAGTTCTTCTGATCCGAAAGAATGAAGACTTGGATAATCTGAAGAAGCTATTGGAAGAGACAACATTTTATGACAAACAATGGCAAGCAACCTGGCAGGATGAGAACTCAAGCATTTCCAAGATCGAATAGTGGGATTGCTCTTTTATAGTTCCCTCTCTCCCCTTCTGTCTTTTAAAGTAGCTTGTCTATTTATTTTTAGAATATGAATTGGACACTGTATCTCATTTCTTTCTGTCATTTTAATGCAGATGAATGATTCCAAATCCTCATTCAGATAGTTTGTATAGGTTTTCAATGACACGCATGTGAATCTGTGTGAATCTCTGAAAGCTTGTTGTTTGATTTGTTTTTAACTGGTCCTGTTGCAGTTGCATTAAGGATCACTTTCGAGTTCTTTGGAAGAACAATTGTACTGGTTCACATGAGGATTGGGGGCAATATTGCTCAATGACAAGAAGTTATATTCTTTTAGTTGGGGTTGGCTGTATGGCTTGCACTATGGTCTTATCATCAAACCATCCTAAACCATTTTTTTCTTTAATAGGTGGTAATTTTACTGAAAGTTCAGTTAATTCAGGGAGTGAGCTAGTGATTGCAATTGGAATAATGTAACACTCGGATGGAAACTAGGAAGTCTTGGGGGGTTAGGGGGTTAGGTTTATGTCATCATCCTTTATAATATTTAAATCATGTTTGTCCAATCAATCTGAACGGTCACAATGAACCATCTCATCAAGTTATCACTCTTTTAACTTTTCTCTCTTCTTCTCAATCAATAGTTCAGATGAGTTTATGAGTGATAATGAGAAAATGAGATGATGAAAGGATCACCTTCTGTCTTGGAGTGTCCAAGAAATTAAATTATAGCCACACAAACAAATCCTTAAATTTTGCTGGGTGGTCCTCGCAGTCAATCTTTCTGTCTCTATCATCTCTTTCCAATGAGATAATGGATGAAATGAGAGTACTCCAAAAAGCTTCCATGCTTCTATTATGACAACATGACGAGTAGAGGTGATAATATAAAATATACATCTCAAAATCGTAAAAAGCCCATTAATACCTCTTAAGATTTGATTAAGTTATATATTATTGTAAATAGGAAATAAATTTGATTTATAATATGATGAGATGATTACATGGTATAGTACTAGTTTATGCTATGATTAATTTATATTAGCTTGCTTCCTGATTAATTAAAACAAGAAGTCATTAACCCTTCGTTACATGGAAACTCCATCATACTTTAAGGATTGAATAATTAATTTTTCTAATTTAATAAGTTCATGTGCCCAATTAATCAACACCAAGCACTAAATTCCAGTGTGTATAAATAAAGTAGTAAATATTTCCCTTCTTTGGTTTTTGCCGTGTTTATGTTAATAATTTCTAGTGTTAAGGTGCAGATTGGCCAACGAACTATTACCTGAGCAGCATCTAGCACAAACATTAATTAAGGGTACCTTAATTATCAATTAACAATTAAAAAGTGAAAAAAAGTACCAAATAACAATTTTTTAAAAAAAACTATCACAATTACGTTAAAATATGAGGCATTAGCAGAGGACAGTAGCGGAGACGTTGGAGAAACGAGCGGTTATGCCTTCTTGTTGGATAAGGCAAATACCAATAGAGATGGGTCACATTTGAGTAGGCGCTGTGGTAGCGGCAGCTACTGCCTATGGCGACAGAGGGACAGAACCAAAATGTAAGGTGTGTGCCGGTTGGAAGCCGTGGACTGCTGAATTTGGTTTCAGTGCGTGACTCTCACTCTAAAGCTACATACGGACCTTGATGAGTTTAAGAGGGTAAGTGGAATACCCAGCAACAATGGAAGCTTTGGAAACGCCGATGTTGCCGACACTGTGACAGTCAATGGAAGACGGAGACACCAAGACAGGGACGAGGTGGCTTAACAGCATTGTGTGTTTTTTTCCTCACTTTTTGCGTCTTTTTTTTTCACTTTTTAATTGTTGATTGATAATTAAAATACTCCCAATTAATGTTTGTGCCAGATGCTCTTCTGGTAATAGTTCGTTGGCCAATCTCCCACTTAACACTAATTTCTAAATCTTGATGAGGAGCTTATATTTGAAGTTGTGAGTATACGGTACGTTTTTTATAAGAATAATACCATCATTTGCTTCTAATTTTATGGAGTCCAAGTTTGTTTGTTTGTTTGTTTTTTTTTTTTTTTGTTTATGGATAGCAAATAACCGATTTAATCCGTCATCATAAATAAATCGAACACAATTCGAGAGTTTCACTGCATTCGTTTCATATATGTAGTACAATTAAATTAAATGTGGATGGGAGAGCTTTTCTATCCTTATCATCTTACTCAATTCAACCTATATATTTAAATTTTGGATATAGGATTATTTCATTGGAAAAAAAATTAATATCAATAGATTTTTTTTGTTTTTTTGGGCGAAACAATGGATTCTTGTATTAAAAGAGAAACAATAAAACACAAGTGTATGTATTTATTTTTTTGTCCAAAAAAATGTGTGTTTATTGTATGTTCCCAAGGAGAAAATATTGATGCACCATATATCCTTTTTTTTTAATTAAATGATCAAGTACTAATAATAGCTGGAGGTTATAAGTGATTTTTTTTTAGTTGCTAATACATACTAATATTCTAACGGCAAATGAACCAACCAACGTGTAAGTACATTCAGTTGGGTAGGCATTGAGGCAACAGGATCACAGTAACAAAGCCATTTGAGAATAAAAAAGAGAAATAAACAACGAAACAGAGTTTTTTTTTTTCTTTTTCTTTTTCTTTTTTTGATAAGACGAAACAGAGGTATTGATGATAGTGCCGAGGTAACACACAGGGCCCACAAGGTCGCAGATAATGATATGATCAGAGTTTAATATTCCCACTAATCTTAAACATAAAACAAAGTTGATTTTTTTTAGAGATATTAAAAAAAATTAATTAAATTACTTTAAAATATTTATATTTATTATTTTTTCTTCAAATTATTATGTTGTCCAATTTATAAATTGATATATAATCAAATAATACACAGTATATAAAATTTATTTAGTTTTCTTAATTAATCTTTAAAAAAGAAGACAACTTTATCTTATTTTACGACCGGCTTGAACTCAAAGTATATACGATCTGTTTCGTTCCACCCAAAGAGTATGAATTGACTCTTTCTCTGTCTCGATTAGACTCTTTCCACATTACACTCAAGCCTCATTGGCCTGCATGATGCTATCACACACAGTACACAAACCAACGCAGAATCAAGCTTATAACAACTGAATTCTCACAAATCTTTAACGTGCTTATCCCAAAATGCCAACCCAACAGGTTAACTAATTAATTGTGTGTGTGTGCTTTACTGTGAACTGTGCTGGGTTTTGACATGGTCCTATTTGTAGGTGATATGCCGGAAAGGAAAGGCAGTGCTCGTGAGGGTCTATGTGGAGAAGCCAAGGAAGATGACGGTGCCGTCGAATCATGTTCACCACCACCATCATGTATTTCACCATAACGGCTATCTCCGGCAAGGATATGATAGGAAAGCAGAACTTCTCAGGTACTCACAGTTCCTGCGGAACTCTGTACGAAAAGAACCTTCCACCACCTTATTACCCTCCAAGCAGATTTCAGACAACGTTAAGGGGAAACCTTCGACCCGGGTGAGATTGTAGTGTAGATATAACTATATTTGTATGTCTCAATGTTTGTTTGTTTGATGGATGATCTTGCAAAATTATGAGAGATTCATTTATAGAGATATCCTAAAGTTTTGATTTTTATTTTTTCTCATTTTGAAGGTTGTCTCTTCCAAAAGAAAGCAAATGCATGAAGGAAACTTATATGGTTGCTTTGGCAATTGGAAACTATTAATTCCGAGTTTCTTGAGATCAAATGCTAAATCTAAGCACAGAAAGAAGAAAAAAGAGATGCAAAAAGGTTCGTCTCTCAGTCAGATAGCAAACGTGATGAAAACATCAAGGGTAGGCAAAATTTTACTATAAAATGTTTAGCATGTCCCAACATGATTTATGTTTGATACTTTCACTCGCAGGTGAAAAGAAGACAAGGTTTCTTTCCTAGAATGTTTTCATCAACACGCAAGCAATATTGTTGAGGTTCGGTTTTGAAGCCGTTTTCTTCTCAAGTTTATATGTTACGATCATAAATCGGACCCGTTTTTACTGTCATTAACGGTTGTTACTTTTTTTTTTGGTCAGAAAACGGTTGTCATTAACGGTTGTTACTGCATTCTTATATATATATATTTTCTGGGTACATGTTAATATTTTACAACTTGAATAAATAAACTTTTTTTTTTAAAAAAAAACCTTCATTCTCTTCATACAGAGAAAAATAACCTTGTTATATATGGGGCTTTTGGTTTCGGCACTATCCATAAGTTAAATAATTAGTTAAGTAGTAAAGTAGATCCCATGTTTGTACTGAATATGAAAAATGAGACAAACTATTCATATGACTTTTGAATAGTACAATATTGTATAACTTTATATCGAAATTACATAATCAATCTGTCATCGGTTTAAACAACCACATCAACAAAACAAAAATACAGGATTCACATGTGACATTGAGAGTGACGACAATATCAGTATATGGCCGTCTTGTGTAAACTCTGGAGATTGGAGACTACATTACATATCCTATTGTGGAATCCGCCAAAAATTTTATACTCGCGGTTTTTGCTTTTTGTCAGGAAGCTACGTGATGAAGGTCTTAAATTCTGCTACTAACTATAAAACCTCTTGTCATTCTCAACCTATGTGTGTGTGTGTAATTGACTTGGTAGAGCTGACGACTGTGAAACTAGGAACTAATGAGATCTCTGTTGTCGAGTATACTCCCACATAGCAATAGCGCCACTGACATGAACGTTAAGGGATCTAACCACACCCAATTGAGGAATCTCAAGGCATGCATCCAGAATATGAATTATATCAACGGGTATGCCTTCTTTCTCTCGCCCAAGAACCAGTACCTGAGTAAACACCCAAATAAGGTTTCATACATATAAAGAAGGAAATGTCATGGATTAGTGCATCAAACTAGGAATGAATCCAATCAATAGCAGAGATTGCAAATTAGAAAAAGAAAACAACACAAACCCACAAAAAATGCATCCTAGTAGGAAAGAAAATAGAATTTTCTTCCCCCCCAACCCACAGGACAAGTTAACTTATATTTTACTTTCCATTATTCTTCTAAATCACTAACGCCCCCCCGCCGCTGGGGGGGGGGGGGGGGGGTGTTGAAAACTTTGTCAGCTGCTTTACATTTTCTTTCCATAAGATGATTTTACTCAAGAAGCCACAATTTAATCCTATCTAGAGAAGCGACTAAGAGTGCAACCCACAAGCATGCAAAAGGAAATTCGATCCAAGACGAAATACTCTCTTCAATCTTTAATATAGGACATATTTGGAGAGTTGGTGCTGGTCCTAAATATAAGACATATTTTTCATATTTGCCAATTTTTTCTTAATTTTGACTAAAAAAAAAAATTCCTAATTTACTAGTATTGTTGGTTCCTCAATAATAATCAAGGAGCAGAGGAAAGGAAGGAATTAAGGAAGATTTAGGTATTCTAGAAAATACATGTCACATTAACTAATTAACAACTTTAATCTAATCAAATTAAGTAAATATATCTTATATTAAGGATTAGATGGAGTATCTTTTCCGAAAAGCCATCCTGAAGAGCACTAAACGGAGTACTAGACAAAAGGCTCAATTATGGCCAGGGGACTAACGGACAGGTATTTCAATCAAACGTTATATGCATTGTAAAAGTTGGGAAGAGGACCCACTGGAGCATAATAAACGTGTTACGAAGAACAAGTGGGTAAAAAAGTGAATTTCACTGTTACTTATGCTGCATCTCCAGATATTGCTCAATCATGCGAACAACATTAAAAGACTGGAAGGCCAGAATCCTAAAGATAACTTACCGTCTTCTTAGGAAACATAAACTGATCAAGGGGTACGCTATTTGCTGTTTGTTCCAATCCTAGGATAGAGAACCCTTCTCTTTTCTTTTTCTCCAAATATACCTTTACACTGTTGATAGGGACTTCAACTATAGGAACCCACTTTTCAGCTGTCACACTGCAAATAGCAATTCTTGTGAATTACTGATAAAATGCAACACAACAAAAATTCTTTATGTTGAAAAAAAATTCAAAAAACTTGATACTATTATGAATAGCTCAGACACTCCATGTTTTTTGAAAAGGGCAATTGACGGGGGATATTAAACCTACATATTAAGAAACTAATTTAGGAATTATCTAATTGAACGAATCTATAAACTATAAAGGGAGGTATTACTTCTCCCTTGAATAGAAAAATTGCCCAGTAATAACCATATCGAGCAACATGTGCCAAAAGATAACAATGTTCAAGTAGTACGGAAAAGGAATAGGCAGCAGACAAATCTTCAAAATGATATATAATTTGTCATTCAATTACGATATATTCAATAATTCATCTAGAGATTTAAGGAAAGTCCAAGTGACTAGTGCTAGAGGAAGCATGCAACATGTTCATAAAGAAACAACACAATTCGACTATTATCAAAACCTGATAAGTTGAAACTGTTTGTCCTTTAAGATGCTTTTGTCAGCAATGGTCAGCCCTGATGCTCTGAATACCTGCTCTAGGCAACAGTTAGAGTAAATAAAGTGAAGTAATTATCTGAAAATCAGAAAATAAAGGGCAAGAAAATAATTTACTATTATGGCTAGATAAGATTTAGAAAAGGCGCAGAATGCAGCAGAACAAATAACTAACCTCACATGTGCGTGCCAAACCCGCAAGATTAGGTATGCGGTCAAGTAGTGATGCTACAAGGATGAAATTTTGAGAACTCGCCTTTACACGTTCCAGAGATAATCTTCTTGACTGCAATAACTGATCGAGAAGGAGATCATCCTCTTCCATTTCTGTCAATTTATATTGTTAGGATTCACCCAATAAACCAGCAGATGACGCTGATTTAGCAGATAATATTAGATAACAAAAGGGTACATCCAATCTGATAGAAGCAAACTACTCCCTATCAGCCCAGGAAAGGTTCAGGTCGTCCTTGAATATTCCTCTCTGCTTACAATTCTCTCACAAAATATTCCATACCCTCCCTCCCAACATCTAGCGATATATATAATCAAAATAAAGGAACTGCCACAGCCCCTGCATAAGCCACCCTAAAAACAGCTACTAATCCTACTTTTACTACAAAAGGGATACAAACCAAAAGGGTCAACTCTGCAACCTTAAAAGGCAGATGACCCTTTTGTCTGCATTGTTTGTGTCTTCCTCGCAGTCCGTGCGTAGACCTTGCCAACATTGGGAAGGGTTCTTTCATATATCAGATTAAATTAAAGTGGACACAAACTCTTGAATTTCAGGTAAATATAATCATCCAGCTCTTTAAGCACACAAAACAGCAGGTTGAAAGCGATACAACAGCAGTACACCAAGGTCTCCGCATAAATACAAGTATCTTGTTAGCATCCTGATAAAATCCTCAACTCTAATAAGCCTATAATAAACAAAAACCAAAAGTAGACAACGAATGTGGGACTGATACAATTAGTACTGGATAATAAAGTCTGGATTACAAGGGAAATAATGATTCAAACCAAACCCAAATCCCTCACACCTCCAAAGTACAGAAATTACAATCAAATAACAGTGACAGAAATACAAGAAACAGAACAAAATACACTAAACATTACAGACCATACAAAAACATAGAATCAAAACTGGCTTTCGGGGGGCCAGCCCTCTCCTACACTGGCTTTCGGGGGGCCAGCCCTCTCCTACTTCACTTCCAAAACTCTGAACTCCCCCTACCATTACGTAGAAAGGATGTTCCCATACGCAAAAAGTAGTCATTACCCCTACCTCTGGCTGCACCTACCTTGTCTATCAGCAACACCTTTTTATGCTTACGACTAAAAACCCAGGGATAAGTCTATTGAAACCTAGTGTTACTCTTTCCTATACCATTTCCACTCCAATTAAATCTGATACAGGTCCTTGGAAAGATTTGCAAATCTTCTGTGAATCTTCAACCATATCATATCCCTTGTTTGTTAGTGTCTGATTAAACAAGTAAAGGATACGGCTAATAGCACACCAAAGCCTCTTCATGAATTAATAGACAAGAGAGTGGAGATGATGATGTCTTAAAAGCTATGTTTTCAAACTTCAGAGACAAGTAGTCACATTTTTAGAGTAATTAGCTTTTCGGCCTCATGAGGAGCATGCATGTCATGATTCATTATCACTTGGACCATTTTACTCATTTTCAAGTCTACAGGAGGAAGTAGAGCAATGGCCTAGTTCAATTTTTGTTGGCTTGCGGTTACAGGTGGAGCATAGAGTCAGGATTTTTAATCCCAAGTTCGTCCCTCCCAATTTCAAAAGTAACTATGTCTATTATTTGGCTTCTCCCAGAAGTGCATAAATGTAGAAAATAAAAGGCATACATAGCACTTCTATTTCTGCTAAACTTCTAAGGCAGCTATTTCAATTTAATACGTTCCCATTTATCTGTAATGTTTTATTCACTTTAAATGCCAAACAAATTTGAACATACCAGCAATTTTTTTGTAGGCTTTTCCATTCCCATAAAAGGAACCAACATCTACGGCTCCCACATCATGTTTGGCCAGAGTAATCTTTTTCTGGAAATCAGATGAAATATCTTTAACCTGGGTTCCTTCGCCAATAGACATATTTTCCATGCCATTTATATCTCCATCTATTCTTAAACTCTCATTTCTGATAGTGACCACATCCTTTGCCATTGAATACCGTAGATCTTCTCTAACATCCTGAATGGGGAAAAAAACAAGATGAAGTCACACAATGAAACTGTAAATATGATATAATAAATTTACGCTGAGAAATAGTAAACACCTCCTGTCTGAATAAAAAAGTATAACAAACACTTACATTTAAAAATGTGATAACTTGGTCCATTAAAGATGTTGGAACACATTCGAATTCCACTTCCTTTATGCACAAAAGAAGAAAAAGGAATTAGCAAACCATCAACTACAAGCTTAATTATTTTAAAATGTTAGGATGAAGTTGAAGGTTCAAGCAGGCACATCAAAGACAGAATCCAGATGCAAATTAAAATCCCTAGCAATACTTTATTCAAAGAAAAGAATACATGAGCAATACAACTTCTGAAATTCATAACAAATTTGAAGAAAATAATCACGAGTTCTCAACCAGTTGAAGTACTTGATGATTTGATATGGCTTCTGAATAATATATATAGACTTTTATTGCCTCAGAAAGGAGACCAATCAAATACCACTGAGGCCCTCACCTCAACTCGATTGATGAAAATCCCAGCAGGAGTGGCAGAGTTAATTGGGTTATAAGCATCAAGATATCCTTCCATTGATGCCCGTAAGCTGCACAAGATAGAATATAATTAAACAAGTTCAATCTGTTCAAATATAGTGAAACAAGTTGTGCATGTCAGTCGAATTTTCATTCGATACACTGCGGCAAAATGTGACATTACATCATCTGGAAACTTAGTGATTCACTGGGGTAATGTAAAGGCTCATTGGTGATACTATTTAGTGTTGGTGTTCTTGAAGCTTCTTTTGTAAGTCCCAAGAGAATACCACTGGTAAGGGGCGCAGACAAAAGCAGGAAATGCACGGTGAAGCAAAACTCTAATGAAAGGCAAATATAGAAGTTTCTGTCCTTAAGTCGAAACAATTCACTTAGAAGAAGCTTCCCATAGTGAAAATCAAAAAAGAACAAGAAGAAAAGAACATCGCAACATACGTGATCTATATTCTACGAATTCACTAGATATAGTACATAGACACTGCCAAGAAAATTAATGATCCTTACTCTTAAGTTGCAATTTAGAGAATGAGAATAACAATGGCCATCTAGATGGCACTGCGATGTTAGAAAGAATTCATTCTTTCAACAGTCACTCCTATGCTAAAATCTCCATACCTTGACAAGCACAAAAGCAAGTAAAATATTGCATAAAGTTGTTATGGCAGTATCAGCTTCCCCCTCTTCAGAATGGGAATATCAAAGACAGAGGCCAACAAGAAAAATTTCATGATATACTAAAAAGCTCATGCATCACATATATTCCAATGACACGGATCCCTCCATCCAGTACAATATATTTTGTATGAGCAATACAAATTTATAATGAGTTATTTCTTTATAAAACAAGAAAAAGAAAGAAAATTATTGGCATCCTAGAGCAACAAGAAGCAAATCTGAAAGTAGCTTACAACAATGTCATACAGTTCAAGAAAATAGAAAAGGTTAAACTAATTATACATGAAAACGGAATCCATGTACAATCACCAACATATAAGAGATAAAATCAGATTTTACCGTGCACAATCAAAGTTCTTTGCGAGGTATGTTTTCAAATCCACAAAGCACCTCTTCTCTAAAGGAAAAACCTCAGAGGAGCCAGCATTTAACAATGGAAACAGTTTATGCAGAATTTGGTACAGCAGTAACTGCAAAACAGTAAAGCATGTCATGGTTTGATCATTCAAAAGGATTAAAGACAAGCATTGCCCAAACTAACCTGAGTAAAACCACGTAAGCTGTGATGATGGGAAGTTAATAATGGAACTAGAGGAGGAAATAATTCATCCAAGTGCCTAGATTGAACATCTTTAGATGAATGAAGAATGACATTAGCTGCTATAAATACATAAGAAGAAAGTGCCTGCATACACAGCCAAACAAATTAAATAATATGTTTTTATGTTTTAGCAGACTGCAGCATTAACAGCTAATATTTCCCACACACTTGGTAAAATCCACATATCATGCAATAAAAGATAGGTTATAAAGAAATGTTGACATAAACAGATTTATTCAACTACAAAAGCAAACTGTATAACATGTATATTTAGTTGTTTGCATGTCAAACTGACAACGAATGAGTATTTGCCAGTCTATGGTAAATATAGTAATATTGCAATGAATGAAATACCAATAGAAAAGACTAACATCTTATTAGTTCACTCAAGTACTTTTACTGATCTAATTTATTATAGTTATTACTATTTCATGTTTTCATCTTCCTCCATTTTTATGCCCGCACCTAAGTTCATATACAGCAAGTTCAAAAATAATACATAAACAGGAGTTCAGAGTAAAACTCAAAATTCAAATATACAGATAACAGACTCAACCTAGGATGGACTTGACAGATTTCCCCCCCCCCCCCAAATTTCAGATAAATATGCAGCAGTTAAATTTCAGTATACAAAAATCGACCTCTCAACACATTTAAATTGCATCAAAGATATTATTCATGTCTCATAGCTTTAGTTTCTTTGTAACACCCCAAATTTCTAACAATTATAATAACATAAAATTTGCTATAATTTTTATAAATAAATACCGAAATTCAAAATAACCAATTTTGGGAAGTGTTACCGCCGCACTTGTACCGAGACAAGTACAATGCTACCTTATTACAATAACATAAACCCACACTTAAATAAAAAGTCTTATTCAAAGCGTAAAATAAAATAAGAAAAACTAGCTAGAACGATTATTCTTCCTCACTTCTAGCCCCAACCTTGAAAACCTGTTTTACTGAAATTCTGCTCCCCCAAAGGATCATCACAGCCCAGAACACAAACATCAGCAAAAGCTGGTAATCCTAATAAACAGAGAAAATACAGAAAAATAATAATAATAAATAAATAAAATATCCACATGATGATAAGAAAGAAAAATACCATATACATATATATAATCTAAAATGTCAATTTCAATACTCATCATATATATATATATTCTCATCGAATCAAATATCATTTATTATTTTTGTTAATTTCATTTGGACCCGGAAACTTGCCAGTCCATTTAGTTTAGTGGGAAGAGAACCATGGTAGACCCGGAAACCTGCTAGTCTACCTTGTGACTCGGAAACCTTCCAGTCACAAATTATCAATTTGGCCATATCACAATAAAACAATTCGTCCTAATGTGCACACATCTTCCCAAAGTTGCTACTAGTGTCCCGGAAACCTGTCAGACACCACTTTGGGAAGAACGGATATAATCAGTTCACATCAAATAATATATCGAGGCATAAAGCCTAAGAGTTGTGTTCATCACTTTAGAAAGTACCATCCCAAAGCTATCCTCCCACGATTTAAATTATTTTAATTACACTCACATAATAAATGGATTTCTCAATAAACAAATAAATAAAATATACATATATATATACATAGTTCCATGATATTCAAAAAGAAGAATCTTAATTTATACTTATCTAAGTTAATAACTTAGTTTTGTGGTAATTTTTAAAAAATACATATGCTTGTGACAAAGAGAATATGTCACAAAAATTATGTGAATATATATATGTATATATATATGAAAGCATTTATAAGTTTCAATCACAAAAGCCGAAGCAACCAAAGCAACCACGTGAGGTATGTATATTCAATGGTAATTCATCAATCTATATATATATGTTTCAATTTCAAAAAAACCAAAACCCTCAAAGCTACCACGTACAGGTAGGTATATGCAATCATAAATGATTTTGCAAAAAGCTTCTTCACCCAGTTCAAGAATGAAAGGGTGTATACATATAATACAATCACCCATGCATCTACGTTCAAAGTGATATTCAAAGGTTGAATGATTTTGAAAAATGTTAATTAGGATTATATAAAATATATTTTACATATAACAATCACATATGATATACTTAGGATCATAATTACTTATCAAGATTCATATGAAATTAACCTAAGACTCATGGGAATAGGATTACATATAATATATTTCATATATAACAACCCTATCAAAACTTATATAAAACTAACCTAAGACTCATGGGAATTAGGATTAGTAAAATAGGATGTAGAGAAGAAGAAGAAGCACGAGATGTAAGGTTGTTCTGGGGATTAGGATTACCTGGTCTCCGTTTCGCTAGCCTCTTAGAAGAATAATTGGCACAGAGGAAGAGTAGGGAAAGTAGTAGAAGAGAATAGTAGAAGAGAAGAAGAATATTCAGGGTTAGGCTGGACCTCTATTTATAACTTAAAATTAAGGTTTAGCTTTGGGCTCTTCTACTATTGCCAACACATTAATAGGGTGTATTAAATTCAATCAATCAATCGTGGTGTGAATTCAATGTGATAGGGTATATCGCATTAATTCAATCAATCATGATATGAATTAATGTGACTTGGTTGGCAGTAATGGACTTATTACCTAAAAACAATCATGGTCATCAATCAATCATGGTGTGAATTTAATGTGATAGGGTATATCACATTAATTCAATCAATCATGATTTGAATTAATGTGACTTGGTTTTTCTTAGTGCACAAGCAGAAAATTCCTAAGGCAATTAGGGTTAGGAGTATTTGGCTCACCAAAGTTATATAAAATAAAATAAAATGGGCTATTACTATTAATTAAAATCTGGGGTATTACATTCTTTGTTCACAAATTAAATTTGCCCACATAATGCAGTGAGCAGCAACTAACCATGAATAAAACATGGAAAAACTTATACAACAAATGGAAAAGCAAATAATCAATAGAGAACATTATTTACCTGAGGCCTTGTGTCATAATTCCGCAATATAGGAACCAAATGATCTCTAACCTGGAAGTGTGAGTATTAGGAGAAGTGTCTTGAAAAGGTTAATTAGGTATCAGATTAAAGAAAAACTGGACACATATTCCTGAGCAATGCATAGAGTATGATGAGTGAACTGCACCATTCATAACTTGTGATTGTATGACTTGCTACATATATATATATATATATCATGTTTTACAATGATCTTGATTTGCATTTTAAGTTGCACATTGAATCTGCACATGTAATACATTTACAAAATATTAAGCCTATCAACAACTAATTAACAGCTGATGATAACAATTTACTTGTAAAAACTAAAAAGAAGTAGCTTTTTGGGTCTCTGACTAAAGTATGAATTCTAACAAGAAGCAAGAACTGAGCCAGAATTCCTGTTTGTAAAGTAATAAGTCCAAGCAAACTACCTATCATGTAACCAAGGTAATAATCATAATACCATACTGAGGAATAATTAGATTTCTTGGCCTACAATGAAATTAAAAGTAAAATGTGTTTATACAGTTCTAGGTGAAAGAATAATTATCAATACTTGGGTTTGTCTCAGAAGGTAGCATATCATACAGAGTAAACATAAAAGAAATCCTTAGCATGCTTTTACTTAGGAGGAAAGCCACTTTTAAGCCTTCATTAACAATTTCATTTCCAATCCAGCCAATTATATATTTTAAGAAAACAATTTACAACGACAGTAAATTTTGAGAGCAATAGAAGTGAGAAAAAATGGTAAAAGAAGGTCTTACAAGTGAGGAGAACTTCAAGTAAATGTTGATTGCAAATGTCTCTAAATATTGACGAACAGCAGGTAAGTTATTTCTCTGCCAAAAAAAAAAAAAAAACCTTTACTTACTTCTAGAAAGATAATCAATCTAAGTTGGAAATAATAACAAGGATTCACATTAAAGCCATTTGCAAAGAACCACACTTTCTAAACAGAGGAACTGAAATAATATAAAGTGGTTGCAAATTATGGCTCACGTGTTTGAGAAATTTTGCTTCAACAAGAAAAAAATGGACGTGACTTCGCAAATTAAGTCAGACATAAAATGTACCAAGGCCTCACATTTAGTAGAAGAGAAGAAAAGTAAATAATCTTTATTCTTAATTGTTTGAAATCTCATTGCCTAGATTGACCTTGATGGCTCGATATAAAACTCAGTAAATAACCAACAAGGGTCACGTTTAAGAGGGATTGATGCCCCTTACAAAAGGTCAAAGATAGATGGAAAAATTTATGTTGGGAAAATTACCACCATTTAGACCTGACAGACGGTACTTGAATTGAATTAATAAATAGTACCAAAAACTGGACAGTTGTCTCCCAAAAAAACTCAATGCAAAGATATATATAATATGGGGGGATACCCCATTTGATAAGCCACTGGAAGAAAACAAATAGAAAGAGGAGACACAAGGTTGTCCAATACCACAAAAGATGCCTCCTCCATCATCAGACGCACAACAAATAAAAACTGATTGGAACAGGGAAAAAAACAATCTACTTACATTAAGTGATAAGCACAAGTAATCGGCAACTTTCCCAACTATATCTTGCTCAACAAATGGTGACAAGACACAAATTGTTTGCCAAACACGTATTTTGCGCCTATGAATCTGTATTATCAACATAACAAAAAGAGAAAAATGAAGTTACTGATCTCAGTGAAAATGCCAGACCTGTCAGAGTGTATATTAAGTCATTGTAGGAGTGTAAATAGGTTGTCTGAAAATAGTTTGAATGGTTCTTTGATAAGTTACGTAACTAATACTGTGTAGTTATATATATACTTATGAGCCTTTAAAGCCTTGTATCATCCCAATAAATGAAAATCCTCATGTAAGTCAAAGCTCACTGACAATCATTCCAACCCCCCAAAAAAAATTTCTTCTTTCTACATATTTTACAGTCATAAATAACCCTCTCGTGAGTAAACTATTTAAGAATTTGTTGCTATTGGCCAAGAAAGTGTTTGCTTCATCTTAGGAAGTTATAATACATATGGGCATGATCCATGCAACTCATATTTTCGTTGTTTGATTACAAGAACGTGACCAAAGTTCCATGACCAGTCATGAACGTGACTCATAACATTCATGAAATATGAACCAGAAAGGTAGAAAGAATTGAATAAAATTATTTTTTATACAAAAAAGTTACATCAATTACTACGATAGCAAACAGTTCAAGCTAATATAATACATAATTATTCATGGTACATACAGATGCAAGGTGCATCTACACAACTTGGTTCCAGGATCTCCTGGCACCTTGATGCAATTTGGTAGAGGAATGGGAGCGTGAAAAAATATTCAGTGAGCAGTGATAATAAAAACTACTCCCTCCAGTCTTAATTATAGGAACACATTTTGGAGTTGGTTTTGATCATAATTAAAAGACCAAGTTTTAAATTGTCAATTTTTTCCTAAAATACCCTTATTGATACTTTTTCAATAATAATTTAATAATAGACTTATATATTCTATAAAGTAAATAATGATTTGCAACTCATTAATGTCATATACACTTCAATTATACTGTTTTTTTTTTATAAAATAATTTTGAGCAATTTTTGTCACATTTTCCCCATATCCACCTCTACTAATACTTCCTCCACAAAATTTAACAACACACTTATATTCTATCAAGTGAGAGATTCTACTTTATTTTTATTTTTAAATAAAATAATTTTAATATTCATTTAAAAATATTTTTTGTAACTATCCATCCAAAGTGATTAATGTTTTTTCCCTAAAATAACCTAATAAAACATTAATTTCATTATCTTTTTTCCAACAATAAAAAAAATAAAATTGCATTTGTATTATGCCCAATTAAATAGATATTCTCTTGATAGAAAAAAAATTTCTTCAAAAAAATACATGGAAAATATACAAAAAAAATATTTATAGACATTTTAAATTCATTTTAAATCTACAACCTAGCATTTCAAAATAGTATAAAATCATTTTGAATCTATAAAAAATTCATTTTATATATATATATATATATATGGTATTGAATTCTAACCTCACAATACCAAATCGCAGAGAAATCGCGTAGATTTGGTATTGTTACAAAAAAGAATTCATTCATACAATAAATTTTTACAGAACTAACAACCGGGGAAAAAAAAGACTATGGACTGTTAAGCTCATCAGAGAAATCGCAAGAGTATTGAGTGTGCTGGCTACGGATTCAACTAATTTTGCTTTGATGTAATTTTCAATTCTCAGTAGGGGTATTTTCGAAAAATAATTTTAATTAACTAATTTAACTTCTCTTTTAAATCTTTCCATATTCTGGTAAATAGCTCCTATAATTAGGACTGGAGGAAGTAGAATTTTCTCACAAAAAATTCTGTTTATTTCCAGAGAAGAAGCCAGGCTACTTTAGTTTAGCTATTTTAAAGAAGACAGGGAATGAGAAAAACTTACAGCACTGTATTTTTTGTACAACTCCTTTGCAAGATCTTTATCATTCACCTACATCCAAGGTATATCATAAGCAGCATAACCATCCCAATATAACAACATGAAATTCATGAAATTTGTGAGTTGAGACAAAATATTTGCACACATTTCTTCATTTCCCAAATCAGTTTCTTGCGTGAAATTAGAGGAGCATGTTTTTCATTCTTATGAAAAATAAATATTTCCCAAAGCCTGCGGGCAACGTACAACCCTCTGTAAACCTTGTTATTACTTCAAATGAGGCCAAAGCAATTATTCAACATTTCAAACCACAAAATTTGTAGAGGCAATGAAAAAAAAAAGTAAATCTGGATCATAATCAGCAAGAAAAGAATCTCACAACAGCACAAATATATTATGCAATACACTAAAAGGATATTAGCTATCTCATAGCTATAGTAGTAGAAAGCATTTCATCTTTAACCTAAAATATTTCTTATCATCTAATGCAATAATCTACTACCGCAGAGTCAAGGAGCTCTAGAAGAAACAATTTGCCAGATGCTAGAGCTGCAATGCAATCTGGATTTAGTGTTGATGAGTTCACCATACTAGCCAACTTGTGAAACAGAACAGCAACAGAAACTCGAGCATACAATTCTGTATTAATATATTCCTGATAAGGAAGTAGCAAACAGACACAATAGTTAGCGGTTTCCGGGAACTAAACAAACTGCACAATAAAACATCTGCAATAATTGGCAATCAGCATATCATGTTCCCAATATAAAACCTATAGTTCAATTTGGGCAGACAATGGAAATAAGGACATGTCAAAAATAAAGCATTATAATAAAACCACCAGATCTCTATGGCGTGATCTTAGCGAATAATAATCAAGATTTGGCTGTCCTTAAGTTCCTATACTTCAGCAACAGTCGTCTCATTTATTTCCTTGCCATTAGGCACTTAAAGCCCAAGATTGAGTATCTTAAATGTATTTCTATTCCCCCCCCCCCCCCCCCCACCACCACCACCACCACCACCACCACCACCAGCACTCCTTCACCCCTATTTATTCTATCTTCTAGTCTCTCTTGAGCACAAGTTGTATAGCTCTGCACTCTCTCAGCTATGTTCAATTTCATGGTATCAGTGCAGTGAATCTCAAATTTCTACCATGCCAAGATATGCTTCCAAACCACCCCAGGCCCAAGCACCATTGAAGCCAACCACACACCTAACCCATGATGGAGAGCCAACTGAATCAAGAGACAAATGAATCAGTCCTAATATGCATCACTGGCCAGAAACTCAACAGGTACAATTGCCCATTTTGGAGTAGATCTGCAACAGTATTTGTGGGTGGCAAAGGAAAGGAAGGGTACTTCACTGGAAAGATTAGCATCACGCATGCCAGCCTTGAAAAGTAACCAGGTAATGGCTTGGCTCACTCATTCAACGGGAATGAGAATTAGTGAAACATGTATGTTCTACGAGACTGCAGTCAGGACTTGGGAGGCAGCCCAATAAGCTCTATCCACTCAAGAAGGTGCAATAGAAATCTTTCAAACTAAGCACGCACTAAATGAAGTTAAACAAGGCGGAAGGCCCTTAATCACTACTTCAATAAACTCTCCAAATATTGGCTGCACCTAGACCAAAAGCAGCAGCATTCCTGGAACTGCACTGAAGATGCAGAAAGTTGCAAGAAGGTTGAAAAAAGGCACATATACAGATTCTGAACAGATTTTCACATTAACCTAGACGATGTACAGGAAAGAATCCTATACATTAAATCTTCAATTAAACTAAAAACTATTTCTTTCCTGAAGTTAGGAGGGAAGTTTTTTTTTTCGGGGACACCCACCCTTGCCCCCGCGTGCCGGGGGGGGGGGGGGGGGGGGGGAGTGTTCAAGTGTTCCTAACATTGCTGCTTTGGTCATGGCAAGTGGCAGCAAAAATCCAAAGATTTTAGCCAACTATGGCAGCAAGAACAATAGCAAGGGTTGGTGTGACCACTATCAAGAAGTGGGTCACACAAGGGATAATTGTAAGAAGATGCATGGAAAGCCTCCAAATAGGAAGTCCATGTTAGAAATTATGCCCTAGGGGCAATTCATTGTACTTCGGATATTTAAAGTATTCTCTTTTGTTATCATTTTCGTTTTCATGTTCGTATTGATAACTGCATCCCTGGATAATCTTATAGATTATCCTAAATGTCCCTGGTCGGTCATCTACACGGGAGTGAAGATGAAATAAGACCATTATGACTTTGATGAGGTATGGAGATACGAGTCAAAGTCATGGGCACTTGTAAGAGTACAAGGTGCTGGACCGACCCACTATGAGAAAGCTGCATGGATTAAGTCATAAGCTTATCTCATGTATAACCGCGTCATGACGCCCTACGACCTGAGACCATCATAGATTCCTACATGATGAGTCACTGGTCTTTGACCTAGTCAAAAGTCACCTTTGACCGGGTGATGATAAAGGCTCGGATCGGGATCAGTGGTTTTCATGCGGAGGAATGTGAGTGGTCAAGATGGGATTTGTCCCTCACATATGTAGAGAGATAATGCTGGGCCCCTCGATGAGTGAGTCTAAGAAATGTATGGCCATACTGTGATGAAAAAGAGTTTCCATTTCACTTATTAGACTACTCGAGAATCGAGAAAGCAATGGTCAAGAAAAGGAAGTTGACATTATCCATGCCTCATCCTTGACCAAATTATCGCGTGACAAAAGGGACGTGACATGGTTGTACGATAGGTAGTATCGTGTCGTCGACCTCCATGTGAATTGGGTAGTCGCAATGTCTTGCTAGAGGCCGCTTGCGACTTGTGGGCTGATACAGTGTTGGCCCATTGCCAATCTCATATGGGCCTGCAGGGTCGCACACAAGAATAATCCAACACGGGTGAAAGTGTCCAGGTTCATTGAATCTCAGATTAATATGAGATTAAATGAATACTAAATTTGATATAGGATTTATATATATATATATATATATATATATATATATATATATATATATATATATATATATATAATTCGAAATTAATATATATATTATAAATTGAGATTATAATATTATATATGATATTTGTTTAGTATTTAATTTATTTGATAAATTAAATATCTGAAACAAATAGAGATATTGTATCTCATTTAATTTCGAATAAAGATATCGTATATCTGTTTTATATTAAATTGAGATATGGTATCTCAGATTTAATTAAATAGATAGATTTCATATCTCGGATTTAATTTATGATGATAAATTAAATCAAAAGGCTTTAAATTTAGATTTGATTTAAATTCAAAATTCGAATTTCCAAATCTGGCTTTTAATATATTCAATTACATTTATGAGATAGATATGATTGATATGTTGACCAGATTCAAAAATCCGAATTTCTAAAATTAATAAAGGATTAATTTTGGTTATATAATACGCCTATCGGGTTTGGAAAGACCTACGGACTTTTCAGTCGAACGTATTCAGAAAAGCCGCGAGAAACCCTAGAGCAACTTGAGAGAGAGAGACGCACAAGAAGCGCTAGCACGCTGCCGCAACCGTGTTTGGGGATTGTTCGTGTGGATACCAGTAGAGGAAGCCGATCCAAGAGTCAACTTCTGCTGATCGAAAGAACAAGACGCGGACGTGTTGATCGCCCACCTGATCAAAGGAACGAGACGCGGACGTGTTGTTCGAGAAGGTAGCCCACCTGATCAAAGGAACGGAATGCGGACTAGTTCAACACAAGGTATGATTCGGTTTCCTTAACTCTGATTTAAACGTCGTTGAGTGATCCTTCGGAAGGATTCGTAAGAAATTTTTAATCCGCTGCGTGTACGAATCCCAACAGTCCAAGCAACCGATATGCTGCTAAAGGAGAAAACCAGTCTGAATATGAGTCCAATCTTTTCTCCTTAGTACAATCTTTCATAGCTCAAAATACCGAAACTGTAGCTCAAAACAATATTTTCAATAAAATTTTAACCAAATCATTCAAGATGTTAGGTAGCTCACTTCAGTCAGCTCAGGATCAGGGCTTTTGGCCAATAAGGAGACTTCCACCCTCGCATCAATGTTTTCAGCCAGTTCAGCTTCGAAATCCTCATCAAATGCAACTGAAACAAACAATCCCAGATCCATAACGCTGTTTACATAGTAAAGAAACTGACAGCCATAAGAATTATATACAAACTAAGGATAAACATGTTTGCTACCTGAACCATAGAGAGTTAGTAGTTTCAGTTCCTTTATGTAGAATTTTATAATCCTGGGATTTGAGAGCAATAACCCTGTTAAGTGCAAGGCTGCAAGACGAATTGTTCGAGGACTCTTTGTACCTTCCTCAAGAAGATTTGCAACAAACTGAAACCAAGATATTCAAGACCATAAATATTTGCAAGATATCAGCAGAGAAAATACACAAGAAAGCAGAAAGGTTGGGCCATTGGGGGGAAGAAGAAAAAAAATACCCATTTCAAGGGTCCAAGTGCGTTGTCTCTTTCATGCATGCTCTCATCATTAAAAACAGAAGGGTGCAAAACAGACGACAGAAGAGCAGCAATCGAAGCAACTCTGCGCTTGTTGCAGTTCACATGCAATATCCAAGAGGAATGGACCAAATGCCACATCTTCTGCAAAATCATTGCAAGTTATAAGATCAACACATTACCAAGCCATTTCAAGTGTTGAAGAAAATACACTAATCAGAAAATCTCATAAAAGAAGCAAAATACACCCAAATATTGCTTTACATTTCATGGGTTTATGAAATCAACCAACAAGGAAATTCATGCAGTCAGCAAACCTGCCAAACCTATCATCCAGGGCATAATGCCAATTGATCACCGAAAAATCACATGTCCAAAGTTTGCCACAGGGGCACTGTAATACCCCAGATCATTATTAGTAGTTATTATTAATAGTAATAACCCATTTATTTTATTGTATTTTATATAGCCTTGGTGGGCCAAATACTCCTAAACCTAATTGCCTTAGGAATTTTCAGCTTATGCACTAAGAAAGAGGTTTTAGGTAATAAGTTATCTACTTGTCAACCAAGTCACATTAAATTCACAACATGATTGTTTTAGGTACTAATCCCGTTACTTGTCAACCAAGTCATATTAAATTCACATCATGGTTGATTGATTTAATTTAATATACCCTATTAATGAGTTGGCAAGAGTAAAAGAGCCCAAAGCTAAACCCTAATTCTAGGTTATAAATAGAAGTCTAGCCTAACCCTGAATACTCTCCTTCTCTTATACTACTTCCTCTATTCTTTCTCTTTTTGTGTCAATTATTCTTCTAAGAGTCTAGCAAAACAAAGACCAGGTAATCCTAATCTCATGAGTCGTAGGTTAACTTCATATGAATCTTGATAAGTAATTATGATCCTAAATTATCATATGTGATTGTTATATATAAAATATATTTTATATAATCCTAATTAACTTTTTTCAAAACCATTCAACCTTTGAATATTATTCTGTACGTAGATGCATGGGTAATTGAATTATATGTATACACCCTTTCATTCTAGAATTGCGTGAAGAAGCTTTTTGCAAAATCCATTTATGATTGCATATACTTGCCTGTACGTGGTAGCTTTGAGGGTTTTGGTTTCTGAAATTGAAACATATATATAGATTGATGAATTACCATTGAATATACATACCTCACATGGTTGCTCTGGTTGCTTCGGCTTTTGTGATTGAAACTTATAAATGCTTTCATATATATATATATATATATATATATATATATTCACAAAATTTTTGTGACGTATCCTCTTTGTCACAAGCATATGTATTTTTTTAAATTATCACAAACCCAAGTTATTAACTTAGATAAGTATAAATTAAGATTCCTTTTTGAATATCATGGAATTATATATATATATATATATATATTATTGAGAAATTCATTTATTATGTGAGTGTATTTAAAATATTTAAATCGTGGGAGGATAGCTTTGGGATGGTACCTCCTAAAGTGAGGAACACAACCTTTAGGCTTTATGCCTCCGATATATTATTTGATGTGAATCGATTATATTCGTTCTTCCCAAAGTGGTGTCTGGCAGGGTTTCTCGAGACACTAGTAGCAACTTTGGGAAGAGGTGTGCACACTAGGACGAAATGTTTTATGGCCAATTTGATGATTTTGTGACTGGCAGGGTTTCCCGGGTCACAGGGTAGACTGGCAGGGTTTCCCGGGTCTACCATGGTTCTTTTCCCACAAAACTAAATAGACTGGCAGGTTTTCCTGGGTCTAAATAAATTTAAAAGGATAATGAACAATATTTGATTTGATGTGAATATATAGATATGATGAGATGAATATTGAAATTGATATTTGATTCAATTACTATGTGATTATATATTTAATTTGATTAATATATTTGAGCTATGTCATCCTTGTTTTTATTAGGATTACCAACTTTGCTGATGTTTGTATTCATGGGCTGCGATGATCCTTTGGGGGAGCAGAATTTCAGTGAAACAGGTTTCAAAGTTGGGGCTAGCAGTGAGAAGTGAGGAAGAATAGTTGGCTAATTCTAGCTAGTTTTATTTTACTTTATGCTTTGAATAAAACATTTTTATTTAAGTTTGGATTTACGTTAATGTAATAAGTTAGCCTTGCACTTGTCCCAATACAAGTGCGGCAGTAACACTTCCCAAGGTTGTTTATTTCGAATTTTAGTAATCATTTATAAAAATCATTGAAATTTTATGTTATGATAATTGTTAGAAATTGGGGGTGTTACAGGCACACACAGAATGCTCATGGAAAATTCATTTAATATACAGCATCTTACAAAATTAAACATGAGAAAGGGCAAAATCTTAACAGAAAGCTATTAACTGAACCTGTGCGTCAATCACGTCAGAGAAAACACCAGCACTTGACTTCCCTTTGGCAACTAGCTCTAACACCATTCTCACTGATCTCAGCATGGTTAAAACAGAACCTTCCCCAGCATTTTCTAGGCTGCAAAACACAACCTTGAATCAGTTACTAACATAGTAGTAACATTAGAAGACACCAGGGGAGAAAAGAGACGCAGGTCCATTCAAACTCTTGCCATCTTAGACTAAAGCCAGAAAAATATCATCTTTCTTTTATAAGTTTAGATGAGTTGGGCTACGAAGACTCACAAGGATCAAGCTTCATGACTCATAGCATTTATGAAAGTGCTTACAAATAACTCACCAACCAAACTCTCACATTGGTATTGGAATTTGAATCCATACCCTTGTGGGTTATCAGCTAAATTTGATGCAATAGTGAGGGAAGGGGAAAAGAGAAGGACAAAGGCGGAAGAATTTGAGACGAAAGAGGGAGAAACCTATTCCAAGTCCTACTTACATAATCCTGGGACATATAGATACTGCAAATACTCTGGATTTTATTCAATGGCAAAAGTCTATACAAACAAATAGTCCTGGGACTTGTTTATAGAAACCTACTCCTAATCCTACTTACTATAATCCTAAAGTTAAGATAAACTGATAAATACAAGTTCATTAAATTACAGCTAACATTATCTAGATCTCCTAACAACATATCCTAATTTAAATTAAACTATGAATCCAAATCACCTTAAGATGATAATAAACTTATCCTATTTATGTTTCCAATAACTTTGCCAACACGACCAGCCTTTATTCACCAGCAACCCTCCTGGCCCCAAATATAACCAAATCACTTTACTTTGTTCCCTACCTCTCAATGAGATCGCTGAAAATGCATCTGAGAGTACCATCCGAGAAAAATGTGAGGCTTTCCTCCATACATATCCCATTATTGAGAGCATGGGAAGGAATTGATAACAAAGATTCTATGCACATCCACTGTTTCAGCAACAAATTTGTTACAATATTTCAGTTTATCACTTGACAAGCAAAATCATATGATGCATTAATTAGAACAGGAAAAAAATTTCAAAATTGGAAATGATCATTATGAACATGATTGATCACAGGAGTAATGACTGACCAAAAGGATTAAACCAGGGAAGCTAAAAAGGAAAATGAACCAAGAAGACACAGTCCCATTTAAGTCATTAGGAGCCCCAATTTCAAAATGCTAAGAAGAACTGTTACTAAAGATAGAGAGAGACAATGGTACCTTCAAATCCAACAAAACAGCTCTCCGAGTTCTTGCCAAAAATCCTACTTCAAGGAGATTGTTAATATTTTGAACAAAAGACAAAAGCATAAAATCTAATTGAGGTCTGCCTTCAGCCTCCAAAAACAATTTCTCATTTTCCATGATGAGAAACGAAGATTGGGAAAAATATGTGGATGCTAGTACTCTCAGAACAAATACTAATGCTTCATATGCTGCCAGAAAAATCTCTGCTTCAATCTGCTTAACAATATTCATGTCAATAATCAAAACTACACCACCATAAACTTCAATTATCACAAAAACATGCATTATATTTATAGTTGATAAAGCAATTCGAGCAGATACCTCTGAACATGGAGGTGGAAATTTAGTAGTCCTCCAAAAGAATTGCCATATAAAAGTGAAAGAATAGCTAAGAGAAGCATCACTTTTAATTTGTGTACTCCAGGCCAAGATCAACGATAATGCCTTCACTGACATTATCTGCTTAGTCATATGGAAGAAGTATCAAGACAAAGTAGTACCTTTATCAAAATATATCATATAACTTAAAAAGGAACAAGAAAGAACTAATTAGCTATAAATAGCATAAAGTTTGTAGAAGCATTCTGATATGTAAGTTGTAAATAAATGAATAATTAGGGGAAATGGTCAATTAGTTAGTTAGTTGTTAGTAACCATTTTGGGTTAATGGGTTGAGGGGTTGCCTATATAAGGCATATGGCTGTTCATTGTAAAAAAGGCTTTATGTTGAATAATGAATGAAACAGGCAGTAATTCTGCATCTCTCATCCCTGTATTTTCTCTTCCCACTCCCTCTCACTTCTGTTATGTCTTCTACTTTGCTAAATTCTACAACTACGCTATCAGTGGTATCAAAGCCGTCGTCCTCGGCACGTTCTGCTCGATTCTGATCAGTCTTGAATCAAGCCTGAACCTTCTTTTCTCCTCACGGTTCAGACTCCCCTTCAAGATACTCATCCAGAAAACTGAAAAAAAGAAAGAAAAAAAATATTCAAGACCGGCCAAGAAGATTCAATAATTGCAATCTTGAATCACTACAGTGTCAACTTGGTTCTGGGTATTGATTTTTGGGTTCTGCTCGTCTGGGTTCTGACTTCTTGTGTATTCGACTGATTCTGGGTATCACAATGCAACCATGGCTGGATCATATGGAGCAAGGTTTAAGGCGATTGACGATAAGTTGCAGGAATTAAAATGCCTTCCTGCCTTAGTTCAACAACTCTCTGATAAGGTTGCTGTTTTCATTCAAGAAAGGGAGTCAGCCAGGCAAAGGAACAAAGACCACACTGAGCATCGCCGGCCAAGAACATGGGCGGGCGAGTACCAGCCACCCACTAGGTTCATCCGAATGGAGTTCCCTCGTTTTCAACGATCAGACGTCATCGGATGGATTCAAGAATGCGAGCGCTATTTCGAGCTCGAGGGAACACCCGATAATGAGAGGGTCCGGCTGGCTCGTAAGAATCTTGACGAAAAGGGCTACATATGGGACCTAGCCTTTATGGAAGAAGAAGGGGGCAGGCAGGTTTCTTGGCAGAAGTATAAACAAGCGCTGCAAGCCCGTTTTGGGCCTCTGAACGACGAAAGAATACCAAGAACAGAGACAATGAGCAATTATGGCTCCCTCCCGAGACCTTTAAATGGGACACGTGGAGTTATCTCTGCTTCTCGTAACTCAGAAACAGAGAAGAATCTGAGGCCTGCATCTGGTGTTGTTGGGTCTTTCAGTTGTGAACCAGAATCGTGGACGAAGGTGAAAAGCTCGTCTAGAGGTAATGGGTCTTCGATTCTCGACTTTGGTGAGCCTCTTCAAGAGAAATGGCACAAGGAACATTCAGTTTTGGTGCTGTCACCAACTGCTTCGGCTCTTCCATCGTCACTATCCGTGCAAGTCGAAGGAGAAAGCTGTGTTTCAGCGAAGGAGACGACTTTAGTTTCAACGCCGTTGACGACTGCTTCTTCTCTATCAACGCCGATGCACATTCTGTCATCGAATCGTCTCCCATTGTCACCGACTGCGTCTACTATGTCGAAGACTATTGTTTCTGATTACAGCGTGCCATTGAGCATCGATTATGTGCTTGGTTTAGGAAATATACACCAGAGTACGTGGCAGGATCAGAAGTTTGCATGGCTGAAAGAGGGTCCATTTGAAAAGTCAAATGCACAGCTGGAGTCCATTATTAATTCAAAAGTTCAGGAGCTGAGACAGAAATTAGAGGTTCAGTCTGAAATATTTAGTGGCCAGCTGGTTCCCATTTTCTTATTTTCAGATGAGTGTATGGGCTTTGTTTTTCAGGAATTAGGCCCAAAGTTGTTGCTCTCATGGTTTTTATCCAACAGGCCTACAAGATCATTTTATATTTGGGTTTTTCTAATTGTTTCTGTTGCACGATGTTTGGTTCTGAGTTGGTTCAGGGGAAAACTTATTAAAATGCTTTATGGGTCAGCATTACATCCATTATTTCCATTTGGTTCAGAATTCAGCAAGAGAGTTGTGGCTGGTGCAGCAGTACTCAAGACAGATATCTACCAGATTTCAAGCCACAGTTTTCAAAAATCAGCAAAAGTCCAGAATTTAGCAACTTCAGCATATGTTCTGTTATATCAGTTTTTTGGGTTTATTTTTGTGTTTTGTTGTCTACCATCCTTGAGGGCAAGGATGTGTTTGGGAAGGGAGTATTGATATGTAAGTTGTAAATAAATGAATAATTAGGGGAAATGGTCAATTAGTTAGTTAGTTGTTAGTAACCATTTTGGCTTAATGGGTTGAGGGGTTGCCTATATAAGGCATATGGCTGTTCATTGTAAAAAAGGCTTTATGTTGAATAATGAATGAAACAGGCAGTAATTCTGCATCTCTCATCCCTGTATTTTCTCTTCCCACTCCCTCTCACTTCTGTTATGTCTTCTACTTTGCTAAATTCTACAACTACGCTATCACATTCATGCCTGAACAAAGAACAAATCAGTACTTTTGGAAATTCCAAGATTTCCCACTAAAGGAAAATAGGCATTAGCAGAATTAAAATCAAAGTCTGGGCCTTAATACTGAAATTGGTGCACATAGATTTCACAATAATAGTGTTGGCCATTTGCTTTGCCCACATTTTACCCCAAACGGTTCACATGAGGAGACATGTTAGAGTACAAAATTTCTGGTTCAGAAAAAACAAAGCTATTAAAATGCAAGGTACCTTGGCATTCTCCATCTAAGAAAATTTTTTAAATAAAATATAAGAGCCTTAGCCGTTCATTGAATTTTGTTCAACTGACTTCAGAAATTGAAAAGGTAAAAAGCCACAGCTATCAGAGAAGGACCTTCAAGATTAATAAAATGGCAGCATAAACAATAAATCACTTGACAGCATAAATCCAGAACACATGTGCATTTTAAATCTAGTCAATTAGGGATTAAATAGGGTTAATACAATCTTTGGTCCCCCCAAGTTTACCCTCATTTTGGTTTTGGTCCCTCAAGTTTCAAACCATAGGTTTTGGTCCCTCAAGGGGCAAAATGGTCCAGATCTTTTTTTTTTTAAAGTCATGGGAACCAATGTTTTAAACAGAATGAAATTTAAGGGACCAAAACCAAAATGAAGGTAAACTTGAGAGACCAAATTTTGTATTAACCAGATTAAATACTATCTTCAACAAAATATTTTACAGAAGATATTTTGTAGAAGAAAAGTCAGTCAGTCAATGATAACTAAAGTGCAGAAAAACCTACTGCCTGCAATACAAATGTTGTGGTGGAGATGGATAGCCGTCGTTGACTAGGGCCCCCAAGCTTTCCTTTCACTGAACCAGGGAGTGTATTGTCGTCCACAACAAAGCCAGACCAGAAAATGGAGCAAGATTGGTCTGCAAACTGAACCATATCCTCCTGCATGCCAATAACTCTTAGCTAACATTGAAAGATCACAAAAATATCAAAGAAGCCACAATCCATGAAGAAAAAGGTACGAGTTTCACATAACAAGTGATACCAATATTAATAGAAATTTATCAACAAACTTCTCATAGATGCCTTCTATAAGTCTAAAATCATCTGTTGTGGCTGTAGTGCCATTTTCAGCTGCTCTTTCCTTTGTTCTTTGAAGCTCCAAAACTAAGCTCATGGCAAGAATCAGGAATTTGACTGACACGTATTTTGTATCATGGTTCTGTTTCAAAATAGTAACACCCGTGCTTTGAATGAACTGCAATATAAAGTTATAGGTATTAGGCTTTATGTCAGAGAACAAATAAAAGGTTACCAGTGCAGCAGTATCAATCCTTAAAAAACTCAGTCTTGATATTCTCATTCCTATCCAGCAGAAATCAATTACCACAAATTCACAGTTTGTAAATATACAGTTATAATTTATCACCAAAAAAATATACAGTTAAAGACAAGACCAAACCATTAAAATTGGTCCCAAAAGATGTTCCTCCTGAAGTGCGAGGAAAAGCACTCTTGCCCATCTATTTGCTTCAACCTCCCATGCACTCAATTCTTCATCATCGTAATTAAGAGAAGCGTCACTGACAAGTTGGTCACTCACAAAGCTCTGAGGAAAGTCATATAGACTTTTCCAACGCTTCCCCACATTACTGCAACAATTAGCACAATAATCCAAGTGACCACAACCCGAAAGCCATTTTTGCACTGTTGCTCTTAATGGACCTGGTGTAGAGAGCAAGACAGTGTCAAAACTTACCAACCGAAAACCAAATAGAACTCACTATTTTATATTAAAATCGTAAAGAAAAATTGTAAAAAATACATGAGAAGAAAATGAAAGATGCTTGTAGGCTGAGTCTTACAAGTTTATCTGCAGTTATTTTCATTGCCATAAAACAGCATAATCTATCAAACCCAATATATCTAAATTCCTCAATAGAAATGCCACAAGGCAAAGTAAAGAGCAAAGCTTCATTTAGTCACCACCAAGAAATTCTGAGCTAGGTTGAGTTCAGTATTCTGTTTGTATATTTACTATATGTCTGAATAATCTATGGAAATGGAAAAAAAAAAAAAAAACGTAGCTTTGCTTGTGACAATAAAAGCACCTTTCTCTACGTGTGATTGCCAACACAAAAAACCACTTTCGAAATGAAGCATAACTTACTCCAAAAGAGAAAGGCATGAAATCTAAACTTCTCCAACCCTCACTCTAAATTTATATATGTACGTATTATTTATGTATTAGGATTATCCAAAACATTGTGATAACATTGCCTTAGGAACTTGTTGAAAAATTTGGCCAAACACTGCACTGCTTTGATGAAATTACATTTGAATAAGTTATTCAAAAAACCAAGAAAGTACAAATTTTTCCAACACAACCAAACAGGATGTAATTTACAAGTCCATCCAAAAGGATTTAGCGAGAGAAAATGTACACACATCAAAATCATTCCTCAGAATTCTCTTACTAGGTGAAGTTTCGGTTTTTCCTTTTTTATTTTTATTTTTTATAGAAACTTGGATAGGTTTTTGTGCACACTCCAGTTGGTGAGTGATAATTCTAGAAGTTGTAATGCTTAAACATTAACGTTCACACCAAGGTAATTCATGCATCTAAATAAATCAATATGCATGCTTCATTTATAGTTCCTTTGAATAATAAAGAAAATATATGAGTTTAGGGCATTTTGGGCTTTCAGTCCTTCAATTCCTTACCTCCCCAACGCCCCCAAAGAAAAAGGAAAAAGACCAAGACTAGAGGGAGAATGAAAGGGTAGAAGCACTAAATCTTAGATATTTCACTTACCGCCAAAATCAGTAAATTCTCGTGGCAATGTTGATACAAAAATCAACAGAATCTCAAGGGGAACATCAAATACACACGCCACAGAAACAGCAGCCTCCATGATTTTTTGACAAACTGGTAACCACAATATAGGTGTAAGTCATATTTTGCTATGGCTATTATTAAATGTGCAAATAATCTAAATATAAATTGAATATCACAAAATCTAATCATATCAAATTAAAAACCTTGGAGACGGTAATTGGGATTGAAATGCTGTTTGCTGCTCTCAATAACATATCGAAAAGCATTCAGTAATTGTGTTTTATCATTTTCATTTGCCGTTTCAGAAGCCCATTCCATAAGAGAAGTCCCTCTAAATGACTCTTTCCTTGAATAAGGCAGTGTTCTGATTGCATTAGCAGCTAAAGTAATGCATTCAGCAAGGCCCATCAGTCCAGCTCGCCCAAAAGATTGATGCTTAGCAGTAGATGCTAGATTGCATAAAAATCCAATGCATTTCCTGCAACTAAGTTTTAGACAATAAATATGTTAGAGAAATTATACGAATTGGGAAGAGAAAGGGAGAGAAACCAGAGAGACACATGACAGAGGGACTGAGAAGAGAAATCTGTGATGCTCATTCATTCATCATAACAAGCATAGAGATACAATTGATAGTTGTATGCCTTATATAGGCAATACTAGACCTACTAATCCCAACTAACTACTATTAGTTACTAACAAGTAACAACTAACTAACTAACTAATCCCTTCCTAACTAACTAACCTAATTAGTTATTTACTATTTACATATCAAAATAAAGCAAAGCCAACGTATTACAAATGTGTTAAAAGTTACAATAGAAATGTTACAATTCAGTAAGATGGTCTCAAAGCCACAAGATAAACAATCTGCAAACCTGAATATACACCTTTATAATCTGTTAGGAAATATATCATTGTTAGTAAATATATCATCATTAATATAGGATCACACATAATTAGGGATTATAGAAATCAAAGAGATTAGGGAATCAATCTATATAATTAGTCATTAATTCTCATTAACCCTCTTGTTCCCTCTCTTATGTATAAATACCTCATCAATCTACATGAATATACACACTTTTTATATTACATTACTCTCTCTTTCCCTTTGGTTTTACATGGTACTAGAGCCCTGGATTCCAAATTTTTTTCTTCCAGTGCCTATCACTGTTTCAGTTTGGCCACAGAGAAAGAGGGAGAGTGTGCTTTCGATTTTCTGTTCTGGGCTGTTTCAACTGCCACGCGCCGCCTCACCATGTTCAAGAGGTCCCGATGGGCGGAACCCAGTCAACAGATCGCCGTTCCGACAGCGCCACAACAAGATTGAATGTTTTTGTGATGCAGATCATGCAGGTCAAAGGCTACTAGAAGATCCACCACAAGATATTCTGTGTTTGTTGGTGGAAATTTAGTATCATGGAGGAGTAAGAAGCAAGATGTGCTTTCTAAATCTAGTGCAGAAGCTGAGTATAGAGCCATGGCTCAATCAACACAGGAAATTGTGTGAATTCACCAGTTAAAGAAGGAGGTTGGTCTTGCCACGTCATTACCTACAACGTTGTGGTGTGATAATAAAGCTGCTCTACACATAGCCTCCAACTCTGTGTTTCATGAACGTACGAAGCACATTGAGATTGACTGTCACTTTGTACGCGATAAGATAAAGGAGAACTTTATTTCCACCGGGCATGTGCGGTCGAATGACCAATTGGGTGACTATTAGAGTCCGCACAGGTGAATAGAAATAAACTCTGATCTTATCTCAATAAGAACAGCCTACTCTAGTCTTTAAAGAATTAACAGTATATTGCTAATTCAATGAGACTAGCCAACCTTTAATAATTAGGAAATTCCACTAATTAATTAAAGTCCAGGAGAATACTCCGATAAATTACTCTCTCAAACATTCGATGATTTTATTGATAGGCTAAGAGCCAATAAATAGAACTAGTTTTACAGAGAGCGACTCTATGAAATTCAAAAAGATAATTAATAAATCTAAATCCTAACAACTAAATCTATCTAGTTGTGATAGATACTTATTTCCTAAAGATAATAATAAAATAATTAAAACAGACTAACTAATAATCCTAACAACTATATCTTATCTAGTAAGATATTCATAAAGATAATAATAAAATCAGACTCAACAATAAATAAAATAGACTCGATAATTAAATAAATTAATGCTAAATTAATACCTAATATTTGGATCCTATCATTTCTCCCCCCTTGGAAAAATGCCTTGTCCTCAAGGCAAAAAAAAAATCAAGAAATCCTCTTCTCTCTTTTTTTTTAAAAAAATAATAATAATAATTAGTATTATTATTATTATTTTTTGTCGTCTTCCTCTCTTCAATCGGGGTCCAACTCCTCGATTTCGCATTCGACCGTGCCATTGAAGCCTTTGGGTGGTTTCCAAGCTTCGTCAACCTCTAGGAGCGAGAAGGACGCTCGGAGCACCGATGACCTAGTCGGAATGGAGCAGCGCTCCGGAAACAAAGGCCGCGTTCACGGCCGAGTTGACGCTCGGGGTCTTCAGCGGAGGCACGATTTGTGATTAAGAGGAGCCGAGGATGTTGAGGAAACAGCCGGAGGGTGATTTTCAGTGGATGACGAAGTCGCTAGTTTCCAAGAGTCGCGAGAAAAATTTGACCCAGGAGCAAAAGAAGGTGTGGAGGATCCAGGAGAGTTCCGATTCGATATGGCAGAGGAAGCTGACTTGGGCCCATGCGAAATTTGTGTTGCTGTTCAAACTCCAATGCTAGGCTAGCTGCTTGATAGACACTCCTTGATTTGTGCAGTCGAACCTCAGATCGCGGTGATTCGTTCAGGCCAGTCAAGAACACACCGAGTAAGCAATGTTCAGGCCAGTTGGAGACGCGTGCTACCCTCCGCGCCCATTCCTGCCTATATTCTTGCACCGAACCAGTCTGCCTGATTAGGCAGAGGTGCTCGTCGAGGTTGAGAAACTCAGGTGGTCCAAAGTGCTCCTCCAATGCATGAGTCAGGTCTGTCCAGTATCGCACGGTGTGCTGAGAGTTCAGCCAGGAGAATAAGTCCAATGCATCTCCTTCAAGGTAAAGTGCAGCCACGTCCACCTTCTCTTCTTCTGGCGTATTGTAATAGCGAAAAAAAATTTCGGCTTTGAGAATCCATCCTCTTGGGTCACCTCCGTCAAATTTCGGAAAGTCGATCTTTGCATATGAGCGTCGAGTTGACCTCCACGGTGGATCAGAATCTTCATCGCTGTCCTCTGCATAACAGTGCGATTTGCCTTTGCGGGGATTATGGCGAGTAGACTGTGCTTCTAAGGCGTTTACTTTTTGCGCAGTTCATCTAATGCTTCCAGGCGTGCTGCGATGGCAGCGAGTGGATCCGATGAAGTATATGTGATGGGATTGTTGGTTTTCTCCAGCATTGCAGTTGTGATGGGTTCATTTGGCTGTGCTGCAAATTTAAGAGGGTCTGTGTGGCGTGGTGGGGAAGGATGTTTCTGCGAGGTACGTGTTTTGCCCATGGTGGATTGGATCTGATGGCTCTGATACCAAATGTTAGAGTCCGCGCAGGTGAATAGAAATAAACTCTGATCTTATCTCAATAAGAACAGCCTACTCTAGTCTTTAAAGAATTAACAGTGATATTGCTAATTCAATGAGACTAGCCAACCTTTAATAATTAGGAAATTCCACTAATTAATTAAAGTCCAGGAGAATACTCCGATAAATTACTCTCTCAAACATTCGATGATTTTATTGATAGGCTAAGAGCCAATAAATAGAACTAGTTTTACAGAGAGCGACTCTATGAAATTCAAAAAGATAATTAATAAATCTAAATCCTAACAACTAAATCTATCTAGTTGTGATAGATACTTATTTCCTAAAGATAATAATAAAATAATTAAAACAGACTAACTAATAATCCTAACAACTATATCTTATCTAGTAAGATATTCCTAAAGATAATAATAAAATCAGACTCAACAATAAATAAAATAGACTCGATAATTAAATAAATTAATGCTAAATTAATACCTAATATTTGGATCCTATCAGTGACTTTCTAACTAAGGCTTTAAATGGGACTCGGGTTGACTATCTTTGTAACAAGTTGAGCTTAATTAACATCTATTCTCCAACTTAAGGGGGAGTGTTAGGAAATATATCATCATTAATATAGGATCGCACATAATTAGGGATTATAGGAATCATAGAGATTAGGGAATCAATCTATATAATTAGTCATTAATTCTCATTAACCCTCTTGTTCCCTCTCTTATGTATAAATACCTCATCAATCTACATGAATATACACACTTTTCATATTACATTACTCTCTCTTTCCCTCTGGTTTTACATAATCAAACTTGACAAACATGAAAACACATGAAGTTACACAAGCATCTCAAGAAACTTGTTAGGGTCTCCAGCTGATCTGAAAACTACATGGAGGGGGATACTAGATAGGGATATCTATCATCTGAAACCAAGACCTAAAATTTCTAAACAGCAGGTTTCAAAGCATACCTCAGAGCCAGACAACTTGTGTATTGGTGCAGAAACTGAGCGGCACCTTCAATTGTCCTCGACATGTAGACTCCTTTTATCCCTAAAATATAAAGTCAAACAAGAATAAAATCAAGGTTGAATAAAAGTTTCCACAATGTTTCATTTTCCAATAACATAATGATGAAGTGCCAATAAATAAAAAAAGTAACGTGCATAGTAAATTGGGGGCAGCATAAGGATAGAGGAAAGTAGAGTTTGTTATGAATATTTACTGAGTCAAGTAATTTTTTTTCTGCACATGTTCTGGTCTGTTATTTTCCCTTTCTGCACAAGTCTGAGACTATGAGTTTAAGATTCTTACTCATACTCTAATAAAGATTTTCCTTCATCTTTATTAATTTATGAAGCTAGATTCTGATTTCATATTTTAATATTTTCCTTCATCTTTATTAATTTATGAAGCTAGATTCTGATTTCATATTTTAATAAAGACTTTCATTCCTTGTTTCTCTCTACCTATCTTGGGTCCTCTCACATATGCAGATGAGGTAGAAGCTGTTTATCACACGAATAAAACAGCATTCAATTTGAACTAAGTAATAGGTTGAGCATAATTAACATGCATGAATTGACCAAGAGCATGAGCACATAATACATCAAATATGAATGGAAAACATGTTAAGTGCTTGCAAGGGTCTAAAAGAACTATACTTACCAAACTCTTTGTGTTGTATTGGATCATTCAATCCTTGCATGAATGGACCAAGGATAAAAGCTTCAGGCACTGATCTCAGATAGTTCCCATAATTCTCCCAATTGATATCCAGAAAAGACTGCATGATCAAGCACCTCACTGCATTATTTGGGAGACACAGAAAAGAAGTAATGAGTATCAAAGGAAGAGCTACTTTGATTTGCTGGAAACTGAACAATTTGGGTGGCATGCTGACTTTCAAGTTTTTCCAGTAACAAGTTAAACAGTTTCCAGTTGTTCATAATGACAACTCCACTAACCTTGAGGATTATCATGATGAAGGCCTCGTTCCCACAAAATTGACAACCAATCAAATATTTCACCACAGTTTTCAATTTGAGTCTGATGAACTTCACTGGTATTGCTTTCTGACTTTAAATATGACAAAGAGAACTGAAGCAACAATGATACCTGTATTAACAATTACTTTAGAAGATTAGGCTTGTAAAATTGAGAAAAGTAAAAGTCAGAAACCAATAAGACTTCAGGGAATTAACTGTTTCTATTAGCAAAACTTACATTAGAAAGGGTCTGACTAAGGATCAAAGTTTATGTCCATAGTGTTAAAATGTAAAACCAATGGAGGAAGAAATGTGAAGCCAAGAGGAGAGAGAGAGATGGGCGAAGAGAGAGTGTTTTTTCCTGCCTTATTTCCTATTGCCTTCATTGATATTATTTTAGACAAGGAAGAGTAATGGAGATAAGCCTAGAAAGAAATACTACCCCTAAAAGTGGTAAGAAAATTAAGGGTATAGAAGCTCGTGACAAATTGGGCCATACCAAAACAAGAAAATTAACATTGTATTGGAGCATAAGACCTAACTCCTTCAAGATCCGGGACCTTTAAGAATAGTTGGGTCCAAGGCCTCTTAAACTCAGAAAACAAACCCAAACAGACAGAATTGAGCTGGACATATGAAGGCTAGACCCACCAAAAAAATGATGGGCTCATAAATTAAATTCCCAAATACAAAAAAGGATTGAGAATGAAGAACCAAACCAGAGTGTTAAGGCAGATGATAGCAGGACTGAAAAGGGTGAACCCAGTTCAACTATACTTGAGGGGAAGTGTTGGACATAAGCTATGAAATAAGTCTCATCTAAAAATAATAAGCAAAATAATGGGTATATAAGTTATGAAAGGACAACCATTGCGCCTATTGTTCTTCAAAATCATTCTAAAAGGATTGAGAATGAAGAAACAAACCAAAGTGTCAAGGCAAATGATAGCAGGACTGAAAAGGGTGAACCCAGTTCAACTATACTTGAGGGGGAGTGTTGGAGATAAGCTATGAAAGAAGTCTCATCTAAAAGTGATAAGCAAAATAATGGATACATAAGTTATGAAAGGACAACCATTGCACCTCTTGTTCTTCCATATCATTCTCTTACCAAAAAGGATTAACTAGTAATCATTACCTCTTAGTCCTTCTCAGCCTTTTTTCCACAACAGTGGTTGCCAAAAAAATGATTAACCTCTTTATCAATCCAAAATCTCAAGATTAAAATATACAATATTGATACTCAAAGATAGATCAGATGAAAAAGTGAAGGCATGATTACACACCTGATGATTCCAAGCTGCTTCAACTAAATGAGTGCCATACTCTTCAAGCATTTCATATAGGAGTAAAAATGCTTCCCAATATTGCTTGCCATTGAAAATCAGGTCTTCTAAAGCCAAAAAGTTGCCAACACCAAGTGACTTGGCCTCCTTGTAAGCCCACAGTTCCCTCTTTGTCACACCACGAGGCATGGAATGCTTTCCACTTGAGTTCCTTTTTGAAACATTAGAAGTAGAATTGGTTCTGCTATGTATGCTTAGCACTGTCTTCAATATTTGTAAACTCTGCTTCCTCACTAAACTCTCCTTGTTCACCTGAAAAGGTTGGGTTCGATTCTGAAGTAAGCAATGAAGGAACAAATCAACAACCTAGCAGGATGACAGTAAACCATAAACAAATTCATGTACCAGGCCCCTCTTGATTTCATCCCAGAATTCTTTTACTGCTATTATGCCAAATTGTTCCATTCTACTGATTGTGTCAGCATCTTCATGTTCTTCTATATAAGGGATAAAAGAGAAATACAAAGAGAGAACATTATATGCTTCTCTTCTTTCTAAAATTCCCATGGAAAACAGTGTTCGGCAGCAATTCCACAATTTAACAAAGAAATGCTCCCTGAAAACCAAAAATATATTTATAAACATTAGTGAATTTATGAATAGAAAATATGTATGCGTGCGTGCATGTATGAATCAGGTCAGAAATGATGAAGTTAACTGATTTACCATGAAATAGCTTGTTCCTGCCTGGAGATGGTAACTCTGAATATGGAATTGGAAGACAATGCTTTGCCGACAATAGGAAGAAGAAAGCCAACTGCACAAGATCTATGCTCTGGGCTATATAATAGCATTCTTTCAGTCATGTTACATAGTTCCCATATTAACCTAGCAACAAAGTTAACTGCATAACACCCATTTTCTTCAACTAGTTCAGAGGCTGTAACTGTTTGTTGAAACTGAATAGCAGCTTCCAGAATTACGGAAAAAAGTTGGCATGATGTTGGCAGTTTAAAACAGCTTGAGGAAGACAACGAGAGTTCCTTGTCCACTGGAGAATCAGTTAAAAGATCATACGAGACCTGAGGACCCGATCCACTACGCCAGTCATAGAAAATAGAGTCTTCATTGTGACACACGTCCATGGAAAGATAAACTGATCTTAAAACCATAGGTACCAAAGTTTCCTCAAGAACTACCCAAGTGTGAGTTTCCATCACCACATCAATGAAAAGTTCCATGATCTGACATCAAGTTATGATGCATATCCCAACCACACAGACATGAAAGAAACAATTAGATGCTAAAAAGTAATTCAATAGTTATCATAAATAATAGCAGGCTGCGTATTTAACATGCATTATACCTGATTAAGCAGATTACACTGAAATGCTTGTAGCACCTTAACTAGGGGAAGAAAGCATCTCAATGTAAATGACTGTACAGCATCATGATTTGCCCCTGCAAAGAAATGTTATCCCATTTTTCATCATCAGTATGTTGATCATCATTGTGTAACAACCCCGGAGGAGATCTTCTCCCAAAAGACCAACCAATGAGGAAGGTAACGCCTCCAAACTTATAAGCTCACTCATGCATCCTAAGCTGTCAAGGTGAGGATCAGTAAGATCAAAACACATTACCTGTTATGTGGATGTGCATCCTACACATGATACAACTATTTTTGGAATCATCATAACTTAGGCAATTCATAAAAAGATGGAACCATTCCAACGAGAAGATGGGATAATATGACAGATGTAAACACTCAGTGCCCCATTTCTATCTTTGTTTTCCTTTGACAATTTCATAACAATATGACATTGTACCACAGTTTATATTCAAAACACACCACCAAAAGGTATATAGCTTACAAAATCCTTACTGAATGTCCCTAAAAAAGTTCCAATAGTGCCAAACACGGAAAAGTAACTCACCTATTTTCTTTATAAGGTGACAAAATGCACCTATTAATGACGTGAGATGAAGGCAATTATCAGAATCCAACTTTTCATCCTCCTTGATAATATCCTGGTCAATTTATCAAAGATAACCAAATGTAAGATCAACAATATTAATATCAGGTCAACAAACATATATAAACAATAATTTCTCGCTTAAATGAGGCTAGAATCATATTTATAGCCTTGTTTACAAGAAAAAAGAATTTCTTGCGCCAGTGAATGTTCTATAAATAATAAGAAATGGTAAAACATGCAATTACTTGGGAACAGGTGCAAAACGATAAAGTTTTAAAGATTAAGCGATATGTAGATCATACATACCTTGAGCAGACGAGGGAAGTCATCGGAAAGAGAAGCTAAGAGCAGTGATGGGGACAACCCAGTAGACAACAGAATACAATCCAACATTGCAGGTATGGCCGACGCGGGGACTTGAATGAGGCTTTTTGATAACGAATCAACGAGAGTTGCCATAGAATCCGCTTCTAGTCTAGACATTATATCATTAACTGCAGATATCAACACTTGTGAGATTTCACTGACCACTTCCTTTTACTCTGTGAGTTTCAGGGCAACAAGCAGAAGTCTTTCATAGTTATTATCAGTGTCCATGGGCATGGCAGGAACCAGGAACTGTTCAGTTCAAGTTCAGACTAAAAACAGAAAAAAGAAAAACAACCCTAGTCGATCTGTCAGCTCGCCCAAGTCGGCCACAACGTTCCCGCCTCCCTTCGCGCCCTCTTTTCATATGGAAGTAGGAATTCTTTTACAATTTTCCCATATAATAAATAGGATAAGATATTGTCACTACAAATTTGTCACTACCAATTTTATAGAATAGGATATTATCACTAAATAATAATATCAAATATTTACATTGTTTGAAAAAAAAATGGAAAAAAAAAAAAGAAAATGACAAATAAATACCATATGAATTTACAAAACCCCCAAAAGTCTCCCGAATTTGTAAAAAAACTGAAAGGTACCAAGGACCTGTGAGGGATATGCAAATTCGGGTAAAGTTACTCTTTTACCCTTAGTTTTAAATAAATCGATGGTATTTTTTTATTTAAAATTAAGGGCAAAAGAGTAACTTTACCTGAATTTGCATATCCCTCATAGGTCCTTGGTACCTCTCAGTCTTTTTACAAATTCGGAAGACTTTTAGGGGGTTTTGTAAATTCATATGGTATTTATTTATCATTTTTCTAAATAAAAATAAGTACATGAAAATTTGAACATTTATCATAATTATTACATACTGGTACACTCTTATAATTTTGTATCGAAAACATGATGGAAAAAGTTGTTTTATTCGATTATAACTACTCAGGACATCATCTTAATTCGACCAAAAAAAAGGACATAATCTTAAAGTAAAGATCTCTATTTCTGCACTGGGAGGTCAGCAAGAACTAACCGCACAAGTTGACAGGGACATGACCATGCGATAATGAGAATATAGGAGTGATCTTGAATATGTTTTCATAATTTCATGGGAGAATTTCATTTAATTACCATCCAAATTTTTAAAACTATAAAAAGACGGTTAATATTTGGAAAATATATAGAGTTAACATTGATTAAATTGATATTTTAAAATGTTGACGAATTTATTATTATTTCTAAAGTTGTTAAATAAAAAAGAAAAATGTGCCCTTACTGAAACACCACTGCCAATAGGGCTCTAGCCAGTGTGCAACAACGAGCGTCTTGAACTCTGGCCACAAGAGCTTAGGCGGACCTGCAATATATTATCAATATTTATTGATTTTGTCAAAACTATTATGATTTTTATTAAATTCATTACTCAATTGACTATAACCCAAAACTCTTTATTGATTATTTTATACATATTGTTAGTACTTATAAATTTTGTCAAAACCATTATTCAATTGGTCAAAATTCAAAACTTTTTATCAATCATTTTACACATATTGTCCCTACTTACTAATTTTGTCAAAATCATTACAAATTTTGTTAAAACCAATACAATTTTTGTTAAATCCATTATTTAATTGAGCCACAACACAAAACTCTTTATCAGTCCTTTTACACATGTTGTGTTAATACTGACGAATTTTATCAAAAACATTAGTCTCTTCGTCAATGGTGTGATCATTGCTACAAACAGACAAAGTGGGTAAGCTTTATTGAGAGCCGGAATTTTGCCAGTGTTCTTAATATCTTCTTTAATGACTTTTCCAATGGTGAGCTTGGTATTGATCTTATTCTGGAGCTGCCAGAACAGCCTCATGCCACTGCGTTGCTCCTCCGCCAATGGCAAGGGCTGGATCTTGCTCATTATGATGAGCATTCTCATGGTGGCCATAACACCCTAAATTCCTAACAATTATAATAACATAAAATTTCAATGATTTTTTTATGGATAAATATTAAAATTCAAAATAACCAAATTTGGGAAGTATTACCGCTGCACTTGTACTAGTACAAGTGCAAGGCTACCTTATTATATTAACATAAACTCAAACTTAACTAAAAATGTTCAAAGCATAAAATAAAAACTAGCTAGAATTAGCCGACTGTTTTTCCTCACTTCTCACTACTAGCCCGAACCTTGAAACCTGTTTCACTAAAATTCTACTCCCCTGAAGGATCATCGCAGCCCAGAACACAAACACCAGCAAAGCTAGTAATCCTAATAAAAACAAGGGTGATATATAGCTCAAGTATATTAATCAAATCAAATATATAATCACATAGTAATTGAATCAAATTTCAATTTCAATATTCATCATATCACATCAAATCAAAAATTACTCATTATCTTTTTAAATTTATCCAGACTCGAAAAACCCTGCCAGTCTATTTAGTTTAGTGGGAAGAGAACCATGGTAGACCCAGGAAACCCCGCCAGTCACAAATAATTAAATCAGCCATAAAACATTTCTTCCTAATGTACACACCTCTTCCCAAAGTTGCTACTAGTGTCTCGGGAAACCCTGTCAAACACCACTTTGAAAAGAACAGATAATATCTTCTCACATCGATAACATAAAGCTCAAAGGTTGTATTCATCACTTTAGGGGTACCATCCCAAAGATATCCTCCCACAATTAAATTATTTCAATCACGCACCAAATGGATTTCTCAAATTTATGGAATCAAATTGAATAATATATATATATATATATATATATATATATATATATATATACTGCTATTTGTCAATTATAGAAACCTAGGCAAAACTATTTAAAAGAGAACATGTATATATTTTAACATAGGTGCATATTGGACATGTAACACCCCCAGATTTCTAACAAATCTAATAACATAAAATTGTAATAATCTTTATGAACATTACTGTAATTCAAAATAACTAAGTTTGAGAAGTGTTACCGCCGCACTTGTACTGGGACAAGTCCAAGGCTACCCCTATTACATTAATTATAAATCAAAACTTAAATAGGTGTGTTTTATTCAAAACAAAGAAAATAATTTTTTAAAAAAAAAACTAGCTAGAATACTGAACAATCTTCTTCACTTCTCACTGCTAGCTCTAACTCTTGACACTCGTTTCACTGAAATTATGCTTCCCTGAAGAATTATCGCAGCTCATGAACACAAACATCAGCAACGCTGGTAATTCTAATAAAACAAAGCAATATAGAGAAAACAAAATATTTACGTAATAAAAAAATATATTCCATATATATATAAATATATATATACACATCCAAGAAAACAATTTTATTATTCTTTATTCAATTTAATTAGTGGGGAGAGAACCATAATAGACCCGGATATCTTGCTAGTCTACCTTGTGACCCGAAAACTAGTCAGTCACAGATCATCAAATTTGGCCATAACAAATTTTTGTTCCTAGTGTGCACACCTCTTCCCAGAGTTGCTCTTAGTGTCCCGGAAACCTGTCAGACAAGAACGTATACTATTGGTTCACATAAAATATATATATATATATATATATATATATATATATATATATATATATATATATCGGAGACATAAAGCCTAATTGTGTCCATCACTTTGGGACGTATCATCCCAAAGCTATCCTCTCATTGTTAAGTTATTTAAAATATACGCAAAATAGACTCCTAAATTATTTCTATTATTTACTTATCTTTTATATATTTTTCTATTATTTTTGTTACGGACCGGCCCAAGGGCCGGTGTCCAGACCACGGCCCAACCATGCCTGAAGTAGAATCAGTGCAATAATGGGCAAAGATATGGGATCCCATTAATCTAGGATCTCCCCCAATCGTGATCCCAAGATATCAGCCCCGGATATCGCTCACCAGCCCGGGATACTCGCACTAGACTCCTCCATAAATACAAGGGAACCCTAATCAGGTGCACACGTTCTAATCTATGCTCTATTTACATTCTGCCACACAGAGCACACACACCACCCCCTGGCTTCACGCCTCCAAGTTTACTGCGAACTACGTGGACTTTGATCCCTTCAAAGGGTACGTAGGCTCTAGGCTTGACAACCTAGTCAAGTCCAATCTATCTGTGTTCTCAGGACAGAACATTGGCGCCGACCGTGGGGAAAGGTAAACTTCCATCCCCGTGACCACAATGGCGAACACTAGAAGCCACAGCAGGAATCCACCACCGCAGGGAAGCGGAGCTCCGCCACCAGACCAAACTCCAGCCGGGCCAAGCCAGCCACAGAATCCACCGCGATGCGAGAACACCCCTGAGGGTCATGTCACCGACACGGCAACCTCCCCTTCCGCGGATGATCAGCCGCTGTTGCAGGCGCTCGGGGAGATTCCTACCCAGGACACTCTGGTATTAGAAGCCGACGTCCGCATCCTTCGGAGAACGCAAGAATCACTTCTGCAGAGGCTTGAGGATAAGGAAAGGCAGGATCAGTTGCAGCGGCAAGCGGACCTCCAAGCCTTCACACAGATGATAAGGGAGGAACTCCAGAACCATCACCCACAAGGAAACCGGAGGGAGCATCATACCGAGAGAGGCCCGGCCACAAACAGTAGCCACTCATCCAGTAATCCACAACAAAGGACCGGGCGGAGAAGCACTAGCAGACCAAGTGGGAGGACGAATTCGGAAAGAGGTCACCCACCGCCTTCAGAAGGCCATGACAACACCGAAGGCCGAAATGGTCCCACGAACCACAACGGCCGAGGCGGAAAAGGAACCCAAGACCAGGAAGAGCACCGAGAGGCCGACAGAGCCCGTCGAGCTCCACGTAGAAAATCACCTCGCCACGGGTCTCCCCGTCATGACTCCCTGTGCCATGGATCACCCCGAGAGTACAGAAGAAAGTTCCTTACGGGATCCAGCAGATCCCCGTTCTTGAGGGCGGCGGCATCGGCTCCCTATCCCAAAGACTTCGACTTGGCCGACCTTCCAAAGTACGACAGAACCCAGGATCCACGTAACCATCTCGACATTTTTGACAAATTAATGTGGATCCGGTCCATCGACGGCCCTGTCATCGAACGCCTCTTTGTGGCTACGCTAACCGGAACGGCGCATAAGTGGCTAAGTTCCCTCCTAGAAAACTCGACCCGAAGTTTCGAAGATCTCGGACGTAAGTTCGAACTGCACTTCGCCACGAGTAAGAAGCATTCGAAATCCCAATTCACGCTCAGCAAGGTGAAACAAAAGAAGGGCAAGCCGCTGCAGAAGTACCTCGACCGGTTTTGGGACGTGGCAATGCAGGTACGATCACTGTCAGAAGAAGTCCATGTGCACTACCTGATTAACGGGCTTGACCCATCATCACGTCTGGCCAAAAACCTATGCAAGAACCGGGTTTGCACCCTAACCGAGTTTTATATCCAAGCGAAGAAATACTTGGATGTGGAGCAGATGGAAGTGGAAAACGCAGATGAACCAGACAAGGTAAGAAATAGCTCTCCCGACTATCAAGAACGGTCAAGCAAGCAGAAGGCCGAGTCCCGCGGCCGGAACAGAGATAGCAGGATCAAACCCGACCGAGCCGACCCCAAGGCAAAGTACGATAGCTACACCCCCTTGAATGTCCCTCGGTCGCAGGTATGGAAAGAGGTAGCCCAGGCCGAGATGAGGCAGGTCGAGAAGCCGAGGCCGATTAGAAGCCGCTCCAACACCGACCGCACTAAGTTTTGCACGTTCCACGATTGCCAAGGACATACCACCGACGAATGCTATGACCTCCGTGACGCCATTGATAAGTTTGTAAGAGAAGGGAAGCTGCGTCAGTATGTCATCAAGACCCAGGGAAGGACGAGCGGCAAGCGCAACTACCACGGCCGCACTAGAAGTCCACCCAGGGAGACCCGAAAACCGGAGAAGAAGTAGAAGACCGCCTCTGACAACGAGTTTCCCGACGTGGACTTCCAGTGCAACGTCGTCAGCGGAGGCTTCGGAGGGGGAGGCGACACAGTAAGCCTGCGGAAGAAATACCTCCGCGAGGTCCTAACAGTCCGAGATCTACCCAAGTTTAAGGATGATCCCGCCAAACCAAAGCCGCCCCCCTTAACCTTCACCAATGAAGAACTCAAGGACGTCATCCCCGGTCACCTGGACGGACTGGTGATCACCGGAACCTTGGTGAATTGCCGCGTCAAGAGGATTTTCGTGGACGCAGGAAGTTCGGCCGACATCATAAGCTAGGACGCCTACAAAAGGATGCACCTCGATAAAGAGGACCTCAAGCCGTGCAAGACCACCTTGATCGGATTTAATGGCGAAAAATCCTTCCCAAAGGGTTATATCGACCTCCGGTTGACCCTCGGCATAAAAAAAGGCTTTCAAGTCAGAGCGCGTCAGGTTCATCGTGGCCGACTTCCGCTCCCTTTACAACATTATCCTCGGCCGACCCAAAATTCACAACTGGGACATACTGGTGTCCACCAAGCACCAGAAATTGAAGATGGTCAATGCCAAAAACCAGATAGTCGTGGTATCCGGAGACCAAAAGGAATCACGGCAATGCTACTTTGAAGCTCTCCGGGTCGAGGAAGGAGGATCCTCATCTCCACCTCGGCTCGGATCCGGCGAGTCAATGACTGAGGTCGACGACGACAGACACCCCCGGCATCCGATCAACATGGTAGAGCTCGACCTCCGCGAGCAGGAAAACCAGAGGCCCGAGCCGAAAGGGGAACTTGAGGAAATAACGCTAGGGACGGACCCGTCCAAGACAGCCAAAATCGGCCGAGACATGAGGGACGACCTAAAAACTCAGATGATCCGTTTCCTCAGACAGAACCAAGACGTCTTCGCCTGGACCTCGGCCGAGATACCCGGCATTGATCCCCACTTATGCTGCCACAAACTCGGCATGTGGCCGGGATCGAGACCAGTGGCACAGAAGAAGAGGAATATCTCCGACAACGGACAGAAGGCCCTCGAGAGCCACGTCGAGGAGCTCCTAGCGGCTGGCTTCATTCGAGAAGTGCAATACACCACCTGGCTCTCAAACGTAGTCATGGTACTCAAACCCAGCGGCAAATGGAGAGTATGCGTCGACTACACGAACCTCAACAAGGCGTGCCCAAAGGACTCCTACCCGATGCCCAATATCGATCAACTCGTGGACAACTCGTCCGGGTACCAGCTCCTCTCCTTCATGGACGCCTACTCCGGATACAATCAGATAGCCATGCATCCGGAAGATCAGGAAAAAACCACTTTCATGACGGACAAAGCAAACTACTGCTACAACGTCATGCCATTCGGGTTGAAAAATGTTGGGGCCACCTATCAAAGGATGATGAACCGGGTGTTCGAGGACCAGATCGGGCGCAACATTGAAGTCTACATAGACGACATGATCGTCAAGACGAAGCCACCAGAAGACCACATCCGGGACCTCGAACAAACATTTCAGAAGCTGAGAAGACATCGAATCAGGTTGAACAAATGTGCCTTCGGAGTTCCGGCTGGAAAGTTCTTGGGCTTCATGTTGACCAACCGAGGAATCGAAGCCAACTCGGACAAATGCAAGACCGTCCTAGAGATGCAGCCCCCAGGGACTAAGAAGGAGGTACAGCAGCTAACCGGCCGGCCGGCTGCCCTGACAAGGTTTTTACTGAAGTCGGTCGAGAAAGCCCTACCTCTCTTCAAGCTACTAAAGAAAGAAACTTGAGGCGGCTGGAATCCAGACTGCGACGCCGCCTTCGCAGAGATTAAGCGATGTTTGGCAACCCCGCCAGTGCTCACTAAGCCAGACCCGGGAGAGAAGCCGCTCTCTACGCGATGGTTGATGACCAACTCTATAGAAAGGGACTGTACTACCCGATGATGCGCTGTCTCAGCGAAACCGAGGCAAAGTACGTGCTGGCCGAACTACACGAAGGCAGCAATGGCCACCACATGGGGGGCAAGGCCCTCGCTAGAAAGGCACTACGCGCCGGCTATTATTGGCCAACTATGAAGCAGGACGCCATGGAAAAAGCCAAAACGTGTGAGAGTTGCCAGAAACACGCCAGGATCATATGGCCGCCGCCTACAGAATTGAAAGGAATGTCGGCCCCCTGGCCCTTTTATAAATGGGGCATGGACATCCTCAGACCTTTCCGACCGGCGCAGGGGCAATGCAGATGGCTCATTGTCGCAGTAGATTACTTCACCAAGTAGATCGAGGCCGAGCCACTGGCCACAATAACTTCGGCCAGAATAATGAAGTTCTTCCGGCACAACATCGTCTCCCGCTTCGGAATACCAGCCGAGGTCGTCACGGACAATGGGACCCAGTTTATGGACCACATATTCCAAGCGTTAATGTCCAACCTGGACATTAAACAGTACTTCTCATCCGTGGAACACCTGCAGTCGAATGGCCAGGCCGAAGCCGCCAACAAGGTCATCCTGGACGGACTCAAGAGGCGGATGTTGCAAGCCAACACCAACTGGACTGAGTAGCTTCACAGCGTACTCTGGGGATACCGGACGAGCGTACAGACTTCGACCCAGGAAACCCCGTACAGGCTAACCTATGGATGCGAAGCAATGATCCTGGTCGAAATCAGGCAGCCATCTTGGAGAAAGGTTAGAGCCAGAGAAGAAGGGCAGGAGTCGAGCGACGACGCCTTAAAGACCGACTTGGACCTCATAGACGAAATCCGAGTCACAGCGTACTGCCGGGAATTAGCCGCCAAGCAGCTACTCGCGGCTAAGTACAATAGAAAGGTCCGACCCCGGTCATTTAACCATGGGAACCTCGTACTCCAACGGGCCGATATAAGCAACAAGAATGCCAAGGACGGGAAGCTGGCGGCAAACTGGGAAGGCCCCTACCGGATCAAAGAGAAACTCGATGGAGGGGCATACATTCTCGAAACCCTGGCACGGAAGCTGGTCAAAAGAACATGGAACGCCGACAAGCTAAAGATCTACTATAGCTAGATCCCTCCCCCGGCCTCGTTTGTTTTTACTTTGTTTATTTCCTTAATTCAAAGTTCAAATTAAGTCATTTCCTAATCTTGTTTCCTTGTAAAGTCCCTTAGAGCTATTTTTTATCAATAAAGGACTCCATTGAGGAGATTCATAAATGAGCACAAATATCTACTTAAGCATGAAGCCGAGGCTAAAAAGCCCGGTCGAAAACGCGAAGACCGAGGCAATAAAGCCCGACCAAGAAACCGAAAGCCGAGGCCTATAAGCCTGGCACCGGATAAACGGCTCCGAGGTCGTATTCCCGGCCGCAAAACTAAAAACATCTAGATGTACGAAAACCGGTCGTTGTACTCCGACAGGCATTGGTTAGAGCTCGGCGAAGGCGCCATACGTGGCCCTTTGCGAAATTGACACGTCAACGCTCGCCCGACTAAGCAAGCGAACTACCATGTCGACCCCGATCAGGTCAAAATGTTTGATTAGAGGCAGGCGAAGCCTCGGTTGCACAGGTGGTAGTCTAGCCCTTACGTCGATTAAACATAATCCGACTAGTGAAAGTCAGAGTCTGACTACTAAAAAGTCGGACCGAGGTAATGCAGTTAGTTATACCTGACGAGGTTGAAACAAGACAACCCTGCCCCAACCTCAAACACGCTAAGTGTGGTAGAGCAAAAACGGCCTGTACTCATGCAGCCAACAAAAATCCAAACTAAGGCAAAAGGATGATAAAAGAAGTAAATCATTCATTATCTGAGTTATCTAAACCAAGTTTAGAATTGCATAAACAAACACAAAAGGATGATGAAAACGTAGATCATTCATTCTCTAGGAAAGTTCATACAAGATGGCCAAAAAACGCCAGAATTGTTCGAAAAGAATACAAGGGCACAACACCCCAAAAACAAAAAGAACAGAGCCAAGTCTAGCTAGATGGCCCGACTTCAGGACCTCTGGCCTTGGCTGCATCCTCCTCAGCGCCATCGGTAGGACCCTCGGCGATAGGAGACTGGTAAGGGAGCAGATTCCCGTCCTGTACAAAGGCGCGGTAGTCATACCCATCCACATTGAGCTCGACGCCGGGGTTGAAGTACCGAATCTGGGCCAAGGCCTGCTCGAAGCACTCCCGGGCAGTCTGCAGCAAAGCGTCCGACGTCTCCTGATGAGCCGCCTGCTCCGCGGAGAGGGCTGCCTAAAGCGCCTCTTTCTCGACAACCAGGGAGGCCCGCTGCTGCTGAAGGGTTTTCATTGCAACCAAACTCTCAGACAACCCCTTCTGCGCCCGAGTGCACTCCTAAGCCAGCTTCTCGGCAGAACCACTGGAGGCTTGAAGCTCCTGATCCGCCTTCACCATCGCGGCCTTGGCAGCGTCTCGCTCAGTCCTGGCTGCGTCCCGCTCTTCCTCAGCAGCCTTGGCCTTAGCCTCTGATGTCTCGGCCTTAGCCTCCGCTAACTCCGCCTCAGCTACTGCCTCGGCCGAGACCTTCTTCAGCTCCTCCTCGGACGCCCTCAACGCCTGACAGCCGGCGTCGGCTTGAACATACTTCTCCCTCACCAGAATTAGCGCCTGAAGGAAGCCGATAGACCGGCACAACTGCGTTTGGGCCCCATGAATCTCATCCAGAACGGGAGGGGATGTCGGCCGATTGTTCAAAAAGTGCCGAGGGGGGAGGAAAGAAACATCCACCTCAGGAACCACCCCCTTCTCCCAAAAAAAGCTGCGAAGGAAGACCGAAGACGGACCCGGCGGTGGAGGAGGCGGAGACAAAGCGGAAGCCGGCAGCGAACCCGATGGCTTCTCAGAGAGGAGCGCAGCTTTGACCTCCTCATCAGAAATCACGACCTCCTTCCCCTTGGAAGCCGGAGACGTAACCACGGCCTCAGCTTGGGACTCTGTAGCCGGGGGAGCGTCGATGGCGGCAGAAGGAGAAGACCCCTGGCCGACAGAGGCTTTGGCTTCTTCGCCGTATCGGCTACGAGAGCGACGGCACCCTCTAGAGCATCCCGTTTCCTCGTTGGTCGGCTCGGAGAGGCAGCGGCCGGATTCGCCCTGCGAACGTAGAGCAGAAGGGCGTCCATATCTTGAGCTGAAAAAAGCAAAGATAAACCAGGTTAGAATAACGAATCCAAAAGCCAAGCCAGGAAAATAAGACAACAAGCTACTAAGGAATCCTACAGGTAGGAGGCAACGGCTTAGAACCGTCCCCACTTATAAAGAAGCTGGCGGGCTTTAAACCATACTCCGCCACAAGGGCCTCTAGCCGGGGAAGGGCAGAAACCGACTCTGGCCACAGGTCTTTGCGCGGAACCTGGAAGGAGGTAGCCTTGGCGTCATGATGGCTCTCCATCCAATATAAAGGAAAGCGTCAGCCCATGTCGGCGCCCTCAGGCCCCTTCAGAAACCAAGGCTGCTCCCCAAACACGGCCTCAACCTTGAAAAAAGCCCCCTTGAAGCGCTTAAAAGAATCCGAGAAGGGCGTCATGAGCCTCCGCTCCGGGTTGATACGCAGCGACACCAACCCCTTCAGCTTCTCACTCTCCTTGGGTGAACTAGGGGTAAAAGGGCCGAAGTAATAAAAAAAGAGATTGGCGGTACACACAATCGGGACGGGGAAGGAATTGCAAATCCGCTCGAAAGCAACAAGGTAAGCCCACCCGTTCAGGTGAAGCTGGGAGGGGGCGAGTCTTAGGTGCAGCAAGGCCTCTATCTGAAAAGCGGAGAAGGTCAAGGAAACCTGGACCCGGGTCAAGCAATCCCGGTAGAAAAAGAAGAAGTTTGGGCGGCCCACCTCCCGCGTCGCACAAATAGGCTCATCGGCCGTTGGGCACCTAAGGACACACCCGGGCATGGCCGGTACCTTCAACAGAGCAAGGTCTATGTCCGACAAAAGGGACCGGGTCTTCAATACCTCGTGGGACACCCAACCGTATTGCCGACATAAGGCCTCTGGCGGACTAGAAGAGTCCGAACCCTCGGGCTCAGAACATTGCTTGGAAGACCGGGATTTTGGAGCCATTACACCTAAAGGCAAATAAACAAAGCCAGAATCAGTAAAAGAGCGGGAATACCTGGCACTACAACGGTGGCAGGCAAAGAAGACTGCGGACTCGGACGAACGAGGGCATTAGAAGGGACATTCGAGGCAGGTCGATGCTGGCAGGAATCGAGTATGGAAGAAGCCTTTGCGTCTCCACCGCGTGCTATCAACGCAGAACTCTCCGCAAGGCAGTCCCAACACGGGCCGAGATACCCTTCTGGAAGGGGACTTTCGCGAACATGAGAAGGGCCCTCATAAACATTGAGGGGTTGGGCCATCAAAGCCGGGGACCCGGATCCGTACGAGGAGCCTATCCCATCCCCGCCGAGCGACCCAGTGGAACCCTAGCGGAAGCCGGGCGAACCCCAGCTCGCCCCGAATGGATGGCGCCGTCTTGGCGCGAAGGAGCCAAAACCTCCGCGACAGGCAGTTCACCCCCAAGAACCCAATAAGTGGCCCTTGGGAAACGCATACGAAGGAACATTTCTTCCCCCGGCAATAACGATGCCCTTGGCCTAGGAAAACTTCTGTCTCTCACCATAACTGGAAGCCTAAGGCACTAAAGGCTTGTGTTTAAAGATAAGCAATGGGGTGAATTTTGGGTAGGATGGCACAAGAAAAACCCAGAAAGACCCAGAAAAGAGAAAGAACAATAACACAGGCAGCAATTTCAGAAATAAGCTGCAAAATGCAAGAAAATACCGAACAAAAGCGCAAGGTAATAGACGGAATACCTGTGTGGATAGAATGGAGGGGACTAGAACTCTGGAAATGAAGAACAGCAAAGTCTCGACTGAAGAAGGCAATACTACGAACTTAGAAGAAAACCAGAGAAAAGTCTGAGAAAAAGAGGAATAGCGAGAAAAGTAAAAACAAAAGAAGGAAAAGAAGCCATTTAAACCAAGTCGCGAAACGGCAGGGGTAAAACGGTCTATTCCGACGCAAGAACGATGGGATTAGTACAGTACGACGTCAGCACATTAAAAGCGCACAGATCTCGAGAAGCGAAGGGACGCGACGGTTGCAGAACACCACCATTCAGGGCATGCCAGGCGTAGACCCGTAATGATGGCGCGCGTGAAGGGAATCCCAAAGCGCATAAAGAATGCCAAAAGGCAGGACCGAAGTAGCTGGGGGCATTTAGGGCCGAAACGGATTGGGAACCATCTCGACAAATTGACCTCGACATCCTCGGCGAGACACTAGGGCAAAGGCACCAAAAGCCGGCCCCAAATTCGAACTCGACAAAGGGCCGCGACAGCCACGAGTCGGTCCCGCTGAAGGAGAATGCCTCGACCAAAACAAGGTCCGGGGCAATATACACCTCGGCCGTACAAAAGCCTGCACAACCAAGCTGGGGGGGCAATTGCTACGGACCGGCCCAAGGGCCGGTGTCCAGACCACGGCCCAACCATGCCTGAGGCAGAATCAGTGCAATAATGGGCAAAGATATGGGATCCCATTAATCTAGGATCTCCCCCAATCGTGATCCCAAGATATCAGCCCCTGATATCTCAGCCCCGGATATCACTTACCAGCCCGGGATACTCGCACCAAACTCCTCTATAAATACAAGGGAACCCTAATCAGGTGCACACGTTCTAATCTATGCTCTATTTACATTCTGCCACACAGAGCACACACACCACCCCCTGGCTTCACGCCTCCAAGTTTACTGCGAACTACGTGGACTTTGATCCCTTCAAAGGGTACGTAGGCTCTAGGCTTGACAACCTAGTCAAGTCCAATCTATCTGTGTTCTCAGGACAGAACAATTTTAATTAAATATAGGATATAAGGATATTTTGACTTAAAATATGTTCATGTCTTATTTTATCGTGTGAGAGATATTATATAAAGAAAAAGAAAATCAAATAATAGAAAAACGTGGACAGACATGTGCAAGTGATACTAATTGTAGCATTGCACAAAAGTATGATATATTGCAACCACAAAAGTGACGCACAGGGATATACAATTCACGCACGAAAGCAAGGCAAGCAATGGTTTTCAATCCAAAAAAAACGCACAGGTGTATATGTATATAATTGATGCACGCCGACCGAGACAAAGTAATTGTATTCAATGGGAAAGGCACCAAAATAATTTTTTTAAAAAAAAATTTACCTGATTAGAGCACTTTTGAAACTAATTACCAAACTAATACTGTTAAAAACGCAGTCTGACAGTACGCAACTGATCACGTTAAAAAGTTTGACGCTACTGAGTATAGCGTTAGATCGTATCACACCACTAGTGGCGTGATAAAGTATCACGCCACTAGTGGCTTTATATATATTCACGCCACTCCACTAGTGGCGTAATATATATTCACGCCACTCTAGTGGCGTGATATTTTTTTTTAAAAAAAATATAATATTATAATTATATTAAAAATTATAAATAATAATATTAATTAATTATAAATAATAAAAATAGTAAATAATAATTTTAATTAATAAGTAAGGGAATTAAAATATGTAAAATTTATTATAAACCTTAGGAATAAGACTAATTAGTAAATTAATTAATTAGTGAATTTATCATAAACCTTAAGATAGATGACTACTTAGGAACAAGGCTAATTAGTAAATTAATTAATTAGTGAATTAATTATAAACCTTAAGATAGATGACTAAATATTTAATATTTTGTACATTAACAATTTGATATATAAAGTACCCTAAAATAGATAAGATAAGCTTAAATAGAGAATAATAATTAGTCAAATAATTAATTCTCTAATTAATTAGTTAGAAAATAATTAATTAGTTATTAATAATATATTGTGTTATTGTAAATTTTTAGTCATGATTCACACAACCGCAATTAATTGCAGAATGACTAATTAATTAACAATACCTCAATATATTATTAAGTCACTAATTAATTATTTTCTATCTAATTAATTAGAAAATTAATTATTTGACAAATTATTATTCTCTATTTAAGCTTATCTTATCTATCTTAGGGTACTTTATATATCAAATTGTTAATGTACAAAATATTAAATATTTAGTCATCTATCTTAAGGTTTATAATAAATTCACAAATTAATTAATTTACTAATTAGTGTTGTTCCTAAATAGTCATCTATCTTAAGGTTTATGATAAATTCACTAATTAATTAATTTACTAATTAGTCTTATTCCTAAGGTTCATAATAAATTTTAGATATTTTAATTCCCTTAATTATTAATTAAAATTATTATTTACTATTTTTATTATTTATAATTAATTAAAATTATTATTTATAATTTTAAATATAATTATAATATTGTATGTTTTTTTTAAAAAAAAATATCACGCCACTCCAGTATATCAAGCCACGGCGTGAATATATATAAAGCCACTAGTGGCGTGATACTTTATCACGCCACTAGTGATGTGAAAGGGTCTGACGCTATATAATACCCCGGGATTTTTAATAATAATAATAATAATAATAATAATAGTAATGATAATGATAGAGTAAAATAATACTAATAAAATAATAATGATTTATAATAGAAATTAAAAATAATAATAATAACAACAACAGTAGATTAAATTAATAATAATATAGTAAAAATTAATAATGTTGTATTGTTTCTGTGATAATCATATTATTTTGTAAATAGTAATATTATATTAGTCAAGATTAGATCCTAGAATTTAGGAGATTGTTAGATCAGATTATATTTTCAATGTTTTTTATTACTCATCATCGGACTCAAAATATATCTAATAATAAAACTTTACAGTTTGTTTTAACTCATTTAACGGGAATAACTAAAGAGCCCAATCCATACCAAACCCTAAGTTTTAATTATAAACTTAGGTTTAGCCGTCTAAACCTAACAACGCTCGATAATTTTCTTCTCTGCTACCTTCTCTTCTCAAATCCTCCTTCTGGACTTTCATCAAATTATTTTCTAGGAGGCTAGCATAAACGGAGACCAGGTAATCCTAATCCCCATGAGTACTAGGTTAATTTTATATTTTGATAGGTAATCCTTTCCCTAGGTTATAGAAACCAATTGTTTGATTTCCGTACGTGTGTGTGTATATATATATATAGAATATGTAAATGCTTTCCTCGGCGTTCATGTTCCAATTCCCTGCATATCCCTGTGCGTTTTGCTTTATGAATTGAACCCAATTACTTGCCTCGGCCTGCGTGCTTCAACCACATGATATACTGTTTTTTTTTAAAAAATTTATTGAATGATATTGCCTGTGCGTTTTTTTCTTCTTCTTTTCATTGAATAACATTGCCTCGGCCTTTGTGTGTGAACTGAATACACATATAAGATCATTGTGTGTCACTTGTTGTGATTGCAATATATTATAAGTGCAATAAATTGCAATATATTGTACTCCTGTGTAAAGCTATAATTAATATCTCCTGTATCATAAAATACGATATGAATAGATTTTAAGTTAAAATACCCCTATATCTATATTTAATTAAAATAATATAAAAATATATAAAAGATAAGTAAATAATAGAAATAATTTAGGAATTTAATTATAATTAATATCTCTTGTATCATAAAATATGATCTGAACAGATTTTAAATTAAAATATCCCTATATCTATATTTAATTAAAATAATATAAAAATATATAAAAGATAAGTAAATAATAGAAATAATTTAGGAGTTTAATTTGTGTGTATTTGAAATAACTAAATAGTGGGAGGATAGCTTTGGGACGGTACCTCCCAAAGTGATGAACACAACTTTTGGGCTTTATGCCACCGATGTGAATCGAAGATATCCGTTCTTTCCAAAGTGGTGTCTGGCAGGGTTTCCCGGGACACTAGTAGCAACTTTGGGAAGAGGTGTGCACATTAAGAAGAAATACTTGATGGCCAAATTTGATTGATTGTGACTGGCAGGATTTCCCGGGTTTACCATGGTTCTCTTCCCACTAAACTAAATAGACTGACAGGGTTTCCCGGGTCTAAATAAATTTAGAAAGATAATGAATAATATTGGATTCGATGAGAACATGTAGATATAATGAGTATTGAGATTAATATTTTAGAGTATAAATATGTATATGATATTTTCTTTTATCATCATGTAAATATCTTATTATTTTTTTTAAAATTTTCTATATTAACTTTATTATTAGGATTACCAGCTTTTGCTGATGTTTGTGTTCATGGGCTGCGATGATCCTTCGGGGGAGTAGATTTTCAGTGAAACAGGTTTCAAAGTTGGGCTGTTAAGGCTAGCAGTGAGAAGTGAGGAAGACCAATTGTAATACCCCGGATTTTTATTATTAATAATAATAATAGAAATAGTAATGATAATGATAGATTAAAATAATACTAATAAAATAATATTGATTAATAGTAGAAATAAAAAAGTAGTAGTAGTAGTAGTAGTAGTAGTAATAGTAATAATAATAATAAAAAATAATGTTGTATTGTTTTTGTGGTAATCATATTATTTTGTTAATAGTATTATTAGATTGGTTAAGATTAGATCCTAGATTCTAGGAGTTAGTTATATCAGATTATAATTGGTTAAGATTAGATCCAAGATCCTAGGAGTTAGTTATATCAAATTATAATTGGTTAAGATTAAATCCAAGATCCTAGGAGTTAGTTATATCATATTATAATTGGTTAAGATTAGATCCAAGATCCTAGGAGTTAGTTATATTAGATTATTGTGGGAATTCTATGCATTATTTATTAAACCATTATCTTATTATTATACTAGATATAGATACATTATATCATATCTTAAGGTTATATATAGATATATTATGATATTATATCTTAACCGTTTTGATTTATTTTGATTTGATTAGATTTTATTAGATTCTAGGATTAGCTCTAGGTTTGCCTATATAAAGACCCGTATGTATTCTCTTTGATTCAGAGATTAAGATTATTCAGATTAATTTCTCTCCCTCAAATTATTCCACAACACCCGATACTTTTCTCTGCTCGTTCTACTAGAAAGTTAGTAAACACGGAGACCAGGTAATCCTAATCCCATGAGCCTTAGGGTAATCTTAAATCTTGATAAGTAATTTGATCCTTAGGTTTTTTATTGAAACAAATTGTCCTTTGATGTCCATAAGTATATATATATATATATATATATATATATATATAATATAGGTAATTTTCTCGCCTCGATTTGCGTATTGCAATTCTGTGTAATTGTCTGCATTTCCTTATGAATTGATCCCAACTATTTCATTGGCTTGCGTGCTTCAATGGCAAATATATATGCCTGTACGTTTTTTTTTTGTTCTTCTTTCTCCATTGATTAATATGTCTCGCCTCGGTTGCCATGCTTGAATTGCACATATATAGGTTTGAAACCGAATTCCTTGACCCCAATCTGTGTGACTCATGTATTTTCCCTAATGAATTGAAAACCATAGCAATAGTTCAAATATCCTTATATCTATATTTAATTAAATTAATATAAAAATATATATAAGATAATTAAATAATAGAAATAAATTATGAGTTTATTGTGTGTGTAATTTTTTTTATAATTTAACAGTGGGAGGATAGCTTTGGGATGGTACCCCCAAAGTGATGAACACAACCCTTAGGCTTTATGCCTCAAAATATTATGTGATGAGAAAATGATGATATCCGTTCTTCCCAAAGTGGTGTCTGGCAGGGTTTGTCGGGACACTAGTAGCAACTTTGGGAAGAGGTGTGCACACTAGGAAGAAATACTTGATGGCCAAATTTGATTGATTGTGACTGGCAGGGTTTCCCAGGTCACAGGGTAAACTGGCAGGGATTCCCAGGTTTACCATGGTTCTCTTCCCACTAAACTAAATAGACTGGCGGGGTTTCCCGGGTCTAAAGAAATTTTAAAAGATGATGAATAATAATATTTGAGTCAATGATAATATATAACTATGATGAGTATGAGAAATTGATTTTGTGGATTATAAATATATATATGATATTTTCCCTATCATTATGTAATTAATTTAATTATTTATTTGTTTATTTGTTACTATTGTTATTATTTTGTGACTATTAGGATTACCAGCTTTTGCTGATGTATGTGTGTTCATGGGCTGCGATGATCCTTCGGGGGAGTAGAATTTTAGTGAAACAGGTGCCGAGGGTGGGGCTAGCAGTGAGAAGTGAGGAGCACAGTCAGCTGTTTATTTTACTTTATTTTGTTCTAATTAAAAACACATATATTTTGTTTAAGTTTGAATTTACCTTATTTGTAATAAGTAGCCTTGCACTTGTCCCAGTATAAGTGCGGCGGTAACACTCCCAAGGTTGTTCATTTCGAATTTTATTAATTTATTTATGAAAATCATTTAAATTTTTGTTATTATAACGGTTAGAAATTGGGGGTGTTACACCAATGAATAATTCTAGCTAGTTTTATTTTATTTCATTTTTTTATGCTTTGAATAAAATACTTTTATTTAAGTTTAGAGTTATGTTAATGTAATAAGACAGCCTTGCACTTGTCCCAGTACAAGTGCGGCGGTAACACTCCCCAAAGGTTGTTTATGTCGAATTTCATTAATTTATTTATGAAAATCATTTAAATTTTTGTTATTATAACTGTTAGAAATTGGGGGTGTTACACGTTATACCCAGTAGCGTCAAACTTTTTAACGTGATCAGTTGCGTACTATCAGACTACGTTTTTAACAGCATTAGTCTGATAATTAGTTTCAAAAGTGCTCCAATTAGGTAATTTTTTTTTAAAAAAATTATTATTTTGGTGCTTTTCCCTGTGTTCAATTCATCAAGAAAGGACGCACAGACATATTACATAGTTCAAGCACGCAAGTTGAGGCAAAGCAATCACATACATTATATATATATATATATATATCTAAACGTACAGAATTCAAACAATAAATTGGTTTCTATAATCTAGGAATCAAGATTACCTATCAAAGATATAAAATTACCCTAAGACTCATGGGGATTAAAATTACCTGGTCTCCATTTTTGCTAGCCTCCTAGAAAATAATTTGATGAGAGTCCGGAAGGAGGATTTGAGAAGAAAAGTTAGCGGAGAAGAAAAATATCGAGCGTTACTAGGTTTAGATGGCTAGACCTAAGTTTATAATTAAAATTTAGGGTTTAGCTATGGGCTGAGTTCTTTAACTATTTCCAATTATAAAACAATACAATTAAATTTCTAAATTTCTATTAAGACTATAATCAGGGACGAAGCTTGAGATAAATATTTGGGGGGCCAAATATATACTCATGAACTAATTAAAAAGAAAAAATATTTTGGGGGGGCCAGATGTATAAATTTTTGGAACAAAAATATAAATTTTTGGGTCAAATGCATAGAAATAATCTAACTTTCATTAAATATTTATGAATTTTTTTTGGGGGGGGGGCCATGGCTCCCACTAGTCCACAAAAAACTCTGTCCCTGACTATAATTATTGTCAATTAATAAATTGTAAAATAATATAAACATTGTTAAATTCTAATATTTATTTACTATATTAATGTTATTATTACTATATTTCATCATCATCATCATCATTATTAATTATAATCCGGGGTATTACAAGACAAGTTAAAAAGGATACACACACACATACATACAAAAGCTAGAGCACTCAAGGCAAAACATGTACATGTATTATATATATTAATGAATTATATATATAAGTTTCAATCACGAAAATCAAGGCACACAAAGTGTACATGTATATTCAATGATAAAGAGTTTTGCAAAAAAGTTAAACGCAAATTAAGAAGGGTAAATATATATATACAAGGAGGTGAGACGTTTTGCTTTCATAAAGAAATTCATGCTAACCGAAAAGGAAAACATATATATACATATACAAATGCAGCGGCACATTTAAGGGTTTTTCACAAAGATCGAGATCGACATGCAACAATTAACTCCTATTATTCTGGGGATTAGGATTATCTGGTCTCCGTTTTGCTAGCCTTTTAGAAGAATAATTGACACAGAGAAAGAATAAAAGAAGTAGTAGAAGAGAATAGGAGAAGAGAAGGAAAGTATTCAGGGTTATGCCAGACTTCTATTTATAACTTAGAATTAGGGTTTAGGTTTGAGCTTTTTTACTCTTGTCAACTCATTAATAGGGTATATTAAATTAAATCAATCAACCATGATGTGAATTTAATATGACTTTGTTGACAAGTAACGGAATTATTACTTAAAACAATCATGGTGTGAATTTAATGTGACTTGGTTGACAAATAACAGAATTATTACCTAAAACCTATTTCTTAGTGCATAAGCTGAAAATTCCTAAGGCAATTAGGATTAGGAGTATTTGACCTACCAAAGCTATAAAAAAAAAAGGAGCTATTACTATTAATAATAGTCTGGGGTATTACAGTGGCTGAGAAGAGGAGGCTAGAGGAGAGCTTAAAAGCGAGAAGTGGTGCACTGCTAGCTGCTGCGGCGAGTCCAACAATTGGATGTTGTCCTTTATGACGAGGATTCCCATGGCGGTGAAAGAGAGAAGGGTGGAGGAGAGCTTAAAAGCGAGAAGTGGTGCTCCACTGGCTACGACGTCGAATCTGACGACTCCCGCCATGGTGAATGTGGTGAGGGTGATCATGTTGATGGAGTTAAGAAGCAAAGTGTTTCAATTATCACGCTATTGGTCAATGTTGTGGTGCACCTCAACATGATTAGAGACTGCTTTGAGGATCATATACAGTTCAAATATGCTTGGGAGTTTCGAAGCTGATAATGAGAAAGGAACTCCAGATTGGGAAAATAGAGAGAAATAGAGAGAATTAATTAAGTAATTGACGCCTTGTGGCGTCAATTAATTATTAAAGGGTAAGGTTTCAACCTTGTTCATCCTATTTTTAATCTAATTCAAAGAAACCATCATCTTCTTGAAAAGATCAAAATCCAAGGAAACCAAAACTCAACCTTGTCTTCGCCTAACAAACATTCAAGGAGTAGGAGGTTTCAAGAGAAGGAGTTCTCATTGCAATCGAGGGATAGCTGTGTGATCAATGTTAAAGGACATCAAGAACCTTGAAGTCTTCGAGTAATCTTAGATAAATCTAATATCCAATAATCGTTTTATCAAATTATTATAAACCTCAATAGTTGTTTTAACGAGTAATCCTAAAACTCATGAATATTATAAATTGTTATGAATTCTCATGAGTTCCGTAAAGAGTTACGGATTAATAATTATTAACTAATTAGTGTAATGGGTTAATGTTAATAATTCATGAGGACCGTAAGGAATTATGGGTTTTCGCAATGATTAAACAAAATTTTTGTTTTCAACCTCATGAAACTTTGCATAAAAGTAATGTAATAAGCAAAATTAACCATCAAGTGGTATAATGGCGTCAATTAATTGACGCTACTAGTGGCGTCCATAAGTCGACGATGCCACTCTGCAGTTGCATTAGAACTCTGACACAACCAGTGGCGTCAGTCAACTCATGCCTTTAACTGCATTAGATCGATAAATATTTTCCAAACTAACAATTTTTGTAAAAAGTTATTATTTTAGTGTTTTTCCCTTTCATCTTTGGTAATAAGTTCAATTTTTAAGGGGATTTTAAGCTAGATATTCTAATATTTCCGTCCTTCATCGAAATTCTCCTCTTTCTAGTTCTTTGGTGGTGTCGTGGGATCCACACTCTAGCCTCCAGTGGACAGTGGCCACTCTTACTCTTGCCATCGCAGCATCGAGTACTCGCTGTTTCAGTACCTAGTCGCAACCGTTACCATTCTGACTGTCTCGTCCTCAATTTTCGAATCCATCTTCTGAAGATGCGTAGTGCATTGGTCTCTCTCCTTTTCCTGGGTAGTGATTACTCCTCCTACTCTGTACTTCGTTATATGTCCCATTTAGCTGCCTACAATGAGTGCAAAGGACCAGAATGTCTCCTTCATAGAGTTCACCTTGCACTGAAAATTCCTCTGCTTTCTGTTTCTCTTTTACTGTTAGCGCAGCTTGATGGATGAGAAGTTCTCTTTTCTTCTTTTCCTTTTCCTGTTGATGAGAAGTAATTTCTTGTTATTTATCCCGAATTGCTTAGTTTTGGTTTGTTACTTTTCAGGCTTGTTTAAATATGTAGTGACTGAAGGAGGATTTTGCTCTGCTCCCTCGGTTGTTGGCCTAGAATCAAACTCGAACCCTCTGTATTTGAAAGTTGATAATCCCACTCTCTCTCCTATGCATCTTAAAGGTCAGCAAACTAAAAATTTGTCGTACAAATTGTACTTCCGTCAGATATGAAGAGATTCCTGTTATGATTACTTACATCTGTTGATCAAGCGTCTAAAAGTTGTTTGCTAGTATACTTACAATCTTTACGTACTAGCTTATTTGTTATTTCTTAAATGATATAAGAGAAAGAAATTTGGATATTTGTAAATGTATATATGGTTGCAAACAAGTTATGTAAATGCAAATATATAAGTAAGTAGATTAAAAAAACTAGCATGTAGTTTTTCAGGCCTGTTCGGTCAAGCACTGGATGTTCTTTCTAAAACCCATCTTAAGTTGGCTTTGCTTTACCGATTATCCCTGCTTCCTTATGCCAATGTTGTTCATATCCTAGATAATTTATTGTAATTGTTTATGAAGAGAGACTAACTTATTTTTGGTTCTAAAGGGTTGCTTAAATACTGAAATGTGGCTGACACTCAGCTTTAAGGCTTGACTCTATTGCTGGACTTAAATCCCCCCTCCCCCAAATTAGCATTCCATCTCAAAAAATTGTTTAGATCTTTAGCTTTCTACAATGCCCAAATTTATCAAGTATTTCATAGGAAAAAATATAAACAAGAAACATAGAAAAAAGTGGATTGACTTTAAAATGTTCCATCATTTGCCAGATTTGCCTGGTTTCACTCGCAGCGTTTATAGAAGAGATCATGCTTTAATATCACCAGAAAGTCACGTATATGGCCCATTACCTGATTGGTATTCACATGACTTTGCCCATTTGTTTTGTTTAAAATATCGAGCCTGGTCTTCATGTCCAACAATTGCTTTGACAGGATCAATACATCTGGGGCATATTTAATTGCACCACAAATGGGCTCACACTTTGTAATGTACTTAGCAAAGTTGCAAGGTTCGATTACATCAGATTTCCCTGCGCTCTTTATATGTAACTTAGATATGGGCATGTTCTTATGCTGATTTATGCCTTACCCTTTTTCAGAGAAGTCAAAATCTGGATTACCCCCGCATGATGTGGAAAGGTGTTTTTGCCCCCTTATTTTAGTTTTAAACTGTACCCTACCCATGACATAGTTGACCCAATTGACAGTTGTTACTTGTTTTATCCAGAGAAGTTTAAGTGTCTGATTTATTTATGAGAATCTTATGCGTTTTGTCCTGCTAGATTCATTTTTGTGCTCCGGGGTGCAGTCACACTCACTACTGATACTAGCAATCGCCATACACTGAAGGTCAGGTTTTTAATTGTCATGTAGATTAAGCAATTCTGTAGTTCACTAGCTTCAATAAAACTGAGATAATTAATGTTAGTAAATATCTATTCTAGTTGTGGTCGGTCAATTTTTACCTGCAATCATTCATGTATCATATATGCTAGCTATTTGTTGTGCACTTGTAATCTATGAAGCACCGACACTCCTATTTTTTAAAAATATGCGTATCGGACACTCCGACACTCGTTCGACACTCTGACACCGTCCGACACTCCTTAACACTTCTATTTTTTTAAAATATGTGTGGTTTTGAATATTACTAAATTCATGGTGAATTTTTCTTTTATATTTTTTTTAAGAAAAGGAGGCACGACTTTTAAGATGAAGCCGAATCTACAATGAGCCAAAGCTAGTGGTCAGGATTTTACGAAATATTGAACTTGAATATAAATTATAATATATATATTAATATCAAAACGTATCCTAACGTGTCAAAATTTAGATTTTTTTAGGATTAACGTGTCGGAGTGTCGAGTCGTGTCGTATTTCGTGTCTCGTGTCGGTGTCGGTGCAACATAGCTTGTAATTGCAGAATGAGTGACCTGTTTTTATTGGTCTCAATAATACACACATGTTCACCTTTTTAAGCTTACTAGTTTTGGTGGCTGTTTTGGGATCTAGGCCATTATTTACCTCAATCAGGCAATCGATATTGCAGGTAGTAAATTTGTAAACTAGTAAAATCTAAAGTTATGTTTTAATTTGGCTTCAATTTAGGATAAAAATTACCCTCGGATGTTTTTTAAAAAACTACAATGGCTAATGTAGTTTGAGAAATTTAGTTACTGTTAGAATATTGTTCTCAATTATTTCATTTTACACTCTGTATTCCACACACTACTTCACTTTCCACCTGCTACACCAACTCCACTCATCTGTACACCACTCCACTACACTCCACTCATCTGTTTTACACCCTGTACGATTCCCCTCTGAAGCCTATATATGCATAGGCTATGTACTCAATTATATCATAAAATAAAACTGTGTGTGTTTGTCTCTGAAAGACAATATGGTATCAGAGCAGAGAGGCAAAAACACGGGTCCCTAATCTCTATCAACGGTCACACCGTCAGTGACCGTAACCGCTGTAACAGAGGGCCAGTTTTTTTTTTTTTTTTTTATGTCTGAGCATCACCTCGTCACCATTCTCACCAGAGTGTTCCTCATCCACACCGTCGGCAACCCAGAAGCCATAACCACAAAGAAGGCGGACAAAATCCGACGGACAGAGAGAAGGAACAGAGAGGATCACGGTCCTCGATCCGAGAAGAGAACGGCGCGTGTCATTACACCACCACCACAGATAGGATCGCGACATGAAGATCGGCGGAACCCAGAAAAATGGCGGCCATCTGACCTGCGCGTGAGCTTCACGCGCCACCCCTCTGCCGGCGCGTGAACACCACGCGCCGTCGTGAACAGGAACCTCCGGCGACTCAACTTTTCCCAGAAACATGAATCCCTCTGAATTCTTTCCTCGTTTTGGCTCAATTCCTGAAAATTCATCCAGAACACTTCCAATAGCCTTCATGACTGAAACCAATCCTCAAACTCAAAATCCTTCACCTCCTCCTTCAGCACCACCTAACCAAACAGCACCACCCAGAACCACAGAAATAGTATCTGATTTTTCAGATAATCCCATTATGAGTCTTAATCATAAGTTTAATGGTAGAAACTATCTTCAATGGTCACAAAGTGTGCTGAGGTATATTCGTGGCAAGAGAAAGGAGAAATACATCAACGGAACAGCTTCTGAACCAGATCCTACAGATCCAAATTTTGATACATGGTTTGCTGAGAATAACCAAGTTATGACTTGGTTGTGTAATTCCATGACGGCAGAAATTAGTGAAGGTTATTTGCTTGCTAATACAGCAAAAGAAATCTGGGATGCAGCTAGGAGAACTTACTCCTCACTTGATAACACTGCTGCCTTACTTCACCTCAAGCGGCAACTCCGTGATTTAAAACAAGGTACTATGTCAGTAACTGAATACTACAATGCCTTGTTAAAATTGTGGCAACAACAAGATTTGTTCGAAATTCATCCCTGGAAAAACATTGAGGATGCTCAATTATATAAGAAAATTGTGGAAGAAGGTCGAATACATGATTTTCTCCTCGGTCTACACGACTCTTTCGAAGAAATAAGGGGCAGAATTATGGGATTGAGGCCACTACCACAACTCCTTGAGGTGGTTAACTTTGTACAGTTCGAGGAAAGCAGAAAACTCTTGAACCAGAGTAGTCCAAGCCAAGTCGAAAGCTCTGCTCTCGCAGCTAAGGGAACACATGGGGAACGGAGAACTAACAAATATTGCAACTATTGCAAGAAGAAGGGACATACTAAAGACGAATGCTGGAAGCTCCATGGAAGACCTTCCAATGGAAAACCAAACTTCCAAAATCACGGGAACATCGCTGAAGCGAGGGTGGAGACTAATGATCGCCTGAGCCAGCAAGAGGTAGAGGTGATTCGGAGGATACTCGATAAGCAGAACCTGTCAAACTCCACGCCTAGTGTAAATCTGGTACAAACAGGTAATTCTATTGTAGCCCTCAACACTATGATGACTGGTGGAGATAATTGGATTGTTGACTCAGGTGCAACAGACCATATGACTGGTAACAAAACCGTATTCCACAACCTTAAATTCTGTCATGAACATCTTAAAGTCAAAGTAGCTAATGGTGTATTCACACGGGTTGAGGGGATTGGCACAGTTATATTATCTGATCGGTTAACAATACATAATGTTCTATTTGTACCTGAACTCACCTGTAATCTGATATCAGTGAGTAAGCTGACTAAAGACAAAATATGTCGAGTCATTTTTGATGATGGTCTGTGTGTATTTCAGGATTTGAAATCGAGGAGGAGGATTGGGACTTCTAAAGAATGGGATGGACTATTCTACCTTGAAGGTTCATGGAAGTCAAAACGAGCACTGGTTAGCTCTAATTCTAAGGATCATGATGTATTTTTGTGGCATTGTCGGTCAGGCCACCCTAGTTTTGATTATATGAAGCATGTGTTCTCCAGTTTATTCAATAAAAATTCCGCTCCTTTTCAGTGTGAAACTTGCCAGTTTGCAAAACAAACCCGATCCTCATACTCTAAACAAAAATATAACCCTTCCTCACCATTTACACTAATTCATAGTGATATCTGGGGACCAGCCCGAATATCTACCCTCACCCACACCAAGTGGTTTGTTACATTTATCGATGATCACACCAGAATCACATGGGTTTATTTATTAAAAGACAAATCTGAAGTTGCCAAAGTATTTCAAAACTTCTATACCTTTGTGCGAACTCAATTCAACACTTCCATTAAGGTACTACGAAGTGATAATGCCAAGGAATACATGAGTACAACCTTTAAGGAATTCCTTGATCAGCAAGGGATTCATCACCAAACTTCCTGCCCTTACACACCTCAACAAAATGGAGTGGCTGAACGGAAAAACCGTCATCTTTTGGAAGTAACCCGCGCCTTACTACTTGAGCGAAATGTCCCTACCATATTCTGGGGTGATGCTGTTCTCACAGCTGCTTACCTCATTAATCGCATGCCTTCCAAAATTCTCAATTACGAAACTCCAATTCAGAAGCTTCTTGGATTCTTTCCCAATTGCCCTCTAATCAACTCACTACCTCCAAAAGTGTTTGGGTGTGTTGTCTTTGTTCATAAAAAGGATGGCAACAAATTTGGTGCCCGGGCCCACAAATGTATATTCCTTGGCTACTCCTCTACTCAAAAAGGCTACAGATGTTATTGTCCATCTTCCAAGAAACTCATAGTGTCTCGGGATACTGTATTCTCGGAAGATGATGCCTATTATCCTAAATTACCCATTCAGGGGGAGTATTCTGATATTGAATGGCTAATCCCAGAAGCCTCTACTACTAAAAATCAAAATCTTGTTTTACCTGACACTCCATCAACAACACCACCCAACCTTGTACCTACCCTTGATTCTCTTGCTCCCACAAATCAACTTGAAACCAATGAACTGGAAACAGATGTTGAGATCAATTCAGGGATGGATACTGAACCACAACAAGAGGCACAAGGGGCAGAGCCTAGCTCACAAGTCCAAAATGAACCAAACACAGGTAGAACTGTTTCTCCCATTCAAAGGAATGACCATGAATCCAATCCAAGATTAAATCCTGATGAATACGGTTGGCCTATTGCATTGAGAAAAGGGGTAAGGTCATGCACTCAGCACCCAATTCAACGTTTTGTGTCATATGGTAATCTGTCTACAAAAATGCAAAGCCTTGTTGTAAATAGTGCACAGATAAAAATTCCAAACACATTCCAACAAGCTATGGCAGATCCAAATTGGAAGCAAGCTGCAGAAGAAGAGTTGAGGGCACTCAAGGAAAATAGAACATGGGAGATCACACCTCTTCCTAAAGGAAAGAAGCCAGTAGGATGCAGATGGATTTTCACTCCAAAATTCAATCCAGATGGTAGTATCAACAAATACAAGGCAAGACTTGTTGCAAAAGGATATACCCAGACGTATGGAATTGACTATCAGGAGACATTTGCTCCAGTAGTCAAGTTCAATACCATCCAAGTACTATTATCAATCGCTGCAAACTTGGATTGGTCACTACACCAACTGGATGTGAAAAATGCATTCCTAAATGGAGATCTGGAGGAAGAAGTATACATGGAGATTCCAGATGGAGTTTTAGCTCCTAACAACTCTGTGTGTAAACTCAACAAATCATTGTATGGTCTTAAGCAATCTCCCAGAGCATGGTTCAGTAGATTCACCAAAGCAGTAAAAGAGCTTGGATACACTCAGGGACAAGCGGATGACACGTTATTCATCAAACGTGTTAATGACCGAGTAACCATATTGGTCGTATATGTTGATGACATAATCATTACAGGAAATGACGAAGAATCCATTACTTTGCTAAAGCAAGACTTGTCAGCTGAATTCCAAGTAAAAGACCTAGGACAAATGAGGTACTTCTTAGGCTTGGAAATAGCTAGAACCAAGAAGGGTATCAATGTATCCCAACGAAAGTATACACTGGATCTGTTACATGAAACAGGAATGTTGGGTTCTCAACCAGAAGGAACACCAATGGAAGAGGGATGCCATCTACAGATTAAGCCAAAAGGAATCCCAACTAACTCAGAAAGATACAGGAGGATTGTGGGAAAATTGATATATCTAACCCACACACGTCCTGATATCAGTTATGCAGTTGGGATAGTAAGCCAGTTCATGCATCAGCCACAAGAAGAACACATGAAGGCAGTATATAGAATTTTGAGTTATCTGAAGCTCAATCCTGGAAGAGGCATATTGTTTAAGAAAGGTACAGCCAGAAACATTGAAATCTATACAGATGCGGACCACGCGAGGGATAGAGAGACTAGAAGGTCAACCTCAGGGTACTGCACATACGTGTGGGGAAATTTGGTCACATGGAGAAGCAAGAAACAGACAGTAGTGTCACCAAGTAGTACAGAAGCAGAACTGAGAGCTGTTAACAAGGGAGTATGTGAAGGATTGTGGATTATGCGATTATTGAAAGAGATAGGAATTCAATTTGAAGGACCTATACAACTTTGGTGTGATAATAAATCCAGCATTGAAATGGTCAAGAATCCAGTATACCATGACAGAACAAAACATGTTGACATAGACAGACATTTCATTAAAGAAAAGATTGAAGCAGGGACTATGACCCTGTCTCACATAAGATCTGCAAACCAAATTGCAGATATCTTGACTAAACCACTAGGAAGAGCAAAATTTGAAGTTTTTCGAAGCAAGCTGGGAATGATAGACATCTACTCTCCAGCTTGAGGGGGAGTGTTAGAATATTGTTCTCAATTATTTCATTTTACACTCTGTATTCCACACACTACTTCACTTTCCACCTGCTACACCAACTCCACTCATCTGTACACCACTCCACTACACTCCACTCATCTGTTTTACACCCTGTACGATTCCCCTCTGAAGCCTATATATGCATAGGCTATGTACTCAATTATATCATAAAATAAAACTGTGTGTGTTTGTCTCTGAAAGACAATAGTTACTTGCACAGTGTTGTTACAGTTTCTGTTGCCAGAAAAGCTTTACCACATACTCTGTTTTATTTAGTCGTCCAGCCTCATTTTCCCCACATTTATGCTATTATTAAGCTCTTTCATGCCACTGAAGAACGTGCTATGAACACATCATGAATATAGGATTTCCATGTTTGGTACATTTGGGTTCTGGAATCTGGATTACTGATTGAGTTATGTTTGTGTTATTGTTCATAAATATTACTTGCTCCATTTGTATTCTATTGTTACTTATGATTTTAAATATTAAAAGAATGTGTGCCATGCTTTAATATTGCCTTGTGTAAGGCATTGCACAATGCTCCATGGCACAATGAGTCCTTGTGCAACTGTGAAAGATGTGTCACAAATGACTATAGATTAATTTCTTGGGGAAAAACCTCAAATCAGTGAAAGTATATCACAAACATGATGGTTCTTGTGTTTCATTCCTCTTCTGGCCTATGGTTAATCTGTCAGATGGAGAATTTGATAATCATGATATTGTTTATCTATTCTAAGCTATAAACTGTTTGATGCCCTATTTTAAATTTCAGGTGGATACATATGCCTATTTACCACCAAATTACAATCATATCATTGAATGTGATGCTTCTGCAACTATTGTGGTATTTGAGAGAAGGTTTGTTCTTCGTACTTCACCCATTTAATCTGATTTCTTTTCAGTTGTCTTGAACAAAGATTTATATTCTTGTGGAAACACGAGAAAGAGAGCGACCAATTCCTGGAGCTGGATTCGAGAGCCCAATTTATCTGTCAGGGTTCTTCCACATGTGACTTTAAATGGTTAAATATGAGTGGTCCTGTTTTCTTAAAATCACATGCTTATTTCCACTTCTTGCATTCAAATGCTAGCAGCCATGACGACACTCTAATTAGTAATGACTGCAATTACCAAAATTGTGTACATGTTAGGTATGCTCATCTGGAAAACCATGTCCCAGAACTGATTGTTAATTCAACAGATTTGCAGCCACTCCTTGAAACTCCAGGTGAGGTAAGTTGATGACTGAATCTCCCTTTGTTGAAACATATGGAGTTGGACAGTGGAGAGATACTCTCATACTCTCCTATTTCCCCTCATCCATTCCCTCTACTTCCCATTATGATCCATCCTTGCCCTCCCCATCTTTTCTGTGCCCGTTTCCAGGTTTTTGAATTGCGAAAGCTTCTTCCAACATCTTTGGCATATGACTTCAACATCCATGTGAGCTCTAATCTATCTCTTCCATACTGTGTTGTAAATTTAGGTTCAAATTCTAGATTCTCTTTTGTTTAAGCCTGTTATTCTTATTGAAATTATTATTTTCTTGTCATCAAAATATTTTTGTCATGGAAGGCTAAACATAAATAATTCATGTATGCCTGTAGATTATGGATTTTCAACCCGGAGAATTCCTCAATGTGAAGGTGATTATTCTACTTCTCTCAATCCATGAAGCACTGATATGGATAATTTCTGTTTCTGCCATACCACTGCATTAGCAATGCGGGACATCTTATGTTAGTAATATGCTACTAAGTTACATTTCCATATTCACATATTGAATTTCTGAGAAAATGATTTATGTCTATGGTGTTATCAGTGAACACCCTTGATGGTGCATCCAAGATATGGGCAGCATTCTATAATTTTATAAACTAAGAAATATCCGTTATATACTTGCCATTAAATCTTCAATGTTTTGTTGTATTGATAATCTAGGCAACAAGGATTAGACATGCATCCAAGATTAGTTGATTTTGCATGATTGATATTTTGCTTAAATATTAATCCATATCTTAATGGACGAAAGGTTATCTCAACTGAACAGAAATAGTATATTGCATGTGACTCCCTCGGGGATCACTTCAAACTTCTTTTTAAATTAGCATCTAAAGTATCAATTTTTCATTTTTGAATCACAATTCTGTTTGTATTCTGTGTCTTTGGGATGTCAAATTGTAGGACTTCGTATGTTACCATATTGTTGGCTTTTTCAGGAGGTGCATTATAACCAGCATGGTTTGCTGCTATTAGAAGGGCAAGGCATTTATCGTTTGGGTGATAATTGGTAAGAAAATAGAACTGATATCCCAATAATTAGCCTATATGTTACGTGAAATCCTAGAAAAACAAAAGCCTTGGTTCCATGAACTTCATAGGTTAATCTGTGACTGGTATGCAAAGTCTAGGCTGTGTCCATTGAACCGATGGTTCCATTGGGGCGGAATTTGGGATCTTGATCCTCTGTAGTGATGGCATTACAAAGATTGATCCTTTGTGGAGAGAGTTAAATATTCCCCGTATAAGTTCCACGACAAGTACATTTAGGCAATGTATATACTGAATTTTTAGATTAAAAAATGGTAGCCCAGTATACAAGGCTTCCACCAGGTGGGATTTAGGGAGGGATAAATATACGCAACCTTACCCCACAAGCGAAGAGGCTATTTTCAGGATTTGAATCTGTGACTTCTAAGTTACATGGTAGCAACCTTACCATTGTTTTGAGGCTCCCCCTCCCAAAGACTTTTCTTTTTAGATTGATTCAAGGTTTTTCTCTTTTTTTGGACCTTACAATGGAATATCTTATCTACAGCCTATCGGAAGTTATTATTTCATTTGTTGAAAGTCAGTTTTTTTCATGTTATGTTCTCGGTGAAATCATTACCTGCCATCTTATTTACTGTTCATCTTTCCCATAAACAGGTACCCAGTTCAAGCGGGTGATGTCATTTGGATGGCCCCATTTGTGCCACAATGGTGTGTACACTACTTAACTACACTTTCTTTTATATCTGAACATACACCAACTTGCTTCACTGTATATTACATGAGATGTGTATATTCACATTTTAAGTAATTAATGATGCATTTGGCACTCTATTCAGGTATGCTGCCCTTGGAAAAACTAGGACACGGTACCTTCTGTACAAGGACGTGAACAGAAACCCATTGTAAATTAGGCTGATGAATGTCAGATGTGTCATACTAGCTACCTGCTTAAAAATGCCATGCTATATGTATACTCGGAGTTATCTGGTGCCGCTCATGATACCCATTGTAAATTAGGCTGATGAACGTCAGATGTGTCATACTAGCTACCTGCTTAAAAATGCCATGCTATATGTATACTCGGAGTTCTCTGGTACCGCTCATGATTATTAAAATATTATGATCTTGATTAAATCAAATAAAAGACTCTGGCTATTTGTGACTATTCTTTTGTGGTCCTGAAGTGTTGGATTATCTGCTGAAAGTGTTACTTTTACATGAAGAGTTTATGCCTATGCCTAAATTTTCATCATAAACTTGGTCTCCTAGATTAATCAAATCTGTTTTGAATATCTGTCATATTGTAGTTTTGATTTTGTGACTACTATTCTTTTGTAGTCCAGAAGGGTCGGATTCTCTGCTGAGAAACAGTTACTTTTACATTGAATCGTTTATGCCTATGCCTAGATATTCATCATAAACATGTTCTTCTAGATTACTCAATCTGTTTTAAATATCTGTCATTCAATATCTGTCGTTTTAGAATTTCAATAAGGCATTCACTATTTTTGGGCCATTTTGCCCTTCATCGATAAAAGTAGAAGTAAGTGGAACCAGTGTTTTCCTGAAAAACAAAACAAAACAAACAAGGATAGGTACCATGAGATTTTGATAGAATATAAACTACTTATCAGTTTACTTAATCTATATGCATAATCTTTAACGACAGATATTTTAAAACGTATGACTATATCTTTAGTTTACCTTCCTAATTCAAAATCATGGGGTTAAAATCTCATGTTTTAGGTGGATGTTTGGCTACTTTACTTCTGAAATCTTGCTTATGGCCAAAAGGTGTTTTTTCAAAGTCATCTCATGCAGACAGGCACCAACTTCATCTTACTTTTAAAACCGATTCAGGAAAAACATTGACAATAACTTGCTAGTTCGATCAAAAGTCTGTTAATTTCACATTGAAATATGTCAAAAATGAATTTTTTTGCTTAAAATAAATAGTTGGTATTCTCATATCCTGTGATAGAAAATGAAGAAGCACATTCGGTGAAAATTTTTAAGTTTCGAGTTAAAGGTCAGGGAAACATTGGTTGTCAGGAAAAGCAGAGGTTTTTCCTTGTCAAAAGCTCTTATGGATATTGCTCATTATAATTTAGGATCCTATGGTGGAGGCTATAGACTCCAAAAGACCCAATAATCTTGCAGATAATTGCTCTTTGGCTTCTTTAACTCAGAATATGGAATCCCTTTAACCATATATTTTTGAGTTGATGATAATCAAAATTATCCTCAGAAGAATGCTAATCTCCCTATAGCCAACAAAAAAAAGGCGCCAAACAAAACCACTAGAATATAGACTACAAAACATATGGTTCAAGAACTTACGCGTGGCTCACCCCCCAAAAAAAAAAAATCATGTGAATGAATGAATCTAAGTTGGTCCCTCCTATAATTTTGAGTGTGGAGAGAAAAAGAAAGGATAAAGAAAGAGACTCAAATGACCAATTCTCTTCACTACTTCAAATTGCGAATCTATTTGGAGAGATATGCCTAGCCTACTCAAATGGGTATATTGGGATAAACATTATCTACTAGTAGTAGTACTTGGGTGCCAGAAAAGTTGTTCAGCTTTTGGTTCTCTCTTCTTCTGTGAATGACTTGCACTAAGTTCTGAAGTTATCTTCTATGGGTTTTAATTAATATTATAATGTCATTCTATTTTGCTTCTTTATTGTCACTAAAATTCGGTTCCACTGAATTCCTTCTCATTGATTCTCTTCCCAATGACCATTGCTTTTTCTCTTTTATTGTCTCAACTTATATGCCCTTCCTTTCTTTAATATCTCTGATTTTCTGAAGCTTGTTTTTGACAACATGTTTAATATGTACTCTAAACACTAGTAGACCCCAAATACAACTTGCCTATATATAATAGACCCTAGCCATCATCATAAAATTGAACCTTTGATCAAGGGCGGCTGCCTCATTGCATGTAGAATTTTTTGTGAGTCAATTGTCCTATCTAGTGATACCGAAGTTACTCTATGAGTAGAGGTTCCGGTTTGATCTATTTATAATCTCAAATTATTAGTGCATGCCCCTCTAAATTTAAGAATTAGAAGATGAAGAAGATGGAATTCTTTATAAGATACTCCTCTTGTCCTCAAATGTAAAACTTAATTGGAAAGTCGATATGGTAGCCATTTTAATATTCCCTACATAATAATCAAGTAAGAGATAGATAGAAAGAATTAAGAAAAACGATTACGGTGTTTTAAAAAAAACATGTTATATCAATTAAATTAACTAACTTTTTTAACCTAATCAAATTAGTTAATTAAGCCTTACATTAAGAACGAAATTTATTCATCATGAATTTTGACTTAACAATTTTATCAATTGTTTTCTTAAATAAAACAGTTTATTATATAATTTCATATGTTGTAAAAAATCATCTATATATATATAGAGAGAGAGAGATTAAATTGTATGACTTGACCTATTCTAATTTAGTACTCCCTATGTTTTTAATATAAAACATATTTATCTAATTTATTTAGATTACTGAAGTTAGTTAAGTTAAATAACATAACATGTATTTTCTAATACACCCTCGTCATCTTCTTTAATTCCGTCTTTTCCTCTCTTAATTATTTAGAGGAAGCATTAGCAGGATAAATTAAAAAAAGATCCATAAATATGAAAATTATGTCTTCTATTTAAGATTAAGATCAACTTCTCAAATATGTCTTATATTAAAATTAAGAATATGAGGAGTATATGGAGGAGAAGAGATGGAAATTAACAAGAAGGGTGATACGTAATGTCAATTATTGTGTTGCGGAAGTAGTCATCATTGTTGATAGAGATGCCAACACTAACAATTAATTGGCTCCAACTTTTTTCAGTGTTCCTCTTCTTAAGTCACTATAAATGGCCCTAATTACTCTCCAAACCCACTTTTGTGGTTAGTTTTGTGTAGCTTATCACTAACAGTGAGTAGAACCAAATCTTCTTTGAGAGGGACAACCTTCACTGATAATTAAACACATCAGTGATATAGAATTTTGATTGTACCTTAATGCACCTTGAACAAACTAGTTCAATCACTTCATTAGCATTATTGATAAGCGAACTCAGCTTTCTTATTCATCAAGAAATTTGTGTCATTCTTTGGCAAACTGAGTGGGAATTTATGGAACAAAAGTGACAAAGATGTCTTGGGGACAAAATCTTTCGTGATCTAGAGAGCTTACAAAAAGGGGTTTTATAAATGTGAAAGCATTGGATTTTTGTCCTCAAAGTCAAACCAATTAATCGAGAATTTGAGATACTAAGAGTGAGATCTCATCCAGTTTAGTGGCACACGTGGATATTGAAAACGCCATTATTGTATATTGATAAGGATGAACTTTTTACCTCTTTTTTCGCCAAGTTGAAACCATGACAGGATTCTTAATACTACGATGGCATATACAAATTAAGTTCACATTTTTTTTAAAACAAAAACTACCTAGTATCCCATGTAAATGTAATACTCCTCCGATATTAAATATAAAACATAGCTTGTAGTGTAAAACTATGTCACATGTTTAGGACATGAGGTAATACTAGATAGGGTAGAACAAGTTTTTTTTATTCTTCATATAATGAAAAAACCTCATGTGCCCATCACATCCATAGGTTAGAATCGAACTCACTACCTCGTAGTTAAGAAAAACGTAAGAGAGATTTTATATTTGATATTGATTGTGATTGTGATTATTTAAAGACAAAAAAGGAAAGAAAGAACTAATCTAAGGCTCTTGGCTAGATTTTTACATCAATCTTAGGAGTGTATAGTAAATAATATAAGTAAAGGGACAACTGTAACACCCCAACTTTTCTAAAGCATTTTCAAAATAATTTGATCAGAGTTCAAAATAATTTAATCAGAATAGAGCAACGAAATGATTTTAAATACAGAGTAACTGATATTCAACCACTGTAGTGTACTGGTTTGCTGATACAAAGAGTTTGAAAGACTATACATATCTACAGGACTTTCTCCAGCTAGTCCTTCTGCCTGCTGCTTACCCTTGTTTCTGTTTCTGTTCACTCCGAAAATCCTGAAGCTACAGTAAGAGCTGAGGTTCAATACCCATTGAACCTCAGGTAACGGTTAACCTCATGCTTATGTATCAAATATGTATGACAGATATTCATGTCAAAACAGCAATAATCACATACATTATTCATATATTCACATAATAACATAACACAGCCACTGCAATATGCATGTTATTATAGTCTGCACTATTCACCAGTGCCACGGTGTACATCCGTGTCCTCAGCGCTAGGAAAACATAACGGCGTTATCAAGACTATAACCCGTATCAAGTTGTATGTGTATGATCAATTTTCAAAAACAGAATTTCAGACTATCTATCACATATAAGCATACCATAAGCATCAGAGTTAAGGTTACAATACGCGTCCGTACCTTCCTTCCACGTGAATAGTAAATTACTATTCATGTATACGGCACTATTCATGTATACGGCACTATTCACGTATACGGCACTATTCACGTATCCCCAAACTTCCTTTGAATCTGACTCCGGAATCCTCGGATATCCTATAATATCATTTTTATCAGTGACCATTAATTTTCAGCATTTGCGGAAACTATGTTGGATATTCACTATTCATGTGAATAGTACCAGTAAAAATATTTTTACCGTGCTGGTAAATATTTTTTACTGTGCCAGTAAATAATATTTACTGTCCAAGGATAATTCTTTTCTGATGTGACAGATCAGACTAAGCTGCAGCCACAGAGCATACTCAGAAAAACTCTATCTGGCATTTCTACTATAATTACCAAAAGAAACTACCAAATATTAAGACTAGAGACCAAAGAACTTACCCTTGAAGTTCCTGCTCATTCTCTCCAGCTTCAAGAACTTTACTCTAAACTCTCTCTCTAACTCTAAGAATTCTCACTCTTCTCTTAAACTCAACTGTTGTTCTCTGAGTTTGGTGTGAAGAAAATGAAGAAATGAAGCTTCTATTTATAGTGAAAAAGCATGACACTATTCATACTTTATCAGGTCAGATTTTGGCCGTTGGATCTTGACTTTAAATATGGCTTCATCTCAACCGTCCAATCCATTTGCTTACGTCATCGATGACGTCATCGATGACGTCATCATGACGATGACACTTTCTTACTCTTTTGCATTTATCCTATAAAGATTCCCTGATCGGTGTTCTAATCGCGTTATATTAGAAATTCTCAAGAATCCGGAAGCACAGCCTTGTAGTTCTATTTTTCCTCTTCAGAAATATCTGGGTCAACTAAATTTTTGATCCTATTTAGGGTATTCCGTAACCTGCCGAAGATTTTAAGTCGGACACTGACGGTTACAGAAATTACTTCGGGTGACACCAACTTCTAGACAAAAATTCACTGATTCATAATATGTGCAGTTGTTTACTACTTAATTCAAGGAGTTTGAGTTATGATTTATTTCCTACAGATTCCACTATCTGTCCTGCTTCAAAATATCGGTCTCAACCTATCTCAATAATCATTCCGCCGATTACGGAAATGACTTTGGAGATAACCCACTCTGAGATAGAAATTCGCTTGTTTATAATATACCCTTACTTTAAAAACCTAATTCACGGTTTATTGGAAATAATTTTATTTCTATTATTTTCCAAAGTATAAGATATTATATTATAATAATATTATTATTAAGTGGGTCCCGCGTCAAATTTTTCAAAATTTCTCCCGTGAATGTGTCGGCAGGAGGAGAATTATTTTGACGTGGGTCCCGCATGAATAGTAAATACGTATTTTCAAAAAGTGAATACGTATTTAGGAATAGTAAATACCGTATTTTTGAATAGTAAATACCGTATTTGTGAATAGTAAATACTTTTCATATTTCTCAAAATATCGATTAAATACCGTATTTATAAAAAGTGAATACGTATTTGTGAATAGTGAATACTATTCATGTACGTATTTGTGAATAGTAAACACTATTCATGTCCAATAAAATACTGATTCTAAATTCATTTTCAAAAATAGGGTCTAATAGTCCTCCGAAAATAGGCTAATTTTCTAGTCTTTAGGTCCAAAATTCAGGATGTTACAACAACTTGTGTGCGTATCTTAGAAGTATGAACCCAAAATTATAAAAGGATACCTCCAGCAATGACCTACGAGTTCCAGGTTGCAAATCAAGCCACTCTCATGCATCAATTAATTAAAAAAGGGAAAAAAGATGTTAGCTGCTTCTATGAAGTAAATATTCCTCTATTCGGATCATAGATTTTCCCAAACATATATGAGTATTTTTTTTTATGGAGAGGAGGGCCAGTTTCAGAACCAATTCTAATTCTATCTTCTCATATCAAAACCTCTCTATAATGTCATTATTATAATCCCACAAGATTAATCAAGCCATGATGTTTAGTTTGATATATAAACGGAACCACTACTGACTATACTATTCTTTTTTAATGAAGAGGAACAACAGAATTTAAGGGCCCTGCAAAATTGGCTTTCTGATAGGTCTCTCCCTATTCTTCTTCTCATCAATTCCTCATCCTTGAACTTTGGCTTTTCATTATAATATGTATGTTAAGTGCTTATGAAATCATAATACTTTCTGAGAAATAAATATTGCTTTTCATTTCACTACATGTATAGGGGAAAATTGCAGTGAGGTCCCAAGCAAGAGCAAATACCAAAAAAAAATATCCCTTAAAATCTCAAATTTTCAATAATGTCCCATGGGACTTTTGGGTAATAAATTTGAAATAGGAAAACACCTAAGTACCCCTCGTGAATTAGAGAAAAAGGTGGATAGATTGAAAATCCCCAATTCTTCTTCCTCTCTCTCCGATAGCCCCCAAATTCGATGACCCGGGAAGCTCATCGTTGCTATTGGTTGTGTTTGTCCATCGCTGTCGATTAAAGTGGTTGTCATTTGAGTAGTGAAAGAGAGTAGACACGACCTCCCTTCCCATCTTTAATGTCATATGATTTGTTCTCTCGATGTAACACCCCCAAATTTTTAACAATTATAATAATGTAAAATTGAGATAAATTTCATAAATAATTACTGAAATTCGAAATAACCAAATTTGGGAAATGTTACCGCTACACTTGTATTAGGACAAGTACAAGACTAACTTATTACATTAACATAAGTAGGCAAATTGTTGTCTTTGATACAAGAGAACAATCAAAGGAAGAGAAAAAAAAAAAAAAAGGCAAACAAGTTTGAATGTAACCAAGATTAGTTATATATGGATATTCTTGAAATGTATTTTGTAACTTAATTTATGATCAACTTAGTAGCTCATTGTATTTACAAGATATCAATGGTAAATTAAGATTATCCAAAAAATTTGTATCTAAATGGTTATTATTGTAACAACATTTGCAAATGCAATGAGCCAATAAGTTGACCGAGGTCGCATCTGCTCACTCGATCTTCACTACTTAGATGATGACCACTTTAATTGATGGCGACGAACAAACACAACCCACAACGACGATGAGCTTCGTGGGTCGACTAATTTAGGGACCATTAGGGAGAGTGGAAGAAGGATTGGGGATTCTCACTATGTCCACCTTTTTCTCTAATTCACTAGGGGTACTTAAGTCATTTCTTATTTCGAATTTATTACCCAAAAGTCCCATAACAAATTTGATATTTTAAGAGATCTTTTTATCATATTTTTTCTTGCTTAGGACCTTATTGCAATTTTCTTTTTCCCTATATAATATCATATTGTGACTGTCATGCGAAGGGCATCCTCATGTGTGTGTGTATATATTCCTTAGTATCGAGAGAGCCATATAGAGCTGGAAACCATTACAGTCAATGGGTTTTGCTGAAGGAATCTCACAAAACCTTTACATATGATAGATTTGATATATACATAAAGAGTGTGCTTATTCCATGCTTTGTTTGGTGATTTGAACCTAATAATTAGGGGAGGAAATATATCCATAAATTTGTCCAATTCCTTAAATCAATCTTACTCAGTTAAATGACGGTTTCAGATTTGCACGTTCTGAATCTGAAGAGACGTGCAAGCTAGCCTTTCCTCTTGTAGTTATTATAATCGGAACCTTATGATGCTTCATTATTATAGTTATTACTCCCTTATATCCAAAAGGGCCATATCATTAAGAAAAAAAAGTGCTATTACACAATTCAGAAAAAAACTTATCTTATATACTTATCTCATATACAACAAAAAATCGCTTAATATAAGTTATAACACGAACAACCTTACTGATATGCATGCACTAATTTCACGGGATTGGCAGAGACAGAGAAAATGAGGACAAGGTATGGCTGTGAACTGATGATAGTATAATGTCTATGTTGTCCATATATTCATGCATGTTCTTATGTAGGACCAATGAAAACAATGATGTTTTCTTTTTTTTTTTTCTAAGAAACAAACATGTTTAACGACTAAAAAAAAAAAAAACTCACAATTCAAGCCTACTACCATCCACGAAAAATTCATTTTTGGAAAAGTTGCTCTTTGGAGAAACCAAAAGGCAGAATTTTTTTCATGGCATGCTGATTGATTCCCGGTGTTTTTATATATAATTCTTGTTTATTCCTTTTTCTTGAGGTGTGTGATTCTCGATCTCTATTGTCTGTCTCTTGTTTCAATTATTATGTATATCTCTTGTCCCCCCCTGTGTTTACTCACACACACACACATAATATATAAAAGAATTAAACACCTTTCGTCACTCTATACGTACGACCGAATGAAAGTTGTTTTACAAAAGAAGGCTTTTCATATAATACTCGTATTATATATATAGTGTTGTAGTGCATCTAGCTAGCATTCTGAAGTATTTTTTCATATGCATCCAATATCATAAAATGCTTTGTGATATATCCAATACCTTAAAGTATTTTATTAGATACACTCGGCATACTAAAGTATTTTTGTATCTTGGCGTTGGGTGTACCAAAAAATATTTTAAAGTGCTAGATATACTAAAAAACAATATTTCAATGTGTTGGAGGCACATAAAAAATATTTTGTGGTGCTGAATGTGCATGAAAAAATACTTTAGGATGTTAGATACATTACAAAATAGTTTAAAATGTTGAATGTATCTGAAAAAATACCTTAAGCTATTTGGTATACTTTGACCAATATTATATATATAAGGTGGCGGTGCCGCCAACACAACCACTAGCTAGAGTGAGAGGTGAGGAATGAGGTCAAACCAAATTTGGATGACCCACTTTGGAAAATTATTTTTTGAAAAAGAAAAAAAGAAAAGCAAAGGCTGCCAATGAAGAATGCCAACCTTGTCACTGCCAATCATATTACACTAGACAACAGAAGTTCCACTGTCCTAGTGCTGTTGAATATATAGTATTACTTAAAATATAATTAATCTTGTGATATTATGCTTGCCACTTCTCATGTAGAACGTTTTGTATATCACAATTATATATATGTGCATGGGCCTAAAAGCCTAAGTGTGCTTCTGTCTGAAGCTAATAGTTTAACTGTTACGTAGACTTTTTGGAAATTAAATGGAGCCAAGCATGATTAAGAGTCAAATGATTATCATGCATTGCAGCAAGTTGCAGAATTCCAAGTGTAACAAGTCAACGACACACCCACACAAGCACATATTTCGATATGCTCATCATGATTATACTATTAATCTTTCATTATTGCCGACGTTTATACATGTACGGGTGAAATCAAGTCGACTCAATCCATTTGTTTTACAGGATAATCCATTTGTTTTACAGGATAATAAATATGCTACGCTCATGGAATCACAAGCATGACATGGAATTATATTTATATCTTTGTGAACATAATAACCATTTTTCTTGGCCAATAAGCATTATGAGAAGAGATTATGTCGGAGATAAGTTTAGGAATTGGATAATACTGTTTTTCAAGTTATTATCTGATAGGACAAAACTTTATAGCCTATAAAGTCCGCAAGTGTCGTATCAAATAATAAAGTGATAAGAAAAGAATCGTTCCCACGAGGATTTAGTATCACAAATTTCAATTGAGCATTAATTTCACAATTTCGTTTAAGTTGAGAAAACCAAATTAAATTTAATTTAGAGAAAAGAAATTAAAACTAAAATTAAAACAAACTAACTACACACTAATGAACAAGCAACCTAGAGTCACTAATATTTGATTCTTAGATTTTATCCCCACTAAATTAACTTTGACTTAACCTAATTAGCTAATCTAGAGTATTAATGTCTATAAATGCCTTCCGGTCCACTTATATACCTACCTTAATTAATTATATGATACCTCACACAACTAAATAAGATACGTTTTAAATTGGACTCACTCTAATTTGATTATGTGGAGCTTCTAGGTATATTCCTATCCTAGACGCAAATTAAATTAAAATCTAATTTCACATTAAATTTAAATCTAGCTAATTCCACATTATTTAATCCCAAGGTCAATTTAGGATTCCTTCTTCCAAGTTCGACCCTAAATCCCCAAAACATGTTCAATGGTGATCAATCAATAAGCAATAACAATGAACACAAGATTAAATAAACTGAAATAAAATTAAGCAAAACTAACAAGTGGGAATAATCTCTAAAACTCAAACAAGTTCATAGGTTTTCTAGGTTACAAAACCAAAGAGAGAGAGAGGAAAGAAAGATTCTCCGACACCTCCACAGTCTTTCCGTCTTTCCGTGGAGATGATGAAGAGAACCCCCTACTTCTCTGCTTCCTTATCCCTTCTAGTTCTGCATCTCTCCGATCTATCCTTTTTTCTTGTCTCTACCTCCCTATTTATAATTTAGGTCTTGAGTCACTGATTCTCCTTTTCTTATTACAAAGATATCTCATATCTTGTAATTTACTCTATCAGATCACACAATTGATTTTATTTCTATTTTTCTTGTGTTGGACCACTGAGTGTGGCTGATTGCATATCCTCTTAATTGATTTTTCTACTTCTTTCCAAATCAGCTAATATTTCCTGCAAAATATAATAGGAAATAAGTGGATTTTATATCAAAATATCTTTTTATCCTAGAATGATAGTAAAGTATATAAAAGATAATTAAATAGGTATGTAATATTAATAAATCCAACTAATTCTCATAAAATATACACCTATTTAATCATAAAATATATACTTATCATTATCTCAACTATCAACCACAGTACCGTTGAAAGTTTCTCTTTTTTTCAATATATTCAAAGATATATGATTTCTTGGGATGTGGAAATTTTCCTCTTCGAGGTCATCATCCATTAGCAACCAACCAAGAGTGAACAGTAGAAGGAAATGATAGCTGTAGTCTACTGGTTTCGATGAAGTCATGTGTGATTTCAAATTATTAAATGTTTTGATAGCAATAATTAAGGTTGGTTTTATCCATAACTTTGTATTATTACAGCATACGAAGGGCACCTTGTGACCCTCATAATTTCATTTTGAAACAATGAAATGGCCAAGTTTGATCCACATATTCAAGTTTAAAATTAAAAGAAAATTTAAAAAGAAAAAGGCACAAGATAAAATTGTTTGGCTTGTATGTACAAAAAATAACAAATTCTACTTTTGCCTGACTGCCATAACGGATATCCCCACTGAGTTCTCCGTTTTTCTTTTCACCGAAAGTTACATAAAGTATTTCCAATCTATATTGGATAGATTCCTGGTTGAATTGACCCAACTTCAAGAGTAGCAGCATTCTTTAATTTTATGCTGTAATTTCCATAGGTAAGCTCATTCAAATCTGAGAGTTATCTCAGAATGTAACACGTAACAGGTAAATAACTTAGGTATATACCCTATTAATCCATAAATTTATACTACTAGGCAGTAGATTCCAGATGCTAGAATTATCACTATACAACAAGAACAAGAAAAAATGTTCCTTTTTAGAATTATGGGCTTCTGTAGTCTGTCATATGGAAAAAATGGACCATCAGTATATGCACAATGTCAGTGTCATATGTGATCATAATTAAAGGCCTTAGTAGTAAATGAATATCTATGATGATTATGAGAAGCATGATTAGATCACAGATTTCATCATGCTTACATATGTTGAAGGAGAAAGGAACAGCAGGTAAAAGAAGCTAGCTAGGAGTTACACTGGCCAGAGAAAATAATCAACGATGATTCTTTTGTCTTCATTAATTATGGATGAAGATCAAATCACACTAAACATAAGGTTAAGGGACTAAGTATGGGAATTAGACAGTGATTGACAAGTACGTGATGTAAAATTAAAGTTATAAATGCTTTCAAAGGCTCCAGAACAGCAAAAGTACTGTGCCATTTACAGTGAGGAGGCACATATACTTGTCTTCATGTTAATTTCCAAGTAGTTATTATTTCAGTTCACATAAACTCTTGTCATTATTAAAATTATATAATACTCTCAAGAAGCTAGAATTCTGAAATTTTTTGCGTTCAAAGAAAATTTACTGAAGGATATATATTTGCCAATCTTATAATTTATCTTACCTTCCCAGAGAAAAAGGTGAGAGAAGACTTGAACCAAATTGAATAAGAAATAAAATCCTTGGACTGACAAGTAATTCAAATAGAATAGTTCCGTATCATTAAAGAACTCACACCAGATTCCTTTCTCTAATTGATATAATATATATACTAGCATGAACTTTCAACTGTTTAATGGCAACTATACATTCACAATATTATGTTCTGCCCAAGAATCAAGTCCAACTATTCCTGAGTCCTAGTGAAGTAATCTTTTTGGTGCTTTTTTAGATGCTTGTGACATCTTTTCAGAGTTTCATATTAGGGAAATTTCCAAAATATTATGTCAAAGTCCCTCTCCCAAACCTGATTCCTCTTACAATGCTATTTTTTTAAAAAAGAAAATATGTAGTTCTCTGTCATGCCATAAGTCATTGCAATTATTCTTGCTCTATTTCTTTTTCCTTTTGTTTTTGTAACAAGAAAAGGAGTTGGGCTCTCCAAAGCTCTGTGCTTTTGACTGACTGAGAGGAGAAGGAGGGGTACTCGACTGTTACTTACCCCTCTTAAATATAATATCCAATTAATTTTTTCTGCAGAAATTAAGGAAACTAAATAAGTTATTTAATCATATATAAGTTCTATATCATTAGATTATACATTAGTTTATAAGTTAGACAATTAGTTTAGAGGAAAAAAAATAAATTTTTAAAGTAATTTAGTTAGCTTCTTTAATCTCGAGATAGTAATATACAAACAAAAAAAAGGACATGCAGGTATTTTCAAAAAGGCTAGGGAGATTTGGGACATTAGCTAGGCTAACTAATCAACTCCTCGAAAAGGAATAGAACAATATTCCCTCTCTCTCAAATTTGGTATTTAAAAACCTCCAATGCATTGCTTATTCAAGACAAGAAACTCATCAGTGCTTAGACACATAAGAAGGGGAAAAAATGGATGATATCCACACAGCAAACAACAACAGCAGCATGAGAATCTTGTCAAGCTATTTCCATTCCCTCTCACAAACTCCGCACAGGCTCAGAAAAAGAATGCTTGCCACTTGGACTCCAGACCAAGAACTCAACCAAGTTAGGCTCAGGTCTGGTTCAGACATGAGAAGGAAGCTTAAGTGGTATGATCTTATAGCTCTTGGTGTAGGAGGCATGCTTGGTGTTGGAGTTTTTGTTACAACTGGTTCTGTGGCTCTTCATCACTCTGGTTCCTCTGTCTTCATATCATATATCGTAGCCGGAATATCAGCCCTTCTCTCCTCTTTTTGCTATACCGAGTTTTCTGTTCAAGTCCCAGTTGCAGGAGGAGCTTTCAGTTATTTAAGATTAACATTTGGTAATGAAACTTTCTTGAGGATTTTTTTCCTTGTTAATTTAACTTCATTCTTATGATAAAGTCTTTGATTGGATGATGATGATGCAGGAGAATTTGTGGGGTATTTTGCTGGGGCAAATATACTGATGGAGTATGTATTGTCTAACGCCGCGGTGGCGAGGAATTTTACAGAGTATTTGAGCTATGCATTTGGGAAAAATGATCCAAATGTGTGGAGAGTGGAACTTCATGGATTGCCAAAGGCCTATAACATGCTGGATTTTCCAGCTGTGGCAATTGTTTTTCTTCTCACTCTATGCTTGTGTCATAGGTTTGATCTTTTTGTATAAAGAATCCACGCTTAAATATTATCCTTTTTTTTTTTTTATGTTTGTCGGTCTTTTTTTTCCTTCTCCATTTCTGATCATGGAAAGCTGAGATATCGATGATGTTACTGACAATTTGCCCTAAACTGGAATCTATGGATTTTGAAAATGACAGTTTTTCCCCTTTTTTTGATGGCTGCAGCACCAAAGAAAGTTCCATATTGAACCTCATTATGACAGTCTTCCATGTGATTTTCTTTGGATTCATCATAGTCTCTGGTTTCTACAATGGTAGTGCAAAGAACTTGGTAAGTCCAAAAGGACTAGCTCCTTTTGGTGTTCGAGGTGTTCTTGATGGAGCAGCCATAGTCTACTTCAGCTACATAGGCTATGACTCAGCTTCCACCATGGCTGAAGAGATCAAAAATCCCTCAAAGAGCCTTCCAGTTGGCATTGTTGGCTCAGTTCTTATAACAACTCTGATTTATTGCCTAATGGCTTTATCACTATGTGTCATGGTTCCTTACAACCAGGTGTGTGTATATATAACCACAATTCATAAATTACCTATTAAGTATGATGTGGATTCAGCAGCTGATAAAGCAATTTTGTTTCTATGATCTGACAGATTTCAGAGAAAGCATCATTTTCTGTAGCTTTTCTTAAGATTGGTTGGAAGTGGGCAAGCAACATTGTAGGAGGAGGTGCTAGTTTGGGAATAGTGGCTTCTCTATTGGTAGCCATGTTAGGTCAAGCCAGATACCTTTGTGTTCTTGGAAGGGCTAGGCTGGTCCCATCCTGGTTAGCTAAAGTACATCCTTCAACTGGCACTCCACTGAATGCCACACTATTTCTCGGTAAGCCAAAAATCTACCAAAAAGAAAAAATAAAGGAAAAATTGCACTCAAGTCTCAAACAACGCAATTTATTGCAACTAGATCACTTGAAATCACAAAATTATTGGGAAATCCCTAGAGACTTGAGGGTAAGACATTCCAATTGTAATAAGACACCCTTACCCTTGCCTCATTCCATTGTCATTATTTACCCTTGGCATTATCAGTCATGCTTTCTCACTTGTCAATTCATGATCTTTCATTTGTCAACTAAAACAAAAGTGCTCTCATTTGTCAATTGACAAATGAAAGAGCATGAATTGACAAGTGAGAAAGCATGATTGACAATGTTGAGGATAGATAATAACAACTGAATGAGTGAAAGGATAAAGGTGTTTTTTAACAATTGAAATCTCTTATTCTCAAGTCCTTAGGGATTTCCTAGTAATTTGGTGATTTTAAAGGGACCAAGTTGTAGTAAATTTTCTTACGTAGGACCCGAGTGCAATTAACCCTTTACACTAAAGTTCATTCCTTAGCTATTTTGAAACCTCATTTTTGCACTGTGATTATTATTGTCTGTAGGACTATGCACAGCATCTATAGCACTGTTCACGGAGCTGGACATAATAGTTGACATGGTCAGCATAGGAACACTGTTAGTGTTCTACTTGGTGGCCAATGCTCTAATATATCGCAGATATGTAATCACTAGCCATGCCCCACCATTTACAACTCTCTTGTTCCTCTTCCTTCTCTCTGCAACTTCACTTGGCTTCTCCATTTCTTGGAAGTTCAAGCAACAATGGTGGGGTCTTCCTCTGTTTGGTGGCTTCCTGATTACCATCACAGGCTTCTTCCAATACACGGTGCCTTATCTTCCCCAACCTGACTTATGGTCTGTTCCATTCATGCCTTGGCCTGCTGCTATATCCATCTTCCTCAACATTTTCCTCATGACAACTCTGAAACTCCTCTCTTTCCAAAGGTTTGCTATATGGTCTTGCCTCATTACAATCTTCTATGTGCTCTATGGGGTTCACTCTACTTATCAAGCAGAAAAGACTGAGATGGGTGTTAATGAACCAGGCACAAACAGTTTACAGTCAAAGGTAGAATTGCAAGTGCTTTAGCTGAAGTAAATAAAACATAAGTGTATGTAAATTAGTTTGACATAAAGCAAAAGGTAAGAAAAAGAAAGGATTTTTATATGACTTATTACAGTTGTCTCCCTATCATACGACGAGGAAAACTCAAGAATGAATTTAACGTAGTGGGCAAGATGATTGAGGTTGAATTGGGATGAGGAAAGCAACGATAGGGACAAAATTTTGAGTTTTTGATGTGAAAATGAAATGGCGAAAGTGGGTTTATCATATGTCTCTAAGAAATTATATATTTGTGGATGAGAAAAGTAGGTTGAAGAAATGACCAAGGCAAGATGAAAAATATGACGGGGGCAGAAAAACACTACAATAAGTACCTGCATGTGTGATGTAAAAAAAAAAAAGCTAAATTTTTTTCTTAGATATTAATTTCAAGAAATATGTACGAAAAAAGTAAAATTTTATAACAAAAAAAACTCGAATATCATGTAAGTACTGCATATGTGATGTAAAAAGTCTTGTAACAAAAACATTAATCGAAAGACCTCAAATCCGTTGTGTTTTAGTATGTGAAAAAAATGTTATATTGTGGAGGTCTATGGTGTGGTGTTGGTTTAAGGTAGGAATTTTCAGTGTTCTACCTATATTTTGTGCTCTCTATTGTTTTTTTTTTTTAGTACGTATCTAATATCTTAGTCTACCTCTTTTTAACTCGAAGAGTTTATTGGAGTCAAACTAATCCGGATTTGTCCCGAATCGATTTCCCTAGTAAAAGATAAGAGCTACCAATGTTACTTATTCTATTCACAACCTCAAACTAAAGACTTACTTAAGAGAAAATAAATATCTTACCACTTGATGACAGTGGGTGGGTGGGTGTTGGTTCTATTGTTTTGTTTGTGGTCGAGTGTGTTAATTATTTTCATATGCACTCGTACTTATTTAATTGTTTAATTATATATTTAATTTAAAAAAGAAAAAGAAAAAACTATCATCCCTTCAATAAGTCAAGCTCAAATCCAACGTTTATGAAGCAAGTATAGTTAAAAGGAATCTTTGCTTTTTACTTCATGTAAGGTATTTCTAACGTTCACGGAAAGTTTCAAAAAAATATCCTAAACCCAGTGAAAATTAGATTAAATACACACACAAATATATATATATATATATATATATATATATATATATATATATAAATTCGGTTTATCACTGCGATTTTATGTTTTTACGATTTTTTTTTATTAAAATGATTTTACTTATTTTTAAACGTTTTTAAGTTTTTACAATTTTACTATGTTATGATTTTATGTTTTATGATTTTTCATTCTCCTTCTATTTTTAGATAAAATCTACGTTTTCATTATCATATTAGGTGAGGATGGGCTATTCAAGGAAAAAAAAAAAAAGTGGACTAGATACAATGTCCGAATCAATGTCAACTCATAAGCCACGGATTTCTACTTCTGGCTATGATTGGAGTTGGTGGTGTCATTTCAATTTTTATCAACCCCAAATTGCCCCTTCTCTCTCTTCCCGCTCACATCCCGCCGGCGCCTTCACGGCCGCTTCTTCCTTACTCTATTGCCAAGTTCGATGGCTCGATTTCTGATCGGGGTGTTGTATTTCTCAATCAAACCTTTCTTGTTGTAAATCCGGCACAATACCTTATTATCAAGCTGTCATAACAGAAAAGGCAAATAAGAAATCGAAACCCCAAGATTATAACTATAAGTTTAGAAGTTGCAATGGGGTAGAGAGATACATATATCCGCACGTTGTTCTTGCGAGCAGAGCGATCAACATTGATGAGGCGATACTCATTGTTTTTGTAATTCTTCTACTGCGGTTGACTGGATTGAGCTTTGAACAACTATAACAAAGTGATGAGTGTCTATGCTTCGACCAAAAAAAATGAGTGTCTATGCAAATAGCTTTTAAGTAAATCAAAAATACAAAAAAAAAAATTAAAATTAAAAATGTGTAATCAACACAAAAATAAAATAAAATTTTTTATGTTTTTCTCTTGGAGTAAAATTTTTTTGTGCTGGACACTCTGGAATAAAAGTTTTTTATGATAATAGCACATTTTTAGAAGTATTTTGGTATTTTTGATCCATTTAAAAATTATTTGTGTTCGACGCTCCTGAGATAAAAGTTCATTGGTCAAATTGTTCTTAATCCTTATAACAACGATGAGGGAGAGGGCATGAAAGGCCGGTTTGGCTAAGGTCCACTTCCCTTACCATCCTCTTCTTCATCTCAGTCGTTGGATTGAAATCTCAACGGTTCAATCAATATTTTTATAAATCATTAAATCTGAACCGTTGAGATTTCAATCAAATGGCTAAGATGAAAAAGAGGATGGAAAGAAAATAATAAGGGAAGTCAACCACAGCCAAATCGATAAAAGGTTTTAGAGGATGAGAGAGAGGAGAAAGGGGTGTATGGGAGAAGACGGAGAGAATCTTGAGATGAGTCCATTCTTCTATTACCTTTTTTCCTAAATAATTGTTACTATTTTGAAAATTAACTTTTTTTTTTTGTAATAATTTTAATTTTAATATTTTTCTTAAAATTATTGAAATATATACCTGTAACGTATGTCTACTATTATTTAATAAAACTTATTTATGTCATTTTCTACATAAATTTGCTTTTCAAAATAATCATTCAAGCAAGTTTTAATTTTAGAAAAGCATCCTATGTTACAGCCAATCCAAATATAAATCACATTAACTTTTACTTAATCTTGCAAAAACTAGATTGCCAAAAAAACCATTTTGCCACTGTTATTTCAGACACACAATATGAACTTGCCCACAATAGGTACATACTCCCCCAATCCTCAAAACTTTTTTTAAAAAAAGAAGGGAATAAAACTAAATTAAAACTTTTTATAAGGGACAAAACCTCAACTAAAGTCTGTTTGTTTATATCCATCAGTCTAACTCTCTAATCAAACTTATCATATAGATTTTTGTTAATAAAAATTCACATTGGTAAAATTAATGACAAGATTTGATAGGAGAATTGGATCTAAATGGATACAAGTAAACGAACCTAATTGTTTTCCTCCTATAAAATTTACAAGCAAAGTGAGGCAATGGGAATACAATTCCAAAACAAAAAATGATCCTATGAATCGGATAAATTCAATGACATAATGATACAACATGAGATGCAAGACTAATGGAAAAGCCCTCATGAATAATCCCATCATAAAAGAATTAGTATCTATAAAACTCACAACAAGGTTGGATATTTAGCATCCAGAAAGTCTCTAAGAGTGCGAGCAGCTTTTTGACCGCCCATTAGTTCGGCGAGCTTCTCCACCGGAAGAAGAGCAAGCTCAGCCAAGCTTTTACATCCTTCCATTATGGTCCTGTAGTTTGAATCTGTTACACCTGGAAGTCTTCTCAGAAACTCCACAGCAAATGTGTTGTAATTTTCAGCCCTGCCACACAGTAATTAATCCTTAACTTTGTATACTAGTCATAAGATGAACCAGTCCCCACAAATTCATTGACTACATTTAAAACTACTAAAAATCATCTTTGGGAACTCTTGGCCCATCAGGGGGATCCTGTACACCTTTCAAAATTGAAGGAACCAAAAAACATTTTATCCCAGGAAGGAAGCAACAAAATTGTGTTAACACAATATTACAGGAGCTAAACTATGCAGGTACTGCAGTTCCTATAATTCCTATTTAGTCATTCATATATTTGCTCATTTTCTTTCCTAGATGTTTTCTCTCGTCCATCACTCCATCCAAACAAGAGGGGTGATAACATTTACTCTCTAGTTTTCTCTTCTCTCCTTTGTATTTCTCTCAACTTCTCTTGCCATCCAAACGGAGAGTAAAGGAAGCGACCAGAGACCACTTACCTCACATCATTTTCCACAATTCCTTCTTCTGAGGGGACGCCCACTCTCATTGCTTTTGTTTCATCTGGTTCATCTTGATTAGCCTTCAGTGACGTGAATATTTCGGCAGTGGCATGCAAACTCCGTGACCAAATTATTCGTAGCCGAGGAAAGTGTAAAGCAAGCAGAGACAACTTTGATATAATACTATTTGGCGTCACATCATCACCAATATCACTTGCAGACTGGAAAATAAATAAATAAATACAACCTTAAGTCACCCACAATTAAACATGACAAAAAAGCTGTACCATACGTTGTGGAGATGCATGTTTGGACATTTATAATTATGAAGGATAACAAACAAAATATACTCCTCATCAACTCAATCAAACCAGGTCAAACTTATAATATTTAATTAGGCTTGCAAGGAAATCAACATGACCTAACATTTTCCATCCAGACCAGCTACTTTGGACTATAGATTAAAGGCCAGGCATTCTCAGCCATCAGATTCCTTATTTGGACTAGCCAGCAACTGTGCTGTAACAATAAGACACTAAATTGCAGCTTAGGTAGAGTTGAATTATGATCAGCAAACCTGGAATGAGAAGCTCTTATCCTGTGAGAACTCAATTAATAGTACAGGTATCCTATAATATCGCACCATTGTCTCCACCTGGTGGTAAAGACGTCCTGATGTGAAGCTCATAAAGAGATCTTGGATACTTTTTCTTTCCACACAAATTAATGGTGAGAGAATATAGTCACCAACTTCCAGGGTCACAGGAATAATGCGCATTCCCTTTTGATGAAGAACATTAGGAAGGCTGCTCATGAACTCTCTCATGTCCACTATGACCTGAAGAGTTAAATTCCCAGGATACCAGTTATATGGCATGTAAATGACTCACATATAATGGATGAAAAAAGATAATAATGCAAAACAACAGACCTGCGTCTCTTTATCAGCCTCCTTTCTCCCACCTGCTTTTCTTGTTATTGAATTTTGGGAGTTGGTTAAGTCTCCCTCTACAGTAGAATTCAATCCCAGACAATGACCATCCTGATAAACAGCAGGCAAAGTGCACCCCAAAAAAAAAAAAAAAAGTGAAATCGTTATGATGAACATGAGAAGAAAAAGAACATTTTGATGAGAGCGGGGAAAAAAACCTGGTCAACTGGAATCATCATCATAGATTTCTGCCTGATTAAAGATTCAAATGCGCCATTCTCCCGGCGTATACTCGCCTCAAACTTCTGCACCTCAGTAGAATCTTCATAAAAAAGAAAATAGACTTTCAACCGTTTTGAATGGTTTTCAGATTTATAGGTTTCTATTTCCCTAACAAAGGTCATGTCTGGATGGTATACAATGATTATTGAAGGCTGCAATACATCAAGTATTGGCTGATCACTTTCTAAGGCATAAAAATGAACAGGTGGTAATGGTTTTGCATTCATGGATCCAGTAGCATCAACATTAGTATGCCTTTGAAGAACGAAGTTGTCTACAGCTGTCCCACCAGCATCAACTGGATTAGTTTCCTCCATTTGGCCATTATTCTTTGAGTCAGAAATCCTTAAATTATCACTTGTTGATGCCTTTTTACTGCTATGAACTCCAGAGCCATCATCAGGGACTGGGCCATTTTTACTGCCTGCTTTACCCTTTCCTTTTTGGCGTTTCCGCCGACCAGAATCAAGTCCCGAAGGATTTTCAATCATACAATCCATTTCAGCTAGCTCTTTTATCCCAGATGCTGCTGCCAAGAGCGCATCACGCTCCTGCCTGCTAATGCTGGCTTCAACATTTTGTACAGGTGCCATAGGAGTAACTCCATCAAGAACACCAAAACCTTTGGGATCCTTAGGCTTCTTTTTCTGACGCACCACATCCCGTAGCTGTAATTTGCTTAGCAAGTACTTCCTCCATTCTTCAGCCATGACCTTCACGCACAAACACAAGAGTCAAGACACATAATTCAGTCTTCTTACGGTCTTATTCATTAGAGTTCCGACCAACAATGACAAGGGCCAAAGGAAAAGGCATTGCAAAAATCAATCTGCACACTCCACCTTCCATCATACTAACTAACAAGGAATCATGAAGTAAGCTATATACAACAATCAAATAGAATACATATTAATTTTCAACATTATTCAAGGACAAATATTGCATCATAATTAGAACAAATAAGAAATCACAGTGCAGACGAACAAAATGTAATAGTGACTCACACATCCTAACAGTCCTTCACAACTAACAAATTATGTTCCAAGGAATAAGCATCTTAATTATTTGCTTGCAGCTTTGCCCCAGAGACTCTTGCAAAAGGACTAGAGACAAATATATAACTAATCACAAGCCTTCAGTAAACAGTTTTAGGCTTTAACTTTTCAAAATGAAATACTCATAGACAGTTGATGACAATGTGAACCAAAATGATTCTGAATCACTCAAGTTGTCCCCAAACTCTATTCAAAACTACCAAAAGATATCCTTCATAGGAAAAGCAAGTGTTTGATATATAAATATAATAAATAAGAGAGGTTAGTTGGGGGCAAGCAGGAGAGATTGTGAAAGAACCCTTCCCTACGTTGGCAAGGTCTGAGCACGGATTCCTAGGCAGACACAAACAATGCAGACGAAAGGGGCAATATGCTTTTTAAGGTTGCAGAGTTGACCCTTTTGGTTTATATTCCTTTTGTAGTAAAGAGTAGGATTAGTAGCTGCATATAGGGTGGCTCATGCAGGGGACTGTGACAGTGCCTTGATTTTGATTATAAGTATCGTTAGATGTTGTGAGGAAGGGCATTGAGCATTTGGTGAGAGTTGTAATAGGAGAGGGACTCAGGGATGACCTGAACCTTTTCTTGGCTGTGGGGGTAGTAGTGCTCTCGACAGATTTTAGGAGAGGAGGGGACAAGTTTGTTAGCACAGATTTGCCTCTGTTCTTGGCTGTGGGAGTCTATTGACTCTTGACAGATTTTGTTACTCAGTGTATTCCTGTTTTTGTGTTGAAATATATCATTGTTTAGGGATTTATTCCATCGGTTCCCAACAGATTGTCTTAGTAGCTAAGGGCTATAAAATTAAAAAAGGAGGCTTATGAGATTAATGAATTTACCACACACCCCCCCCCCCCCCCGGGCCGGGGGGGGGGGGGGGGGGTCTGTCTCATTCTCCCTCTTTATCTATCGTTCCTACCCTTTCTACACATGAGTGTTCTATAAGTTATGACAGCATCAATCTGGCCAAGTTAAGGCAAAGTGGGATACAGCCAGTGAGGCAAAAGGCCATACAAATTACATACCTAAAAATTGATGTTCAGCCAAGTGAAGACGTGAAAATGAGGGGGACATGTCACTTGGAATAAATTTTATGAGATCAAATGCAGAGAAGTAAGAAAAACCTTCTTTGGACTGTTGATGGTGCATTCTTCAAGCTGCAAGCATGAACGTTCATCTTTACACACCACTAGTACAATTCCATTACCAGTTACTTCACCTTCAATCAAAGCCTCTTCCCCTGACACACCTTGCTTTTGTCTTTCCTCTTCTATCTCCTCAAGAACCTCCTGATATGAAATGGGCATATCAAATTCAGTTCAAACAGTCATAACCTTACCATAATCAACAGCTGTACCCGAAAAAACTTCACCAGGTCAAGCCATCCAAATTCTCAAAAAATATATCAGGAAGAGAAAGAAGAAAATTGAAGTGATGCCACAAATTCATAGCTAACCTCTGTACCAAAAAGAATTAAACGAACATGTGTCTATATGTTCCTGTATTGTAGGGAAGCTATTTTCTTCTAAAATAACTTTTTGTTTTTGTAAATACAAAGCCTATCGTTTAACCTTCAAGCAGATCTTATAATAGGTTTGAAAGGATTTGGAACTAATAAGGACGCTATCAAGGCAATGTTTCATTCATGTTATTAGCTGGTTTACAAAAAATGCATACATTTTCAACAGAACCTCCTTGTCCTTACGTTATGGGATATGGTGGTATTTATGGCCTATTGGTAAATTTAACAGGGCTTTTAAGAAAGTTTCCCAACTAACATGGAGAGAGAATAGAAAGCTTTGCTGGATTTTTTTTGAGTTCCCTTCCTATAAGGACAAGTTATTCTTATTATCCTCCCTCACCATATTCTTCCTCATGTACACTAATAAAATTTCTTGTTTCACTGAAAAATAAATCACAACATTGAGACTTGTAGAATTGAAACTCACTGACTCACACGTAAGACTTTCCACTTTGGCGCTTCTTCCAAAACTTCCTCCAAAACTAACCCAGTATGTGAGCTCTTTGACCAACTACCTTCTTCACGGTCCTTGCCATCCTCCTTGCATTTTCTCTTTTTGCTTTTCATACTCTTATTTGACTCGTTTATTTTCACACCATCTGATCTCTCCAGGCGATAAACACGTCTCTTTGCATAGTCAAATATCTTATAGCTCCCCTCTGCAAATATCCAAACTGATCGAAAACTTTCTGACACTCTCAGTGTGTCCAAATACCTCAAGAAAGTTATTGCATCATACCTGTCCAGAGAAAGTCACTCAATCATTCCCTATTCATAAAATATTATTCAGAAGAATAAACAAATAAGAATTCCATGAGTTGTTATAATTATAATATCCCTAAAAAATTAAGGGGTTCACGCATGTTTGTTAATGATTGATCACTGAATGCATTACAGGAATCACAAAATGCTTCATGTACACTGATTTTTTTTCTTTATGAAAAACAACACTATAAAATATAGCACAAACCTCTAGAAACTATTGATAAAGTAATAAGACTGTAAGCTCAAGTAATGCATGTACCTTACAAGATAATCTAACAATTTCCTCAAGGTCTGGAGGTCTGACACCAGCTGCTTTGTCTTCTTCCCCAAAGTATGCCAAATTGGATCCAACTGCCTCCGCACAATCTCATCGAACGATTTGAACAACCCATTTTCCACATTCAAATCCTCAACGTCAACTTTATTAGTCTTCCTCATCTCCTTTAGACATGCATCCATAACCTCGACGATGGCTTTCTGAATCCCCATCATATATTTAGTCATTGGCACCCTTATATCCACCACATCCGGGGGTGCCTTCTCCAGTTCCTGTGAAACATACACCTGAAACCTCGGCCACAAGTGCAACTTCCGAATGTACAGACACTTCATAGTTCGCTCCACCTTAGCAAACCCAGAGACCATCGCGTGAGGCTTATCAGAAAAAGCCCGAATGTATGCATCTCGATTAAGAGACCGGATAATTCTAACTATAAATGCTTCGGTGGATGTTTCAGAGAGTGAATGGGCATTTAGTATGATAAGCCCAGCAACATTGGATGTGGGTAATTTGTTCGTTAACAGATCCACGATTAGAATTCTGGGTGTGATGAAAAAAGCTAATCCAGAAGTGTAGAGAGAATGGCGGTGGTGAGCAGGAAGATCGGCGGTGATTTCAGAGGGGATTTGTTGGAATTGGGGATTCTGAGCTTTGAGGTGGAAAAGTATTCTCGATTTGAGAGAAGATGAAGAGGGAGAGAGGATGAAGAGGGTTCCCTGAGAAGAAGAGTGAAGAAGGAGAAGAGAGGCAATGAGCTTGGGTAGAGAGAGACCAGAGGAGAGGATGACAAGACCGCCATTGGAATCATCAAGAAGGTCTGTGATTATGTGCTCGTGGAATTGAACCATCGACTTCGATTATAATTATTGATTAAATCGAATTCAAACGACCCATAGATAAAGAGGTAAAGAGGGAAACTTTGATTTGAAGTTGTTGTTGCAGGGGATAGTGAAGGGATGAACAAGGGTTTGCGCGGTTATGCCTTGACCTGCGCGGCAAAACTAGGAGAATTGAACAAACGCGACAAAACAAATAAAGGGAAAAAGATGATAAAATACATTAAATTTCATTCCCTCATGTCCTAATTATAAGAGCTAATTAACTTTTTTGAATAGATTAAGGAAATTAATTAAATTACTTTAAAGTATTTTTATTTTTATTCTTTTCTTCAAACTTATTGGTTTGACTACGACACTAATATATAATCTAAGAATATTTAACATATGAAATGATTAAATAACTCATTTAGCTTCCTTAATCTCTCCAAAGAAAGTCAACTAGCTCTTATAATTAGAACCGAAGGTAGTACAATCTTAAATTAGTCCAATTTACTAATAAGAGTCTAACAATTGACATCATTTTAGTAAAAATCACTTATTTTAAATTTTAAGGTTCAAATAAAATTTTCTTATATTTTTCAAGGAAATAAATATATTTCTAATGTTAACGAAAATATAATATTTTTCTAAATTTTATGCACAACTTATATTTATAAGTTTAAGAGAAAATAACACTTATATATCATCTGAATTTCCTAAACTCAAAAAAGCCCATTGAAATTGTGAAAGGACAGAAAAGGGATAAGGGGCAATCAGGCATATGGAAATTTTGGAGAAAAGTCCAAACTGCCCTTCATACTTTCATGCTTCCTGTAATTCTTCCTCGTCCTCTATCTCTATCATTTGATCTTCCGGTAATTCCACGGCCGCTATGTCACCATGGAGATGAAGCCCACCCCACCGCTTCGTTGTGCACCTCCCTTGTTGCTGCCGTCAAAAGCCAGCTCGACCTTCACGAAAGATTTTGAACAAGCTCGACATTCCAATGCGATAAAACAAAGAAAGGTTCTAATTTGGCGGATCCAGGTTCTTTAGCTTCACGGCGGCAAACACAAAGCTAATGGAGGTGGGGCTTTGCTTTGATTTTGGGTTGTGCTTCTGGGTTTCACAAAAATCCTAAAAAAATTTGATTCTGGTTTGATTTTCTAAAATTTTAATTATTTGGGATATGGTGGTTGTTGGGGCAAGGCTCTATTGTTGAAAAGGGAAGGAAGAAGAGATGAAGAATAAGGTGAACAGTAAAACAAGCTTAAGAGGCTGAAAAATCCAGTGATAGATAGTAAATGAGTTTGAGGAAGAATAAGGTGAATAATAAATATAGAATTTTAACAAAATTCGTAATTGGATTAACAAATTCAATAATTGGAATAGCAAGTGTATTCATTAAGCGGAATACATGTCACTGCTGAAACCAAACTCTAAACACAATTAACAAATATTGTAATAAGAATAAGAGTTGTAGAGGAAGAATTACAAAGCAATAAGAGCTGCAGAGGAAGAATCCATGGCAGAGAGAAAGAGAAAAAGAATCAAAGAAAGAATAAAGACAATCACTCTCCTTAGTTTTTGGCATGACTAAGGAGTGACGATGGCTTCTTCCTCTTCGGTTAGAAAGCGAGGAGAGAGAAAGAATGTGAGGGCATTTTAGTAAAAATACTTAAATTTCAAAATCTCATATATCTCCCAATCACTTTGTGTCCTTTTAATTTTTTTGACGGACGTTTTGGGGTTTTGGAATTTCATATAAGATTTAAATGGGATTTTCCCTAAATTTAATTTATAAATGACACAATTTATAAATATAAAAACTTGATTTGTTTTTTTTTACTTATAAATGAGTCGTGCCCATATTACACTTTTTAAAATATATTAATGTTAAATAAAATTTAAGAAATTTATTTATATTTATTTCTTATATAAGACCAATAAATAGTTTCCTTAATTAATTTTATTTATGACAAGGTAGGTGTTCCATTAAATTCAGGAAAATATATGTATAAATTCTAGGTAATCAATAAAAAAAAAATATTCAAAACCGTGTCATTACGAATTATGAATGATTTTACTGATTTCAAATTAGATTTAAGATGTTTAGATTTAACTTAATTACTTTTTAGGTCAAAAAATACTTATTTGTTGGGTGTGGCTTGTTTCGGTTGGCGTCTGAAAAATATGTTCACACAAGTTAAGATAAAACTTCTCTTACTTCATAAATTATAAATCACGTTGAAAAAACAGTTCTACCACTAACCCGAATGAACAAATATTGTCAAAAAAGATGCCATATCAATACTAAAATCAGTTAAATACATTAGAGAATTATTTTAAGGTTTTAAAGAAGGGGTTTAATTACCATAGAGTCTCCATAACAAGTGAGCCATACCAATTTAATTAAGTCCTACTTTTAGAATTTATAATAATTCTCCCAAATATGTGCAATGATGGTTGGCACGATCAAGTTATCAACTAAAGTGTGGAGAAAAGCACTGATAGGTAAACGATGTAGCATGGTATATGTCAGAAATATGATAAATTTAAAATATATATAAAACAAAGGGATTTAAACTTATTGTATGAGAAGAATATGGTTCCTTCAACACAGTTATATATCCTCACCAAAGTGCATCGTTTTTTTTTTGGGGGGGGGGGGGGTGTTTCAAAGGTGCATAATTTTTTTGCTCAAGAAGGTGCATAGTTCAAGACCCTGACATCTAAATAGGGATGTCCAAAAAAACCTGGTAGTCCAGGTGGTCTAGCCTGGCCCGGTTTGACCCGACCCGGTCCACGACCGTTCACCCAGACCAGTCTGGTCTGGTCTGGTCGGGCTGGACTGGACTTCGGTCCAGGGATTTAGATCCTATGGACTGGTCCGGTCTGGCTCGAAAATGTTTTTTAATTTTTTTTTTAAACACTACCTATATTTTATATTATATTCTTGTTCAATGACATGTTGGAGATTATTATGAGTTTAGGATTGAATTTAAGATGTTTGTATGTTTATTTATTGTTCCACAGGTGATTCATTAATTTAATTATTATTCTAGAAGTGGCCAATTTTTTTAAAAAAAAACAAACTAGTCCTGGAGACCTTGGGCTGGATATTCCAGCCCGAGGTCCCTCCTGAACCAGACCCCGAGCTGACTCCCAACCTGGTCTAATCTGGTCCATGGACATGCCTACATCTAAATAAAGACCATTACAATCACCTGCCGGTGGCCATCATGCACTACACCTGGTCTCAAAATACAAGACCTCATTATCTTTTTTTTCAAAAGATTAATAAAACTAAACAAAATTATTTAATTATAGTATTTGTAAAAGGACCTCTTTGTAAATATACACAGTGATATTCTACCATTCCATTTCCTAGTGCCATGGCTAAAAGGAATTCCTGCTTCCATGATCATCTCTTCCAAAATTTTGTTCCAATATCCTTTTGTCATTTGCCCACTCCAAATTCTTTTTTTAAAAAAAATACTTATATGCTTTAATAGATTATAAACTACATCAATTCACAAATCAAACAATTTAATTTAAAGAAAAATGACAAGTATTAAAAATAAAATAGAAAACTATTTTATATCTAAAAACATAATTCACATTCAAACAAAATTTTATATTTAGGAAAATAGACAGTAATATATATTTATGATAAGAACCAGGGGGCGGAGCCAAATTTTTATCTTTATAGGTGCACAATTAGTGAGGAGATTTGGGGGTTCAGGAGCAGCGTCCCCGATTTTTTTTTTCAATTAAAGTTTTAAATGCATTAAAAATCAAATGAATATAAACAAAAAAAAGAAGAAGAAAACTTCAACTTAATATAGAAAAATAATAATCAATAGTCAGTTAAACTATTACAACAAAAAGATTACAAAAGCATTCTTCGATTCTTCATTCCTTGAAAATATTGCATTATATCTTCATCATCAATCTTAATAAGTTTGTCAAGAGTTCTCTAAGATCTTATAAGGTAAGTTTGAAATGTCTACGATAGGAGAATTAATTTTTTTTTTAGAACTTCGAATCAAGCAAAAGAAAAATGGAATATTTATTTTCCAAACTAAATACTCGCGAGAGCTTCTTAACAATATGAAACGAATTGTAAGTTCTGGCTGAACCCAAGAGGGGGGGTGAATTGAGTGAAGTATAAAAATTTTCTTTCTTTAAAATGTTTTTGCAATTCAGTAAATTTAGCTTCCCAAAAGGATGTGAGTTGAAAAACCAGATGACAAAACAATCAAATGCGAATGCTGGAAATATAAAAGATCAGGGAGAAGAGTGTGCAAACAGATTTATACTGGTTCGACCCAATCCTTGACCTACGTCCAGTCCCCAAGCCTCACTTGGGATTTTCAATCCACTATCTTTAATATGCTTGATTACACGATCTGTAACTGAAGCAATCCTCTCTCTAGGATTCACTCCCCCTTACAATCTGTAATCAATACACTGCTTGATTACACACTCTGTACTCGAAGTAATCCTCTCACTAGGATATACTCCCCCTTACAAGTTGTAATCAACACAATGTATAACCCACTCAAGATTACCCAATCTTGAGTTACTCTCAGAAAGATAATGTGTTTACAATAAATTTCCTCTCAAAGGAATGAATGGATAATCACTGAAGTACAGATACAATTCATTTCACTCTCTAACTATCTAGATATGAAAACAGAGTGAGAATGATGAAGAAGCAGAGTATCAGCATTTTGGCATTGTAAACTTGTATCTCTTCGTTTTTTTGCTTGAGTCCATGTCTTTTATAGGTAGAGAATGATGTGTGACCGTTTTTGACCGTTGTAGGATGAATCAGACCGTTGTAGTTGATTGTCATTAAGTGTGGTCTGCTTCTCTCTCTAAACTCCAACTAATCCATGTGGTAATTTGATCTGAGGTGGCTCTCTGAGAATTTGCCCGTTGGAGATAACTTTACTTGTTGTAGTAAGCATTCTTTAATGTTTAGAAGGTGTGCTCAGATGGATTAGCTGAAAGTAGGTTGATTTGCAGAAGTGCATTAAATGCACTGAGCACCTTTTTGCTTTTTGCCTTTGATCTCATTAATCTTCATCTGTGCTGACTGAAATTCACTTAACAAACTTGTTAAACATATCTGGGAATATGATTGAATGAGTTATGGAAGCAATAAGATCAAACAACAGTGATTTGCAAATTCGCGTAATTCAAAAATCAATTTTGACCGTTGTATACTGCAGTATGTTCCTCTATACTGGAGTATGGAATTGTGCATAAGTGTCCATACTGCAGTATCCAAAGTTTACTGCAGTAAACAACTTCCAGAGACAAAAACCTCGCGAAATGATTTTGAAAGAAATGCTCTATACTGCGGTATGCAAATAACATACTGCAGTATGCGAGTTTTTGTCAAAGAGAAGAGACCCTGTGATTGCCCAATACTGCAGTATGAAAACCTATACTGCAGTATGCAATGGTTATGAAACTTGAGAGCCTTCTGTGAGAGCCTTTACTGCAGTATGCAACTCCATACTGCGGTATTTACTTGAGTGAGAAAAACTTGATTGCTCTCGGGTTGGTCCTATACTGCAGTATACATACCTATACTGCGGTATTGGCTTGACCAAGAGATTTAGTTGCTCTCTGGATGGTTCTATACTGCAATATACATACCTATACTGCGGTATTGGCTTGTTTTGAAAAACTCAGTTGCTCTCTGGATGGCCCTATACTGCAGTATACAAAGCTATACTGCAGTATTGACTTGATTACAAAAATCTTTGCTTTCTGTATGGCCCTATACTGCGGTATACGGACCTATACTGCGGTATAGCAACTTCTTGCACTGACTATCAAATTCTGAGGGCCATATCTCTCTGGTCCGAGCTCCGTTTTGGTTCATTCAACTCTTGATGGAAAGCTCTGTGAGTCTACTTTCATATGCCACTGATTTCAGCTCAAACGGATTTGTCGTTTGTGAGATATACTCAAAATACCGAGGGCCGTTCCTGACTGTAACGCTGATGTTTGTGTCAACTTGTAAAATTCATCAATAATTCATCGGAACTCCTTTGGGCATGAATTTTTGTCACCAATACGTGTTGGGAGTCTAGTTTCCAATGCTTTTGGTTTCGTATCAATCCAACTTCTGGTTTGTGAGATATCATTGAATTACCAGACGTCGCCCGTGCTGAACATGAACAGGGTTGCTGATCACGTTGCATACTGCGGTATATCACTTATATATTGCAGTATGCCTTTGGCATACTTGGAATTTTGGCCTCCGTCTGATCCTATACTGCGGTATAGCATACCATACTGCAGTATACAGTCACTTTTCTCAGCAATGTGCTTTCTGCCTTCTGGATACTCGAGTATCCACTTGCATACCGTGGTATAGCCCTTCTGAACTTCAGTTTTAGCTTTCTGCAACTTCTATATTATCTTGGAGCCTTCTAGCATCAATATAAGAACTTGAATATTTATATTCTCATTCCATTTAGCAAGTTCTTCTTTCTTTCTTCTCTTTTCTTGATCATTCTTGATAATTCAACTTTTTCTTCCTTCTCTTCTCTTGATCATTCTATATCATTTGACTTCACATCTTCTTTAATTCAATTTCTTCTTCTTGTAATCTCTTATCTCCTTCTTGTTTATTTTCCATAACTCAACTTGGACTAATCTACATTAAATACAATAGTTAGTCCAAGTAGGAGATAATTATATTACTCAATCTTTTTGCTTATAAGAATGTCATCTACATAAGACATCATCAAAACTAAGTATAACCAACACGAATCACTACAACAAAGCTGATACCCCTATGAGCTCAACGACTTTTGTAATATCCTAATTTTTACTTTTAGAATTTATTTATAATTAAGGATGAAATAATATATGATCGTCTCATATAATTAATCGTTCTTTCTTTTAATGTTGTTTTGGAATCACATATAAAACTATTGTTGCTATATATGTTTTTCATATTGATATTCTATTTTTTAATAAAAGAATGAAAATTAATTAAGGACCTTAGAGAAAGATGAATGTTGTTAATTGTTATTTTCATTTCTTTTTTTTTTATTACACAGATCCAATTAGTGGTTAATTTATCAAATTAATTGAATTCAATGAAAAGTGAGATTTTTTTTTTTTTTTGGTTGGGGGTATAAAGTGGATAATTTATCAAATTAATTGGATTCAATAAAAAGTGAGTTTTTTTTTTTTTTGGTTGGGGGTATAAAGTGGAGAGGAATGTGGAAAGAGGCGCTGAGCAAAAACACGCTGAAATGAGGAAAAACCTGGGAAAGGAAAAAGAAATGAGATGGGCCCAAACGCATTCGAACCGGTGACCTCTTGAACTATAATAGGTTGTATTACCACTATGCTAGGGACTCATTGATGCTAATAAATTCCAGTTAAATAATATATATTCTCAAGTTTTATGGGTGCACTTGCACACACAAACACAAGTGTGGCTCTGCCTTTGATAAGAACCCAAAAAACCACAGCTGTGTATTTTTGGTATCCCAGTATGTGTATGTATATATATACACACCAAGAATAATCATATAATTAAAAAAAAAAAAGAATATTATTGTCTTCCGCTCGCTACCTCCATCCATTGGATACTTACAACGTGTGTAAAGAAGATAAACAAATTAAACAATTACAACGTGCGCGTTTAGTACGTTACAGGCGGCGCCCACTTGTGCCCCGATCTCATAATTGACGCTCACGTGCCACCCCTTGCCACGTGTCTCTCTCCTACTGCTCTACCTCCCCCCCCCCCGGGGGCTTCTACTCCGTTACTCTACCATACACCGCGATTCATTTGTCCTCATTTTTTAAGTGTAAGACTTTAATTTATATAATCTTCCAAATTTATAATTTTTGTAACATTATATTATAGTAAAGAAACTTGTAATAGTTTTGAATATAAACTAATGAAATAAATTCTTTAAAAAAAACTAACTCGCTATTTATGAATAAATGACCTAACTAATTTTTTTACTAGTGAGAGATTTGTACTTTATTTTTTTAATACAAATCATACTTTTTATTATACACATTTTATTTATAATGATTAGTAAGGAGTAGACTATATCACTAAATGCTGACAAAAATTAAATATTGCAAATTGTCATGATGTACAAGCAGGGACGGAACCAGCAATTGAAATTAGGAGGGGCGAAAATTATGGAAATGAACCCATAGTTTTAGAAAATCACATTTATGCCTCATAAAAAAGTTTCAATTTTTAGTTTAGTCCCTCCATGAAACTATATAGAGGGGGACTAAAGTGAAATTACTAAAACTTTATGAGGCTAAAATGTTATTTCCTAAAATTTTGAGTTATTTTCTGTAATTTTCTCCCCTCCTAATTTCAATTTTAAATTTTTATATATAATTTTAGGGGGCGGGGGCCACCCCTAGCCCCCCCTAATTCCGTCCTTGTGTACAAGGTGCATGTCTACAACATAAATTAAGAAAAATAAGTTTATAGGGATTTATACTTTAATTTTGCGCTGATAACACTATTAACTACTCCTTTTTTTCTTATTATAAGGCATCAACTAACAATTCTCACAAACCAATAAAAATAGTTAAAGTCAATAAAGTTGTCATATAATTTAAGTAACTTCCAATATTACTTCTATTAATTATACTACAATAAATTCTAAGATTATATCAATTATTACTCTCACCCACTACCTTTATTAATTAAGAGTATGCATAGAAAAAATAATAATCAATGCTCAATGAGAATAAGTAAGTGCTTTATAAAAATGACCAACTATATTTACTAATTGATGCCTTATAATAAGGGTCAGAAGGAATATTGTATAAAAGTGAATGGTGCTATCAGAGGGGAAATATTGTACCAGAATGAATGGTGCTAATAATAATAGAACAAAATTAAAGAATTCAATTAAAAAAAATACACATTTACCAAATTAAAAATCGAGGAGAAAGATAATACATGCAAAATGGTTTTCCCTAACATTATCTAAATTTCAATATTCTTCATATTCGAAAATATTGTTGCTATTTTCATGAATAAATAGATAGTACTCATAATAGTTACTAAATAAGATGAATATTAACTTATATTTCGGTCCATTTAAAACAAAAGTATAATTAAAAAGGGAGTAAAACGATCTATATTAGTTTTTTAAAAAAATGTCAGGGTATATGTAATGTAGGACTGTAGGAGTACCTAAAATCCAATAATAGAAGGGCAATCGGGTAAAAGCAGGGGAGAAACAGAGGAAAGGGGACGACAGCTTTTGAGGTTTCCGTTAAAACGACGCAAGGATCACGTGGTGGAATCACCTGAATAAAAAGGAAAGGGAAGCAAGAAAAACATGCTAGATTCCCATGGTCACATATTCCTCGTGCTTTAATTTGCCACCTCTACATCCCAATTATATAACGCCAATCCCCACTTTTCCCATCCCAATACCTTCATTGAGTGCAAAACAAGTTTCTTCACAGGGTCCAATCATCTCCTTCGTTGATACGAGTGACCTAGCCGACCTAGATCCTCCCTTGAAACCATCCATTTCAACAATTCTTTGAAGTTGCTTCCTGCTTTGTTTCTCTTCTGGCTGTAATTTCCTGGTTTTCTCTGTATGCATCACAGTACTTGGAGTTTCCCGACCAGAGTCCGGTGAAGTCGCCTGCTGATCGACGTTTTCACAGAACTTCTATAGTGAATACTCGGAGATCTTTTCCCTTGAGAGTTGCGATATGACTTCCAGCGTCGAAGGAAGCGGTATTGATTAAATTGATTTTTCCCCGTTCGCCCTAGCTTTTTTTTTTTTGGTCTACTGCCTTCTTTGAAATCATCGCATGCAGTTTCTTTTTTTTTTTGGATTCCGAGAAAACAGACTTGTTTAAATTACGAATCACGGATTTTCATGTTCTTTGTGAGGTAAAATTACCATAACTGTAGTAAACTGAAGATTTTTGGGGCCTTTTTCTAAAACTTCATTATTCCTAGGCCAGGCATGACTTTCTGTCTCAATTTTCACCATTTTAACTTTAGTAGATTAAATTGGAAGTTAAAAAAACAGCTAGGTTCAAGATGCTTTCAGTAGAGAAAATTTGGCTTGTGTGTTTTTCAAAATTCCTGAATTTCCTGAACTTAAAATCGTCGACAGATTTAGCTGAGGTATCTTGTGAGTCTGCAACAACCATGGACTTGTTTCCTACCAAGGAGAACAGCAGAACACCACAAAACTTTTCTACGATGAACTTATTTCCGCATCTCTCTACAGAAGAGATTCCAAAGATGGCAAATTCCAGGTGTGTTAAGTCGATTCCGACCATTTTATGGATCCATACAATTACTTCAGTAACTCGATGACTATACACTAGTTTATGACTCTGGTGATTTTAAATATCATGATGTACAGTGTATCTAAGCCTGTCACTAAGGAGCCCAGAGCTCCACAGATGACAGTCTTTTATGGTGGCCAAGTTGTTGTGTTCGATGATTTTCCTGCTGAAAAAGTCATGGAGATATTGGCCCTTGCCAGCAAAGGAACACCCCTTATACAGAACAGCTTTGGTTATGCTTTTCCTCAGAGCCAGCCATCGTTTCCTCATAATGCAACTACATTTTCTTCGGATTCCCAAAAGCCAGTTTCTCCTAATGTAAATATCGTTCCTAATATTTGCAACACTTTGGTTCAAGGGCGCCCTCAGTCACCATCTAGACCTGTGGTTGGTGGTAATTTTCTTTCCATCACTCTAATATTTATGGGTGGTTTGTGCCACATTTGATGTTAACGGGTGTTTTAATCATAACCTCCTTTCTTTACAGACCTTCCGATTGCTAGGAAAGCATCACTTCATCGGTTCTTAGAGAAGAGGAAGGGCAGGTGAGCTCACTTGAACAAATCAAGGATATTCAAAATCAAGAACTATTTATCGTCCATGTTGTATCTGTTCGCATATATTCCCCCAGTCCCTTTGCACAAATGATCGCTGATTCTAATGAACTCCATTTCTTGTCTTAGCAGGATTGCTGCTAGAGCACCGTATCAAACAAGCAACCCCATGGTAGCTCCAAATAAGTCAACTGAATCAATGACATGGCTTGAATTGGCTGCAAAGCCGACCAACATCTGACTGTCCGGGCTTAGCCGCAGTTCTATCTTTTATGTAATGTGATTAAGGATCCTGATGGCTCCTTTTGTAGCAATCTGTCATATAAGCAACTTCAGTTCTGATAGGCCTTTTGATAGATCTGACATGTGAATAGTCATGAGTCCTACTTGTTCTATGTATTTTGATTATAGAAATTCCCGAGGGATTTCAACTTTTGGATACATTGTCCGTTGTGCTCATCTCCATTTTCAAACTGATAAAGCATAGAAGTTGGCATTGTGTAGAAGTTTCTGGAAGTCACATGGTTTTAGTTCTGTTATTTCAGGTACTGTAATTTGCTATACGCTTCTGTTATGCGTGAAAAATGGATTGTTATTCATTCGTGTCTCTTCTCTTCCTCTACGTTCTTTCTTTGATCCGAGTATATATCACAAGCAAAGTAGCATCTTTCTTTTACAGTTTTTAATTATGTTGTTTTCCCCTGTCATCCTACTCACTGAAAGACCTAAACCAAACCTCTGTGCTAAGGAATTAGTGTACACAAAGCATATATTCCATCACGCAAAACTTAAAATGACACATTTAAACCACCGGGAACAATCACAAAATAAATGTTCATATATTTGCAATGTATTTTCTGTAATATGCTTCTCCGCCAGTAAATTCGCTTGAAGAAGAAAGCAGAGCTCTAAATTCCCTTTCTCATAAGCTCTCCAAAATTCACAAATGAAGTTAAAGGAAAACGTGTTCGCTTTCAAGACAAAATTGTCATATCTATATTTGCAGAAACAGATTTCTAATCTGAATTTGCAATGGTGCTAACATCTGCAAGGCTTTTCTGGATTCTTCGTAGCAACAAGGGAACGGGCTTTTCCAAGACAGAAACATTAACCTTGTTCCAAACATCAGAAACTGTGGGGAGTGCAGCAATTTTCTCGGCTATATCCATGTTTTCTGGAAGAACAGAACCAAAAACTGTGTATGCTTTTTTCCACTCCCCATGGTTAGCAAGGCTTATAAAGAATTCTGGTCCTGAATCAACCCAAGCAACTGAACCCCTTCTTATTGTTGGACAGTCTTCTGCTGGAATTTTATTAAATGGGTTTCCCTGAGCTTCTAAGGTTCCTTGAATTAATGCAGAAGGGGGCCCAAAAGGAGCCTATTGAAAACAGAGGATTTGCTTCAGTGAAAAAGTCAGACAAGATAATAGCAGAGGTGATATAGATCAATCTATGTAAAGATCCATGATTTGTCTTGGTCTTACATTTTTTAGGTGGTTTCCTTCTGAATCCCATGCCTCGCCTCGGCCTTCTGCACGATAAAAGTGGCACCCTGCACAGTGGCGCAAAGCCAGCAACTCTAGAATGTAGGCAACTGAGTGTGGAGCACAGTCAGGGAAAAGCTGCACCACATAAAAAAAATTAAGATATGAAAAACTGACGCTTCAGAGTTCTTCCTATAAGTATGACGCGGTTGGAGGTAAATTTAGAGGATTAGAATATAGAGACTTGATAAGCAACAACAAATTAACAACAAACAATATAAATTCATTGCATATACTTCAAAACTCCATAAATCAAAGCATCAGTATTTTGGAACTCCCTCGAGCTTGAGCACTTACTTTGATGCGAAGAGCTCCATGTTCTGTTTCCAATTCAATGATGCCCTGCAAAAATAAAAATGCAGTGTCTTAATTAGATCAATAAATATCAGACCCATTAAATCATGCTATAGATGTCTTGGCTGGCCTCTCAAGTATAGCGACCAGTTGAAAAATATGAAAAACAAATTCAGATCCACATAATCTCATCAGTTCCACATTTCAAGTGGATGGATAATAGCTCCCTTTGTTAATATTCCCAACAAACCATTTAAAAAAGTATATCATTCTCCTATTTATAAGTCTACTTTCACTCTCTTCGAAAGAGACCTATAAATAGGACTAAAGAGTATATTAACTGTACATCCTTGGTTGATATGAAAGAACATTGTTCAATTTGAATTTCAAACCTCTCACCACCCACCCCTTTTTTCTTTTTCTTTTCTTTCTTTCTTTCCGCCCTTTACATGAATCCTAAATATGTTGCCAACGAGCAGTGTTAAAAACCATCCCACGCCTTGTTATCTCTACACTTCCTGCGCCTTTCTAGACTACCCAATCGTGATTGCATATAAATTGGAATCCAAGGGCGTCAATAAAGTAATCAAGGTTACAAAATACTATGAGTAACAAATTAGAAGCCATCCATCAAGCAGAAAACTAAACCCCAATATTCGACAAAACCCTATCTGTCTGGTTGAGCGTACCCTTTTAAGACATTACATATGATGTGATGGAGAATATTAGAGCTTCTGATTGTTCCACATGGCTATTTTAACGATCATTGTCCAGTCAATTGTGTAGCAAGAAGGGAAAATAACATTTATAAATGAACGTATTCACAATAAGATACAGAAAAGTAAAGATTCTTCCTGTCTTACTTCTCCTTTTCCAAAGATGAGACCAGAAGTCCAAGTAACCTTTTCCCCAGCATCTTGTCGTTCAGGGGCCAAGATGTCCTTTTGTTTCTTCAACCAGCACTGGAAAAAAATGAAGTTATAGGATGGGACTAAAGCAAAACCTAAAAAGGGGTCAAATCTAGAAAACTTTTAAGATTGATTAGACATCAATCACCCGGACGAATGTACAATGACAAAAATACTGTACTTGACACACTGCATGCATACTCCTCTGAAGTCATTCCACCTAATAGAAATTAATTTTCAGTATAACAAGAATCTGTCACAGTCATTTAGTTTCAGAACTATGATTCACCACCAAGGCCATCCAAAATCAAGTCAAGCGAAAATCCAGCTGATCTTTCAAACAAATTCAAAATCACTTACCTCACCGAACTTGGATCCGCAAGTCTCACGATTTCCACAAAACACCCACGAATTGCAGAGACAAGGTCCATCGTTCCCAGTACACATGGATTTACAAGCGTTGCAGCAATCTTTGGAATTATTAAATTTAAACTGAGAACCCCACTTCACAGCGGCTCCCCATAGTTCAAGATTTTCAATTCCTCTGCAGCATCCCCCACCACCTTCCACAGAATTCTCCATTGCCACACCATCTCCAACCAACTCTGAAACGAAAGAGGTCCCTGAATTTGTGAGCACTACTGAGACGAAGGCGTAGACCAAACCGCACGAAACCAGGCAAACCAAAAGGAGGATCAAGCGATTAGGAAGAGTAGGCTCTGGTTCGTGAGGTTTACGACCCATTAGTGAATTAGGGAAGAAGAGGAAAACCCAGGAGGTGGCTTGGATTAGCGTTCAGGTGATACTGGGAAATGGTGACCGTTGACCACCAAAAACTCCAATACAACAGTGCCTCTTTTGTGATGGCAGGGTAACTATGAATGGGACAGATCGCGGTCACCGTGATTTAAAGTACAGACTACTCAAAGTTCATACTTGGGGAGTGAGCTGTCGGGTAATGACAAATGAAAAAAATGAAGGGGAAAATTACGCTCAAGTCCTAAAGAAGGGAATTAATCACAATAAAGTCGCTTGAAATCATGAAATTACACAGAAGTTCCAAGGGATCTGTGTGTAATTGTTTGTGAATATAAAATTATCATTTTGACCTTTTCTCTCTCCTCTCTCCCTTTTTCTTCTCTCTTTCCTTTCTCCTTCTTCTATTCCTCTTTCCCGTAATCGTTGCCTGTGTAAATGGGCACCACGTTTTTCCACTCTAAAGCTTGGACAATTGCTCCAATGGCATTCACTTGAGCTGCATCGTTTTGTGCAGCTTGAAAGAAATATGGACTTTGAAAGGAAGCAAGAGAAGGGCTTGTTGCTGAAAATGTTACGATGGACACATGAGCTTTGTCTCCGAGGCTGATTACGAAGTTAGCTTCCATTGACGACTTGACGTAAAGGGTCCTATTATGGCTTGCACTTGTTTTGCTTTTATGAGATCTATAGTTGTATGTGTCTCCAGAATACGAAAAATCAGAAACATGTTTGACTTTGTACATATTGCTTGCCAACTTAAGGAGGTTAGAAGCGAGGTAGGTGAGTCGGGAAGAGCGAGTTCAAATGAAGTTTGTGATTCATATAGTTTTAGATTGGGGAATCTGCAAAAGTATGTAGCATTTTTTGTAAATATATGTTTTTTCTGTTATAAATATAGCATTTGTTGTTGTAAATAGCCTCTAGACTTGAGAATGAAAAAAATTCTGGTTTTCCATGGTTGTTGTTAATATATGCTTTTTCTGTTGTAAATATAGTATTTGTTGTTGTAAATAGCCTTTGAACTTGAGAAATGAAAAAAATCCAGGTTTTCGAAGGTTAGTAAATATATACTTTTTCTATTGTAAATATAACATTTGTTGTTGTAAATAGCCTTTAGATGTGAGAAATGAAAAAAAAAAAATCTAAGTTTTAAAAGGTTGTTGTAAATATATGTTTTTTCTGTTGTAAATGTAACATTTGTTGTTGTAAATAGCATCTGGACTTGAGAAATGAAAAGAATTACATAGAAGTCTAAAATGGTAATTTTACATTCACAAATAATTACACAAAAGTCCCTAGGGACCTAAGCATAATTTTATGATTTCAAGGAACTTTATTGTGATTAATTCCCTTCATTGGGACCTGAGCGTAATTTTCTCAAAATGAAGGGTGTAGCCCAGGAGCGGGTACGTCCACCCAAGCCCAACAAAAAATCATCTTACCCAACCCAAAAAAAAAAGGAATCCAAAAAAATTGGGCACAATCTGGTTGGGCATTTTTGCGGGCAGGGCCGGGCATCAGGCAAGGTATGGTGCCCTGTCCGATAAGTATATATATTATTATTATTTATATAAATATTTTTATATAATAATTAATATACTTATATTATATTATACTACCTCTGGTTCTAATTATAAGACTCAGCTGATTTTTTTTAAAAAAGAGATTAAGGAAAATAAATAAGTTATTTAATCATTTCATATGTTGTGTCTATTTACATTATATACTAGTTTATTAATTAAACTAATTAGTTTGAATAAAAAAATAAAAATACTCTAAAGTAATTTAATTAGCTTCCTTAATCTCTCCAAAAAAGTCAACTAAATCTTATAATTAGAACCAGAAGGAGTATTATATATTAACTAATACCCTAATATACCCATTGAGTATTTGACCATTACACCATTATATTACTAATGATGCCTTGTATTTAATGGACTATGAATGTTTTTTTATTCTTCAAGTGTGCGTATTTGACAATTCGTTAAGACATATAGTAGTTTTTTTAATTTCAAGACTCAAGTTATAGACTTATTTTGGAATATTTTAAAGTGTATTATGGTTTATATTTGAAGTTTACAATATTATTTATTAGGTGTGATTGAAAATGTTTTTTTTTTTAACATAGGGTGTGGGTGCGGCAGTGTAGTACTATTTGGGCAAGGAAGTCTCCTTTGCCCAATCCAAAATTGTTAGGGCTTCTAACGAGTCGGAGCGGGCATCGGGCTGCATTTTACTACCTATAATCCTTCGGGCAGGGCATTGGGCAGGGGTCTCACCCTGCCCAACCCTGCTCATGCTCACCCCTAGGTGTAGGTATTATTTTAATAATAAAGTTTTATGTTTTTTTTATATAGAAATTTTAGAAAAGGGATTGAGTTCACCCACGATCCAAGAACAGGGCAAAATCTCATTTTCTTCTAAGTTAATGTTGGGCAGGGCGAGCTGTGTATTACCTTCCTTTCTCCTAGGTGATGCCAATGTTGGGCAGAGCAAGCCGTCTATTACCTTCCTTCCTTCTAGGTACCAATATTGTGCAAGGCGAGCCGTCGATTACACTCAGGTGTTTCTCTAGACACCCAGGAATTAAGATGCCTCCCCAAGTGCCTTGACCAACTCCAAGATCAAACTCCCTCCCTTTAGTGAGAGCGTCCAACCCAACGGGAAGCCCAAAAACAAGAGCATGTGAGATTTGGTAGTGGAGACAATAGTATAACAAGGGTGAAAACTATTACAGAAGGCGTGGATGATTTTGTGTGATCTTCTCTTTGGTCTCATTTTTGGGAATTTTCTCCCCTCTGTCATTTGCTTCTCTACCTTTTTTGTTATGCCTTTTCTGTATGCTTTTATGACAGCATCTTTGCCTGTGAATTGCTACAGTAACTGTTATGTATCAGATCTTATGACGTTCTTAAGTAATATATGATCTGAGTCGCATCTTTTATATTTATTGTTCTTATCAAATATATCATCAAGCTATAATCATCACATTTTGGTACTTTTACTGAGAGCTTGATGTTCACGGAAAAGGCTATCATGAAGGCTTTTGATTAGCAAAAGACTGAGTGAAGTGTTGCGGCGTGTATAGGGATAGAAATAGGTTAAGCTAGGCCAGACTTTGACTAAATAGACTTGAGTCTATAATAGTGGTAGAAAGCTTGAGCCTAGACCTGAGCCTTTAGGCTCAGGCCTGAGGCTTCATAAGGCTTGGTCAAGCCTAAAGCATTTTTAAATGCTACTTACAACATAGGCCTTTAAAAAAGCCTCATATTGTAGGGCTTTGAGGCTATAAATAGCCTTTGTGCGCTTTAAGCCTATCAAAACTTATATCAATGTAGGCTTTTAGTAGAATATAAGAATGAAAATAATAAATATTATGTTATTTATATGATATAAATATATTTATATTTATTTAATGTGTAAACAGGTTAGGCTTGATGACTTATAGGTCAGGTATTAATAAAATAGGTCTGACCTATTTACACATTTAGACTTTTAAATAGGCCTTAACCTGGTCTTTTTAACAAATAGATTAGGCCAAAGCAGGCCTTAAACAGGCCAAGCTATAGGCCGCCTGATAGGGGCCTGGACTATTCCCACCCTAGGTGTAGAGCAGTCGAGGACAGGCTCCAATGTTCATGGAAAGAGTTACTCATAGAAAGTTTTGACTGACAGAAGGCTGAGTGAAGTGCTATAATGTAGAGCCATCAGAGACGTTGGCTCTTAAGGGTTGATTATGTTATGAATCTTATATCAGAAAGCCTCATAAATGTAGTGTAGTTTATAAGTTAAGGGGTTCTTCCTTCTAATAGACTAATCTTTTAGGGTGGACTTTCCCTTCTAATAGGTTAGTCTTTTGGAATGGACTCTCCTTTTAGGTTTATGATCATCACATTATGCTGTCATTAAGAGTCACCCTTCCGCCATGGCCGATGAATTCAATGATGCCGAACTGGAACAACTTGAGGCTGATACGAAGAAGGTGAATGAATTCATTGAAGATGCTAAGGGTTGAAGCCGAACTGGAACAATTGGAGGCTGATACAGAGAAGGTGAATGAATTCATAGAAGATGCTAAGGGTCGCTTTCATCAAATCGATGAATGTTTTGATCAAATGGAGAGTCGGTTACTGGCGTTGATCAAAGCAATGGGCAACTTGAATCAATGGTTCGAACAATTTCCCTCTTGGTCATCAGTTGGTTTTTGGTCCAAAATTCCTATTGTTCAACCTATTCACTATGCCTCGCCTTTAACCGAGACGATGATGATGGATTCTTCTAGCACCTTGTATGAACGCTAAAATACACATAATCTTCACAGAAGGTAATTTCACCAGTGCTGTTGAATGTTTAAAACGGACGTTATTTTTTGTGGGTCCTACCGCCCTCAGAAACCGAGTTCATATTTGATGCCCATTCTTATGTGCCCAATTATGTGAGGTATGATCATATATTTTTTTAATTTTTTTTTATATATTGTATTTATTTAGATTTAAATTATATGCTGCTTTTTAGAATTTTTTTGCACCCAATATCTCAAATTAATTAGTTTCCATGATACTGGTGTTACAACTAATTAATTTGAGATACTGACTGAAGCAAAAAAAAAAACCCAAAAAACAACATATAATTTAAATCTAAATAAATACAATATATAAAATATATATATATACTAGAGATATGAGCACATAATTAAACACATAATTACGTGCATGGGATGAGAACCCTGAAAACCCATGTCCTCTCAACCTTATCATCTCTCCTCCTATGTTACCGTTCTTTTCTCTATCAGTCTATCTTCTTTCTTCTCGCCTTCCCGGCCACAACCAAGGCAAAAGCAACATCCGTAGATAAAGACAAGCACAAACCCAGGAGTAATCTAAAGAGCTTAACCCCAAAATATCCCACTCGCTTTTTATTTTTTCGTCTAAATTCACTCTAGCATCAGATTTGACAAAATATAGGAAACGTTTGACCTGGGGGTGGACAAGATGGAAACATCGAGAGAGATAGGAGTATGCTCAACATTAGGTCGAGAAACAGAGAGCTTGAAGAGCAAAATTTTCTGAATTCTCATAGGTACACAGTCGAGATTGGTATAGCTTTCCAAGAGAAATTTACAGTTGCAATTGGCATCTTTGAGGCAATCCGGGTAGTAGTAACTGTCGCAGCTTTCCGATCATAGGAGGAGCAGATTTACTCAGAATCTTCTCGCTTGATTTAACTTGGGGGCATTTTGGGATTTGTAGAGTCATGCAACGTCGCCAAAATGTAGGCTTTAGGATGTCTTATTGTTTCCAGTTTTTACCATTCCAATGCACCACGGTTGGTTGGGAAGGCAAGAGGAAAGAATATATTATTCTGGTCTTATTTATAAGTCCCTTTTGATCAAAAAAATTTGGTCCTATTTATAAGTCCCCTTTGACCAAATAAATGAGATTGTAACAATTTTGCCCATATTTGTATCAATAAGAATAGAGAGAGAAGAAAAAGTTGAAAGCACCCAATCATAAATGATGGTAAAGTTGAAAATTCATCTCATAATCATTGAGCTAACTACCTCTTCTTGGTATGTGTGAATTGGTCAAAATGGAACTTATAAATAGGACCAGAGTGGTAGACTGATAAAGAGAAGGGTAACAGAGGGGGAGATGTGGTGGGACCCAAAAAAAATGTGCTCCCTCCGGTCCTAATTATAAGAGTTAGTTAACTTTTTTGAAGAGATTAAGGAAGCCAATTAAATTACTTTAGAGTATTTTTATTTTTATTTTTTTTCAAACTAATTAGTTTGACTAATAAACTAATATATAATCTAAGGATACACAACAAATGAAATGATTAAGTAATTTATTTAGCTTCCTTAATCTTTCCAAAGAAAGTCAACTAGCTCGTATAATTAAGACTGGAGGTAGTATGTTTTACTATCATCGAGATAGCTGTGACAGAAGTGTTTTTTTTTTTTCATAAAAGATAGGATAAAAATCATGAGATAGGATATTGTCACTACCATTTTTTGTCACTACAAATGTCGCTACCACTTTTTCACCGTTGGATCATAATCTCATCTACTTTTATCATTGATCTCTCCTACTGAGATTCTAATCCAACGATGAAAAAGTGGTAGCGACATTGATAGTGACAAAAAATGGTAGTGACAATATTTTTTCTCAAAAATCATATTATAAATATAATTTGTATTTGGGATAATGGTTATAGAAGTGACTTTTTCCCAAATGAGTTCTTGTTTACAATAGCCTTTAAAAAAGTCATTTGAAATAAAAAAATGACTGAAAATGATAATTGAAGATAAAAATTTGAATTTGATAAAAAAAATATATTATTACAAAAAATAACAAACTTTAAAATATTGAATTAAATATAATCTAATGGATAAATTCGAATGAATACAAATGTATAGTTGATAATACATTGTTTATTAGATCATTTATTTCCAACATTTTTATTCAGAAGTTGAAAAAAGTCACTTCAGAAACTGAGAAAAGTGACTTCTATTAGAAGATACTTTTTTACAATATATCCATCAATCCTTAAAGCTATTCCAAATGTTCCAGATTAGCTTTTTTCTTCCACTGAGCTTATTTATTGTTTGATGGGCTTTTTCCCCCAATCACAACCATGTGAAACAAGTGCTTAAACATAAAAATGACAGTGGTAAAAGTGCCCCTCTTTTGAAATTTGTGTGTATTTTAATACCCATAAAAATTTAATCATAAAACTTTATTATCAAAATTCATGCATGGAAAAAAAAAAAAAAGAATGGGGGATTGGGGATGAGAAATTTAGAGCTGATGAATGATGCGCTGTTGGGCAGGGTTGTCTGGAATATTTTATCAAATCCGGGCAGTCCTTGTTCAAAGGTACTTGCTAAAAAATACGGAAGACAGTATAAGCTATCTAAGGAATGTAAAGCATTGCAGGGCGATTCTGAGATGTGGAGGAACCTGGCGAGACTATGGCCGAAGGTTGTAAGTAATATTTGTTGGGAAGTAGGTAATGGAGAAAAGTTAAGATTTTGGCATGATAAGTGGCTAGAGGGAGGTTAGGAAGCTGAATGAGATGTGTCTTGGAAGGTTGACTGAGGCTGATAGAGATGTTAGGGTGGCGGATACGGTGGATGTTGATGGAAATTGGAGTATGGATAGAATTACTGATAGTTAGAAAAGAGAGAAAATCGATATATGTGGAGCAAAGGATGTCTGTAGCCTCGATATCTAATGAGGCGCATAGTTCAATATATTTATAGATATATGATACACATGTATAAAGCTGATACAACATGGTGGAAAGAATATTACAGCAAAAAAGGCAAAAAGAGATGGTCTGGAAAGTGAACTTTACAGAGGGAATATCATGGAACCTATCAACATGATAAAGGGAATATTATGGACTAAAGTATGCCAACGTGATAGCAACAATAATGACTGGATAGAGGGAATAAGATGGTCTGGAAAGTGGTGTCAATAACAATAGAAATATTTATTTATTAACATTCCCCCTCAAGCGAGAAGGGGTGACTACCAATCCGAGCTTGCTTCGAAAATCAGAAAACTGAGGATTAGCTAAAGCCTTTGTAAAAACATCTGCAATTTGTTGTGTAGAAGGAATATATCGAATCTCCAATTGACCAGCTAAAACTTTATCACGTACAAAATGAACATCAAGTTCAATATGTTTGGATCGAGCATGCTGTACTGGATTAGTAGCTAGTGCCTTTGCACTAATGTTGTCACACCAGATGATAGGTCGTTTTCTACATTTAATACCAAGCTCATATAGTAATGAGCGGAGCCATGTAATCTCAGCAGATGAATCAGCTAATGATCGATACTCAGATTCTGCACTTGAACGTGATACCACACGTTGTTTTCGGGAGGACCAAGAAACCAAAGTGCCTCCTAGATAGACACCAATACCAGACATTGATTTTCTATCATCAACACAAGTTGCCCAATCAGCATCAGAAAAACCAATTAGGTTCAATCCGGGAGAAGGTTTGATGTATAAGCTGTAATGATATGTTCCCTTAAGATATCTGAGAACCCTTTTTACAGCTTGAAAATGAGTATCAGTAGGCCTGGATAAAAATTGACTCAACTTGTTGACAGAGAATGCTATATCTGGCCGAGTGGTAGTAAGATATTGTAAGGCTCCTATTGCTTGCCGAAACTCAGTAGGATTAGGTAACAATTTTCCATCAGTAATCGAAAAATGTTTTCCAGATACCATAGGTGTTGGCATTGGTGCAGCATCAAGCATTCCAAATTTTCGAAGTAAATCCAAAGTGTACTTTCCTTGGTTTAGATAAATGCCAGAGCTGTCTCGAAAAACTTCAATACCCAGAAAATAATGAAGTGTACCAAGATCTTTTAAGGAGAACAGACAATTCAATTTGCTAACAAATGCATTCAAGTATTCTTTGCTGTTTCCAGTTACCAGTATGTCATCGACATATATCAAAACATAAACAAGCAAATTATCCTTTTGCAGCACAAATAAAGAGCTATCACTCTTAGCATTTTTAAAATTCCATTGGATCAAGGTGAGTCTTAAGCGATCATACCAGGCACGTGGTGCTTGCTTTAGTCCGTAGAGCGCTTTATCAAGTTTGCACACATGAGTTGGTCGAGATTGATCCACAAAACCTTCGGGTTGTCGCATAAAAACATCTTCTTTAAGATAGCCATTCAAAAATGCATTATTGATGTCGAGTTGTCGAACATCCCAATTGAATGTGGTGGCAACAGTGAGAACAGTACGAATTGTGGTTGCTTTAACCACCGGACTAAAAGTCTCGTGGTAATCGATTCCTAGAGATTGTTGAAACCCTTTAGCCACAAGTCGAGCTTTCCTTTTCTGAAGAGAGCCATCGGGATGAAATTTGTTTTTGAATACCCACTTGCAATCTATTATTTTCTGGGTACCATTGTATGGAACTAGATGCCATGTTCGATTTCGCTGGAGAGCTGCAAACTCCTCTGTCATGGCTGCTTTCCAATCTGAAGAGGAGAAGGCTTCTTTGATAGTTAGAGGTTCAGCTAGGCGTTTCAAGGAAGCATTATCCTCAGAATGTAAAAGCCCAACAAAAGGGTATTTTGGCTTGTAAATTCCACTTTTAGCCCTTGTAGTCATTGGATGGACATTTTGATCTGGTGATAAGTTTGGGCTGGCTGATGATGAAGATGAATGTTCAACCAATTCATCTGGCAGGTTAAGAGAAGCTCCTGAATTGTTTAGAAAGGATGGGACCACAGTAGTTAGTGGCACAGAGTTGTCATTGCTTTTAGCAGCTTGTACCTCATAAGAAGTATTTGGTGAAGCAGAGACATCCATTGAAGGGTTGATAACCAAAGGAATAGCTGCAATATCATTAAGGTTGGTTTTTCTTTGAAGAAAACCATTAGCAAAAGGAAAAACCTTTGGGTTAAACACAACATGACGAGAAGTGTACATGCGACCAGAAGAACTTAAACACCTGAAACCTTTCTGTTGGGATGCATACCCGAGAAAGACACACTGTTGACTGTGGAAAGAAAACTTGTGATCATTGTATGGTTTTAAACAGGGATAGCAGGCACAACCAAAAGGTTGAAGAGTTTTGTAATCTGGCTCTGTTTTATATAACTGAAACAGAGGTGTTGAGTCCTTTAGAACTGATGTGGGCATTCGATTTATTAGAAAGGTAGCAGTTTGGAAAGCTTCCATCCAGTAGTTAAGTGGCATTTTAGCTTGAGCTAATAGAGTCAAACCAGTCTCCACAATATGTCGATGCTTCCTTTCGGCCCTTCCATTTTGTTGAGAAGTATAAGGACAAGTATACCGCATCTGAATTCCATGAGAGTTAGCAATTGAAACAAATGGCTTAAATTCTGTGCCCATATCACATTGAATTGCTTTAATCTTAGTGCCAAATTGGTTCTCAACAAGTGCACGAAAAGTATTGAATGCAACAATAGCTTCACCTTTATGCTTAAGAGGATATAACCAGGTGTATCGGCTATAATCATCAACAAAATGAACATAAAAGCGATGACCAGAAGTTGATTGAACAGGAGAAGGACCCCAAAGATCAGTATGGATTAGATCAAGAGGAGCCAAAGCATGAGAGGTGGATGAAGAAAATGGTTGATACTTGGATTTTCCATACTGACAAGCTTCACAAAATTCATATTCATTATGCTTAAGCTTGACATTACATTGATTTAAAATGTGGCTTAGGACCTTTTTACCAGGGTGTCCTAACTTTTGATGCCATAAAGAGAAATCATTACTAGATTCAATAGAAGCAAAATGAACTTGAGCACAACGATCATTACTTCGAGCTTCATCACTGATCACTGGATACAGCCCTTGCTTTGGTCTCCCTTGCATCAGAAGTTGTCCTGTCATTCGATCCTTCACATAACAGCCCATGTCATTAAATTCAACATTAACATGATTATCTTTAACCAATTGAGATACACTCAAGAGCTTCTTTGTAGAAGATGGTACTACCAAAATCTTATTAAGATTTATATTAGAGAATAATTTCTTTGATCCAATTGCTTGAACAGAGGTCTTTTCACCAGTGCATGTATTAATATGGAACTTACCAACAGCGGAGGCTTGATCAATATATTCAACAGAAGGAGTCACATGGTAGTTGGCTCCACTATCCATGTACCATGCTGGATCAGTAACATTACCAGCAGAAGCATAGTGTGCTTGACCTCCATCATCGCATAAATAGTAGCACTTGGAGATATCATGACCAAGATGCTTACAATAGTTGCAGTAAGGACGACCTTGATGACGTCCACGACCAGAACGACCACGTCCTCGAAAATTTCCACGAGATCCAGAAAAGTTTCCACGGGATCTTCGCCAATTTCCTTGTGTAGTATTGAAATCATTCCTAGACAAAGAATGCTGTCGGGAAGTGGCACCTCGTTGGAAGGTAGCACCACTGTGTGCTATGTTTGCAGCTGGTTCAACACTAAGGCTAGCAAAAAGATTTAGTTGTTCAAGCCGACTTTCAAAGGCAAGTAGATGAGCCTGAATATCAACCCAAGAAAGATGAGTTTGATCAATTAATTTAACAACTATAGCATTGTATTCAGTATCCAAACCATTTAAAGTATGAATGATAAGTTCATCATGCGGTAGTGGAGCTCCTGCGAGTGCTAGCTGATCAGCAATGGACTTCATCTTGTTTAAAAAATCTTCCATCTTCATTCCACCTTTCCTTGTTCGATGCAAATCTGATTTATATACCATGACTCTAGCTTTGGTTGAAGCACCAGAAAGAGAACGTGCTTCAGCCCATATTTCCTTTGCAGTTTGACAGTGCAAAAGTTGAGCTCCAACTTCGGTGCTCATGGTATTACGAAGCCAACCCACCAGAAGACGATCAGTTGCATTCCAGTCTTCAAAATCTGGATTCATCTTCATCCCAGCACCATCTGAGATGAGACGAGGAGGTGGTGTTGTTGAGCTATCAAGGTGGCTTTCTAGCTTATTACCTTCTATAATTGGTAAAACAATCGATTCCCATAGCAAGTAATTTCCACGGTCCAGCTTGACCGAGTTTACTTGATTGAATGAGTTGAACATTGGATTAATTCTGGAGATATTGTTGACAACAGCGGTAGTTGGTGTTGTTGAGGCAGCTACGGTAGTTGATTCGGTGTGTGAGGGAGTAGAAGAGGCAGACATGGTGAAAGATATGAAGAAGCAGTGTTGCTGGCTCTGATGCCAAGTTAGAAAAGAGAGAAAATCGATATATGTGGAGCAAAGGATGTCTGTAGCCTCGATATCTAATGAGGCGCATAGTTCAATATATTTATAGATATATGATACACATGTATAAAGCTGATACAACATGGTGGAAAGAATATTACAGCAAAAAAGGCAAAAAGAGATGGTCTGGAAAGTGAACTTTACAGAGGGAATATCATGGAACCTATCAACATGATAAAGGGAATATTATGGACTAAAGTATGCCAACGTGATAGCAACAATAATGACTGGATAGAGGGAATAAGATGGTCTGGAAAGTGGTGTCAATAACAATAGAAATATTTATTTATTAACACTGATAGACTGAATATTGTGGGGAAAAATATGCTATTGGCTGTGTTAGCTCCCTCAAAATCAGATGGGGCTGGATACTGCTCGATGGGGACCATCTATGCACAACAAATATGTGGTATCCGATATGTACCACATGCTGTCAAATAAGCATGACGGGGGAAATGGAATGGAATAACCTGTGGAAATGGAGGGGTCCGCAAAGAATACAAACGTTCTTATGGTTAGCCATGCATAACAGGATTTTGACAAGTGCAAGGAGGGCTTGGTTGATGAGAGGTAACCCAAACTGCTAAAGATGGAGCAATGTGAGTACACGTTGCATGTTTTGTGGGACTGTGAGGTGGCTCAAGGATTATGCAAGGATTTATGGAGAGGCAGAATAGAGGAGGCATTTGTGAATTAAAAAAGGGAGGGATTGGTTTGGTTGGAACCTAGCACAAAGGAGGAATGGTTGGAGTCTAATATTTGGGGTGGTCTGTTGGATGCTATGGACGTGGAGGAATAAGTCTATGTTTGAGGAGGGGTTTGAGATGCCTGTAAACAAGAATGCAGCAGTGATGTGGTATGCAAATGAAGTTCAAAAGGCGCAGGAGGAATATGGGAGAATCAGTGATATACGTGTGGATACCCTAGTTGGATGGAGGGCTCCGTTGGATGGGTGGATTAAAGTGAATGTTGATGGAACATCTAGAGGAAAGAATGAAAAGGCTGGCTGTGGTGGATTACTGAGGAATAGCACTGGCGAATGGTTAGCAAGGAAGCCAGGCTGCTGTTCTGCTATAAAGGCAAAGCTCTGGGCTGTGTTAACACGGCAAAAGCTGGCAGCAAGGATGAGCTATGCAAACATAGTTGTTGAAAGTGACTCGGTAGCTGTAGTGCATATGTTAGAACAACTGCAAGCTGAGGAAGCAACTGGTTCTCGGATGCTGAACGCGACATTTGAGGTAGTACAGAGATTTTCAAATGTAAAGTTTACTCATGTGTACAGAGAGGGAAATCACTGTGCAGATTCCCTTGCTAGTCTTAGTTTTCATTTGAGTCTCCTCCCCTGGCTATGTCCAAATTTTTGTACCAGGATTCTCTGGTTATTTAGTACCCACGTACCATATTGATGAAGAAATAGAAATGGGCCAAGGCCCCTTTTTTACCCAAAAAAAAATAAAAAAAAAAAAATTGCCCATTTTGGCATGGGTTTACTGCTTTATTAGACGCTGAATTTCAGGTAAGGTAGGGAAATAAAGAGGGGTATTAGTTATAAAAAAAAATAAAATAAAGAGGGGTATTAGTTATAAAAAAAATAAAATAAAGAGAGGTCTTATTGACACGTTGACAGCAAATAATGCCCGGAGTATCTAACAGAGGACTACCTTTATGGTATAGTGTTGAAATATATACGAATACAACCCACACCATCAGTGGATCCGTGGCGCAATGGTAGCGCGTCTGACTCCAGATCAGAAGGTTGCGTGTTCGATTCACGTCGGGTTCAAATCCCCGAACCGTTAGCTACCTAACGGATCATCTTTTTTATACAATTATAAATTCATAAATCAAAAACCGTCATAACACGACTAAGCTTCCATTTTTTCATACGCGTTGAAGGAAAAAAAGCAAATTTATAACCTTTGCGGCTTGCACTCCGCCGTGTTAACTCACAATAATCAGGAAAGAGGGACTGAGGCTGGTTTTCTCCATTCATTATTTCATTTCTTTAACTGTAGTAAAACACCATAAGAAGCATGCAATAAATCAGACGCCATTTTAACAAGGTTCAGCCCCTTTTTAGGACCAAACAAAAACAATTTACAACCTTTGCAGCTTTGTGGTTTGTAAAAAGTAACAACAATCAAACCATTTTACAAACCAAGGAATCTAACACATTATTCATCTGGTAAACACGAACCCCAATCTACGAACAAGGCTTGATATGATATGAAATCCAACATAATATACTGCACACTCCCATGGTCGTGACTTATGTTGTTGTAGTATATTCACCACTAACATCAAATTCCTGTTCTTCTTCTTCATCATCATCACCGTCCAATGATCCTTCTCCACCACCAGCTTGCCCTCCGCCCTTGGATTCTTTCCCCGGCGTCCTTGCCTCTTGGACGATTCTCGTTATTTCTTCAACACTCTGGCCCGGATGACCTTTCTCTGCACCTTCCTCATCGACCTTTTTCTCAGCTTCATTTATCTCTTTAGGCAAGTTCTTCAAAAACCAAGGGTGCTGTTTTATCTCTGGGATCGTTATCCTCTTTAATAAACAAACAAAAAATCACAACAGACAGATAGTTATAGTTTGCACACAACATAAATTATTAGTTAGCCTCATTATGATGTCAGAATATGAAAAATGTACGTACTTTGGCAGGATCGGCAACAAAAATGCGAGAAAGAAGATGTCTGCAATCCGCAGAGACACGTACATAGTCGGGAATGGAGTATTGAACACTCATTATTCTCTGCCAATAAGTGCAAAACCAGAGTTATCAGTTTTCTGTTGTCATAAATATGAAACATCATGAATTTTGCGTTGATCATAGGATCTCACTCCAATGGTCTTTCGGAAATTCCTAGGATCTTCAGGATCTTCAAATGGGTATCCTCCCACTAACATGACATAAAGCGTCACACCACAAGACCAAACATCCGCAATCTAAAAACAACCAAATTGCCAAAAAAACCATCAAGCTGTATATAGCTTCAATAATCAGAATCCTCAACACAAATTTCCATGGCAACCCACAATAATACCTTTCCATCGTACTCCTTTCGTGACAGAACCTCCGGAGCAATGTAAGCAGGAGTTCCAACAGTAGATTTTGGTTGAGAGTGCAGTATAGCAGACTACATATAAAATTAAAGATTCAGGGTCCGAAAGAAAAAAAAAGGTTCGTTGCAGGGACAGGGTTACAATGCACCAACCTTGGAGTAACCGAAGTCACATATTTTGAGTCGAGGTGTTGGACTTCCATCCAAGAGAGTGTTCTCCAATTTCAAATCTCTGTGACAAATTTGCTGCAGAAGAAAGCAGATGAGATTATGAGAAACACACATAAGTGTTTGTAATGAAGATCAGGCAGGGATGGTGCAGATACCTACCATTGAGTGACAGTAGCTAACTCCAGATATTAGTTGCTGGAAGAAAAATCTTGCCTGCGAGATATAAACACTAACAGTCATTTGGCAAATATTAGAACATGGTTGCTTTTTAGTTGCAATAGATACGTTAGATAAATTTGAAGACCTCATCTTCACTGAATCGACCAGCATTGCAAATTCTCTCAAAGATTTCACCGCCTGCAGCATACTCCATGACAATAGCTAAATGAGTTGGGGTCAGCAAGACCTGCACAAAAGATCTCTCATTCATTATTTACACAAAAATAATCTACGTGATAATTCTCTTAGTTCACAAGATATTTTCGAAAGATAATGCCGCAGATTCAGGCTTTTCTGCATATTATGTTAACAAAAATAAAATGCTGCTGAGGATCACTCATACTCGTAATAAAATGCTCAAATTTCTTTCAACAAATTAGTGTAATTTGAGAATTGTATGCTTCACTATTTACTAGGTCCAATGTGTAACCATCACCTCTCTAAACTTGATAATATTTGGATGCCTTAAAGATCGATGGTTAATGATCTCCCTCTGAACTTTCTCGTCAATCTGATAGAACAAATTAAACAGTATACATTCAGAAAGAGAAGCAGTATAAGCAAAAGCAAGAGGAAGATACATTAAGAAAATAATTTATAAGATTACTTCTGATACCCATATCCAGATCAGCGTAGATTGTGATGATGTAATTAGCCAAGTGAATGGTTTATAACTTTATATGAAAGCAACAACAAAAAATTGAACTTTCTTTCCCCGTTATATCATAAACGGAAAACCATCAGACATCAACATTAGCAATCACCGCCAAGGTTTCAACGTAAGAAGCAAAAGATAACGTGTTTAAGAAAAAAAAAATATTTAAAAAAAAAAAAAAAGACGAAATGATTGGTCTCCAGGCGAAAAATATAGAGTGGCTTTTCAGAGGCTCGAAGGGCTGAAGCAGATGGGATATTTAAGTATGAAATTACCATTACCAATAATAAGAAAGGGGAAAAAAAAAAACCGCGGCTGCATTGAGACGTGACATAAAGGAAGAATAATTATCAAGACATCAAGAATGTATATGGAGGAAGAAGTATTATTAACAGACCTTTCAATATTCAATACGATCTATTCCTAATTACCAATCCAGTTTGTAGTACCTTGAAATCTCAAAATGAGTAAAATAAAAGCTAAGTCGACGCTATTGAGAACCTTTCAGAATTCACAGCTTTCAAGGATTGCAACCCACACAAAGAAACCTTAGAATGAATATGCAGCTCGTACAAAATGATAATCCAGATATGCCAGAAGATAACAGGATCAGAGATGAACTTGATCTCCATTGATAACAAAAAAAGGGAACAAATATAACAAATAGCAAAAGATATTTACCTGTTTCCCTCTTTCTATGTACTTGACAGCAACAAGCTCCTTGGTGATCTTGTCTCTCGCCAACCTGGCCACTCCAAAATTCCCAGAGCCAAGTTCTTTCAGTGGCTCATACCGTTCCTCCATGTCCACCTTCACAAGTTTCTTCCAAGATCGCACACTGACCAACAAACCCGGAATCAGCAAACCAGAACAGACGACGACCTAATGAGGCACCAAAAGGAAAAAATTTAAAAAACTACAAAAAGTTTAAAAAAAGAAAAGAAAAGACAAGAAGGCTAATTTAATAAACAAGCATACGCAAGCATCAGAAGAGATCAAAGTAAAAAAGCATCCACAAATCATAAGAGACCCTAAAAAAGCAGGTAGAGTTGTCTGAAAACACAGGTACCACCCAACTTACCTTTCAGCAAATTCAACAAACACCCTTCGAACGTAAAGAACAAGTTAGAATAAATATATATATTCCAACCGATTGTACTGTGTGTGTTGTTACTTGTTATAACAATATCTGCAATATATCCGCGGCTGGCAGTTGCAGAAGAGGGAGCGAGCGAGCCAATCTCTGCTCACTAACAAAAATTGTTACACAAGAAAAACAGATGAATCGCACAAAAATGGGGGAAACGGGGAAAAAAAAAATCCCAATCAACGAAGAAATTAATAGAGAAAAGATCTCATACGCAGAATCAGAATATAATCGCAGCAATCTTTTTTCTTTTTCTACAGGAGGATTGAGGGACACGTTTGCTAAAAAGGGTTTACTTCGAAGGAGTGGCTTGCAATGGAAGACTGGCGGGGTCAGTGACTGACTAATTACACCATCATAGGGATTTGTATCGTACTCGTATCCGCGACCCGCGCATTACGATTAATTGATTCATGATTAAATGTGGCTGTGCGCGCGCGCCTACATCGTATTACAAGGCTGGATTGTCTGTCTGTGGGTGTCTTTCTACGGCGCTTGAGTGGTCGTTTTCGCTGTCCGAATATTATTAAAATTTTGACAACTACGTTGATATTATCCGTCGGTATCTGTTTGGGTTTAATTTAAATAATGTCCAGATGCATATCCTATTTTGATTATTTAATCTGAATTTTCTTTTTGAATTGATGTTTAGATTTTAAAATATGTGAAAATCAATCATCTTGGAAAGCCATTTTGAGGATACCTATATTTTTTTTCTTGATTTTTAATTTGGTATATCATTATAATTTTCTCTCTTGATTAAATCACTAATTTTGACTTGCTGACGCATGTACTCTTCTAACTTTGTTTTGAGAAAATTAGTCTCTTAGGGTGTGTATGGTAATACTCCCAGAATGACTTTTTTCCTAATTTCTATGCCCGAGAACAAAAATGGATGGGAATTGTGTTTGGTAAATCCGGTTTTTTTTCTTGCTCCCGGGATAAACCGGTTTATTTTTTGTGCTAGGGAGTAAAAAAAAGAAGCTAAAAATTTTGGCTTCTCTATTCCAGGGCAAAAAATTAGAATTTATTTTTCCCTCAATCGAAGCAGAAATTTATCTTTGTTCATCACCACCATCGCTCCACCACCACCAACCCCGCCACCGCCCCGCCACCGTCGCCACCGCCGCCGCCGCCGCCGCCATTGCAGCACCATTGCTGCCGCTCCCACCCCCACCACCAGAGCCGCCGCCGCCACCACTGCCCCCCCGGGCCGCCGCCACCACCAGCGCCACCGCCCTCACCACCGTCGCCGCCATCATCACCGCCATCGCCACATAAATAATTTTTTGACTATAAAAATTACATAAATAATTTTTTTAGGAAATTTAAATTTAAGTTTATTTTTAAAGTATAATAATTATATTAATTATTAAAGAAAAGGACAAAATGGTAAAAATAACTCATTAATCCTTCATCTTCCTCTCTTACGATTTTTTTAACTCCCAAACAAGATGAGGAAAAATGTGTTACCAAACGTAATTCTGATTCTCGGAGTAAAAATAAAATGGGTTAACAAACATAATTCTGATTCTCAGAACTCTTCCAAAGCACAGAATCAGAAAAAACTGTTTCATCTCAGAAACAGTGTTGGGCAACAGAATGGTTGCCATGCACACCCTTAATCTATAAAACTCTAACTCGATTATAATTCAGTTTTAAAATTTTGACGCATTGTAATTCAGTCTTTATAGTCTTAAACATTTTATAATTTTAAATGGAAAAATTATAGGCACTTGCAAATAGATTTTTCTATATCATTTTTCATTTTTATATTTAATTTCCTCTCAAGTAATATAAATATGAATGGGTTAAGTCGGTCAATTTAATCAAGGTCAAAAACGAAAAGTCTATAAATTTAATATAAAATAATAAATGTGACGCAAATTTATTTGAGAATAATTGTGGGGAAATAGTATTATTTAAACCAACAAGTATGAAATATATTATCTAAACATATTAATTTAATTGAAATAAGTATAAAATACAATATCCAGACCCCATATGAGTATGACCGACGACGGCGATGCCCATGCGCGGTTTATGTTTGAAGGTTGGCGGCTTGGCGTCTTCAAAGTCTGGCTCATCCTTCCTTACCCGCCAAGTGGCGGCCCAGATCTGGACGGTTCAGATTTTATTTTTTTAACTGTTATTTTTTTAATAAAAAAATTATTTTCTGAAAAAATGTTAATTAAAAGATTATCTTTATTTTAGATTTTGTACCCATTAAAATATTTTTTTAAAAAAAATAGAAAGTAAAAAAAAATAAGATCTAAACCGTCCAAATCAAATTTAGATGGTCCAGAGGAGAAGAGCTTCGAAAACTCATTCCCTTTTCTTTGGCCTAAGAGGCCCTCAACTTTTCATGTACTGGCACTTATTTTTTTTAATATTTATATGGTCTTTCTGATTTTATTTGAATGTCAATAACTAATTAAATAAAAATATTTATTGCTCTATTTTTGTAAAAAAAATATATTTTATATTTTTAGTGTTATAGTAAAATGCTTATTTTTTTTCTAATTATAAAAAATAGTAGTTGTTAATACAAGTATAATATATATTTTTATAGTAATATAAGGGATTTTTGTCGACTCTCTTATACCAAATAATACACTTATTTTTTCTTTAATATTTAGGAGAATTTTTCACCATAAAAAATTTACAACTGAAATTTTTATTTTTGTTATAAACAGGGTTTTTTTTTATAGAAAATATATTTTTAGTGCTCTAATTTTATACCAAGTTTCACTTTATTCCTCTAATTGACTAATTTTGTTCATGGTAAAAGTCAATGATGGCCTTCTAATTTTCTTTAATTTATTTTTGAAAATATAGTTTAATACTTTTACCACCTAACAGAATATGTTTACTTGGTACTAAGTTGATTTATGCTATACTGCTAATACTTTCAACTATAATAACAATACAGATAAAAATGCAAGATCTCTAATGACACTTGGTTTACTAGTTGTTCAGCTCGATGACAAGCTATAATGCTACTAAGCCACGTGTTTGCTAGCTTAAAGAAATACATTTTGAAAAAGAGAATCACGACATGGCTTGGGGAAATATATTTTGAATGAATGAACCATGCTTTTTTTTGTAATGATATATTGAATAATGCTTTATTGCTTTTGATGAATAAATTTAAGCATTTTCCTTAAAAGTGTTTTTTCCTACCTTTTTTTTTTTTTTGGGCTGACTCTTGCTCTAAAAACTAGAATGACCCAGTCCGGTTGGGCACCAAGTCATCCAAAGCTTTTCAGACCCAACGTTTGAGAATATTCAACTTGGGGGGGGGGGGGGGGGAGCGAGGTAGTGAAAACGTCGATTTTATCTGAAAACGGAAGGATGATAAAAAATCGTAAAACGTAAAATCGTAACATAGTAAAATCGTAAAAACTTAAAAGCGTTTGTAAAATTAGTAAAATCGTTTTAATAAAAAAAATCATAAAAACGTAAAATCGCAGTGATAAATCGAGTTTTTAACTATTATGTTCCTGCCAATTACTTCTGGCAATGTGCAACCTGACCTAGTTTAATACTTTTACCACCTAACAGAAAATGTTTAAGCGTTTTTTTTAAAGTGTTTTTTCCTACCTTTTTTTTTTATTGGGCTAACTCTTGCTCTAAAAACTAGAATGACCCAGTCCGGTTGGGCACTAAGTCATCCAAAGCTTCTCAGGCCCAACGTTTGAGAAAATTCAACTTAGAAGGGGGAAAAAAAGTGACATACTCCTGCCAATTACTTCTGGCAATTTGCAACCTCACCTAGTTCCTAACTCGGTGTATGCGTGTGTGTCTATATATATATATTATTTTCTGCAGGAGTCCTAATGCCCTTAATCTAAAAACTATTACCTTCGGTCTTAATTATAAGAACTAGTTGACTTTTTTTTTGAGAGATTAAGGAAACTAAATAAGTTATTTAATCATTTCATATGTTAAATATTCTTAGATTATATATTAGTTTATTATTCAAACTAATAAGTTTGAAGAAAAAAATAAAAATAAAAATACTTCAAAATAATTTAGTTAGCTTCCTTAATCTCTCCAAAAAAGTCAACTAACTCTTATAATTAGGACCGGAGGGAATATAATTTTAAATTTAAAAAGTTAAAAGTGCACCCAGCATCACAAACTATTTTATAAGATGCAATTAGCACATAAAAAATTTAAAGGTGCAATTTTACCCCCAACAATGTATTTAAAGCGGGCAATTTCACCCCTTCAATAAACAAACACATAAACTCTCGTTTTCTACATAGCCACATCAACATTAGAAATGTCACCTAGGAATTTAATATGCCAACTAACTTATAAGATGCCACTTGAAGTAAATAAAAAAACAAACAAAAAGGTTCCATTGTCTGAATCGAACCTAAGAACTAGGGGAAGAAGAGGATGGAACCTTTTTTGTTTTTTTAACTTCAAGTGGCATCTTATAAGTTAGTTAGCATATTACATATGTATGTAGCTTTTTTTAATAGTAACGTGGCTATGGGGACAACGAAATTTTACGTTAGTGAAAGGGTGAAATTGCCCTTATTTAAATACATTAGGGGTAGAATTGTATCCTTAAGGTCTTAAAAAATAGTTTGGGGGAGCTGAGTGCAATTTTCCTTTTTATTTATCTTGCTACTATAGAAGTAGTTAAAATTATTATCGGGCTATTGTTGAGATTGAATAATAATTTCCTATAAATTAAAATCATAAATTTTAAAATAAATTATTATTATTATTATCAAAATCATGGATATTTACATATTTAAAGAGTGAAAGACAAAAACCACGTGACACATTCGGTGAATCGGCAATCGTAGGGAACAGTAACATGTTCTCTCGGTTTGTTTGACCTAAATAGGGAACATAAGCTTGAGAGGTTGGGTGTGGCGGATTCATTCAATTTTGGCGCTGCTGAGACAATGATTGGATTGATGGTTCATCCCTTGGAATATTCTTCTCGGACCCCCGGTATATACGACTCATGGGTTGTTACAAGTCTCAGTTTTTCCACCCTCGTTATTGGGCTCAACTGGTAAAGGGGTTAGATACTCTCACTAAAGAGAAGGAATTCGATTCTGAAGTTGGTCAAGGCACTGAGGGAGGCATCCTAGCTCCTAGGTTAACGCCTGAGGGTAATAGACGGCTCGTCTTACCCAACATCGGTATCACCTAGAAGAAAAGGAGATTTCGCCATACCCTAGATTGTGGATGAACCTAACCCCTTTCCTAAAATTTTATTATTAAAAAAAAATCTCAGTTTTTCTCACTTTAGTCCTCGTTTGAGGGAGACAGTTGGGTGAAAATGACTATAAAAATATAGGGAGAGATAAAAATTTAATAAGAGTAATTTTTTTAAAAATCGATTTAAGACATTTTTAATGATATGACTGTCATTTATTAGTCTATTATTTTTCAACTAATTTTCTCATATATTATGGGATGACAATTAAGTCATTAAATATGTTTAAAATTAACAAAATTTTTGAGTTTATCTTTTGGGAAAAGAATTTCTCCGGTCACGGGAGATAAAGTTATCTCCAATAACCTAAAAACTACATAGTTTTAGATTAATGAAGGGCGTGCTTGTAATTTTAGGTGAATTAATGAAGGGTTTCGGTAAAATTCATATAATAAAAAAATAGACAAAATTATGGAAATACCCTTCATTAATCCAAAACGACGTAATTTTGGGCTTACTAGAGATAACTCTATTTCCAGTGACTGGAGAAATCCTTTACCCTTATCTTTATTGATGAATTTTGAAGGAGGCATAAAATACAAAAAATAACATTTAAACATTAATTAAACAGATAGATTGGTTAAAAAAATATTAATAACTCTTAAAGTCACATATATTAAATAGTAAATCATATTTTTATTGTCGACGAAAAATAATATTTTCAAATGTGCCTTGTGAAGTGAGAGAGAGAGAGAGTGTGAGGGTATATTAATTTTTCTTTGTCAACCTTCATCAGGAAAAACAAGCAGTTTTTGCTTTCTCATCCTACCAAAAATACCATGCCCCGACAAGCACGCCATTTCTTTCTTTGGGATATACTCCCTAGATCCTATTTATAAGGTCTAGAGAGGAGAAATTTTTTGGTATACATTTTCTTTCACCTACATTATATTTGTGATAGACTTAAAATTGGAAAATATTTATTAATGATTCAGAAGGCAGAATTGTGTTTGAAACCAAAAGTTTGTGACGGGCGAGTATAAATAGAACCGAAGAGTGTCATACCTCATTTGGTGCCTAATTAATGACAACTAGCTCCTAGCTCCGTTTGTAGCCGCGGAATCACTTAGTGGCCAATTGGGGCATTAGCCCCCGCAGATCTTTTAAAATTTATTACTCTATGTGTATGTATATATATATTTATTATATGATATTTTATTTTAGCCAATAATTTGGTCTTAGTTAATATCTTCTTTTTTCTATAAGGATAATGTTTGGTTCATTACTCATTAAATTATGAGAGGAAAGTAAAATGTTTGATTGAGATACTTACTAATATTAATATCATCTTATATCTGGTTTTGATTTATAATTGTCAGTTATTGTTTATTTATATTTTCAATATAATGAGATATTATTTAGTAAATAGTTAAATACATTTATTTTGAACTATAAATATTTTTGATTCTGTCATAGTCTGATGTGTTTGGCATATTTCCAATGAAATGGAAAATGATTCCATGGCACAAAAATGGAGACACGAAATGTTTTTGTTTAATCTATTTTGGTTTATAGTCAAGGCCTAAATAATCAAATGAATCAGATCGAGGGTAGGTGGATCAAGGAAGAAGAAGAAAAAAGGAGGTTAATTTAGTTACGCCCAAATGAGCAGTTGGGAGGTCATAACTCATGACTTGGACTAATTAGAAGGGCATTCAAACGCGTATATGTATGGTAGTAAAAACGTAGATTTTACCTAAAAACGGAAGGAGAATAAAAAATCATAAAACGTAAAATCGTAACATAGCAAAATCGTAAAAAAATCGTAAAAAATAAAAAACGTTTAAAAAATTAATAAAATCATTTTAATAAAAAAAACATAAAAATGTAAAATCACAGTAGTGTGCATGTGTTGGCTTAGTCGCAGAGAGTCAAATTAACCGACCTGATATAGTGATATGTATCCATCGAATCAGGAAAATTCAACAAGCCAAACCAATCCATAACCCATCACGTGTCGGATTACTTTTCAATACCCAAGAAACTTGGGACATGCTACCCTACCCAATACCCATCACCCTCTACACCTAACTCTAACCCTAATTCATATTCAACATGGACGTCACTGTTTGCTTGTTTGTTTGTTCTACTCTGTTCCTGCTTCTTGGTCCCATTTTGATTACTCTGATCTGATTGAACGCAGATGATGTCTGTTCTAGATTCAACCCGAACTAGTTCAATTCCATATTACACGCGCATATGTTTTTTGAATTACGAAATGCGTGATGTCAAGTTATGTTATTAGTCCAACTCGTACACATAGATTCCTAAAATATTCCAACCTATGCTCAATTATAATGTTATCAGTCGCATCAAGGAGGATGGTTTATAAGTTTAAACAGCTTTTTATTTATACTATTCCCTCTAATCGTAGAAATAAAATATATTTGAAGAATTGTTATTATTCTAAATATAAAATAATCCTATCGATTCTAATTATAGGATAACATTAAGGAATTGTAACATCCTAATGTCTCAATAATTGGTATCAGAATCAGATTCAAGTCTATGTATGTTGACGTGCTATCGAGGATGCCGGGTTTAAAGGTAAGTAGAGGATTATATTCCATATCGGTTGGAGAAGGGAACGAAAGATCCCTTATAAGGGTTTAGATATCCCTCTCTTTTGACACATTTTAAGGCCGTGAGGAGGTGATAGGGCCCAAAGCGGACAATATCGAAAGTGGGGTGCTAAGATGTGACAATTGAGTGTCATACCTCATATTGGCTGAGGATGAGAACGAAAGATGAAGAGGGTTCGTGGACAATAGGGTTAAATAGCAATTTTACTCCAGAAGCACACCCCTAGAAGCAATTTTGTCCTGAACGTTTTTTTTTTGGTTCAATTTTGCCCCGGAAGTTTTTGTAAAAAACTTCCGGGGCAAAATTGCTCATTAACTCGTTTTTATATTTAATATTTAATTTTGCAATTATGACTCCTCAACCAGTTAACAGAGGGGCAAAATTGCTCTAGGGGGTGTATTTTCGAGACAAAATTACTACTTAACCCTGGACAATATCTAGAGCATAATAATTTATAATTTTTAGGGGCTCTCCCCCTGACCAATATTTTGATCTTTAGTGTTCCTTTAAATTTATGTTCAAAGCATAATAATAATAGACACTCGTTATTTTAGTGAAGGGATTCTATTTAACTAGATGCTTCCACATTAATGTTAAACAAACTGGACAAAAAGGAAGTCTCACTGAAGCCAGCTATTTGTATTTGGAAGCAGAGCAGCTTATTTAAAGGATATTCGAGTCAATTTTGGCAACTCTTCATTCATTGATCTTGGGATAACAGACAATTAGGTCTCATTTAATTAAAAATAATTCAATTAGCTAGTTTATCATAATAAGCTAAAATTAGATTATTCCAACACATTTCAGGTTTATTTCAAGGTTCATTCAATGACTCCCAATAACTCTATCATATTTATATAGATTAATAAAAATTGACTTTGTTTTATTTTAAACAAACTGACCTTAATGTAATTATAAAAAATCCATCAGGATTTCATAAAGAAATTGTACCCACATGAAAATGGGATCTAATGCATGCCTCTCCCCCTCTGTAATTGTAGAGACACGTGTCTGGTTTAGGTCGTTCTAAAACCAGTTTAAGGATAAACGTTTTTTTTTTTTAAAAAAAAAGGAAACTTTATAACTACACTTCTCCATTTCTTTTGAATCCCACTCTTTAATTCTTTTTTATCTTTTCTGTGTTTTTTTTTTGGGCCCCACCGCCCGCCCGGGGGGGGGGGGGCTCTGTTTCGTTTTTCCCAACACCTAACAGACCTGGCAGAAGCGGAGGTCAAAGCACGTGACTTCATTGAAACCTGCCCCAGTGATAGCCTTCCTCTCATCTTAGCATAGCATAGGTAAGACATTAGTTAGTAAGTTTACTTAGTTTTTTTTATAAATTAATTGTTTGTTTTTAATGAGCATTAATTAGTTTTTTTTTTTTATGTTTACCTATAATTGATAAGGGTAGTGGGTACGAGTAATAATTAATATAATATTAGAGTTTAGTGTAATTAGTTGGGGTAATATTGGAAATTACTTAGATTCTAGGACAACTTTATTGACTTTAACAACTTTTGTTGATTTGTGAAAAAAGTTAGTTGATACCTTATAATAAGGACCAGAAGAAGTACTTTAGAATTTTGGAAAACGGGCAAACCCAATAAAAAAATAATGAGACTTTAATTAATCAAAATGTTAGTAATATCTCAATTAAGCAATTTCGTGTCCTAGATTTTTTTTTAAAAAAATATTTTTAATAGAATTGTCTCTTACACTTAAAAATTGAAAATTCTGGAAAACTAAGCTAGAAATCTCAAAAACCAAATTTGAAAAGCTTCAATTAGAATTGTTTTTTATTAACATGTTTACGTATTTATTTTTAACCATACAATACAAATGTGAATGACCTCTATACGCTTAGAGACTTGAGTTTGAAACAAAATCGAGACGTTTAAATGTTACTGTTAATATAGCATTTCCTGTCGTAAATATATTTTTTTCTGTTGTGAATGGCCAGATTTTTATATTTTGTTGTGAATATGGTACTTCATATTGTAAATATAGCACTTCCTATTGTCAATACCAACAATATCAAAAAAATTCCTAGGGACATTTTTTATATGTGAATTTCTATTGGGACTTTTTGCTATTTTTTATGGTCTTTGGGACCTAAGTGTCATTTTCCCTAAAATCTAGTTAAGAGATCCGTCCGTTTTGATTTTAAATAAATAAATAAATAAAAATATATATATATATATTTATCTATTTGTATTTTTTAAACTATTTATTAAGATAAGTTCATAACATCACTTCAGAAGAATTATCATAGAATTTTTTTAAAAAATAATTAATTCATTTAATTTTCTTAATCAATACTGTATTAATAATTAACCAGTTTTTTATAAATAAAACTCAAAGGGTGTTATTTTGTGTGACATTCATTGTTTGCTCCCAAAGCCATGTGACTCCCCAATCGCTCTCTGACTTGGTCTTTCCGATTAGTCACGGACATCATCAGAGCATGGCAGATTCTCTTGCTTTCATTTAATCGCAACACTTCTGCCCGTACAGTTCGTTGACTACATGGGTTGACTCATTATGATAATTACGTATCTCTACCCTCAACATTTAATTATTTATCTTGAAATACTCTTTCTCCATAGTGCCACTTGTTCGCACCCCATTACTCCATCCAAATTTCTACTAGTATAAAATATCAAGCTCGTGAGTTTGGGCAATACGGAGGGAAACTGGAATAGAAAACCCGAATTACTTAAATGTAATTCACGTTATATAAATTAATGGGTTAATACAGTATTTAATTTAGGGTTTATAAATAGTACATAAGGAATACGTGGTCCCAGTGTTCATCGTTGGTTCGGTGTTCAGTCAACTGTTGACTCACGTGGCATGCAACGATTCTAACACGGTCCCAAAAAAATACAGAGAACCAAAGGTCACCTTTGATTCTTGAAATGAGCGACTAAGGCCACAGTGGCCACCCGGAGCTTTGTTGGACATCACACCACTACTAGCATGTCAGTGCAATTAACTTTTAATTGGATTTGACTTTGGTCTTATACCCCTTACCATCCTTTTTCGTCCTTTTCCTTTTTTTGCCGTTGGATTAAGATTTCAACGGTTCAGATTTACCATCATTTTCCTTTATAATAATATTTTTATCATATAATAAATCTGGACCATTGAGATCTTAATCTAACACAGAAAAGGGAAAAAGACGGAAAATGATGATAAGGGGTATAGGACTAAAACCAAATCCCTTTTAATTCGTTAGGAGATGACTTCTTTAAGCGGGGAGAAATTATAGAAATTAAGATTAAAAATGAAAGAAAGAAAAAGATTAAATGAAGATTTTAGAAGATTTGAAGACTGTGAAAGAGATTTGAAGATTAAGGAGAAGATTTAGAAATATTTTTGTTTCAATGTTGATTTATTGTTATTTAGTTTTATAATTTCTATAATGTTCTCTTTTTAACTGTTAAGGTTAGACTTGAAGCTATAAATAACTTTCAATATTGAGCTTCCTTTCTGAGTCTTTTTTTCACCTCCTTATCTATTCGTTTGGTTTCCCTCCCTCTTTCTTCCTGTCCTCCATCCTATGTTCTCTCTTTCTCTCCTCTTCTCTCACTCACTCCTTCTGCCTCGTCTCTCATCTAATCTCTTTTCTCTTTCCTCTTCCCATCCTCACTGCCACAAAAAAAAAAACAAAACTTTTTAAACAAGACGAAAAATGCTTTTTAGATCGGATCTAGAATCAATCTTGATATATAGAAGTCTAAAAGGCTTATTACTTTTAAGATAAGTTGAGCGACCTGTCTTAAAAGTAGACTTTTTAGACAGGACTTTTTAAACATCTAATCTTAAAATTAAGTTTACAAGAACAAAACAAAAATCTCCCCTTCCCACAACTACCATCGGACCAGATTTGGGGGGGAGAGGGACCTAGGAGGGGGGTGGGCGGTGAATAGGTTTGAGCATATCGCTTTGCCAGAAAACAATGAGTCTGATAGAAATCTTTGATTTTTGTGGTTGATTTTGGTGCAGAGTGGTTGTTAAGACTTGCTGCTGCAGTAGGAGGCACTTTATTTGAGTGTGGCTTGGCTACAACTTCTTGCTCAACATCATAACTTGTTAATAGCATCAAAATATGAACATGAATCCTACTTTACAACCTAATAAAATGGAGAAACAATTCATATATATGCATTTACCTGTCCTGGACAAAATCTTGATAAGGAATTGAATCACTGTGAGAAGAAAAACAACATTTACAATCAAATTTCTTTCAGCTTAGTATGAGCTTTTCTCAATCAAATACAATTCGGATCAGTAGCCTGTCATGAAGTTTTTTGCACAATAAATATCAAAACAAGCAAGAGCTAAAATTATGGAGAAGGACTACCGAGAATCAGTATATATTTTACTTTGTAATAAATTAGCATTGGTCTATTGGTATATGGGCCAAAAAGACCAAGTCTAGAATCTTCAAAAGAACGAATCCAATTCTAATTGTAGATCTGATTGTAGAGGTGAGAGAATTTCCAATTGTAGATCTAGAATCTTTCATGGATGAATGAAAAGTGAAATAGATGGATAGAGATTGTGGTAGTGGGCGAGGCGTCGATTAATGAAACTGCAAAATGAGAGTTATTGTTACGAGAATAGAGGTTCATAGAGCAAAATTCAGTTCTCGGAGCGAGAAAAAAGAAGGTTCATCTTTTAGATTGGATTTTTATAATATGAGATTTTAAAAGTTTACTTTTTAGATCAGACTTCTTAAACATTCATTCTTAAAAGTAGACTTTTTAGACTATACTTCTTAAACATCCATTCTTAAAAGTTTCTAATATCTACGAAACTACCACCGATCATACTTTTTAGACTAGTTGTTTGAGAAACCAGTCTAAATAATATTTTTTAAACTCATATTAAAGGAACTGGTCTAAAAAGCTTTTTATATTTATGAATCTGTTACCGGTTATATCCTTTAGACCTGTTCCTCTATATCTGATCTAAATGTAGAGGTCCAAAAGCCTTTTTTATATTTTTTTAGTAGTGTCTGCATCACATATTTTATAGAATGCTACTATTCATGATACATAAAAGAGTATAACGTGTTTAATTTTGGAATGCCGATGTCTTAAAAATCAAATATATGCATGTACATACGTATGTTTATATATGTCGAACGAACCTTAATTATACATATATACAACAGATTCTAATGATTAGGCGCGTGTTGTGTGTGTAGTATATTATTTGCATGAGAGAAATTATCAAATTCTGCTACGGTTTAATAGATGGATAAGGCTTACCAAAATGGCGATTTCAATATATAATTATATATAAACCAATCAGGGAAAAATTCGTATTTTTATTATTTATTATTCCAATTTGCCTTGTTCGGCTCGTGCAGACCAAAATGGAACAGTGTTGGGTAATCCGTCAATTACTGGCCATAGATAGCAGGTCAGCAAAAAGTATTTTTAAATTTTGACGAAGGAGCCCATATTGAAGTATTTTAATTGCAAAAGAAAATTTCAATTATAGATATGTGTATATATATATGTTGTCGGTCTAGAGAAAATTTCAATTCTTAACGGCAATCCGTTGATTCAAAATAGCTCTGCTGGGAAGCTGCAAATATATTGAGTTCTCTGTCGGTTGAATTTGGAGGCGCGTGATTGTCACGGACCTGCCCATATATCTCGTGTTCGCGGCATCAAACTTGTCTCTTCAACGTCTTCGTTTCGGCTTCTGGCGCCTTCGGGCAAGAGCAGCGTGGAAATTTCTCCAGAGTTCTGAGACCAGGATTTGTCATCCTTTTCAAGAACTCTGCGAGCGTGCGTTACTCTTGCCGCATCTCTTTCCATTTCTATTCCCAATGGCTTCTTTTTCAGGATAACCGAATCGGAAATCGTCAGCTGAAATCCGGTGAGTTTGTTTCTTCCCCTCTCCACATGGTCGCATTTTGATGCCTTTCATTGTGCGATATTTCCAATTCTTGTTCGTGAAACGTTTCTTTTGTTTGATTTGATCTATATATCATGACGAGGTTCGTTCTGAATGAATTCATATGAGGCAGGGAAAGGAAAAAATTTTAAAAAAATAAAACCAGTATTTACGAGTTTTGCGGATCACTCATCCGGATCATTTTTCTATATAATTAATTTGTTAACTAGTTTTTCGTGTTCTTGATCTGTTCCTGTTGCTTTGGTTGGAAAGGAGAAGTGGAAAAGAGAATGGTTTCATAGGTTGTCTATAAACTTATCTGTTGAAACTTGAATATTTGAGGAACTGGAAATTTTTGTGATGCTGGCTGGCCTTTATTCTACCTATAATCTTTCGTCTTGGTTGGTTTTTTTTTTTTTTTTTTGGGGGGGGGGGGGGGGGACGGGAAAAGAAATCTGACTTGGAAGCCAAGTTTTTATCTGCATTTATTAGTATATTTATTATCATTATTATTTGGCTTTAGTGTAGAACTGTTTTTTTTTTTGGTCAAAGAAGTGCAGAACTGTTTCTAACCTTTATTTTTTCCCTTCCCTTAAGTTAGGCTCCTTTAATGACTGTGCGAACTTGGTTCTTTTTGTGGTCATATCCATCATTTCTCAATTATTAATTTTTACTGTGGCGTTCAATTTTGGAGTTTTGTGCTCGTGGATTTCGCTTTTCTTCCTTTCTACGTTTTATGCCATTAAAGTCTTTTTGCACCGCGTTTGAGCTAAAACCACATGCCGTCATGAGATTGATTTATTTACTATTTATTTCACATTCTTGTGTTTGAATTTTGGTTAACATTTCATCCAAATATTTAGTTGTTAATTGTTAACAGGACACAATAGTGCCGTGCTATTAACCTCACCTAATGGGATGAGGTTTGTTGTTGCCCTGTGCTTGAATTTGAATTTCATATAGCAAGACTAAGCTGCTTTTTTCTTTTCTTAAAGCTCGCTAATCAGGTACTGTGCTGCCTCCCTTTCATCCAAAAATGGGCTGTTTGTCCTCTAAGGAAGCAAGTAAGAGAAAGTATCCTATGAGAGAGGATCCTTCAGTTCTTGCATCGGAAACAGCATGTAAGTTGATAAAGCTTTTCTGATGGAATCAATGAATGCTATATTAAATTAATTGCTGGAATTTTTTTGAACACTATTAATTGCTGGATTACTAGATCGGATTTGCCGATACTGTTTTATTGAGTTACAAGGGCTGAAGTTAGTTGGCTTCTCTGCTGCATGTTGTGAATAAACTCTTCTTCCAGCCGAATGAATCTTAAAAATCATAATAATGATAATTACGATATTGTATCAGGTCTTTCAATCACTTAATGTTGAGTCAATGTTACAAGTACAATTTAAAGGACAAAGTTTGTCCCAATAGACTAGTTCATGACCTATCACATGTTACCTTAGTTTAGCTTGTATGATGCCTCCTCTGCATCTTGGCCTCGCACAATGAGAGTTCCGATGTTCTAAGTATAAATTTAGAGGGAGAGCTCATCCCAAAAAATAGTCTATTGGATGAATATATAACTCTTAAGCTTATAAAGTTATAAGCCCCACTTTTGAAGGAACCTCCAATATTAGACTTATAACGCTCACTATGGAGCTTTTGGCAAGAAGAATAAGGGTTACTATTTGACTTTCCACCTCAGGCATCCTCAATTTCATTGAGCAAGCTTTAACTAACGAAGAAAGAAAAGTGAGTTTTGTCAAGTTATTGTTTCTTTCCCTGTTCAGTATAGGATGTTACACCGATGCCCGAAAGTCATTTATTTCTATTGAAAACGTTTACTTTATCGGTTTATCCACATCCAGGTTAAGCATATCTGTGATTAAATGCCTGTGTTTGTGCTTACGTGGTGTGGAAAATACATATTAAATTTGTAGCTAAAACTTGTGTGCCAATTTGTGGTTTCTCAGTCAGTGTGAGCGAGGTTGAAGCACTGTTTGAGCTTTTCAAGAGCATCAGCAGTTCAGTCGTTGATGATGGATTAATCAGCAAGGTACCATATAATATACTCATTTTTCCTACAATAATCCATTAAGGTTGTATTATTAGTTAGGGCTGTTTTTATCTCTGTTTGTTTTCTCTAGTTTGTGTTGTATGTAGCATCATGAGAATGTGGTAAATTCCTTTTGCATGCTATTTTGTTAAGTAGAATTTTGGTCATTCACTTGCTTGCAGTTTAATATCTTAGAATACTTAGGTTAATCTATGGTATTACTATTTTTTCTGAGTCATAAGATGGGATTGGTTAACTTTGCTATGACTTTGTTTTTTTTTTTTTTTTTTAAATATGTTTTCATTTTGTAATTATCATTCTTCTTTCGATGCAGGAAGAGTTTAACTTGGCAATTTTCGACAATAAAAAGAAGGATAATCTCTTTGCCGGTCGAGTACGATAAGATTCCTTAACATTCTTGAAAACAATGCATCACTCAGTGTCTCCATGTATTTATTTGCCTTTTCATTACTTGGATCTATATTAATATCATACTCGTCCTGCACGCAGATCTTTGATATGTTTGATGTTAAGAAGAAGGGAGCCATTGATTTTGGCGATTTTGTTAGATCACTCAGCGTCTTCCACCCAAAAGCATCACTGCAAGACAAGATAGATTGTAAGTTGATGATCAATTCCTTCAATATAGATTTATGGATCATCCTCAATCAGATGTTTTGAGTTTGCATGTACTAATAGGTAATGTTTGGGAATTTCTTGCAGTCTCATATAGGCTTTACGATTTGCACAATACCGGTTTTATTGAGCGCCAAGTGGTAAGAGCAAAATATATTTTTTCAATGCAATGGCATTCTTATATTAGTCTCTACAATGATAGTGACAGTGACCAATTTATTCTGAGTGTAACTATTTTTCCATACATGTGCCAGGTCAAACAAATGTTAATTGCTTTCCTTTCAGAATCTGAAACAAAGTTGGCCGATGATGCATTAGAAAAAATTCTTGATAAGGTGAGCTGTCTTTTTTCAAATCCTAGATTATATAAATTAGCAGTCAAAGAAATTGAAAACTGAGCTATATTCTAAGAACTAAGAAGCATAGGGTATTCATGTCGTGATAAGAAATGAAAAGATTAAATTGCTGCAAACCTCTTTTACTCCCCGTAGTAAGCATCACAAGATTAAAAGTTTAAACATGACATTCTGTTCTTGTGGCCAGACTTTCTTGGATGCTGATATAAATCGAGATGGGAAAATAGACAAGTTCGAATGGGAAAACTTGGTTTCCAAGAACCCATCGCTACTAAAAGTCATGACCCTACCCTACCTGAGGTATGTCCATGTGTAAAACTGTTTGTATTGTAAATTATTTGGACAACATTCGGCTTTACTCAGATCATGTAATTGTGAAATCAATGCAGGGACATAACAACCACGTTCCCAAGCTTTATTTTTAATTCCAAGGTCGACGAAATCACAAAGTGAGAACATACCTATTTAGTTTACGGAGTTAGCTAGGATCCATATTAGGAGTAGTTTTGTCTCCCAAGAGAAGTTTAAGGTCACTGCATATGGTCTAGTGATAAAGAGTTAAATGAGGATTTCCATTGAAACCCCTCCTCCGTCTTGTACCAGATTTATTTTTGGGGAGGGATAAAGTATTGTGGCTTGCACTGTTTATTGTATTTGTATAGTGTGTTGTAACTGTCTCATCAATGCTTCCCATAGATAAAATTGTTTTTTTTTTTTTTTAATAAAAGGATAAGAAGACAAGTATCAACAAATTTGTTGGTTGAGGCAGTTAGGGACCTCACGTCATAAGGAGGAGAATACAAGTTCAAATTTCATAAAACGTATTTATTAGGAGAGATGATAACTATGTACCCTCTAAACCTTGAAAGAAAACTTTTAATGAAATAATAAAATATGAAAAAAAAAGAAAAATGACAATTCAGTATTTTATTCGATGAATATTAGTACAATTCACTCTTATATTGATTGGAAGGTGGATGAATAAGTACTTTTCTTTTCTGAAAATATCTTCCCCTTCACTTTCTTTCTTAGTTGCCATCTCCTTCTCATACTTCAAAATTCAAAATACACATACAACCATTTATTCAGGTTCGATCATATATCACATCTTCATCCTTATATTGTTGGACTGGATTTTATATTAATGTGTTTTTAATTTTTTTTAAAAAAGGTTAAGATCTAAACGGGCTTCCTATTATCAGCTTTACTGCGTGTAGGTATATTTCAATCCTAAAAACAAATTAAGTTATTCTTGAATATTCAATCCTACACGATTAAATTGAATCAAGCTCTAAATTTTTTTATGTCTAAGTTCTTTTATAACACTAACATAGTCTCAATAAGATTTTCTTTTGTTTTAGGATATCAACCACAAAAGTAAATCAATAAATATAATATTAAAGCAATTAATGGTAAAAATTATCATCAACTAATCATAATCAAATTAAATAATCCAAAACAAATGTTTAATTTAATTAAATAATCAAATCAAATTATCATCGACTAGTCATAATCAAACTAAATAATCATCAACAAATGTGCTTGATTTGATGGTATATTTCATTCATTGTTGCCCGCATAATTAATGTTTGGAAATAAGTCAAAGCACAAAGTCATATGATACTGCCCAAAAAATTAAATAATAGAGTTATATTTTTAATTTTTTTTGTTGTAAATAACTAAGAGATATGTAGATAGTTTGACTGAAATTTTAAATCCCTAATTATAAAGATAATCTGATATAAATTTTGTTAAGTTTAGTAACCTAAATTAGAATTTGGGTAATTCTATGAGATTTTCCTTTTAACAAAAGTGCAATAGTAATTATAAATTATTTTTTGAGGCAAAAGTAACTCTAAACTTTTAAAATTAGGACAAAACTATTAAACTCAATTAACTTTTATCTATTACATATATGAAAGTACTGGAATACCCCCACATTGAGGGGGGGGGGGGAGAATCACCACCATTATCTACAATTCTAAAAAATCAACATCAACAATCCATATTAAAAAAAAAAGTAAAAACTGAAAAAAAAGTTGTTTGTTATAATTGTTGTACTTCTGTTATCAACAATTCAAACTTTACTTATTAGTATTACTACCAAGAAAAATTCAGTATCTATAGTATAAATTTCAAGGAAAAAATTACATCAGGTTCATGGTAATAATTTAAAATGAAAATAAAAAATGTGGAAAATATGGATTGTTGATGATGATAATTTAGAACAATCCAAACTTTGCTTGTGAGTACTCTTACTTTTTTAATATGGATTGTTGATGATAATTTTTTAGAATTGTAAATGGCGGTGATGTGGCCATGTAGATGAAGTGGGGGGATATGAGGGGTACTATTCCTCTGCCCGGTGTACCCTTTCTCCATCCTTCACAGTCGCATTCTGGCCGTTCAAATCTTGATCCAAAGGCTCAGAATTGGTTTTCTTAAAAACTGCATGCGGTAATGTTTACCGTATGCGGTATTTTAAGAAACCATTCTGGGTCCTTGGATTAAGATTTGAACGGCCAGGATTGAGACAATGAGGGATGGGGAGAGGGAGCGATGGATAGAAAATCCTCTTCCGAATATGAGAATGAAAGATAAGGTAAAAACAATGGTTAGAGGAAAAATCATCAGACTATGCTTTTAAAAGTTTAACAGTTTTATCCTAATTTTAAAAGTTTATGTCTAATTTTATTCTAAAAAGTAGTAGTTCATAGTTACTGATAAAAATTAAAGGGTAAAGGTGCAAAAATACACGTGTATTTTACTCTCAGAAGCGTTCAATACCAAATGTTTTTTTTAGATATAAAAATACACATGAACTTTCTCAAATAGAGTAAAAATGTATAACTCCGTTAAACACAGTATTACTTTTTTAATTTGATGGGCCCATTTTATCCACGTGTTGCTTCCACTGCCCTCATTTTTCTTACTTGAAAGGATCCAGGCTCCCACGAAGAGTGAAGACTATGATTTCCCCCTGCCGATGGGAACAAACCCAGGCCTGTGAATCTCATCTTAGCTCTCTCATTCACTCACCCAGCTCTGTACCCAATCTTTTGACTTGCTTAGTTCAATTGACATGGTTTCTGCATTTTGGTGCTCTCTGTATTAGCCTCTTTTGGGAGGAATCCCGTGGATCTCGTTTCTTCACTAATTTCTGCTTACTTTCTTTCTTGGGGTATTGCATTACTTATTTTCATTTCTTACATCTCTTCTAGTTAAGTTTGTACCAATTACAGTTGTTTCATAGCAACATTAAAAGCATGGGAACATGAAATACCCAAAACACCCCATATCTGACCTGTAGAATAAAGTTCCTTTTGCTCCCCCACGGATGCCAAAAACCAGAGCAAGGGTTTAAGAAAAAATCATTGCACGGTCCTCCTTTTCTCCTATAATCAATCATTCAATCCTGCTTGCAAAACTCCATTCAACTTTTGTCCCAAGTGTCTCTAATGTTGGGAACTCTGTTCAATCTCTTCGCAAGAACCACGCCGAAATTTTGACGGTGGCTTCAACAACGATGAAGGAGACCGGAACAATGACGATGCCTACCGTATTCTGCCGTCGTGGCTCCTAGACGTCGACATCAGGTACGCGTGGTCTTGCGATTGAGGTTGGAGTGCATCGGAAATTAAAATTCCTTGTGAGAGGAGGAGGGTCGGAATGAAAACTTGGACGGCGGTGCTCAGGGGAGGCGGCAAAAGTGGACAATGCAGGCTTGTGAGTCCGAGACGCAGAGCAGTACCATCGGTACGGGTGACCGATCTGATTCGAGCTCAACTCCTTGTAACATCCATCAATGTCAAACCTCTGAAGTACGAAACTGTCACTGAGCTGGTTCCACCTTCATAGTCTTCCATCGTTCAGCATTTGAAAAGGCCAAAGCCCGACGGAAATCAGAGGCTAAACAACGGTTTGTTTACTTGAATCCCTCACGGCTCACGCTGTAAGCTTTCCTTGCGAAATTTCTTTGGTTCAACTAAAAGTGGTGTTTCTTACTACGCATGCCGTACTTACATGATGAAGCCCACAGTAGTCGTATTCCCTCAATCTCCATTCCGTTTCTGTGCTTCCTATCGTCTTTAAATAAAAGATAATAATGGTCTCGATACGGCGGGATTATATATTCTGGCGCATTCGACACAAATAACCGGGGGATTTTTGCACGGGTTGGTGCTTTTGGTGATTGATAACGGAACATCTTTTTGGGTGCATTTGAATGCTCAGTCTAAATATCGATATTCTGGGATGCTGCTTGGTTTCACCAAGGAAATTTTATCACATAATCATTGCACTAAGTGCTACTTGCTTAGAAAGGCTTCTGCACTTCCTAGGACTCCCTTGACTTCAAACATTCATGAATTTGTCAACAATTTTCAATTTCGATGGTCTCAGTCATCAGATGGTCACTGTATGCAATTCGGTCTGTCTCTGCAAAAATTTTCCACCTGTAACCACTGTGAAAGATTATCTTGGGAAGGTTCGTCTCATGAAATTCTGTTGAGGAAGCTTGAAAGTTCTTTGAAGAGTCATCAAGTTCAAGAGGCATGGGAATACTTTCATGATTTTAAAAGCCTTTATGGCTTTCCTGCGGGTTGCCTAGTAAATCAGCTGGTTGTTCAATTATCTTACACATCTAATCATGTCTGGTTACGGAAAGCATGTGATCTGGCTTTGCAAATTGTCAAAGAGAAGTCAGACTTCCTTCAGGCTGATACCTTAACCAAACTTGCTCTCTCTCTAGCAAGGCTGCAAATGCCAGTCCCTGCCTCAATGATTCTCAGGTTGATGCTGGAGACACAGTGTGTACCGCCTATGAATTTATTGTCATTGATTTTTTTGCATATGGTAAAGACTGAAATTGGGTCACACGTCACATCCAATTATCTGGTTCAAGTTTCTGACTGTTTTAAATCCTTAAATGGCAAAAGTGTTCATGAGGCAGTACCGGTCAAGCCAAATACAATGATATTTAACCTTGTTCTCGATGCTTGTGTGAGATTCAAATTATTATTGAAGGGTCTATGCATCATGGATTTAATGCCAATGACAGGCACAGTGGCTGATGCACACTCAATTGTCATTATTTCGCAGATACTAGAAATGAATGGTTTGATAGATGAAATGAAGGAATTAAGGGGCCATATTGATAGAGTATCAACTCCTTACCTTCCTCATTATCGTCAGTTCTATGATTGTTTGTTGAGCTTGCACTTCAAATTTAATGACATCAGTGCTGCTGCTGAGCTTGTTTTGGGTATGAATAAACAACATGACTGTCATTCCGACATAAAGGATAGGAAACACTTGCTAAAGCCTTGCCTTGTCGCAATCGGATCTCATCACCTCAAGAATGGATTGAAGATACAGTTTGATCCTGAACTGCTGCAGAAGGATTCTGTCCTTAAAGTGGAAGGCAGACAACATCTTATTTTTTATAGGGATGGAAAACTTGTTCTTAGTAACAGGGCTCTTGCCAAGTTCATCAGTCGGTACAAGAAAGATGGGAGGATTAATGAACTGTCAAAGCTTCTGCTGAGCATTCAAAAGGATTTGTGTTCATTAGCAGGATCCAGTTTATGTTTTGATGTGATTGGTGCTTGCCTTCAGTTTGGCTGGCTTGAATCTGCTCATGATATTTTGGATGACATGGAAGCCTATGGGTCTAGAATGGGCTTAGAAGCATATATTTCTTTACTGTCAGCATATTACAAAAGAAAAATGCATAGAGAAGCAAAGGTTCTGATAAAACAAATGAAAGGGGCGGGTTTGGATGAAAACTTATCTGATGACTCTATTAACAGACTAATTCTTGACGCAGAAGCATCTTGTTCATTTGGCTTGTCTGATTTAGCAGTTACTTTGGGTCAAGTATTGAAAGATGAGGAGGAGACGTTTTCCCCGAAAATTTATGAGCTTAATTCTTGTATCTACTTTTTTAGCAAGGCTAGAATGATTGAAGATATGTTGAAGCCATATAGAAGATTAAAAGAAAGAAATATTCAACCCACAGTCCAAACTTTTGCTTATATGTTGTATGGATATTCATCCCTGGGCATGTATCGTGAAATCACAATTTTATGGGGAGATATCAAGAGATTCACGAGTAATGGCAGTTTAAAGCCAAATAGAGATCTGTATGAGTCATTATTGCTAAATTTTCTTCGTGGTGGTTATTTTGAGAGAGTGATGGAGGTCGTTGGACATATGAGAGACCAAAACATGTATACTGATAAGTGGATGTACAAAAGTGTGTTCCTAAGACTTCACAGGAATCTTTATAGGAATTTAAAAGCGTCAGAAGCTAGAACAGAAGCACAAAGCAAAAGACTTGAGTATGTTCAGGCTTTTAGGAAGTGGGTAGGTATTGATTAAACATCTGAGCAGCGTTTATGTATGGATGCATCCGTATAATTTTCATCAAACCCTTGGCGTCTTAGCATGGTCGGTGTTTTTTACTGAGGCATATTTATGACTCTATCTGTGTTGGTTCTGCCTCAACTTCAGAAAACAGGAGTGAGGTATATAAGAATGAGTTTCTGCAATGCTGATGGTGTAACATCTCAAAACAACTTGAAATGTATTTAAAGACTTTCAGATTCTGGTAAATATGGCATGTTGCTGCCTTCTGTTATGGAAAGATTCAGAGGCATTGTATTTTTTTCTTTCTGCCAACGAATCGTTGGATATCTGTCAAAATGCACCTTTTTCATTCGCTCATTTAGGCTTTGATGATGCCAAAACAGGACCTCTTTATACCCCATGAGGATTATCTGTGTTGTAAATGACTAAATTTCTTCCAATTCAAAACGATTGGGTTGTACTGTTTAATAGCCAATTCATTGACTTTTTCCTCCATTTCTACTCATAAAAGGAGAGCTCGTAATGGAAATGACAAATCAATATTCAGGAGCTCTTTAGGCTAGGGACTAGGGACTAGGGACTAGGGACAGTGCCTTCTCATAAACAATGGAAGCACGCTGATTTCCACTTTCCGCAATATTTAATCTTTATTAGTTATGTTGATTCCAGTTGGATCCATAATCATCTATTCATTCTATTTCTTTTCCTTAAAAATAATACTCCTTAGAAGATATATTTAAAAAGTTGATCTTGATCATAAATATGAGACTTAGTTTTTATAGTTGTGAACCATTTTAACTTTTGTGAATCACAAATGATACCTGACTTATAAAATCGACGTGCTCATATATCAAAGATTTAAGCATGTTCTTATCTCTAGGTATATGTATAATTGGAAGCAACTTTATTGGAGGCAATCCCTATTCCGCTCTGAGACATTGTGTCTGTCGAATATAAAATTTGAGCAGTTGGACACACTAGACCATCCTCATTGGTAACCTTTGATGGTTCTTGACAGTTGATAGTACTTTTCAATGTTTTAATTGGGTTAAGTATCAATTTTGTCCCTGAAGCACGCACCCAGGAGCAATTTTATCCCTTAAGTTTTTGAAGGAGCAATGTTGCCCCTGAAGTATCAAAACGGAGCAATGTTGCCTCTCCGTTAGAAACCCTAACGGTCAATGTTGGGTTTCTAATGGAGGGGCAACATTGCTCAGTTTTGATACTTCAGGGGCAACATTGCTCTTTCAAAAACTTAAGGGGTAAAATTGTTACTGGATGCGTACTTCAGAGACAGACAAAATTAATATTTAACCCTTTTTAATTCTCTACCCTCATTTGTAGCCCAATTGGAAAGAGGCGTCGTAAGAGACTGGCCCATTCCCCGCACCCAACATTACATCAGGACAAAAAAAAAGGGAAATAGAAAACATGAAAGGGAAAGGAAGGTATATACAAATAAACGGTGTGGTTCACATGGCATCGATGGCCCTGAACGAATTGATGCTTTGGGTTCGATTCGATCTCCTTCTTCTTCGCCTCCCACAAAAAAAAAAAAAAGAGAGAGAGAGAATCGAACTGGCTTGTGCGACTATAAAAAACACAAAGCTCCAGACGCACGCCAAAGTTGACGAGGATCATCGGAATGGATTTCTCAGAGCAGGACCTAGATATATTCGGCGAACATTACGATCAGGACCCCGACAAAAAGGCCCATGACGACCAAGATGGAACTCACTCCTCTTCCCCGTCTTCCTCCTCCTCCGGTTCTTCTTCATCCTCTTCATCATCTGCTTCTTCATCCAACGCCAGTGATCGCGATGATTCCTCCAGTGGTGGTAGCGGAAGCGCCAGCAGTGCTGCCGATGAAGAAGAAGAGAATGGCGAGGAGGTTGAGCATAGCAGTAAGGCCTATTATGACCTTGACGAAAAAGACCTGTTTGGCTCTGATAATGAAGATTATTGTAAAACTCCTGCTCAAAGTCCTTACTCGATTCCTGGTAATTCCCTAATTGCATATTGCGTTGAGTTTACAGGTCTCTCGCTTGGCCCATCATACTACATGTTCGCGAAATTTTTATGATACTGAACTCACTTTGAGTACCGCCCCATATCTTCTTTGCCATAAACGGACTGTGCAGCTTCCAGTAAATTTTGTGGTTTCCCTTTATGAACCTGTGGAAAGTTTTAAAATCCTCATGCTCAATTGGATGGTTTCTCATTTCTTATGTCAAGGAAATGATAATGCGCCTGAACTTCTGAAGCAGCTGAAATCGCCAATGAACTTTAAAGTAAATAACTTTGTCGATTTTCTTTCTCAGTTTGTTTTAAAGCAAGATGTAAGTTTCCCTTGCAGTATTGCCTGCCGTCCGCAATACAAATAATCAGGTTAGGGGGGGTTTTGGCCGTGGTCGTTGGCAAAATGATAGAGGAGCGGGCCTTCTTCCTCGTCCCGGACCTTATCCTCAGAGGCAAAATTTTGGTTATGAAAACAGGTTCTCAAATGGCCGCCATGATGAAAGATTTGTCGCTGAGCTGAAGCTCTCCAAGAGTGAAGAAACTTTGTCAAGAAAGTGTATTTCTATTCAGGAGGTAGGGACATTTCATTTTCTGTGCTTTTTTTGGCCGATGTGGTAAGAGTGTTAGAGAATTGTTTTGAAGCGGGAATTTTATGTATCACGTTGGATGTTTGGGACCATGTCATCCCAAATATATCTTGCTTGCATGTGAAACATATGATCGTTCAAATGATCACATGGAGCTTTAATAATTTTAATAGTCATAATTTGATTTGTGTATCCCCATCACGAATTTGTAATTTTGGACTTGTTTATATTGTTGGTGAACTGCACTTATGCATGGGTGCTAAGCAACTTGCCAGCATATGTGTTCTGACCATATCTTTTCTTTTCTTATCTGCTAGCCCTCTGAAATTGCCTGCTATAGTCGTGTAGAAGGTGGAGAGGTCTACTTTGATGATCGAAGCTTGGTAAGCTATATAGAACTCATCTCATTTGATTTTCTCTATATTCAATTTTTTCTTTCATGTGTGTGATACCCTGCTCATATATTGCATACTTAAGTGCCTTCTATTTCATTTATTTAGAGGCTTTTTAAGCGCCTTATAACTGAAGATATTGGAGCTGATTTGAACGATGGTTACGATACATTTATTGCTAAAAAAGGTACTTGTTTATAACTTTGAACTATTGCTTTATAACTGTAGAATTTTTATTTTATACTGGTATTTGGGTGATATGCATATCAGAACTGATGTTGTTACTCCTCTTTTCTGGTTAACCCCTGACAAAGACTTAGGCTCAGAGGGCTTTGGTGATCTTCTTGCTTGCATTAGAGACAAAAATATTCCCCTCCAAAACATTCATTTTGTGGTATAAAGAACTTTATGATTTAAGTTTTTGCAAACATGTAATACTTTTAAAATGTAAGTTCTGAAGGTTCTTACCTTATCCTTCTTTTTGATCCTTTGCAGACATTTCGTAACAATCTTAACAAGGTAATGGAGTCAGAATCTCTTCATAGGAGAATATCTAGAATATCTGCATTGTTCCTGTGAAATAGTTATTACCTTTAGGCTGCTAAATTTGTTTAAGAGTTCCTGACGAACATTTCTAGATACTATACTAAATACTAATACTTTTTTAATGAACTCTTTTGCAGATAATGGCCACTGCTTATATCCGACATGAGCCTTGGGAAATGGGGGTGCATAAAAGGAATGGAGTTGTTTATCTTGATGTGCATAAACTACCAGAAAGACCACAGAGTGATTTGGATCGCCGGAGGTACTATACTTGCGTATCCTTTTATTATTCTAGATACGTAGAGAAATTGAGAGGGCTGCAGTGGAACTAGCAGCAAAGTAATGGATTGAACCCCAAAAAGGAGAAAAGAAGTACTGGGAGAGGGGTGATTGAAAACTCTGAAGTATTTGCAATGCTGGCCTAACTAGTTCTTTCCTTAGGATAGAAACAAAAAGCAGGGGCCAGGAACAGGGAGAAATATCTTGCTGAGGACGTTGAGATTAAACTACTATGTATTAGGTGCATCAATTGAACCTCCGGTAATGGTTGGATACAAATGCCTTTCTGCCTTATATCATATTGAGACCTACATAGAAACTTAGGTGGGTAGACAGATTGACAGTAAGTAAATTAAATTGTTTCTAAGTGAATTGTGATTTATGAAGCGAAGGGGCAAAAACTTGAAGTTTTCTTTTATACAGCTTGGTTGGGAGATAGATGGCCTAATAGTATTGCCTTCATTGCGTTAATATCCTTTTTTAAATTTTTATCAGTTAAGCTTTATACTGAGTATGTTTTGGAATCAGATGTTATTGGGGATATTGTTTTGAGAGCCTTGCCACTGAAGATCCTAGAAGGTCTGATGGAGAGGGGATACATCATGTTGATGCCAATGTTGAATATTGTTCTGTGATCAAAACAAAATTAGGGGCTCACCGCATCTTGATGGGTGCTGAGATGGATTGCTGTGATTCAACTGATGATGGAAGGAGATTTTATGTTGAACTGAAGACAAGTCGTGAGGTTGACAAAGTCTAAGCTTCCTTGCTGCTTACTTTTCCATTACTTCCATCCCATTTCTTCTGGTGTCACGTTATAGTCATAATATAGGCTTTTAACAATAACAATATGCCATCCTCAATGATGCAGTTGGACTATCATACTGAGGAAAAATATGAGAGAGAAAAACTGCTAAAGTTTTGGGTAAAGCTCAGCCTATCTTATGCTATGATTTTATATGCTTTCATCTCGAGTATTTCTTTTGTATCTTTTTCAATCTTCGTGAGCTAGATGTTTGTTAATTTTATTGTTTTGAGGATTGCGCTATGTATTTAGGAGATTAGCTTTTATTTGTTTTGAGAATTTTCTGCCTTTTTTGTTGTCGTCTTTATGATTTCACCATGAGATCAGTTTTCTACAATGTGGTCCTTTTAAAGGTCACGAGTTCATTGGATTTATTCTTTAACAAGGCCTCTATTCTTGATTCTTGCAGATTCAGTCATTTTTGGCAGGAGTTCCATATATTGTCATAGGATTTAGGTAATTGTGATCATCATACCATTAGAACATATTTGTTCTCGCACAAGCTTTCACATAATTGATATGAGCTGATTATAGCTTGAAATGCATAGTAAGCTTGCTACTGACAGTTTGACTTGGTGTTATGGTAAAAATATTTTGACATAATGCAGAGATGATGCTGGTCGTCTTGTACGGACAGAAAGACTAAGAACCAAAGATATCACTCACAGAATAAAAATGAAGAACTATTGGCAGGTAATTTTTAACTACTGCTAGATGGACGTTGCTAATCTTTGCATTTCTTGGTGATTGCAATTGTGAATCTACCGTTACTGGAAGCTCCAACTTCTCTCTCTTGTGGGTTCCAGACTTCACAGCCAAAAGGAAAGATGTTCGCATTGTCAATTATACAGGACAATTGTCTATACATGCTGTTCAATGACCACTTAATCTTAGGATCTGTTTAAATTGCCTCAAAGGGAACTAGAAAATCATACTAGTTAGACTCTCAACATAGATGTTTAACAGGACTTTTTCATGATGTTAATAAAACTTGTTGGCAGGGAGGAGTCTGCTTGGCGTTTGCAGATGAAGTTTTATGCTGGCTTTATGGAACAGTCAAGGAGAGTGAGTATTATGGAACCATTCCCTTTTTTTTTTTTGAGCCAGCAGATAAATAAGAAACATGACGGAATCTTGCAAATGCAACTTTAAGTCCCGGATCTGTTCGTTAGGTGTTTATTAATAAGCACATGCCTGGTTTTTCAGATGAAGATTACATATTGCAGTTTGCTCCACCTTTCACCCGTTTGGAGCTTCTACAGGCCCAGTCTTGCCCAGAAGCAATTACCAGTCATATTGAGCTGCTGTGAAGAATCAGAGACCTTTACAGCTGTTTATAACAATTTAATCTTTACAAGAAACAGGAAACAAGTCTGGATTTTGCCCCTTAGCTTGAATCGGTTCATGGTTGTTTTGATACTTGATGGAAATCCTTCAACAGGAGAAAGCTGAATTTGTTAATGAAGAGGAAATTGCAATGGGTTATAATCTTATACTACTTTTGAGTTGAGTGATTTGTGGTGGAAAATGTCGGTGAATGATTAACGATTTTGATTCGCCGCAGAAAATTAGTTTGGGCATCCCTCTGGAACAATTTCCTGAGGTGTCTGTAATTCGTATGACTTTTATTCCCGCAGAATAGACCTGGTAATGAAAATGTCAGAAAGAACACCAACAAATTGTACAATGGGGTACTTGTGCTCTTGGAGAAGTTGACGCTTACGAGAACTTTTTAGGATTTTTAATAATCTTTTTGTATAACAGTTAACTTTGTAAACTCATAAATCTTGGTGAATAAAATGCCTTTTTCTATACGCTGGTGAACAAAATGCTTTAATTGACAATGTATTAGAAAATTCAAGTAATGTTTAGATGTTATAACTTATACCTACTTCAGTAGTAAACTGTGGGTGAACCCATATAGGGTTAAAACATATTTACTCCAGTCTTAATTATAGGATAACATTTTAGAGTTGATTTTAGTCCTAATAATAGGACAACATTCTAATTTTTGTCATTTTTTTTTATTTTTTTAGTTATCCCTTCAATTTCTTCCTAAGATATGAATAAGGGATTATGTGAAATCAGTAAGATAGTTAAAGTGCAAAATATATATAAGGATATTATAGGAAAATAAGTAAAATTAACTAATTTATCTCCTATCCTTAATCTCTCTAAAATTAGTTAAATATGTCTTATTAATTAAAATTGGAGATAGTATCTTATAGAATATAAAGACAATTCATGCTATAATCTCCGAAATTTAGTATTTTTGTTGCAATAATTTTACTCTCTTGGTCCTAAATATATAAAATAAAGTTGACTTTTTTGGAGATATTAAATAAGTTAATTAAATTACTTAGAATATTTATATCTATATTTTTTTCTCTAAATTTATTAGTTTTATTAATAAAATGATATATAAACTAAGAATACGTAATATATAATATGATTAAGTAACTTATTTAACTTCTTTTCTTTTTCAAAAAAAAAAAAGTCAACCTATCCCTCCTGGTTGAGCTTGGGCCCACTCAATCTTTGGAAGCCCAAATAAGTAAAATAGGCCCAACACGAAATGAGATATCAGATATACAAAAGGCGGTCCAAAACGAAATGGGGATAAGATAGCTCGGTCTCCAAAGTCCAAACACGACGCACAGAAGTGACGCGATCCACCGACTTCTGCTAGAACTCGAATAGCTATTTATAGAGGAAAGGACCGAAGGCGAAGTGGGGAACGGCTGAAATGCAGAGAGAACTAGAGAAGAGTGAGATGGAGGAGAAGACGAATCGAGGAATAAGCGGCGATGCAACGGAGAGGCTATCAGAACGGTTATCGTCTTTGGAGAACCTATACTTCCCTCGCGCTTTGCAATCAGCCGCCGCCGACCCTTCTCAACGGAAGGCCATCTTTCTCGACCTTCTCTCTCGAGACGTCGCCCTTTTCTTAGGTAATTTTTCTTTCTTTACTCTTTATTTTTATAATCTTCTTCCAAATCCTGTAGTTGCAGTTGTGAAATCCTGTGTTTAATTATTCAAACAAGCTGAAGTGTAGTTTAAACAACAAGCAACTAAAACATTTGTTTCAAGATAATGAGACATTTTCGATTTGGCTTAAGGCGCCGGAAATTTTACTGAATTTTTCGTATAGATTTAATCTTTTTCTTTTGGCTTGAATATTGTGTAGAACGGTATGGATCCCAACTTAGAAGCAATGAACTGCGCGAGTTTGATGCGCTGAAGTCTGACTATGAAATCAATTGGCATTTGAAGCGTCTTTGGAGCGTAATGAGTCCAACGTCGGAGGAGTTGAGGATGAGATCAGTGACTGTAAAGAACCGAAGGCGGGCTTACTTGGATAAATTGATGTGCGATGGGAACTACTTTTCGGAAGATGCAATGAGGGAGAGAGAACCATATCTTCATCACGAGTATGTTGGGAGATTTCAGGACCAGAGTGGCAGAGCCATGGCAAGGCCTGGAGAGCGGTGGTCGGAGACTTTGATGAGGAGGTCAGAGGAAGCATTCCTTGTGGCAAAAATTAGAGGGGAGCAGCAGAGGTTAGGTGTGGCTGAAAGGGACTGGGTTGGTAATGAGAGGATTCAGGAAGAGGTTGAGGTTGAGGTTGAGGTTGAGTTTGAGGAGGAGGAGGAGGAGGTTGAGGAGGAGGAGGAAAGGATAAAAATTACTAGTGATAATCATCTTACTGCGGTAAGACACTATAAACATACATGCATTCTATTTTAGGTTTTATGGGATATATGGCTATTAGATTGTTGTGTTTTCTACTCGTCTTTCATGTAGAAGCACGACTATTCTTTATTATGTCATTTACTACTGTTAGCGAGTGAGCCTGCTGGCAATCTTCATGTTATTTTGTGATGTCTGTCATTGGTGCTCGTTAATGTTTTGCTTATTTGGTTTAAGTAGAAGTGGATTGAATATCTTGTATGTCATACAATTCGATACAATCCAATTATTTTGATCTCACGTCCTTTTTCCTCACCAAGATGCCATGGATATTCTTTAATGTCTTGTTGACCAAGTTGAAAAGCTGTCCTTGGGGCAACGAGAAGATAAATTTGAAACCTTAATGATATCGTGTCAACTCTTGCATGTTTGTTCATTTGGTTTCAATTTGGATCTCAATCAAATCATGGAAATACTGAAGGTATAACAGATAACCATCAACATTGAATTGTTTAAGTATAAAATATTAAAACCATTAACCTATAGGTTTTGGTTATCCTCTTTCTGTTTTTTTTTTTAAAAGTTGTGTTGTTTTCACTTTTCAAGGTAATTAATTAAAATCAGTCTGGGGACTGGGTAATCCAATTGGAAAACCCAGTGAAGTAATACTGGGCAGTGTAAACCAGACAGAAGGAAAACTAATTAAATACTGACAAACCCCGAGAAAGCCTGCCAGATTGTTTAACATCCGGGTTTTTGGAAACAGAGAGTCTGTGGCCTCATGGCTAAGAAAATATCACATGCCGTTACCATGCTCAAGCAAATGATCTTCCTATTCTTTTCATAAACTTGGCGCGTGCTCCTTCCATAGGCTTTAGTTGATGTGGAACTTTAAGTAACACATGTTGGTTTAGTATGCAATGAAGCAAAGGTTGAACATGGAAGTGGATGTTTTTGCTTGCAACAGAGGCCAAGTATTTCGTCTCTCTCAGATCTTGACTCCTACATATTCTCTTAGGTTGTCATGGATTGTGGCATCCATGGCATCACCAAGTACATCTGCCTTTTCCTCCTGCTTTCTGGCTTCCCCTTTCTTGCCTTCGCAGAAAGGTTTTTAGAATCTGGATTGGTATTGTAACCTCTGTCCTCTGGACATGTTAGTTGGAACACAAGATAATCCAAACTTACTTGGCTCAATATTGACCTGTTGTCTATTTGTTCTGTTACACTCCCTTAAGAATATAAAATAATTGGTATCCAGTATCCATTATGAATTTTCATCTACACTTGTCCCTCAGCAAAACTATATTCTGTTGCAGCTGATATGAATAAATCAATGATACGAGATGGAGTATGTGGATACCCAAAATATAATTTCTAGTAATTACTTGTTCTTGATGAAAGGATAATTGATGATTCTTGATGAAATGATAATATATGATTAGTTTGATGCTCGGCTTTTGATGATGACTTAGTTTTGAATGTTTTGTTGTCTTCTTTGAGAAATATTTGATTCCTTGTTAATGTGATTATCTTGCTTAAACTTTGGTTTTCCAGTACATCGATAATGTGAATTGCCTATGTTGAATATTGATGATCAGTGAAAATAATATTTAATGTCTGATGGTTTTGGATCTCTATCTTGCGGGAGATTGTAGTGCTAAAATGGTTACTGTGTTGGTTGAATTAATGAATACTATTATAATATTTGCTGTCACTTGCAGACACAGTTAAATCACCCCGATGATCCATCAGACCAAACAAGGGAGGATAAGGAATCATCTTTATCTCCAGAAGAAATCGAGGATCGTTTGAATCAATTCACCTACATAATGCAGCAGAAGTTTTTGTTGGGGGAAGATCAGGAACATTTAGATTACTCTAGGATAGACAATGATGAGACCCTTGATGATCATTGGCAGAGGGAAGCCAACGTTGATGCGGAGGAGAAGTATTTTGCTGATGACTAGACTGGTAATCGGATGTGTAGACATTACATGCACTGTATTTCGCCATTCACTAATACGGTTTATATTCTGTGGAAATTGGATGTAATCAGTATCAGTTTGACGTTTGTGGTCTATTGTGTCCCCTGCATCAGTCTGCAATTCTACATGGGAGAAGCTATCCATATTTCAGAGCCCATCTGGTACCCTGGCCTGGTTGGTTGAATTGGGGGGTACAGAATTAGAATTGGGAAAATGTTTGTTTGGTAGCAGCATGGGATTTTCCAATTCCATTTTCACAAATCTCCTCTGCATTCCAGCCTCCTCCTCCTGATGACCCCTTGTGTGACGGCAAGCAAGAGGTGACTTCTGGCGACCTCCTTCCTTCCCCGATCATGATGGCAATCCCCTGGCACCATGACAGGGACCTCCTCCTGTTTGTCTTTCTGGTTTTCAGACAGTGCCTTAAAAGGTTGTGATTTTCTTCCTCTCCAAAATCCTATTTGAAGAAGCAACTCGCCATTTTTGTTTACTTCTCCTTTGACTTCGAGGGTCATCACACAGAGAACATAGCCCGTCAGCCTGCCCAATTCGGAGCTTCTCCTCCGTAGATCGGTAGATGGACCTGGTGGTTCAAGTTCAAGCCTTCAAGGTTGGATTATGATGTAGATCGGAAAATAGATTATGAATGTAGATCGGATAAAAAGACCATGAATATAAAAGTAATAGGAAATATTTTATATTCTTATGTTTTTGTTTTATTTTATCTCTCTGAATGTATAAATGCAAATAAATTTGAAGAATTTAATGAATATGGTAGGCAGTCAATGAGCATATAAGAATGATATTGCATTTGTCCGTCTGCACGTACCAGACGCCAAAATTTGTCTATTTCACAGAATGGGATGAAATTGGAAAGTAGTGAATAAAGAATAATTTTATGATAATGTATTTTTTTTAAAAAAAATATTGCTAAATAATAATTATATAAAGATGAAAAATTGTTTATTTCATTTTTTTAATAAAACGAAGTAAAATTCCTTTTCTCTAGTGTAGTGGTAGTGCCATGGAAACTTTAAATAATTTTCATCCCTTCTAAGCTCCTTTCTTCTTCGGTTACCATCATCATTCATGAAGGATTCATTATAGGTAGCCTTAGTTATGGGCATGGCATAATATATAATAAAGGATTCATGAGTGTATAGTGCTCACTTTATGGAATTACCAAACACCATAATTTAGGTGGATCATTATTAAAGCAAACCATAGAATACATACCACCCTGGTTCTATTTATAAGACTTTTTTGACCAAATTACACATACTAAGGGGAAGCTCAATGATTATAGGGTAAATTTTCAATTTTACCCTCATTTATGAACGAGTACCTTATAACTCTTTATTCTCCTTCTATTTTCATTAGTACAATAATATGAGCAGAATTGTCACAATTTCATTTATTTGGTCAAAACTTAAAATGAACTTATAAATAGAATCAACTTTTTTTGGTCAAAAGGGACTTATAAATAGGACCGGAGTGATATATAGGTAAACAATTGTGCTGTAGTAATAAGGATTTATTGCAAAATTCGTATTCTGATGAGTCTGGACTCACGATGTGGGAAGAAAGGAGGTTACCTATAATTGAACTCAACAATGAGGAAACCCCAAAGAAAGACATTACTGCTGATCACAATTCAGTTGCATGTTTAAGTAGGCGTTGGGAAAGCATGTTTGGGTAAGTGGAGATAAAATTCTTCCCACAAATTTACCTTACCTCGTATATTGTAAATTACATTAGGAAATCAAATTCTATCGTTAATCCAAACAAATAGTGGTCCCACTTAACATGAGAGTCACATGCAATGCATACAATGGTTATTGACTCCATGAGTGTTTAGGTAACTCTAAACCGTAGTTTTTATAAATCTTTTTTGGTAAGCCAAAATAAAACTCGTTTCTTATGCTTACCTTCTAAATCGTATTTCCAAAAATGTTATCCCCTCTAATTCTAAATATAACATAGAGTTGGTTTTTTTTTTTGAAATATTAAGGAAGTTAAATAAGTTACTTAATTATATTTATATCTTTAGATTATTTATCAGTTTATTAATCAAACTAATTATTTTTTGGAAAATATAAAAATATAAATACTCTAAAATAATTTAATTTGTTTTTTTATTTTTTTTAAAAAAATTAATTTTATCTTATATCGTATTCGTGATATATTCTCCAAAAAAGCTAATATGTGAGATTCTCTCGCAGTAAAGCACAAGCTGAGTTGTCCTGTAATCCTGTCCCGCCGATTCATATGGGTAACAATATTCCCAAATTCGAAACAAACATTTTGGAAGCCTATATGATGCACTAGTTGATCTTGTAGGTAATGCTTGTTAACGCCACACTCTTTCCCTTCCTTCCTTTCTCCTTCACATCCACAGCTCTCCCCAAACCTAGCCTGACATAGATTTGTGCTATGGCTTCTCCTCCTCCAGATCTCTAACTGCCATCACGATGCTCTAGTTTCGCGATTGGCTTTGCGAGGTATGATTCGGTGCCATTCTCGTTAAATTTGAGATTGGATAAGTTGTGAGAGGTAGAGGCATGTACAGACAGCGAGGCGGTGTTGGCTCCAGGTCCGAGGTGGGTTCGGTTGATCGCAAGCGAATCAATGACGTCCTCGACAAGCAGCTCGAACGATCCTCGCCATCCACTTCCAGGGTAATCAAGGCGAAGGACAGTTCGGCGCAATCCATTTTGGCTGCTAAACTACCCTATGATCACAGGGACTCTCACTCTGCCTCTGTCTTTAAGAATCCCGAGGCCTCTGATGGTTAGCTTTGAGCTTATTTCTTTATTCTTTTGTTATCTTGTATGTGGAGGAAAACACTGTTGTCAAAAGTTTTGTTCTTTTATGGTTCCCCCTCCCCTTATATTAGGATCCGATCTGTTTTCCAATGAATCAGTAGCAGGAGTTTGAATTTCCCCCCGACAAAAGCTGCTTGGTGGGAGGAAACGTTGATGGGAGATGGTAGAAAATCCTGCATTTTACCTTCGTTTCTTCTACCCTCATTTTCGTCCTTCCGGACAGCATAATGTCTTGTACCACTTCGAAAATATGGAGGTTATGTAAGCTTGTTGCATTAGGGGCTTTACATTCAACATATCTAATTGGATGTATGAGGGGGCATATCATAGAAAGCGAAGGGGTAAAATCGTTAGTATGATATCTGCAAATTTATTATCATGTTGGCCTGCCGTTTACAGGTGGATGTGTGTAACGTAACTCCTTTTATCTTCAAAATTTTATTATTCTTGGTTTTATTAGATAAAACTGAGAAGAAAAAAAATGTCAACTCTGATAGCTGGACATGTTGCAAAAGTGGAGTTGAGAGCTGAGAATGAGAATGTTGGAGAAAATTGAAGTGATAGAGTGCGTTCATGAGATTGATATGGAAACTGCCAAGACTGACATTCATCTTATACGTATTGCTGCAGAGGAATCTGAAACCGACAGTGAGGCATCAGATGTTAGTGGTTCTGATGGGGATGACACGTCTTGGATCTCATGGTTTTGTAATCTAAGAGGAAATGAATTCTTTTGTGAAGTTGATGATGATTACATACAGGATGATTTCAACCTCTGTGGATTAAGCAGTCAAGTTCCTTACTATGATTATGCCCTTGATTTAATTTTGGATGTTGAATCCTCTCATGGTAAGCTTATATTCATATACATATATTTCATCTTATTAGTTTGGAATGCTGTTGATGGGTTTCTCATGATGCCAATATTATTTGACCAAATTAATTCAACTATTTTTCCTCAGATCTGAATTCAATTCATTCATTCATATGAATGCTTCTCTGACTGGCTATCTGGTCTTTCTGCACAATCATCAATATCAATATTAATATAAAATGTAAAGAGTATTGGAAATCGCATCCGCATCATACAAATACTCAGGGATCCACTGTAATTTGTGTATATAACGATAACTTCAGCTTAATTGGATTGTATAGGTGACATGTTCACAGAGGAACAAAATGAGTTAGTTGAATCAGCTGCTGAGATGCTTTACGGTCTGATTCATGCTCGATATGTTTTGACAAATAAAGGAATGGCTGCTATGGTGAGTTTTCCCTCTGTTACCCATGTTCTATGGTTTACTGTACATAAAGTTGGCACTTCTAATGATGTTGAATTATCGGCAGATGGAGAAGTACAAAAACTATGACTTTGGCAGGTGTCCAAGAGTTTACTGCTCTGGACAACCATGCCTTCCCGTTGGTCAGTCAGACATTGCTAGGTCAAGTACTGTGAAGATATACTGCCCTAGGTGTGAAGACCTCTACTATCCCCGGTCCAAGTATCAAGGCAGTATCCTTATGAATATCTATTGAAATATGCAGCCTGTTCCTTCTGATCTGAAGGATATGCTATATTATTCTTTAAAAGTAATTTTTTGCATACTTATTATTTTCTGGATGTTGTGGAAAAAGAAATAAACAGGAACTAACATCAAAAAGTTTAACTTGATTTATATTGTGAGCTTTCTATTGTCTAATTCAGACATCTATTCATTTTGTTGATTGTTTTTGCTTCCCATTCTGTCGAACTTTCCTTACTATGATGAAATCCTGAATTTGATATGGTATTTGGAATGACTGCTTTTTGCCTCTTGGCTTTTGTAATTGTGGGCTCAGCTTTACAGGTGGACAGTCCATTCTGTGATTCTTATCAAAGCATCCTTAATTCATATAGATGTTGATGGAGCTTATTTTGGAACTACATTTCCTCACCTCTTCCTGATGACTTATGGGCATCTGAAGCCACCAAAACCATCGCAGAGCTATGTGCAAAGAGTTTTTGGTTTCAAAGTTCACAAGCCATGAAGCTGAATGGAATTTCAAGCTTTCACGGAAAGAAGAGTCTATACATGTCGAGTTTAACTCACTCTGCCGTATCCTATCCCATGAAAAGTTCAGTGGATAATAAGAGGGATGGAATCTTCATTTCATATTCTCAGTATTCCTCAGTTTTGTAGAGATATACATGTGGGCATGTCCGGTAGCAGGCGGCATGCACTTAATGTTGTTTGAAGATTCAAATCCAATCAGCCTCAATCTCATATAAGAGAAAATCAGCGACCTCTTGTAAAACTTGTTTAGTTTATGATGTTAGGTACTCGGATCAGATGCACATTTTATTTATCTCTTTTCTTCTATGAACTTCTAGTGGTGTATTTCTAATTGTTCTCTCATACCAAACCTCACTCAGTAGTAGTTTTGAGATTACTATTGCCAGCACCTGCCGCATTTAGACAATTTCTTCATTTCCATAACTTGGTATTGGAAACTTGGGATGGACCATACACCCACATAATATGATGTGTTAATAAAATGCTGAGATCTGTGTACCGGAGTTGATATTTGGTGGCAGGGAGGCTGTGTCTTCTTGCACACGTCACCCAAATATTTTCCCCTCATCTGTCTGGCAGGGCTGAACTACAAAATCTGCGGGTACCATATTCTCATAATTGGAAGGCTTTTAAACCATCCTAGCTTAATTTTTTCCCCAGTGATAAATTTTGGCCTTTTTATTGGCATACTTTTTCATACGCATGGTTTCCTCAGGTAAAAAATATGTAGCATTCTGATCTTATTTATAAGTTTATTTTGACTAAATCTTACATACTAAGGAGAAGTAGTTAACTCAATGATTATGGGATAAATTTTCAAGTTTGCCCTCATTTATGATTGGGTATTTTTAAATTGTTTCTTCTCTCATTATTTTCATGGGTACAATTAATATAGGTAAAATTGTTACAATCTTATTTATTATATAAAACTGGACTTATAAATAGAATTAAATTTTTTAGTAAAAATAGACTTATAAATAGGATAAAAGTCGTATTTCATAATGGTTTCCATATCGATGGATGTCTTACTCTGGGCTGGTGTTTACCAATTACCATCTCCTTGTTAAAGTGCGAGAGCCGACTCAGTTCCTTTTCTTTTTGACAATGAATCTGTTATTATGTGGTTCTGATGGAGAACCTCTGTTTTACGAGAAGTGTTCATTTAATAACAATTATACATGATAATTTATTTATTTTACTTATTTAGATAAATAGGATTATTTAAATGGATGAGATCATATGAAAAATTTTCATGCAGTTGCACCAAGCATTTGGGTATGTTATTACCACCCAAGCTAGTCTCAATAGCTGACTAATTTATTGAAAAGATGTTAGTATTTCATATGCTTTGTTTTCTTAAAATTAAAAAAAAAAATAAAAAAATTGAAAAGCCTAAACCCAAATTTTCATGAATAAATGGCCATCAGGCTATACCAAGATAACAATAGGTTAGTAGTAGTAATTTTTATCTTTTCCCTTCATTTCAATAGAAAATAGTGTGGTCGAAATTATTTTAACATTCAGATTCATTTTAAGTTTGTAAAATTTATTTTACCCTACAACTAATATATTATTTTATTAATAAAGCCTGATATAAAACAATTAGTATGTATTTCAAAGATCAACTTACAAAGTCACACCTCATCCAATGTCTGAAAAAACCATATCGATTCTAGCCTGGTCTAAATGTATGTCTGACACATGCTATACTGTTAATTTTAAACAGAAGACAGCAGTGCAGTGACAACAGCTGGTGATATTGAGATGCCTTATATCTCTCCTTAGGTCCTGTATTCGAATCCTCCCTCCCCTCACTTTGTACTAAAAAAAAAATTAAACATAATATTCTCTTTTTTTTTTCTAAAAAAAAAACCCTGTTTATAATTTAATCATCTTCTCACTAACTTTGTCCTATAAAAATATCGCCGTTTTGTTTTCTGCAGAGTTCCAAAAGTTCTCAAGAGCTTGTGGTGTCTTTGTGATCTGCCCATAATTTGTTGAGAGGCGAACGCCAAGACAAAGAGCAGAGAAAGGATAGAAATGGACTAGCTTCTCCTGGAACCTGAAAGTGCGTCAAGAACCCTAGCTTTATTCAAAGACCCAAGAGGGTCTTCATCGGGATTTGTTGTTACGCTATGACATCGCTGACGTTTTCTTGAAATTGAATCAGGGGAAGCAGGAATTGGTGTAAAGAGGAATGTACAGAGAGCGAGCAAGTGTTGGATCCAAATCGGAGGTAAGTTCCGTTGATCGAAAGCGAATCAACGACGTTCTCGACAAGCAGCTTGAACGATCCTCGCCGTCCACTTCTAAGGCAATCAACGGCAAGGATAGGTCGGTGCAATCTGTATTGACGGGCAAGTCACCGGCTGATCACAAGGATTTTCGCTCTGCCTCCATATCTAAGAAATCCAACGTTTCAGATGGTAATCACACGTTTCTTTGCTGCATATTAAGGGGAAGAGTGAGTGAAAGGCATTTTCTTTTTGTGTGGACAAGGGTTTTATTATTAGTATCTGATCTGTTTTCCAATCGCAAAAGTTCTGCTTACTATGAGTGGAAGTACGAGGAAAATGGAAGAAAATCCTACATTTTGCAAAGGAGAAAGATAAACATTGTGTGGCCGCATTAAATACATAGTTTATCCCATAATTAGACTTGTTGTACAGATAGATGGTTGAGAAAAAGGTGGGGGCGTGATGAGACAGATAGATAGTGGATAATATTTACATACTTATTATGGTGCCAATAACGACATTGATGAATAATGGGCTGATAAAAATCATATATGCATTAGTTGCAGAGGAATCTGAGACAGACAGTGAGGAGTCAGAAGTTAGTGGTTCGGATGGAGATGATACATCTTGGATTTCATGGTTCTGCAATCTAAGAGGAAATGAATTCTTTTGCGAAGTTGATGATGATTACATCCAAGACGATTTCAACCTCTGTGGATTAAGTAGTCAAGTTCCATACTATGATTACGCTCTAGATTTAATTTTGGATGTTGAATCCTCCCATGGTAAGCCATAGATTCACATTTTTAGACTTCTTATACAAGACTAATATATGATGTTAAATTTGTGTTACATTTTACTATGACTCTACTGCGAAATTTATTTGCCTTTAACATTCTAGGATGAATTTAGATTATATATGCATGCCTGTAGCTCTTATAACCTTTCTGATTATGCTTTGATTTGTTTTGAATAAATGTGAATATTGGTTGGTTGGAATTTGTAGGTGACATGTTCACAGAGGAACAAAATGAGTTAATTGAATCAGCAGCAGAAATGCTTTATGGTCTTATTCATGCCCGTTACATATTGACTGGCAGAGGAATGGCTGCTATGGTGAGATTCTGCTATCGCTGATCACTGCTTAGATGGTTTACCACTATAAGAAACCGACACTGATAAAAATATTTTTCTCCCAGCTGGACAAGTACAAAAACTACGATTTTGGGAGATGCCCGAGAGTTTACTGCTCTGGACAACCCTGTCTTCCAGTTGGTCAGTCAGATATTGCTAGATCAAGTACTGTGAAAATATACTGTCCTAGATGTGAAGATACTTACTATCCGCGGTCCAAGAATCAAGGCAGTATCCTTATATATGGTGTTGAAAATTTCTATTTCAGTTTTTGCATCCGCCTCTCAAGTCTGTGCTTTTTTTTAATTCTTTGAGGATGCCTTTGTAAGACCATTGTTCTTTGCCAGCTTGTTCTAGGATATAAGATGTGGAAGTCCCTCTTCCCATTGTAAGAGCATTGTTAATGTAGTTAAGATCTGAAGTATATATATTACACACACATTTGGCTTGAGTTTCAATTTGATTGCAGGGCATTAATCCTGTAGTTTCCAATTTCCTTGAATCTATCTAGACATTGATGGAGCTTATTTTGGAACTACATTTCCACACCTATTCCTCATGACTTACGGACAGCTGAAGCCTCAAAAGCCCTTGCAGAGTTATGTGCCTAGAGTCTTCGGCTTCAAGATTCATAGGCCATGAAGCTGGAATTTCAAGCTTTTCATTAAAGTAAAACTATGTCCATGTTTTAACCTTGTCTTCTAGTAAATTCAGAGGAAAGGGGTGGGGGTAAGGGGGCTATGTATCGTAGTATTTCTTGCAACGTTCAGCAGATCATAATGAGTACAATCTAGATCTCTGTCTTATTTGTCTTAGGCTTGTGTTGTATAGAAATATGCAGACACATTGCATGAGTGTTTGATTTCAATTTCATCTTTATATTTTATGAGCTTCGTTGGTTTATTTCAAGTTATTTTTATACAAATTGCTACACTTTCTGTTACTGAATGTATACCAATTAATTGATCCCCTTTCATATTAATTTCATCTCATATTCCTCCAATTTTTTTATAGTCAAGGCTGTCTATTTTAACATTCTGTTTAATTATTGTTTTTAATATTCTGAAAGGTTGCTCCATTTTCATCCTCTCTTGTAATCATATTTTGTAGATGCATGTTCCAATTCTTCATAAATTCAAGACTCCGTTAAGATTGTTCAATTAAGGCTATTAACCAAAATGGTGTTAAATTTCAAGATTGTTCAACAGGTTAGGGGAAAAACGTCCAAGCTATGCTTTTATTAGGAAAGGACGTTCATTTCAAGATAAAGGACGGGGATTGATACAGCTTACTTTTGATATTCTGATAAAAGGCAAAATGCATTGAAGAAAAAAGCTTACAACCATTTGTACATCATAAAGACGCAAAAAGAGAAGGGCAACAATTTTAAAAACTAGAATGCTGAAGGCTTAAAAGTTACTAATAACAAACATTTGTCAAAAATTGAGTGGAAAATGGATTTCATTAATCAAAAGATTATGCACAAAACAAGTCAGTAAAAGACGGAATAGAATTCACAATAAGAGAAATTCAACAAATGGGTACATCTTGAATAAATTCATTGGCTTCGATGGTGTGATCCGACGGTAACTTGGCTTTACTTGATGAGACGATGAGCAGCAATGTTGGCTTGTGAGGACAGGATGCAAAATTTCGAGCCTTCCATAGCTTCCAACAGTGTGCCAACAAAGATACGCCAATGTGGTATACTAAGGTTCAGTTTGAGATTTTCCCCGAGCCAATCTTTAAACGGAAACTCTTAAAATCAAGAGAGCTAATGTGTAGGTATGATGAGCTAGCTTCCAGCATGCAGTAGCTAAATTGCAGGATTTGAGGTTGTGATCAAGGTTTTCAGGTCCATTGCCACAAATCTCACACGTGTCATTGCAAGCCATATGGCGTCTTTCTACCCATTCACTGTTAGTAAGCAATCTATTTCCCAAGGCCAAACATAAGAAGGCCATTCCCAGGCCAGCTCCCATTGTTCACTTTCTTCATTCCCTTGATATCTCTTTAGCATGTTATATGCGGATTTGACCCTAAAACCTCGCTTATCTGTAGAAAGCCAGTGCCAAGAAGCTGGAGAATCCTGCGCAGTTGGTGGAGCCATTTTTGCAATCTGTCCCAGCATGTCGTTTGGTAGTAAGGCATCAAATTTACTACAATCTTCATGAGAAAAGCTTTGTTCTGGGACTCTATATCTTTGAGTCTGCAGCCTCCACAATGCTTTGGCTGGCATAAGGAGTCCCACTTCATAAGATGGGTGGCCCTTCGATTCTCAGTAGAAAACTTTAATAAAGCAGAAACATGTTCATAGATGATGATGTCGGAGAATGCTGTCTTGGACCCTTCTGGAGACAGAAAAAAGTTTCTGGAAACCAAAAACTTGTAATGAATCTCTTGCTGAAGCACAGAAGAAAGGGGAATAGATGATCCAATTTAAACATGCTCGGTAACAAAGCAGAGCGCAAAGAAAGCCTTGGATGAATCCACGCCTTACAGTAAGTCTTCCGGCTATGCTTGAAAATTATGCTTAATATCAAAGTATGTTGTCGGGGAGCATGAAGGAGCATTTGAAGAATTTATATTATCCATGGAAGTTAGTTCAGCAAAAAGAAGCATACCTGATTTCCTTGATTACCAATGATGAGGATTGTATTTCTCCTACGCCAAATGATGGAAATGAGCTTGATAATATCAACAGCATCCTGTGCAAAGCCATCCTGATTCAATATAAACAGTACCTTCGAGCCACAATTTGAAACTAAAAAAGAAAACGAGAACTTTATGGATGTAAACAGTTGCATAATAAGATTGTTATGGGCTGAATGCACCAGTTTTTTACAAAAACGAAAAGGATGGACGCAGCTTACAAATTAAAAGCAGACAAGGCCTGAGCACTGCAAGTGGGAACGTCGCAGTTCTACTTTTCAGTTTCAACTAAGATGGTATCACAGTAACTCTCCTCCTGGTGAATTTCGTCCCAAATTTAGGACCCATGTTTTCCCAAAGTTTATCTTCAAAACCATTGGGAGACATATTCTTGCGATGGGCAGCGTCATGGGAAGCAGAAAAGACCAACTCAGACAATTCATCCTTCTCAGCTTGAATGCAGAGCTTCTGTTCATCCCATGTCCCAGCAGTTATGAGACAATAAGTGTACACAACTTTCTTCTGTCCAAGCCGATAAGCACGAGACACAGCTTGCCTTTCTGCTGAGGGATTCCATAAAGTATCAAGCAAAATGACTCTTGAAGCTCCGACCAGATTGATCCCTTCATAACAAGCCCTCGTTGACGCTAACATCACCCTCGCTTTGCTACTGGGATCATTGAAGGCATCTATGGAAGCTTGTCGTGTCACTTCAACGGTCTTTCCATGAATAATCATCATCTGCTCTCCTTTTCTCCAATGAAAGCGAGCGTTGATCTGCTCCGCGAGAAATTCCAACGGATGAATGTACTGGCTAAAGATCAGAACTTTTTCCTTCAAAAGCTCGCTTTGCTTGATAAAGTCCAATACAAACTTTGTTTTAACTCCAGCCTCTGTGGACAAATCCAGTGTTGCTAATATAGCATTCAATTGCACTCTTTCACTTTTTGGAACTCGAGTGAGCTCGTCAACAAAGAGAGAGGGATGCACAGAAGATACAGACATCAAATGTTCAAATCTAAACCAGTTTGAGCATCCCTCTTGGTCCTCCCTTAACTTTTGAATGTACTTAAAAATGGACATCTGCGACGGAGAGGGCTCTAAGCTAACTACTGACTCCTCCAACCCAGGAAGTTTCTCCTCCAGCACAGTACCCTTATGCACATGCACAAACGGTTTGATCACATCTCTGATTTGAGCCATGACCTGAGTTCTTTCACCATGGCTCTCTACTTTGTCATATGATTTCAGAAGCAATTCCAACTTAAGGCCTTTAGGTACATTTGGTTTGGCCAAGCGGATGGTATTGTTAAGCTCACGAAAGTTATTCTGGAAAGGAGTCCCAGAGAGTGATATTCGTCTATTTGTCTTTATATCAGACAATGCTTCCCACAAGAGACTCCTGTCATTGCGAGCTGTGTGGCCCTCATCAAAAACCACCAGCCCAGGAAGTTCATAAAGGGCTTCCTTTACCAATTCATCATCGCCCTTTCTAGCAAGCCTATCAAATAATGAGTAGCTGATTCCTAATATGCTTTTACCCTCTCTCCATGAACAAGCCTTAATCCGTCGGATTACCTCTCTATTAGGTCTCCGCCCGCGCCTTCGAGGACGAAAACGGCTTATGGCAGATTGAGTCTCCAGCCCAGAAAGTTCAAGCTTGTTCAGATTGTGAAAAGGAACAGAATCACCCACTTGCCACTTCTTTAATTCTCTCTCCCATGTATCAAGAATGTTGCAGGGAGCTATGATCATGGGCCTGCAACTAGGGTATCTCCTCATGAAGGCCTTGAGAAAAGCAATGGTGAGGAAAGTTTTGCCAGTGCCAGGCGCATGAGAAATTATGCAGCCACCTCCACCGGAAAAATCTAATTGCTTTTCCAACTGGTCAAGAACAATTCCACCAGCTAGATTCTTCCAGAGAAATTCAAAGGCTTCCTTTTGGTGATTGTACATCCTCTTCTTTGCTCTTGGAACTATGTCCCACACAGTTCCAGTGGAAGCATAGGTTAAAAACCTAGATTTATCACCAATTCCAGAATTTTCATGCTGCGAGCCGTCAGAGAAAGAGTCGTCGGAATCCCCCCGACGGTATGAGTCTCTCCCACCTGGTCTTCCCGATGGATGCTTGCCCTGTGCATATGAAGTTAACAACAATCATTTTTCACCCCCCAAAAAAAAAGGCAGAATAAAACTTTGTCCCCTGTATTTCAATTTGCACCAAGTTTCAAAATGCTAATAAACAAATCGTCCACATGCTTTAAATAAGTCACAAACATGAACTAAATGATTTCATATCAAACATGTTTGACAGGAAGATTTGGGTTTCTTTCCACAAACATGGAAATGAACAAGTCAAAAGTCCAATTTCTAAACACGAGCACATGTAGAAGAGGAAAGCGACAGTGAAACTAGGTCAGGGGTCTTACAAACTCAGGGTCACAATCCTTAATGTCCCGAATTATATGCCTGCAATGTATACACACTAAACCAATTTCTTCGTTCATGGCAGGGACATGATCTCCTCGTCGACAACGACTTGCTATACTCTCTTCACCTTCCGGATTTGGGTCATTAGTATGACCATTTTCAACCTGTTCAAAATTAAAAACATTGCATCCATGAAAAAGTTGGACACAAACACGTCTACTAGCACAATTACCAAAGTGATTTTGAATGTGTCCCAAGGTACAAAAGGAAAAGTTTCACACTATGTACATATTTTCCAAACACAATCTATACGTAGCACAAGGACCAAATAATTAGAGATTGTGGGAAAGTATGACATTCAAAAAAGAATCTGTCCAAACAAAAATGTTCAAGAAAGAAATTACACCTTCATGCCTCCTCTACAATTCACGCGACACAATTAATTAAAGTGATATTTTAATGCATAAAACTGAATTCCCTCTATCCAAATCTAACAGCATCAGAACCGTGATATAATTTTAATATCCATGCTCTTGTGGTTAAAAAAAACATCGAAGCTCACCAAACTTCGAGATAAAAACAATGGAATGTGAAAATTATATCAAACAAAACAAATTTGCAAGAATTTATAACATAATAAGATTTGACGGATGAAACCTACCTGGTGAGAAGCATCTTCATCATCAGTATCTTCTTCACAATTTAGTAAAAAGTCGTCCAGCTCAGCCCATAGGAGATCAGATTCGTCCTCCGACTCTGATTTCTCAAGAGGTTGTGGTGCCTCAGTCCCAAAAGTGCACTTTAATGATAGAATTGGATTGATATCTTCTGGAATTCCTTCCTCATCTTCAGAAGAACTGACAGAGCATAGTTTACCATCTTCCTCAGGCTCTGAACTCTCCGGTGACTGTGACGCCTTATTCATGGTTTCTTGTGGATTTTCGTCAGCCATGTTCATCACAGCCCATAGTCTTTCTAACATATCCTCAGACTCTAATTTCGATGACACTTTTAGTGGCTTCGCCACAACTTTCGGATTTCTTTCCTCAATGCTTGAGGAAGTTGAGTTCTCAAGAGGCGCCACTCCCTCACCAGGGAGATGCTCCGGACTAATCTTGAAATCATCAAACACTTTTCTTCTCCGTTTACGGGAAACTTTTGGACTTTCATCCTCATCGCTTGAGGTTGAGGAAGAAGCTAAATCCTCATCGCTTGAAGTTGAGGAAGAAGCTAAATCCTCATCAACAGGCTTCATAGTTGTTTTATGCCCCTCTTTCTCTTGCTCTGGCTCATCCTCATCATCAAGACTTATGGGATTATTGAATGTCCCTACTTTTGTGTTTTTCAATTTCGAAGCACAAAAATGAGAACGTGTTCTACTCGCTACACCTCTGCCTCTGCTTCTGGTAACATATTTCTCAACGTCATTGTGATGCGGTGGTGTAGCTGTGCTTCTGCTCCCGCTTCCGATGAGACCTTCCTCGACGTCGTCACCGCGAGGTGAAGCTTCAGCACCACCGCCACCATCAGAAGAAGAAGATTCAGTAGTGTCGCTTGAAGAGCATTCTTCTTGAGACGCCATTTCCACCTCCCTCTCATTAAGTACTTGTCTAGGCTGAATTCTTTCCGACATTTCCTTATCATTGTCTTCCTCTGGTTTAATATCTTTGATTAAAATCACATCATTGTCATCATCAGATACATTATCGCCAGAGTCTTCTTCGGATGAAATTAGCTCAACTTCAGGTTGTTTCCTACGATTATTATCAAAGTATTGTTTCCAAGCGATTCCTTGTCTAGACCGAGTTCTTCCCGCCACACCCCTACCGCTATGCATAGCTGCAAAGAAAGCAAAGGTCTCTCCTATTTATTTAGACAGAACTAGAAACATTCAAGTCCCAGAAATTTACCCCCAAACACAGAATAAAAAATATCACTGCGTAACTTTCTAGTTATTACAAGTACTGCTCCAAAATGCACGAGGAAGCTAAATGCAGCAAGGTAGCAAACTCTGAAAACCTAGCAAAATACAAGAGTTTGATTATGATAAACTTCATAGACATAGAAGAGGTGCGATAGCAAAAGAAGACAAGAAACGTGCATGATACGGTACAGCAGAGACAAGATCAGAACCGTAAAAAAACCAGATTTATTTGTTGAGCGACTTTATAAAGTGGCGAGCTAGGGATCGAGGGAAAAAGGTGAGATCGATGTCAATTTTTGGGATCGCGCGAGGCAAACACAACGTTTGCTATGTTACAGATTTGATTTTTTTTTTTTTTGGTAATATTACAGATTTGATTTTATTATGAGACGAGGTCATTGATGAGGAGTTACATTTTTCTGTTCCTAAAATTCCGTTATAATGAGATTACGAGATATATTAGATTTTTTTCCCAGAAATATAGTAGATACTATTAGATTATGTGTGATTTAATTAATTTAAATACAATATGAATAATTAAATATCCACCATCAAAAACTTTCTAATTATTTTACTCAACCCGTAATCAATTATTAATCAATTACGATTTAGGAAAAAAAAACAATCAATTATCAATTACTATTACTTTTAATAATATTTTACAATTTTATAATAAAAACAACAAAAATAATTTTACCAAAAAAAAGGAAAATAAAACCGACTAGGGCAAGGAAAACGAAAAGACACACGAGTGCAAGTCCAAAAACTGACGTAAATGGTTTGATCATAACACTAATTATTAATTAACGCTCACGTTAAACATCAAAAATGCCCGGTTACCCTAATAATGTTGAGAATATAAACAGCCTCCAAAAAACACCTTCACTGGTATTTTTTTTTTTTTTTTTAAAAAACAAAACCTTCAACTTGAACTGCAAAACATAAAAAATCGACTTACATTTCGGTGAGGTCAGTACAGCATAAATACTCGTTTGTAGAAAGATCGACATGAGTTGGATCAGAAAAAGAGAGAGAGATGAGAAGTGAACAAGATAAAATCTCTAAGACAAACAAAATAGTACTACTGAAACAGGGAAAGCAACACTTCTGGTCTTGAAAACAAAAATCGAATTACGTTAGTTACAAATCATAAATAATATGTATTGTAAATCTATTATATATGAGAGATGCATGCAAAATCGAAACCATGGTTTAAAAAGTGAAGCTAGTGCTATATCATCAGCCTCATACCAGAAAGCCATGGGTTCCATGGAAACATGGCGTCCAAAACTCCCAAAAAAGAAAAGAAAAAACACAGCTCGTAGAAGCTTTTTCAGAAAAACACAGCGTGATCAATAACATAAAAATGGCGTCGTAACTCGCCTCGACTCGACGACGTCGCCGGAAAATGAGCGTCTACGGTTATCGCCGTCGACGGAGATGAGTCACGAATCCCTCAACGAAAAAGAAGCAATGGCTGAGCGGGGAAAATGAAGAGAGAGTGGGTCTGAACTATGAACTGATGCAACAACAATGGAGAGAGAAGTAGTGTGACTGAAATTCCTTTTTTAACGTTTGTTTGTTTAAGAAACCTTTCCTCGGAGACACGTGTGTCTGTTTGGACCGTTGATGTTTTGAACGGATGAGATTGATACGTACGGTACACAGAGGAAGTCAGAAGGCCTAGGAAATTATGGATTTATGGCAAAAGATGATCCGCTCAGATTGGAGTGCGGATGATTGATTTGGCTGAATATGCAAATTGGAGGGAGTTGGCTCCCATCCTCTTCTCATCTTCTTCTTCATTTCAACCGTTAGATTGAAATATCAACGGTTTAAATTTAATCTTTTATAAAAATATTAATAAAAAATTAAATTTTTAATAAAATATTAATAAAAAATTAAATTTTTAATAAAATATTTAAGATAATATTTTTATAAAAGATTAAATTTGAACGATTGAGATTTCGATCCAACGGTTGAAATAAAAAAGAAGATGGGAAGAGGACGGGAAGGGAAGAGGATGGAAGCCAAGTCCCAAATGGAGCCAATAAGGTACTACCCCTTCTGCTGTTTGTTCAGACTTCAAAAAGGCTTGCTTGCCTCTCTGCCCATTTATCACTGCTTCAGCCACTTTCTTCAAAATGGCAATCCTTCAACGACATTCACTCTATGAAAATGAAAGGTAGGAAGAAAGGTTTTGTGGCAATAAAGATTGACATGGAAAAGGCTTTTGATAGACTTGACTGGGGGTTCATTAAGAACACTCTCACATGCTTGAAGCTTGATGACAAATTTATTGATCTCATCATGAACTGTATTTCTACTGCTTCTATGTCTATTCTCTGGAATGGTGATGAAAGTCCATGTTTTACTCCTTCTAGAGGAATCAGACAGGGAGATCCTTTAAGCCCATATATATTTGTCCTATGCATGGAACGACTGGGGCACCGTATTAAAGCAGAATGTGCTGCTCGGCGATGGAAGCCATTTAGTTTTAAAAGAGGAAGTCCCTGTATCTCCCATCTTTTCTTTGCTGATGACCTCATCCTATTTGCCGAAGCTTCGAGTTGTCAAATGTCTGAAGTTCGTAATGTCATGAAAAGCTTCTGCGAGGTCTCTGGCCACAGGATAAATTTAAATAAATCCAGAATGTTTTGCTCTAGGAATATCAACTTCAACAGAACTCTTGAACTTAGTCAGCAGCTTGGGATTGGTATCACTGCTGACCTTGGAAAATATTTGGGGGTGCCAATCATTCATAGTAGAGTCACTAAGGCTACTTATCACCCTATTGTGCAAAAAGCTCGGAAAAAGCTCTCTATGTGGAAAGCCAAGTTTCTATCTATTGCTGGTCGTTCGGTCTTGATTAAATCTGTTCTATCTACTTTACCCAGCTACTGTATGCAGTCTACTCTGCTTCCCATATGCACTATAAACGAGTTAGATAAGATCTCCAGGAGATTCCTTTGGTCGCAAGACGAAGAAGTTAAAAAAATTCACCTCATTGCTTGGGATAAAGTTATACAGGCAAAGAAGCAAGGGGGTCTTGGTCTTAAGGATCTAAGGCGTCAAAATAAAGCTTTCATCATGAAACTCTGTTGGAGCCTTCTGACGAAGAGAGACACCCTGTGGGTCAGATGTCTTTGGTCAAAGTATAATTGTGGCAATTTATCTATCCCAAAGGTCTCCAGGAAGAAGAATTCATCCTCTACATGGAAGGCGATATCCGATGTCTGGGACAAGTTCCTCACTGGGGTGGGAAAAAGGGTCAACAACGGGGCAAGTACCAAATTTTGGACTGACCTATGGCTCCCTCTTGAACAACCGCTGGCTGCTTTTGCCCTGTCTTCGTCCCTTGTTCATGAAGATGAATCTGTTAGGGACCAACTATCTGTGAGTGGAGGATGGGACACCAATAGATGGCAAGGCATTCTGCCTACTTCAATCATAAATCTCATCTCTAAGATGCGACCTCCGTGCTCCAACCTCCCTGATTATTTTACTTGGAGAATAGCCAAAGACGGATGCTTTTCAGTTAAATCAGCTTATATATTCCTCTCTGGTCAACAAGAGGTTAATAACAACACATTCTGGACTCAACTATGGAAATGGAATCTTCCAGAGAAAGTCAAATACTTTATGTGGCTTGTTGGTCATGGGCGCCTTGTCACTAACTCCCTTAGAGCAAGAAGAGACCTTACCAATGATAATCTTTGTCCCTTTCAATGTGCCAGTGAGGAAAATGTGATCCATGCGATCAGAGATTGTGAGAGAGCTAAAAACTTATGGAAAGAAATTATAAAGCCTAACTATTTCTCCAAGTTTTTTGCAGGTGATTTGCAGGACTGGCTCAACTGGAACATCAAGCACAACCCGGGGAAAGGAAGATTTCGCAACTTCTCTTGGCCAAGAGTCTTCAGCCTCGGATGCTGGATCCTCTGGACAACAAGATGCAACTTCCTCTTTCGGGGTGAAAGCAAAGATAACAGGGACATGCTTCATTTATGCACATATTTGCTTATGGAAAATACAACCAATCAAATTCTAAATCACCAAATCTTCCAGTTTGACAGGATTGATGAGACGACTTGGACTCCCCCTCCTACAAATGCGGTCCGTATTGATGTGGACGGGTCTGTGCGACACAATCATCAAGCTGCTTGCGGTGGAGTCATTAGGAACTCTCAAGGCCATTGGGAGATGGGGTTCAACAAGTTCCTTGGGCTTTGTTCAATCCTTGAATCAGAGATTTACGCCATCAAGACAGGTCTAAAACTGGCTCATCAGATGAGCTTGCAGAGAATCCTCCTCTACTCCGATTCCTTGGACGCCATCAATATCCTCATGAGGGGCTGCCATACTGATCACCCTCTTAGAGACATCATCAAGGAGACTAGGGATCTTCTATTCCAGGACTGGGATGTCGAGCTCCGCTATACGCCCAGAGGAAATATCACATGTGCCGACTATGTGGCCAGAGCTGGTCATGGTAACACTGCTAATGAAGACGTGGTCCTCATTCCAACGATTCCGACAGAATGCCTTCATATGATCCTGCGGGATCAACAGGCCTATAACTGCTAGCTTGTTTTTTAGGATGTTGTAATTGGGCTAGCTTGTCTAGCCTTTCTTTATCTTTTCAAGCCTCGGCTTGCCTGTATCTTCCAAAAAAAAAAAAAAAAAAGAAACCACCTTCCTGAAAAATTCCTCTTGCCTCTTTACCTTTCGTTTATTTATTATTGTGTATGTCAGATTCTCATGAGATCCCCTCGTCCTGCGTTTTTCAATTTGAATTAGTAGTGCAAACGTTTATAACTTTTTTTTTAAAAAATATATTTATCTTATATATTGTAAATTAGGTTAAAAAAAAAAGCAACAACTTTCACCAAAAAAAAAAAAAAGCAACTTTTATCATTAATTTAAATAAAAAAATCTAGGGTAATCCTTTTCTTCTTCTTTTTTTATGAGAAGACTTCTAATATTTTTCACACAGACCAAAGAAAATCTTAAATATTAATAACTCTAAAAAAAATTAACAAATTTCAAATAAACCTTTAGTATATAAAACTTATTTAATCATTACATATATTGTGTATCATTAGATTATATATAATTTTATATGTTAAACAAACTAATTTGGAGAAAAAACCATAAATAAAGGTAAACTTAATTAACTGATGTATTTTTTTTCAATTTTACCCTCTTTATAAATGGCATTCTCAACCCTTTCTTTTCTCTTTACTCTTCCCAACATGAATTAATTCATTTTTTTCATTGTATATACTACTTCCGGTCCTAATTATAAGACCCAATTGACTTTTTTTTGGGAGAGATTAAGGAAGATAAATAAGTTATTTAATCATATCATATGGGGTGTATCTTTAGATTATAGGCTAAAGTATACTTTTAATCCTTTAAGTTTTACATAAGATATATTTTTAGTCCATTAACTTCATAAAGTATACTTTTGGTCCTAAAATTCCAACACCGTTAATGTTGCTAACGAAAAATGATGATGCAGCTCAAGTGATAACTAATAGCACTTAATTACACAAATTTTACATATTCTTCAATCTACCTATATTTTAAATTTAAGCCTAATAGTATTTAATTACAAAACTATCACTTAAATTTACACTGTTATCACTTGAGTTTGCATTTTCCATTAGCAAAACTAACTGTGTTAAAATCTTAGGACCAAAAGTATACTTTATGAAATTAAGAGACCAAAAGTATACTTCATGTAAACACTAAAAGTATACTTTAGCCTAGATTATATATTAATTTATTAGTTAAACTAATTAGTTTGGAGAAAAATAAAAATAAAAATATTCTAAAGTAATTTAATTAGTTTCCTTAATTTCTAAAAAAAATTAACTTAGTCTTATAATTAAGATTAGAGAAAGTATTTAATAAAGGTAAACTGTAATTGTAACACTATTATTAATAACTCTCTAAATGAACATATAATAAAAATAAGAGAAAATTCAAACTCTAAGTTATAATAAGAACCAGTAGTATCGGATTCGTGTTTGAATTAGCTTTTTGTCCCACATTCTCTCATGCTATTTTTTCTCACTCATTCCTCTCTTATTTATTACATTTACTACATTAAGAAGAGTTTATTTTGAAAAAAAAAAATCTCTTACGCAAGTTTTTGCTTTGGAATTCTTAAGATAAAATGTATGTATATATTAAATATGAACAAAATTAATTAAATTTCAATATGGAATTAAAAAGATTTAATGATTTAACAACCCTCCAAGATCAAACAAACAGTGGCGAAAGTCAGGGACGTTCTTTCCTAGGATGAGTCCTATGATTAGGTAGTAATCATTATCCGCCGTAGCGTGAGTCAATACCTGAATAGGCGTAGTGCTTTCATGAAGTTGATACGACCCGGGTTTTGTTTTATTTTTTATTTTTTGGCCAATGGGATATTTTATTTTCATATTTTCCTTTTTTGCCCCTCTGAACCTCTCAAGTCTCAATGAAAAAAGTGGCGTCCAAAAGAAAAAAAACTCCTTACCTCTCTTGTCTTCCAACGGTTTACTGTATGCATTAATTTCCCCCTCCACTTTCTTCTAGAATCGAAATTCATTCCCACTTTATGATCAGAAAACTTGTTTCTCCCATGGAGGTTGACAGGAACGAAATGAAAAAAAAAAAAAAAAAACCGTACTCAGAAAGCGTCCAAGACGGCTAAAAGCTGCAAGATACTACAGTTTTTCACAAAAATGGCATTGTACTGGTACATACTGATACATGTGAGAGAACAGAATAGTAGCTTTCTATAATATCCAAAATAATTTACTTCGTATCTGTGAGATAAAATTTGAAGAAACAACTCGTAAAAAACTAAGAGGATATGTTACGCATGATGAATTGGTCTATGAACTTGAATAATTTGTATCGGGAAAAGTACTTATAAATGCCACTTTATGTTATAAGTGATTGTTGAGATCTTTGTGTTCGTCATTAATATAACACATTCTCTGCTTTGGACTATCACATTCTTCACATCATATGTGTGTTTTCCACATGGTGGTGCCCATGTCAGATGCGTCATTTTTTTAATGATGATTAATTTTTAAACAGTTATTAAAAGCCCATAGTCCAATTAAATGTTAGGGTATCTCATGTAATTGTTGTAAGTACATTAAGTTGTTGACACATTAATTGCAAAAATCTAATTTAACTTGGTATTTGTTATGAGAATCAGGAAAATATAAAAGATGATAAGGATGAGGGAGATGAAGAAGGTGAAAGAAAGTTGGAGAAAAAATGAAGAGTTCTCCAAATTGTATGATGAATACAAAACCTACAATTCATCCAGTTCACCAATAAGAAAATAAAACCCAGACACTTCCAACATATCATCAATAACTCCGTTACCCATACTCTCCATCTCCGGCTAGCTTTCTTTTTTTTTTTTTTTGGGTGGTGGGGGGGGGGGGGGTGGGGGGGAGGTTGAACCCTGTTTGTCAAAAAGCATCCCAGTAGCATTCAAGAATATCAGATTCGGCAATTGTAAGGTGGCACATTGAAGCTTGATTCCTTTTCTTGTATTGTCTGGGTGGATGCGAGGTCAAATGCTTCTGCAAATTGCAGTAAAGCTTCCTTTTTTTCTTTTTGCCGACTTTTAGCAAGCATCACAACAAGAAGGTGGGAAAAAACAATTTGAGGAATCGTTCATATTGCTTGCTATTTTAATTGGAGCTGACAAATTCACATTTGGTGAGTTTCTTATCATCACCGTCAATTCACGCTAACTTTTCTGATTGCAAGTTTATCTTCTCCCCTGCCACACAGAATGAAAACCCAATTAGGGTTCTCTGTCCCAACACTTCTCACTTACATTATTCGTTTTCTTCAGTAGTGAACTCGTATGAATAAAATGAGTTGGAAGGGGGAGTAGTTTAAAGTTTCTTACCTCCTGAACTCATATATATGGCGTGTCCGCCAAAAATGCCAAAGAATTATCCTAAAGGGCTAAATTTTTTTCCTAAAAGTACAGGCAAGCCAGAGCTTGAAGGCATAAGAAGTAGATTGGACTAAAAGTCTACCCCACAATACAACAAAAAGAAAATGTTAGGAGCGACAAGCTAGTTGGTCCTTCAAGGCCATATTCAGGCATCCTTCAGGGGCAGTTGTAACTAGAGTCACGTCATCCTCAGCTGAAGCGTCATGGCCTTATTTGGCTATATAGTCAGCACATGAGATGTCGTCCCTCGGAGTATAATGAAGCTTGACATTCCAGTCTTGGAACAGAAAGTCTTTAGTCTCCTTAATGATGTCTCTTAGTGGGTGATCATCATAACAGCAATCTCTCATGAGGACATTAATGGCATCAATGGAATCAAAATAGAGAAGAAGTCTCTGAAAACTCATCTGTTGACCCACTTTAAGCCCCATCATGATGGCATAAATCTCCACCTCAATAACATTGTGAAGGTCGAAGGACTTTTAAAATCCCATCAACCAGTGACCTTGGAAATTCTTGATAACTCTACCACAGGCAGCTTGATATTGGCATCTTACTGGTCCATCCACGTCAACACGAACAGCATCCACTGGGGGTGGGGTCCAAGACTTCTCCTCAATCCTACCAAGATGAAAAGATTTGGTGAGATAAACTTTGATTAATAGAATTTTCCATGAGAAGATAGTTACACAAATGTAGCATTTCCCTAGTATCTTTGGACTCGCCCTAGAAGAGAAATTTGCATCTGGATATCCAAAGGATCCAGCACCCCAAGCTAAAGACTTTTGGCCAAGAGAAGTTCTGAAACCTTCCTTTCCCAGGATTGCAGTTAGTGTTCCAGCCGAGCCAAACCTGTAAGTTACCTACAAAAAACTTGGAAAAAAAGTTAGGTTTTAAAATTTCTTTCCATAGGTTTCTAGCTCTCTCACAATCCCTGATGATATGGATCACACTCTCCTCACAATTACAATGAAAAGGACAGTGACTATCGTTTGTAAGACCTCTTTTGGCTCTGAGGGAATTAGTGACAAGTCTTTCATGACCAACTTGCCACATGAAGTATTTAACTTTCTCAGGGAGCTGCCATTTCCACATCCGGGACCAGAAGTTGTTAGTACTTACACTTCCCCGATCAGAGAGATAAAGATAAGTAGATTTAACAGTGAAGTAACCATCAGTCACAGCTCTCCAAGTGAAGCAGTCAAAGTAATTAGAATAGGGAGGACGCATTCTAGAGATGGTATTAATAATATGACTAGGAAGAATGCCCTGCCACCTATTAATGTTCCACCTTCCATTCGGCAAGAGGTGATCCCTCACGGTCTCATCCTTATTTATTAAGTAAGGATTGGAAGCAAAGTGTATGAGAGAATGATCCAGGGGAAGCCAGATATCAGACCAAAATCTGGCCTCTGCCCCATTGTTAACCCTTCTTCCCACACCACTAAGAAAAGAATCCCAAACTTCTACAATTGCTTTCCAAGCGGAGGAAGAGTTTTTTTTCTTGAGACTTTGGGCACAGGCAGGTCACCACAATTATACTTGGACCAAATACATCGGACCCACAAGGCTTGCTTCTTTGTTAGGAGGCTCCAACAAAGCTTCATGATAAGAGCTTTATTTTGACGACAGAGATTTTTAAAGCAGAGACCCCCTACTTCTTGGCCTGAATGATTGCTAAATTGAAAGAAGAGATAAACCCGACTCGTTACTCAACCTAAATGGAATGGAGAAGAGTAATGGGTAACGAAGTTATTGATGATGTATGTGTTAAAAATAACCAGATGTCATCATTTTCTTGTTAGTGAACTGAATGAACCCGGTATAAAGCACTGGATGTAATTTTTTTCCTGGAAAATCTTTATAATATCCTTTATCGTAAAGAAAGGCTAACATATATTCTAATATCGTAAATATTCCTCAACGAGTTATACAAGGAACCTGAAATTTTTGTGGAGAAACACGACATAATGTTTTTAGATAAATGACATATTATGCTTTTTTACCAACAAAAAAAAAAAGACATATTATGCCATTTTTTAATACTACTTCTGTATGTACGTAAAGACTCGATTTTGACAACATTGGGTGGTGCCATTTTTGCAATCTGTCCCAGCATGTCGTTTGGTAGTAAGGCATCAAATTTACTACAATCTTCATGAGAAAAGCTTTGTTCAGGGCCTCTATATCTTTGAGTCTGCAGCCTCCACAACGCTTTGGCTGGCGTAAGTAGTCCCACTTCACCAGATGGGTGGCCCTTCGATTCTCGGTAGAAAACTTTAATAAAGCAGAAATATGTTCATAGATGATGATGTTGGAGAATGCGGTCTGGAGGCAGAAAAGGGTTTTTGGAAACCAAAAACTTGCAATGAATCTTGCTGAAGCACAGAAGGGGAAGAGATGATCCAATTTAAACATGCTCGGTAACAAAGCAGAGCGCAAAGAAAGCCTTGGATGAATCCACGACTTACTGGCTATGCTTGAAAAATTAAGCTTAATATCAAAGTATGTTGCTAGGGAGCATGATAAATCCCAATTTTAATATATTTCATCCCGCCTTATTCATTTATTTGGGGATTATTCTAAACTAATTTAGATATATTAGATAATATTTGGATTGTTAGCTAATTTTAGAAAATAATATAAATCTGAATTAATTATAAGATATTGGGCTTAAATTATTAATGTCTTAATTGTTATCTTGTGATTAAATAATACTCTTAATATATGATAGATCATGATTTTATTATATTAGAAGATCGTATGGTGCAGAATTTTTCAGGAAGCTAAAAGGAAATCTAATGGTAAAATTTTATTGGGCTTCTCATATTTTAATGGACCCAAATTGATATCCAAAAACCCTCTCTTCAGTCAATGAGAGTTGGCATAGATGGTATGGGATCCAGGACTAGGCCCTTGGGTCGGTGCAGAATTTTTCAGGAAGCTAAAAGGAAATCTAATGGTAAAATTTTATTGGGCTTCTCATATTTTAATGGACCCAAATTGATATCCAAAAACCCTCTCTTCAGTCAATGAGAGTTGGCATAGATGGTATGGGATCCAGGACTAGGCCCTTGGGTCGTGAGTTCGATCCCCTCTGCTGTCGCTGGGACTCCTTTGGTAGGCGATCTCGTAAGTCCCAGTAAGTGCTCATAGAACCCGGGGCCGTGCCCTGGCCTTGGTAGAGGATTGATGTCGAACCCCTCCAAAACTTTTTCTTATAAAAAAAAAAAAAAGGCGCTGAAGTAGAGACGCTGGCCGCAAAGACGCACAGAGACGCAGAGCACTGATTTGATTAATTCTTCCATCAATTCATCTCAATTTTTCAACGCACGTGGAACGCCAACACTTGAGGGAGACGCAGCAAGAGATTTATTCATTCATCAACTTCTTTAATCAAATCACGGGCCCACCATTATTTCCACCTTTAATCTATTGAATCATTGATTCATCTATTCTTATGGCCGTGAGTTGCATGACGTTTGGTGAAGGAATGATTTTTATGGCAGCTTGAGATCTTTAGGAAGCAATTTGGGTTCAATGAAGAAACTAGGGTCTAGAACTTAACACTTGAAGACCATAAGGGGGTGTCTTTCTTTTTATCTTTTTAATTCAAACTTGAGATTATTTAGTTTTAAATGATTTCAAGTTGTATTAATTGAGAATAATCTAGTTTTAGATTGTAAATTTATTTCTTTTGAATTAAACTGATAATTTGAAGTTTTTATGCTTATTGCTAGATTTTTGTTTACCACCTTCAGATTGTCAATTAAATTAATAATTGACTTTTCGTTATTAATTTAATTGTCAATTTGGTTTATCATCTTAATTGTTTAATTGGGTTGATAAATTATCTAGTTGTTCAATTGGAAGATTTCCAAGATTATTTTGTGATTGGTTTTTAATGAGTTTAATTAGCCACCGCTTATTTTATTATGAGTTCTCTAGTGGAATATGCGTTATTGAACTATGCAATTCCTAAGTTTTCCCCTATATCATCATAAAGGAACTAGATTATCGTTGTTTGATTTGCTTTTATTTAATATTCTTCTTAGGATTTTGATTATTTTTCCCACAACAACCCCCCCAAAATCTAGATTAATTTTATTTTTATATAGGTTTTAGAGTCAATTGCATCTTGCATTTAGTTGATTTAGTCTCATTTTATTGCATTTTTCATCACCTAAATTTAACCTAAAGAAAAACCCACAACTTGTTCTTTGGGAGAATGACCTAGGTTGACCCTAAACTACATAATTAATTAGGATCTAATTTAGTTGATTGCTTTGGCAACAAAAGCAACTCAATAGAGCATGAAAGAGCATTTGAAGAATTTATATCATCCATGGAAGTTAGTTCAGCAAAAAGAAGAAGCATGCCTGATTTCCTTGATTACCAATGATGAGGATTGTATTTCTCCTACGCCAAATGATAGAAATGAGCTTGATAATATCAACAACATCCTGTGCAAAGCCATCCTATTCAATATAAACAGAGTATCTTCGAGCCACAATTTGAAACTAATAAAGAAAACGAGAACTTCATGGATTTATACAGTTTCATAATAAGATTGTTATGGGCTGAATGCCCCAGTTTTTACAAAAATGAAAAGGATGGATGCAGCTTACGAATTAAAAGCATACAAAGCTGGAGCACTGCAAGTGGGAACGTCGCAGTTCTACTTTTCAGTTTCAACTATCATAGTAACTCCCCTCTTGGTGAATTGCGTCCCAAATTTAGGACCCAACTTTTCCAACAGTTTATCTTCAAAACCATTGGGAGACATATTCTGGCGATGCGCAGCTTCATGGGAAGCAGAAAAGACCAACTCAGACAATTCATCCTTCTCAGCTTGAATGCAGAGCTTCTGTTCATCCCATGTCCCAGCAGTTATGAGACGATAAGTGTACACAACTTTCTTCTGTCCAAGCCGATAAGCACGAGACACAGCTTGCCTTTCTGCTGAGGGATTCCATAAAGTATCAAGCAAAATGACTCTTGAAGCTCCGACCAGATTGATCCCTTCATAACAAGCCCTCGTTGACGCTAACATAACCCTCGCTTTGCTACTGGGATCATTGAAGGCATCTATGGAAGCTTGTCGTGTCACTTCAACGGTCTTTCCATAAATAATAATCATCTGCTCTCCTTCTCTCCAATGAAAGCGAGAGTTGATCTGCTCTGCCAGAAATTCCAACGGATGAAGGTACTGGCTAAAGATCAGAACCTTTTCCTTCAAAAGCTCGCTTTGCTTGATAAAGTCCAACACAAACTTTGTTTTAACTCCAGCCTCTGAGGACAAATCTAGTGTTGCTAATACAGCATTCAATTGCACTCTTTCACTTTTTGGAACTCGAGTGAGCTCGTCAACAAAGAGAGAGGGATGCACAGAAGATACAGACATCAAATGTTCAAATCTAAACCAGTTTGAGCATCCCTCTTGGCCCTCCCTTAACTTTTGAATGTACTGAAAAATGAACATCTGCGACGGAGAGGGCTTTAAGCTAACTACTGACTCCTTCAACCCAGGAAGTTTCTCCTCCAGCACAGTACCCTTATGCACATGCACAAACGGGTTGATCACGTCTCTGATTTGAGCCATGACCTGAGTTCTTTCACCATGGCTCTCTACTTTGTCATATGATTTAAGCAGAAATTCCAACTTCCCTTTAGGTACATTTGGTTTGGCCAAGCGGATGGTATTGTTAAGCTCCCTAAAGTTATTCTGGAAAGGAGTCCCAGAGAGTGATATTCGTCTATTTGTCTTTATATTAGACAATGCTTCCCACAAGAGACTCCTGGCATTGCGAGGTGTGTGGCCCTCATCAAAAACCACCAGCCCAGGAAGTTCAAAAAGGGCTTGCTTTACCAATTCATCATCGCCCTTTCTAGCAAGCCTATCAAATAATGAGTAGCTGATTCCTAATATGCTTTTACCCTCTCTCCATGAACAAGCCTTAATCCGTCGCATTACATTTCTATTAGGTCTCCGCCCGCGCCTTCGAGGACGAAAACGACTTATGGCAGATTGAGTCTCCAGCCCAGAAAGTTCAAGCTTGTTCAGATTGTGAAAAGGAACAGAATCACCCACTTGCCACTTCTTTAATTCTCTCTCCCATGTATTAAGAATGTTGCAGGGAGCTATGATCATGGGCCTGCAACTAGGGTATCTCCTCATGAAGGCCTTGAGAAAAGCAATGGTGAGGAAAGTTTTGCCAGTGCCAGGCGCATGAGAAATTATGCAGCCACCTCCACCGGAAAAATCTAATTGCTTTTCCAACTGGTCAAGAACAATTCCACCAGCTAGATTCTTCCAGAGAAATTCAAAGGCTTCCTTTTGGTGACTGTACATCCTCTTCTTTGCTCTTGGAACTATGTCCCACACAGTTCCAGTGGAAGCATAGGTTAAAAACCTGGATTTATCATCAATCCAAGAATTTTCATACTCTGAGTCGTCAGAGAAAGAGTCGTCGGAATCCCCCGGACGGTATGAGTCTCTCCCACCTGGTCTTCCCGATGGATGCTTGCCCTGTGCATATGAAGTTAACAACAATCATTTTTCACCCCCCCCCCCCCCCCCCCAAAAAAAAAAAAAAGCAGAATAAAACTTTGTCCCCTGTATTTCAATTTGCACCAAGTTTCAAAATGCTAATAAACAAATCGTCCACATGCTTTAAATAAGTCACAAACAGGAAATAAATGATTTCATATCAAACATGTTTGACAGGAAGATTTGGGTTTCTTTCCACAAACAAGGAAATGAACAAGTCAAAAGTCCAATTTCTAAACACGAGCACATGTAGAAGAGGAAAGCGACAGTGAAACTAGGTCAGGGGTCTTACAAACTCAGGGTCACAATCCTTAATGTCCCGAATTATATGTCTGCAATGTATACACACTAAACCAATTTCTTCGTTCATGGCAGGGACATGATCTCCTCGTCCACAACGACTAGCTATACTTTCTTCACCTTCCGGATTTGGGTCATTAGAATGATCATTTTCAACCTGTTCAAAATTAAAAACATTGCATCCATGAAAAAGTTGGACACAAACACGTCTACTAGCACAATTACCAAAGTGAATTTGCATGTGTCCCAAGGTACAAAAGGAAAAGTTTCACACTATGTACATATTTTCCAAACACAATCTATACGTAGCACAAGGACCAAATAATTAGAGATTGTGGGAAAGTATGACTTTCAAAAAAGAATCTGTCCCAACAAAAATGTTCAAGAAAGAAATTACACCTTCATGCCTCCTCTACAATTCACGCGATACAATTAATTAAAGTAATATTTTACTCCATCCGGTCCTAATTATAAGAGCTAGTTGACTTTTTTAGAGAGATTAAGAAAGCTAATTAAATTAGCTTAGAGTCTTTTTATTTTTATTTTTTTCTTTCAAACTAAATAGTTTAGCCAATAAACTAATATATAATCTATGAAAACACAATATATGAAATTATTAAATAATTTATTTAGCTTCCTTAATTTTTCCAAAGAAAGTCAACTAGCTCTTATAATTAAGACCGGAGGTAGTAATTCATAAAACAGAATTCCCTCTATCCAAATCTAACAGCATCAGAACCGCGATATAATTTTAATATCCATGCTCACCAAACTTCGAGATAAAAACAATGGAATGTGAAAATTATATCAAACAAAACAAATTTGCAAGAATTTATAACATAACAAGATTTGACGGATGAAACCTACCTGATGAGAAGCATCTTCATCATCAGTATCTTCTTCACAATTTAGTAAACAGTCGTCCAGCTCAGCCCATAGGAGATCAGATTCGTCCTCCGACTCTGATTTCTCAAGAGGTTGTGGTGCCTCAGTCCCAAAAGTGGACTTTGATGATAGAAGTGGATTGATATCTTCTGGAATTCCTTCGTCATCTTCAGAAGAACTGACAGAGCATAGTTTACCATCTTCCTCAGGCTCTGAACTCTCCGGTGACTGTGACGCCTTATTCATGGTTTCTTGTGGATTTTCGTCAGCCATGTTCATCTCAGCCCATAGTCTTTCTAACATATCCTCAGACTCTAATTTCGATGACACTTTTAGTGGCTTCGCCACAACTTTCGGATTTCTTTCCTCAACGCTCGAGGAAGTTGAGTTCTCAAGAGGCGCCACTCCCTCACCAGGGAGATGCTCCGGACTAATCTTGAAATCATCAAACACTTTTCTTCTCCGTTTACGGGAAACTTTTGGGCTTTCATCCTCATCGCTTGAGGTTGAGGAAGAAGCTAAATCCTCATCGCTTGAAGTTGAGGAAGAAGCTAAATCCTTATCAACAGGCTTCATAGTTGTTTTATGCCCCTCTTTCTCTTGCTCTGGCTCATCCTCATCATCAAGACTTATGGGATTATTGAATGTCCCTACTTTTGTGTTTTTCAATTTCGAAGCACAAAAATGAGAACGTGTTCTGCTTGCTACACCTCTGCCTCTGCTTCTGGTAACATATTTCTCAACGTCATTGTGATGCGGTGGTGTAGCTGTGCTTCTGCTCCCGCTTCCGGTGAGACCTTCCTCGACGTCGTCACCGCGAGGTGAAGCTTCAGCACCACCACCACCATCATCAGAAGAAGATTCAGTAGTGTCGCTTGAAGAGCATTCTTCTTGAGACGCCATTTCCACCTCCCTCTCATTAAGTACTTGTCTAGGCTGACTTCTTTCTGACATTTCCTTATCATTGTCTTCCTCTGATTTAATATCTTTGAATAAACTCCCATCATCGTCATGATCAGATACATTATCGCCAGAATCTTCTTCGGAGGAAATTAGCTCAACCTCATGCTGTTTCCTACGATTATTATCAAAGTATTGTTTCCAAGGTATTCCTGGTCTAGACCGAGTTCTTCCCGCCACACCCCTACCGCTATGCATAGCTGCAAAGAAAGCAAAGGTCTCTCCTATTTATTTAGACTGAACTAGAAACATTCAAGTCCCAGAAATTTACCCCCAAACACAGAATAAAAAATATCACTGCGTACCTTTCTAGTTATTACAAGTAAAGCTCCAAAATGCACGAGGAAGAGCTAAATGCAGCAAGTAAGCAAACTCTGAGAACGTAGCAAATTACAAGAGTTTGATGATGATAAACTTCATAGACATAGAAGAGGTGCGATAGCAAAAGACGACGAGAAACGTGCATGATACGGTACAGCAGAGAAAAGATCAGAAGCGTACAAAAACCAGATTTATTTGTCGAGCAACTTTATAAAGTGGCGAGCTAGGGATCGAGGGAAAAAGGTCAGAACGAGTTCAATTTTTGGGATCGCGCGAGAGGCAAACACGGTGATGGGAAAAAATCAATTATCAACTACTATTACTTTTAATAATATTTTACAATTTTATAATAAAAACAAAAAAAATAATTTTACCAAAAAAGCAAGAATAAAAACGACTAAAGCAAGGAAAACGAAAAGACACATGAGTGCAAGTCCAAAAACGGACGTAAATGGTTGGATCATACCACTAATTATTAATTAACGCTCACTTTAAACCCTCCAACTCAGCCTCCAAAAGAAACCTTCACTGGTGCCTTCAACTTGAACTGCAAAACATAAAAAATCGACTTACATTTCGGTGAAGTCAGTACAGCATAAATACCCGTTCGTAGAAAGATCGACATGAGTTGGATCAGAAAAAGAGAGAGAGATGAGAAGTGAACAAGGTTAAATCTCTAAGACAACCAAAATAGTACTACTACTGAAACAGGGGAAGCAACACTTCTGGTCTTGAAAACAAAAATCGGTTTACGTTTGTTACAAATCATAAATAATAAGTATTGTAAATCTATTATATACGAGAGATGCATGCAAAATCGAAACCATGGTTTAAAAAGTGAAGCTAGTGCTATATCATCAGCCTCGTACCAGAAAGCCATGGGTTCCATGGAAACATGGCGTCCAAAACTCCCAAAACAAGAAAAAACACAACTTGTAGAAGCTTTTTCAGAAAAACACAGTATGATCAATAACAGAAAAATGGCGTCGTAACTCACCTCGACTCGACGACGTCCCCAGAAAATGAGCGTCTACGGTGATCGCCATCGACGGAGATAAGTCACGAATCCCTCAACGAAAAAGAAGCAATGGCTGAGCGGGGAAAATGAAGAGAGTGTGGGTCTGAACTATGAACTGATGCAAGGGCAATGGAGAGAGAAGTAGTGTGACTGAAATTCTTTTTTAACGTTTGTTTGTTTAAGAAGCAAGAAACAGTATGCATCCAATAGAAACCCTTCCACGGAGACAAGTGTGTCTGTTTGGACCGTTGATGGTTTGAACGGGTGAGATTGATACAGTACACGGAGCAAGTCAGAAGGCCTAGGAAATTATGGCAAAAGATGATCCGCTCAGATTGGAGTGCGGATGATTGATTTGGCTGAATATGCAAATGGAGCCAATAAGGTACGACCCGTTCTGTTTGTTCAGACTTCAGACTTCAGAAAGGCTTGCTTGCCTCTCTGACCCTTTATCACTGCTTCAGCCACTTTCTTCAAAATGGCAATCCTTCAACGACAAGAAACCACTTTCCTGAAAAATTCCCGATCAAATTTTCCATTTCAATATGATTTTTACCTTTCGTTTATTTATTATTGTGTAGGTATGTTAGATTTTCATAAGCATGGTAGTGAAAATGTAGTTTTTATCTGAGAGTGGAAGGAGAATGAAAAATCGTAAAACGTAAAATCGTAATACAAAACGTAGTTTTTACCTATATATATATATATATATATAAATTCAAGAAAAGTAAGGTACTTGTCATCATCCACATATACTGATCAATGTAATATCAATCAAAATATTTAACATTGTCATTAATCAAACCATATTTTTTATATGATTAAATTGGGATTTTTAATACATTTTCTGGGACATTATTGCATAATTAAGTACTAAGTTGAGTTAGGGACATTTGTTTTGAATTAAGTGTAATTAGGGGTAAAATGATCTTTATTTATTAATTACAAAAAAGGACCAGATGTTTTTGAAATTGCAATTCTGCCCCACAAATAGTTTGAAAATTCTCACTTTAGTCCTTCTCTAAAACTTTCAATTGAGTCCCTTAATAATAAACTCTGCGTTACATTTTTAAAAAGTCTTAAACACAACCCTTAGAAATTCGGGGCCCAAATGGGCCTGTCTTCCCTACTTTAGTTATTAGTAATATAGTCAAATTCACAAGTTTAAATAAAATTATGACAAAGATGGAAACTTAAATTATAAGCTCCAATTAAAAAAATGAAAAAATGTACTTTTATAATTAACAACAATTAAAAATAGATCATTAAATAATTAAAATTTAAAAATAACAACAATTTTGATCCAAATATAATATAAATCCTTGGAATATGATCAAGTTCAAAAATTTAGCAAAGTTTTATAACGAGTTAATATGATTTTGTAGGTTAAAATTTAAAAAAAAAAAGGTAAATTGAGATTTGAACTCACGAGTTGACTTCAATTTGTAATACTCCTTCAAGTCCTAATTATAAGAGTAAGTTTTTTTTTTGAGAGATTAAGGTTATTAATTATATTATTTTAGAGTAATTTCATTTTTATTTTTTTTTAAATTAATTATTTTGACTAATAAACTAATATATAATTTAAATATGCATAGTCTATAATGCAATCAAGTAACTTATTTAGTTTGATTAATTTCTTTAAGAAAAGTCAATTCGATTATGATAAAACGGAGTAATACGAAGTCTGAAAACGAGTTGACATGATTATTGTAACCAAAGACAGTAAATTTGGATGCCCAACCCACGAGTTGATTATTTTTATTTTTGTTATAAGTACAAGCAAGCCGAAGCTTGAAGGGGTAAGAAAGGGACTAGATTAAAAGTATAACCCTAAATACAATAAATTAGAAAAATAATTAATAACGGCAAGCTAGTTGGTCCTTCAAGACCATGTCCAGGCATCCTTCAGGAGTTGTTGGAATCAACGTCACGTCATCCTTAGCAGAAGCATCGTGGCCTTCCTTAGCCATATAGTCGGCACATGAGATGTTATCTCTAGGAGTGTAATGAAGCTTGACGTTCCAGTATTGGAAAAGAAGATCTCTAGTCTCCCTGATAATATCTCTAAGCGGGTGGTCATCATAGCGGCAGTCTCTCATGAGGGTATTAATGGCGTCAAGAGAATCGGAATAAAGAAGAATTCTCTGAAAACCCATCCGTTGGCCCATTTTTAGTCCTAACATGATGGTATGCATTTCAGCCTTAACCACAGTATGCAGACCTAGGGACTTGTAGAATCCCATCAACCAATGACCTTAGGAATTTCTGATAACTCCACCATAGGCTGCTTGGTATTGATGTCGTACTGATTTGTCCACGTCAATGCGAACCGCATTTGCTGGAGGTGGGGTCCAGACCTTCTCCTCATTCCTGCCAAGATGAAAAATATGGTGATTATTATCACGTAATTGAAAGCCATAAAAAGGTTTGAACAATTTGTAACCAAAAAAAAAAAAAAAGGTTCGAACAATGAGAAATTATATAATTATATTTTAGTCCCGGCTATTTTTCCAAAAAAACCCTAATTAAATATCTAATTACCAAAATGCCCCTGTTTTGAAACTAATTCCCTCTCTGCCCCTGTTTAGTCAACTAAACCTCGGTTTAGTCGACTAAACCGCTGACATGTTGTTTTTTTGATTTCCCCGAAATTTAGTCGACTAAGCACTGTTGCTTAGTCGACTAAATCTCGGACAAAGAGCAATTTTCATTTAAACTCGAGATTTAGTTGACTAAGCAACAGTGCTTAGTCGACTAAATTTCGGACAGAGGGTTTTTTAAAACCCCAAATCACGCATAAGGAGCCCTAAATAACCGACTAAACACTGTGGGGCGCTCATCCTCTGTTTTTTCTCTCAATCGTTGCTCGATTCCTTGGTGGGTTGCGAGGAAATCTTCAATTTAGTGCCGTTTGCGTCGATTTAGGTATGTTCCCCATCTCCATTTCGAAGTTCTGACGTAGGTTTTCTGATTATGCGATTCCTCATTTGGGTTTTTACGTTTTGCATTTGATTGGATTGTGTTTTGGTCGATTTAGTTCCTGTTGCTTTGATTTAGATATGTTTCCTTCTTCATTTTCATGTTCCGACGTCGTTTTTGCGGTAATGAGAACCCACATTTGCGTTGTTCTGTTAGTTCCCTTTGCTCTCTTTGTTTTAGAAAACTGAGTGTTTCATAAATTGCATACAAAGTGATTTTTAATTGTGTGTTAAGAAGTTACTATTTTCTACGTTTAGGAATAATCATTGATTAATGCACTAGACGCAACAATATTTGAGGTTTGGTATTTCGAGATTCTTTGATTGCAATTGCTAGTGTTTTGAGGTTAGGAATTATTTGTCTTCTTCGAAGAGAGTGGACAGATTATGTTGAATAATTAGTCCCTTTCGTTGCAGAAAATATGAGAGGAGAAAAATGAAACAAGAGTGTGAAACAGAAAGTGAGCTATAGGTTAGGGATGATCGTAAAAGTGGCTTCAGAAGAGGAAATAATGCTTTCAAGTTGGGTTTATAATTGCTTTGTGAGAGGAGAACTGAACAAATTGGTAGAATTAGATGAAGATGTGGAATGGAGGACATTGGAGAGAATGGTGAAGGTTGTAACACCTCATTTTCATCACCAAAAACTCGGTCAAAATATTGAAAATACCTTCAAAAGAGTTCAACAATATTCAAATCCTTTTACAATGTTACCATTTCGAATAAAACCCGTAATACATAATCAGAATAAATTTCAGAAAATATTTCAGAGTTCAATACAAAACGGAAGTCTTAGGTTCATGGCAAATAAAATAACATAACATAATCTATTGGAGATCAAAAGAGCTTCCAGAGCTCACTCCATAGGTGCCTTCCCTTGCTCTCTACTAGAATAATCACCTGAAAAATGTTAATATGGGATGAGATTCCACGTCTCAGTAACTACTGAATATTTCTACCTTACACGAGCAAATTACATATGACAAAAAGATATGGGCTGATTTCAAATATATATATGTAGATTCCATAATTTCTCATACAAAATAATTTATACTAATAGTCATCAATATAGAAGGTAATAAAACATATATATCTCAAAAGTTCTCTTCTCATGTCTTTACAGATTATTCATCATTATATCAAATTCTTGAACTGTTCAGAAATGCATTATGCAGTATGCACCCTCCCTTATATCACCTTCCAACCATATACCGCTGACTGGAGCCATAGGCTAACACATAGTCCAATAGAAACTCATTCATTTGACTGAATTGTTCCAAGCTCACCAAAACTTAAGATACACCCGGCCAAAGGTATAGAGCTTAAATCTGGACTATGGCTCCCCTCCTTTAAAATAACAACTAAGGAGGTGTCACATGTCCCACATCTCCAATGAAATCCCGGCCAGAGGAAAACATGGAAGATGGGGCCCTGAAAAGTACCATCCACTGTGCACCGAGTGGTGGCATAAACAATTCTTATCATTCAATTCCCTCCTTACTCCACCCATCTCATTACAACCGCCATGATGAATGTATTTACTCAAAAATAATGCATTATTATACCATTATATACATTGATATGCGTATTTATGAATAGTAAAATACTATGCGTATCTGTGAATAGTAAAATACTATGCGTATTTGTGAATAGTAAAATACGGTATATACATGAATAGTAAAATGAATAGTAAATACGGTATACGTGAATAGTAACATGAATAGTAAATACGGTATACGTGAATAGTAACATGAATAGTAAATACGGTATACGTGAATAGTAACATGAATAGTAAATACGGTATACGTGAATAGTAACATAAATAGTAAATACAGTATACGTGAATAGTAAAATGAATAGTAAATACGGTATATGTGAATAGTAACGTACGTATAAATAGTACCTCTACAGATTTGCAAGTCAAAGTTCCCACACCAGATCTTAAAACCATAAATATTTTCTAAATATTCTTGCCAAAATAGTAAACAAACAAATTTATAATCATACATAATTCACAAGTATAAGGAAGAATATTCAGAGTTACCTGTTACTTGCTAATACCCGAATCACCAACCAGCTATTATAACTCTCAAGCAAATATCTCTACTCTCTCTCTCTCTCTCTCTCTCTTCCTCTCTCTATAGCTCTTAGAAGTTGTGAAGAATGAAATGAAATGGAAGGTCTATTTATAGTTGGAAAATGGGTCTTTAAGTGTAATTTTCGTCTCTGGGTCATTTTACGTAATTTTTCCAAAAATTAAAAAGAAACCCTCCCGTGACTACTCTCAGCCGCCCTCGTGAAAGTTTTAAAAATTTTTAATAATATTTTAATATTTTAATAATATAATATAATATTATTTAAATAATAAATTATTATTGAGTGGGTCCCGCGGCCATTTTTTTCAAAGTCACAAGAAAGTTTGTCACTCACGGGAAAGTTTGCAGAGAATTATTTTGGCCGTGGGTCCCGCATGAATAGTAAATACGTATTTAGGAATAGTAAATACCGTATTTTTAAATAGTAAATACGTATTTGTGAATAGTGAACACTATTCATATTTCACAAATTTCAAGTATTAAATACGTATTTGCGAATAACATATATATATATATATATATATATATATATATATTTTTAAATACGTATTTGTAAATAGTAAAAACGTATACGTGAATAGTAAATACTATTCACGGGGCCCACAAAATACTGATTTCAAATTTATCACTTTCCAAAAAAATAGAGCCTACTAGTCTTCCCAAAATAGGTTTATGTTCAAGATATTAGATTCAAAATTCAGGATGTTACAAAGGTGGCGTTATGGTGTGTCCAAGAGGACTTGTCTCTACGTCCTTCTATGAAGAATGTGATTTTGATGTTGGAAGGGCTGAAAGATATTCCAATTCCTCCATCTTCAACTCTTGAAATTGTTTGTTTATCTAAATAAACAAAAGAAAGTTGCTCCTTTCTGCTCTTCCCTTATTTGTTATTTTCTTTGATTGCAATTATTTCATTGTGGCATTCTTGCATTTAGATAGTTCAAAAGAAAAATCAATCCTCTGGCTATAGATAACTACTTTGTAATGTCTATTTGTAGGCCTGTGCTGCAATTATGCGTCGTCAAGAAGAGCCTTCTGGCAGCGGCAATGAGAGAAGAGAGAGGCGGGTTAAGCACCGGGCGAACCGCGGGGCATCCTCTTCAAGGTCACAACTGTAACATCCTGAATTTTGAATCTAATATCTTGAACATAAACCTATTTTGGAAAGACTAGTAGGCTCTATTTTTGGAAAGTGATAAATTTGAAATCCGTATTTTGTGGGCCCCGTGAATAGTATTTACTATTCACGTATACGTTTTTACTATTTTCAAATACGTATTTAAAATATATATATATATATATATATATATATATGTTATTCGCAAATACGTATTTAATACTTGAAATTTGTGAAATATGAAAAGTGTTCACTATTCACAAATACGTATTTACTATTTAAAAATACGGTATTTACTATTCCTAACTACGTATTTACTATTCATGTGGGACCCACAACCAAAATAATTCTCTCCCGACACAAAACTCACGTGAAGTTTGAAAATTTTGTCAGCGGGACCCACGTAATAGTAATTTACTATTTGAATAATAATATTATATTATAATATAATATTATTTACTATTCATGTGGGACCCACGAAAAATTATTTCCACAACCAGCCACGGAAAGAGTCACGGGAGGTTTGAAAAATTTGTCACGGGGAAAATTACGTAAAACGACCCAGAGACGAAAATTACACTTAAAGACCCATTTTCCAACTATAAATAGACCTTCCATTTCATTTCATTCTTCACAACTTCTAAGAGCCTTAGAGAGAGGTAGAGAGAGAGAGAGAGTAGAGAGATATTTGCTTGAGAGTTATAATAGCTGGTTGGTGATTCGGGTATTAGCAAGTAACAGGTAACTCTGAATATTCTTCCTTATACTTGTGAATTATGTATGATTATAAATTTGTTTGTTTACTATTTTGGCAAGAATATTTAGAAAATATTTATGGTTTTAAGATCTGGTGTGGGAATTTTGACTTGCAAATCTGTAGAGGTACTATTTATACGTACGTTACTATTCACATATACCGTATTTACTATTCATTTTACTATTCACATATACCGTATTTACTATTCATTTTACTATTCACGTATACCGTATTTACTATTCATTTTACTATTCACGTATACCGTATTTACTATTCATTTTTACTATTCACGTATACCGTATTTACTATTCATGTTACTATTCACGTATACCGTATTTACTACTCATTTTACTATTCATGTTTATACCGTATTTTACTATTCACAGATACGCATAGTATTTTACTATTCACAGATACGCATATCAACGTATATAATGGTATAATAATGCATTATTTTTAAGTAAATACATCATGGCGGTTGTATTGTGATGGGTGGAGTAAGGAGGGAATTGAATGATAAGAATTGTTTATGCCACCACTCGGTGCACAGTGGATGGTACTTTTCAGGGCCCCATCTTCCATGTTTTCCTCTGGCCGGGATTTCATTGGAGATGTGGGACATGTGACACCTCCTTAGTTGTTATTTTAAAGGAGGGGAGCCATAGTCCAGATTTAAGCTCTATACCTTTGGCCGGGTGTATCTTAAGTTTTGGTGAGCTTGAAACCATCCAGTCAAATGAATGAGTTTCTATTGGACTATATGTTAGCCTATGGTTCCAGTCAGCGGTATACGGTTGGAAGGGGATATAAGGGAGGCTGCATACTGCATAATGCATTTCTGAACAGTTCAAGAATTTGATATAATGATGAATAATCTGTAAAGACATGAGAAGAGAACTTTTGAGATATATATGTTTTATTACCTTCTATATTGATGACTATTAGTATAAATTATTTTGTATGAGAAATTATGGAATCTACATATATATTTGAAATCAGCCCATATCTTTTTGTCATATATTATTTGCTCGTGTACGGTAGAAATATTCAGTAGTTACTGAGACGTGGAATCTCATCCCATATTAACATTTTTCAGGTGATTATTCTAGTAGAGAGCAAGGGAAGGCACCTATGGAGTGAGCTCTGGAAGCTCTTTTGTACTCCTATAGTTTATGTTATGTTATTTTATTTGCCATGAACCTAAGACTTCCGTTTTGTATTAAACTCTGAAATATTTTCTGGAATTTACCCTGATTATGTATTACGGGTTTTATTCGAAATGGTAACATTGTAAAAGGATTTGGATATTGTTGAACTCTTTTGAAGGTATTTTCAATATTTTGACCGAGTTTTTGGGTATTAAAATTGTGGTGTTACATTTTTGGTATCAGAGCTAAAGGTTCCATGGCAATTTTGTTTATTTTCTAAAGTGATTTCTTTAAAAAAAAAAAATTTAAAAAGTTCGTGGCAAATTAAATATCATAACATGAGCACTTCCCTTTGTTAGATTTAGAATTTATTTAGCTATTTTTATTTGTTTAGTGTCCTTATAGTATTAATCATAGGAGGAGATAATGGCAAGAACTCGAAGAACTAATTCAACCCCTGCCTCATCCCAAAGAGATCTCCCTCCGCATCAAGATGGTCCCCATCCTCAGGATAACAATGCCCTTTTGGAAGAATTACGAGACGTCATCCTGGAGATGAGAGAGAAAGTGAATAGACACGAGGATGAACTAGCAAAAGGAAGAGGCCAAGGTGGTAAGGAAGGAAAGGAGAAGGCTCTGGAAGTCACACCTTCTGACCATCAATCTAGGGGAGGAAGTTATTCTCGTACTGAAGATGGAGGTAGTAGCGGTTCTCATTCTCAGTATCATCCCTTACCTATTACTGAGGTTTGGGAAAAATTTCGGAAGTTTACTCCACCGATGTTCGAGGGGAAGCTAGATCCGATTGCAGCACTGGAGTGGCTGAAGCGTGTAGAAAAGATTTTCAGAGTTATCGAGATTAGCTCACAACAAAAGGTGATGGTTGCTGAACAATTGTTGCAGAAAGCAGCTGAAGAATGGTGGGAAAGCACCAAAACAAAAGGAAATGCTGAGATGACGTGGGAAGAGTTTAAGGAAAAGTTCGAAAATTATTACTTTTCCCCTTCAATCAGAATAGAGAAAGAAACTGAATTCCTCACATTCAGGCAAGGGGAATTACATGAAGACGAATTTATTACTCGCTTTTTAGAGTTGTCTAAATTCTGCGGATATTCACAGAACAACTCTAAATGGTTGAGTGCTCGATTGGTTGAAAAAGCTAGACCAGACCTAAAAACAGCTCTATCACCGTTCCTTGATGAAACAAGGGATTTTGAAGAAATATGCGACAAACTGCGCACGATAGCAAGGAACAAACGAGAAGAGGAAGCTGAGAAGATGAAGGGTTTTCAGGCCAGATCTACACACCTCATGAGACCAACGGGAGGAGTTACTAAGAAGCAGAGTCACAACTTCAGTAATACGCGGTTTAGCCAACCATCCAGAAATCACTTTGGTGGACCATCGAGGAGTTATTTTACTGGACCCCAAAGAAGTCATTTCAGCAGACCACCGAGGAGTCAATTCAAAGGACCTCAAAGGAGTCACTTCAGTGGAGGTCAGAGTTCATATAGGGGATCCACAGCTCCTGTTGCAAGCACCGCCAACAATCAGATGTGTGCCAAGTGTGGAAGAATACACCAAGGACCATGTGTGACGTGTTTCAACTGTGGAAAGCCAGGACACATTTCCAGATTTTGTGAGGAGGAGCCTCGAGGGGCCAAGGATGCTAGAACTGCAGTGCCAGGGAAAGTGTTTGCACTATCACGTCAGGAGGCAAGTGCTTCACCAAATCTGATTAAAGGTATCCTCAAACTCCAAGGTCTTGAAGTAGAAGCCTTATTTGATTCTGGTGCCACACACTCTTTTATATCATACGACTGTGTGCCTCGATTGAATTTAAGAGTGAGTGAATTGCCTTATTATATGATTATTTCTACACCGGCGGGAGCTTCAGTAAAAACTTCTAGGGCTTGCTTAAATTGTACGATTGAGATTGATAATAGGATCTCAAATATAGACCTTGTTTGTTTACCCACGAAGGGTATCGATGTAATAATAGGAATGGATTGGTTGTCAGCTAATGACATCATCCTTGACTGCAAGAGGAAGACTATCTCTCTTGCGGATGACTCTATGAGTCATAGTAGACCACAATTGTTGTCTATAGTACAAGATGAAAAGCCTGTTCATCATGGTTGTCTTGCGTACATGGTGTTTTTCTCCATTCAAGCAGAAGTGGAGGAAGGGATAGAGAACATTGAAGTGGTGAAAGAATTTCCGGAAGTATTTCCGAAAGAAATGACAGGTTTACCCCCAGAGAGAGAAGTAGAATTTTCTATTGATCTCGTACCTGGAACGGAACCTATCTCTAAAGCTCCTTACCGAATGTCTCCATCGGAACTAGCAGAATTGAAGAAGCAGATCGAAGAATTGTTAGAAAAGGGTTTTATCAGACCCAGTGTATCTCCTTGGGGATCGCCCGTACTCTTTGTGAAGAAGAAAGATGGGAGCCTGAGACTATGCATTGACTATCGCCAGTTGAATAAAGTGACTATAAAGAATAAATATCCTTTACCCAGGATCGACGATCTACTTGATCAGTTGAAGGGAGCATCCATATTCTCCAAGATCGACCTCAGATCAGGTTATCACCAACTGAGAGTCAAAGCTGAAGATGTCTCAAAAACTGCATTCAGAACTAGATATGGCCATTATGAATTTCTTGTTATGCCATTTGGGCTAACAAATGCTCCAGCAGTATTCATGGATTACATGAATAGAATTTTCCGACCATATCTAGATAAATTTGTAGTGGTTTTCATTGACGACATCCTTATCTACTCTAAGGATGAAGAAGAGCATAAAGAGCACCTTAGAATCGTGCTACAAGTGTTGAAGGAGCACAAGCTCTATGCGAAACTATCTAAGTGCGAATTTTGGTTGAAGGAAGTAAAATTCCTAGGCCATGTCGTATCGGCTGAAGGTGTTGCAGTGGACCATACTAAAGTTGAAGCAGTTCTCCAATGGGAACGACCAAAGTCCGTGACTGAGATCAGGAGTTTTCTAGGTCTAGCTGGCTATTATAGGAGATTTATCAAGGGCTTTTCGCAAATAGCTATGCCTTTGACAAAGTTAACTAGGAAGGGTCAACCATTTGTATGGGACGAAAAGTGTGAAGCAGCTTTCCAAAATTTGAAGACTAAGTTGACTAGGGCACCAGTACTTATAATTCCAGATCCTGCTCAGACCTTTACTTTGTACACAGATGCTTCCAAGAAAGGTCTTGGGTGTGTATTAATGCAAAATGGTAGGGTAGTGGCTTATGCTTCTCGACAGTTAAGGCCACATGAAGGGAATTATCCTACTCACGACTTAGAACTGGCAGCAGTAGTGTTTGCTCTGAAGATTTGGAGGCACCACCTCTACGGTTCAAAGTTCGAAGTTTATAGTGACCACAAAAGTCTGAAGTACCTGTTCGACCAAAAGGAGCTCAACATGCGACAGAGGAGATGGATGGAGTTTATCAAGGACTACGACTTCGAATTGAAGTATCATCCAGGAAAGGCGAACGTTGTAGCAGATGCCTTAAGTAGAAAGACAATCCATGTAGCCCAGATGATGATCAGAGAACATAAATTGCTCGAGGAGATACCAAGTACATCTATTGATGTAATGTCAGGTTTGGTCGCTACCATGGAAGCATTAACTATTGAAAGCACAATTTGGAAAGAGATTAAATTCGCTCAACTCGAAGATGAGTATCTATTAAACGTGAGGGAAGATATTGAAGAAGGAAAAGAATCGAAATTTGGGATCGATAGAGATGGGATATTAAGGTATAAAGGAAAAGTGTGCATACCTAATGATGGAGAAATAAAAAAGCTCATACTAGAGGAGGCACATCGGAGTAAATACACTATCCATCCCGGAGCAACCAAGATGTATCATGATCTCAAGCGGAATTGGTGGTGGCGGGGCATGAAGAAAGATGTGACTGACTTTGTCACTTGTTGTTTGACTTGTCAGAAAGTCAAGATCGAACATCGGAAACCTCCTGGATTATTAAAGAATTTGGATATCCCAGAGTGGAAATGGGACAGCATCTCTATGGATTTCATCATGGGGCTTCCTCTAACGACATCCGGACATAATGCCATTTGGGTAATTGTCGATAGGTTAACTAAGTCAGCTCATTTTCTAGCAATTGCAGCAGAATACTCATTGGAGAGACTAGCAAAGATCTACATGAAGGAGATTGTCAGATTGCATGGGATACCGAATAGCATCGTATCTGATCGTGATCCACGATTCACTTCACGATTTTGGAAAGCATTGCAGAATGCTATGGGAACTCGGATGAGTTATAGTACCGCTTATCATCCTCAAACTGACGGGCAGACTGAGAGGACTATTCAAACTCTGGAAGACATGTTGCGGGCTTGTGCAATCGAACTAAAAGGAAGTTGGGACGATCATCTTCATCTTGCGGAGTTTGCATATAACAATAGTTATCACTCCAGCATTGAGATGGCACCTTATGAGGCTTTGTATGGAAGAAAATGTAGATCTCCTATTTGCTGGACGGAATTGAATGAGCGAATTTTAATAGGTCCAGAACTTGTGGACGAGACGACTCAAAAGATTAAGGTGATTCAACAGAAACTTCTCACTGCTCAGAGTCGACAGAAGAGTTATGCTGACAAGAGAAGACGACCGTTGGAGTTCATGGTGGGTGAACATGTATTCTTAAGAGTCACACCAATGACTGGCATTGGTAGAGCAATACGAGCAAAGAAGCTTTCACCTCGTTTTATGGGTCCTTATGAGATTTTGGAGAAAGTTGGACCGGTAGCTTACAGAATTGCATTACCTCCACAGCTTGCGAACCTTCATGATGTCTTTCATGTATCGCAACTGAAGAAATACCAACCGGATCCTTCCCACATTATAGAAGTAGAAGAAGTAGAACTCAAGGATAACATGACGTATAAAGCTGAGCCGGAACGGATTGTTGATGCAAGGGACAAGAAATTAAGAAACAAGACCATTAGACTTGTAAAGGTCGAGTGGAAAGGAATGACTCCCGGAGATGCTACTTGGGAAACGGAGGAGAGCATGCGACAAACCTATCCTCACTTATTTAAATAGGTTAGAATTCTTATTATAGCGAAATTTTGAGGACAAAATTTTCTTTTAGGAGGGGAGAAATGTAACATCCTGAATTTTGAATCTAATATCTTGAACATAAACCTATTTTGGAAAGACTAGTAGGCTCTATTTTTGGAAAGTGATAAATTTGAAATCCGTATTTTGTGGGCCCCGTGAATAGTATTTACTATTCACGTATACGTTTTTACTATTTTCAAATACGTATTTAAAATATATATATATATATATATATATATATATGTTATTCGCAAATACGTATTTAATACTTGAAATTTGTGAAATATGAAAAGTGTTCACTATTCACAAATACGTATTTACTATTTAAAAATACGGTATTTACTATTCCTAACTACGTATTTACTATTCATGTGGGACCCACAACCAAAATAATTCTCTCCCGACACAAAACTCTCGTGAAGTTTGAAAATTTTGTCAGCGGGACCCACGTAATAGTAATTTACTATTTGAATAATAATATTATATTATAATATAATATTATTTACTATTCATGTGGGACCCACGAAAAATTATTTCCACAACCAGCCACGGAAAGAGTCACGGGAGGTTTGAAAAATTTGTCACGGGGAAAATTACGTAAAACGACCCAGAGACGAAAATTACACTTAAAGACCCATTTTCCAACTATAAATAGACCTTCCATTTCATTTCATTCTTCACAACTTCTAAGAGCCTTAGAGAGAGGTAGAGAGAGAGAGAGAGTAGAGAGATATTTGCTTGAGAGTTATAATAGCTGGTTGGTGATTCGGGTATTAGCAAGTAACAGGTAACTCTGAATATTCTTCCTTATACTTGTGAATTATGTATGATTATAAATTTGTTTGTTTACTATTTTGGCAAGAATATTTAGAAAATATTTATGGTTTTAAGATCTGGTGTGGGAATTTTGACTTGCAAATCTGTAGAGGTACTATTTATACGTACGTTACTATTCACATATACCGTATTTACTATTCATTTTACTATTCACATATACCGTATTTACTATTCATTTTACTATTCACATATACCGTATTTACTATTCATTTTACTATTCACGTATACCGTATTTACTATTCATTTTTACTATTCACGTATACCGTATTTACTATTCATGTTACTATTCACGTATACCGTATTTACTATTCATGTTACTATTCACGTATACCGTATTTACTACTCATTTTACTATTCATGTTTATACCGTATTTTACTATTCACAGATACGCATAGTATTTTACTATTCACAGATACGCATATCAACGTATATAATGGTATAATAATGCATTATTTTTAAGTAAATACATCATGGCGGTTGTATTGTGATGGGTGGAGTAAGGAGGGAATTGAATGATAAGAATTGTTTATGCCACCACTCGGTGCACAGTGGATGGTACTTTTCAGGGCCCCATCTTCCATGTTTTCCTCTGGCCGGGATTTCATTGGAGATGTGGGACATGTGACACCTCCTTAGTTGTTATTTTAAAGGAGGGGAGCCATAGTCCAGATTTAAGCTCTATACCTTTGGCCGGGTGTATCTTAAGTTTTGGTGAGCTTGAAACCATCCAGTCAAATGAATGAGTTTCTATTGGACTATATGTTAGCCTATGGTTCCAGTCAGCGGTATACGGTTGGAAGGGGATATAAGGGAGGCTGCATACTGCATAATGCATTTCTGAACAGTTCAAGAATTTGATATAATGATGAATAATCTGTAAAGACATGAGAAGAGAACTTTTGAGATATATATGTTTTATTACCTTCTATATTGATGACTATTAGTATAAATTATTTTGTATGAGAAATTATGGAATCTACATATATATTTGAAATCAGCCCATATCTTTTTGTCATATATTATTTGCTCGTGTACGGTAGAAATATTCAGTAGTTACTGAGACGTGGAATCTCATCCCATATTAACATTTTTCAGGTGATTATTCTAGTAGAGAGCAAGGGAAGGCACCTATGGAGTGAGCTCTGGAAGCTCTTTTGTACTCCTATAGTTTATGTTATGTTATTTTATTTGCCATGAACCTAAGACTTCCGTTTTGTATTAAACTCTGAAATATTTTCTGGAATTTACCCTGATTATGTATTACGGGTTTTATTCGAAATGGTAACATTGTAAAAGGATTTGGATATTGTTGAACTCTTTTGAAGGTATTTTCAATATTTTGACCGAGTTTTTGGGTATTAAAATTGTGGTGTTACAACAACAGCAACCGGATCCTGAGCCCGTTGTTGACCTTAGGTTTGGTTATCTGTTCAACAATAATGAAACAGAGCATGCACACTTCATGGAAACTTTTTCTAGAAGACCCATTATCAAGCCAAAGTCATTAGACATGACATTCTTTGTAGATGAGGGATTTGACATAGTGGCGCTGTTGGGGACTTCCTATTTGACAGGGCTGGCCGAGATGACTTGTCCCTATTCTGAGGTTATGGTGAGAGCTTTCTACCATAACCTTAGTTACATAAATGGCAATTTGAAGTCCAGTGTCTGCGGGATTGACATAGTGATGACGGCTCCCATCTGGAAGGATATATTGGGATTTGATTTTGATGCAGAGAATAGGGTCATGTATGATGGTGATAGCAATGTAGTCATTACGGGATTTCATCGAGATGAGGCCGTGCAGGAGGCCAGGAGTTCACAAAGCTGTAGTTACTGTGGGCCAGCTGACTGTTAGTTCTCGCATCCTCTTCTACGTCATGACCCACATTTTGTTTCCTCGGGCTTACAATCATTCGAGGGTGTTGGAGGGTGACATACCTGTGATATGGTCTATTCGACATGGCAAACCTGTGAACTGGAGACATTACATTTGCTGGATGATGTCCAAGGCTAAACAGAAGGATATAGCTGCACTCCCATACGCCTATCTGGTTCAGAAAATTTTGGAGTATTTTGGTGTTCCAATGCAGAATGAGGAAATGGTAAGTGTGCGAACGTGGAATACTAGGTTTGGACAGCGACTATTGGAGCAATGCAAGATCTCCAAGGTAGTAGATGGGGTGTGGCAATACGCTGGTGCAAAGGAGGGTGTCCCTGAAGGTGGCCCGGCCCCACACATTGTTCCTCCTGAGGTCCCAGATGAGGGTGACAATGATGATGTGCAGATGGAGGACTTCGTTGAGCCGGAGGGTGGATTCTCCTTACGTGATGTCATGCAAGCTATCCATGCTAACAAGCAACAGATGTTCAAGATGAAAGCCAAACAGAAAAAGAGGTGGAAGTGGATGTATGGTCAGATGAAGGGGTTAGAGGATACGCTTGGACGGTTGCGGCTTGGACGACCATTTAGTGATGACGAGGACAATGACCAGGAGGATCCCGGGACATCTGCGGATGAAGAGTAGATCTAGGGACTTTATGTTTTATGTTTGCTATGTGACTTGATTTTGTTTTTTTGTTTGTTGGCTTGAACTTGGTGAACTTTATCTGAAACTGGTGTTTTTTTTACTAATGAATATGCATGCTTTCGGTTTATGTGGTTTAAGTTTGTCCATTTCGGTTTAGACGGGTTATGGGACTATGAAATCCATTTTGGAACATTAGGTTCCCACACCTCTGTAACAACCTTAATTGTTGGCAAAAATACGTTGCCCAAGTCACATTGACGTGTATCTCTGAATTGGCATAGGTTTCGTGCAAGAAGTTGGGGGATTTCAGCAAGTGAGCATGCCTCTGCCACTGGTTTAGTCGACTAAACCATATGGTTTAGTCGACTAAATCAGTGTTTAGTCGACTAAACCATATGGTTTAGTCGACTAAACCAGTGGCAGAGGCATGCTCACTTGCTGAAATCCCCCAACTTCTTGCACGAAACCTATGCCAACTCAGAGATACACGTCAATGTGACTTGGGCAACGTATTTTTGCCAACAATTAAGGTTGTTACAGAGGTTTGAGAACCTCGTTTTCCAAAGTCAAGCATTCGATAAATAAGTGAATGCTTACAATCATTCGTATTTCCTATTAATTACTTAAACAAGTCAACATAAGTGCAATACAAAACATGTTATATAGAATTCAAGCTTGTCTAAGCCTCGTTGGACATGTGCGCATATTATGACCAGTTTGGTTGCAACCCCTACATCTTTGCTGACTGCTTGCGGGTTGAGACTCCACCCAATCCATCTCATTCTGTATCCTTGTAGACTTTGGTCTTCCCTTTGTGCGTGTCAAAGTTACATTTGGGATAATGGTGGGTCCCTCTCCTTGTTGAATCAATAATTCATTGCCTATCGGATACCAGTGTGCTGCATACATGTAACATCCTGAATTTTGAATCTAATATCTTGAACATAAACCTATTTTGGGAAGACTAGTAGGCTCTATTTTTTTGGAAAGTGATAAATTTGAAATCAGTATTTTGTGGGCCCCGTGAATAGTATTTACTATTCACGTATACGTTTTTACTATTTACAAATACGTATTTAAAAAAATATATATATATATATATATATGTTGTTCGCAAATACGTATTTAATACTTGAAATTTGTGAAATATGAATAGTGTTCACTATTCACAAATACGTATTTACTATTTAAAAATACGGTATTTACTATTCCTAAATACGTATTTACTATTCATGCGGGACCCACAACCAAAATAATTCTCTCCCGACACAAAACTCTCGTGAAGTTTGAAAATTTTGTCAGCGGGACCCACGTAATAGTAATTTACTATTTGAATAATATTATTATATTATTATAATATAATATTCATGTGGGACCCACGAAAAATTATTTCCACAACCAGCCACGGGAAGAGTCACGGGAGGTTTGAAAATTTGTCACGGGGAAAATTACGTAGAACGACCCAGAGACGAAAATTACACTTAAGGACCCATTTTCCAACTATAAATAGACCTTCCATTTCATTTCATTCTTCACAACTTCTAAGAGCCATAGAGAGAGGTAGAGAGAGAGAGAGAGAGTAGAGAGATATTTGCTTGAGAGTTATAATAGCTGGTTGGTGATTCGGGTATTAGCAAGTAACAGGTAACTCTGAATATTCTTCCTTATACTTGTGAATTATGTATGATTATAAATTTGTTTGTTTACTATTTTGGCAAGAATATTTAGAAAATATTTATGGTTTTAAGATCTGGTGTGGGAACTTTGACTTGCAAATCTGTAGAGGTACTATTTATACGTACGTTACTATTCACATATACCGTATTTACTATTCATTTTACTATTCACGTATACCGTATTTACTATTCATTTTACTATTCACGTATACCGTATTTACTATTCATTTTTACTATTCACGTATACCGTATTTACTATTCATTTTTACTATTCACGTATACCGTATTTACTATTCATGTTACTATTCACGTATACCGTATTTACTATTCATGTTACTATTCATGTATACCGTATTTACTATTCATGTTACTATTCACGTATACCGTATTTACTATTCATGTTACTATTCACGTATACCGTATTTACTACTCATTTTACTATTCATGTATATACCGTATTTTACTATTCACAGATACGCATAGCATTTTACTATTCATAAATACGCATATCAATGTATATAATGGTATAATAATGCATTATTTTTGAGTAAATACATTCATCATGGCGGTTGTAATGTGATGGGTGGAGTAAGGAGGGAATTGAATGATAAGAATTGTTTATGCCACCACTCGGTGCACAGTGGATGGTACTTTTCAGGGCCCCATCTTCCATGTTTTCCTCTGGCCGGGATTTCATTGGAGATGTGGGACATGTGACACCTCCTTAGTTGTTATTTTAAAGGAGGGGAGCCATAGTCCAGATTTAAGCTCTATACCTTTGGCCGGGTGTATCTTAAGTTTTGGTGAGCTTGAAACCATCCAGTCAAATGAATGAGTTTCTATTGGACTATATGTTAGCCTATGGTTCCAGTCAGCGGTATACGGTTGGAAGGGGATATAAGGGAGGCTGCATACTGCATAGTGCATTTCTGAATTATTCAATAAAGAATGATGAGTATTTTGTAAAGGCATTTGATGTGAACAACGGTATATCTAAAAATATCTGAGTATATTAAATTCACATTATATTACCTTTTATTTTTGTCATATGTAATTTGCTCGTGTAAGGTAGAAATATTCAGTAGTTACTGAGACGTGGAATCTCATCCCATATTAACATTTTTCAGGTGATTATTCTAGTAGAGAGCAAGGGAAGGCACCTATGGAGTGAGCTCTGGAAGCTCTTTTAATCTCCTATAAATTATGTTATGTTATTTTATTTGCCATGAACCTAAGACTTCCGTTTTGTATTGAACTCTGAAATATTTTCTGAAATTTATTCTGATTATGTATTACGGGTTTTATTCGAAATGGTAACATTGTAAAAGGATTTGGATATTGTTGAACTCTTTTGAAGGTAATTTCAATATTTTGACCGAGTTTTTGGTGATGAAAATGAGGTGTTACATTTTTGGTATCAGAGCTAAAGGTTCCATGGCAATTTTGTTTATTTTCTAAAGTGATTTCTTAAAATTTTTTTTAAAAGTTCGTGGCAAATTAAATATCATAACATGAGCACTTCCCTTTGTTAGATTTAGAATTTATTTAGCTATTTTTATTTGTTTAGTGTCCTTATAGTATTAATCATAGGAGGAGATAATGGCAAGAACTCGAAGAACTAATTCAACCCCTGCCTCATCCCAAAGAGATCTCTCTCCGCATCAAGATGGTCCCCATCCTCAGGATAACAATGCCCTTTTGGCAGAATTACGAGACGTCATCTTGGAGATGAGGGAGAAAGTGAATAGACACGAGGATGAACTAGCAAAAGGAAGAGGCCACGGTGGTAAGGAAGGAAAGGAGAAGGCTCTGGAAGTCACACCTTCTGACCATCAATCAAGGGGAGGAAGTCATTCTCGCACTGAAGATGGAGGTAGTAGCGGTTCTCATTCTCAGTATCATCCTTTACCTATTACTGAGGTTTGGGAAAAATTTCGGAAGTTTACTCCACCGATGTTCGAGGGGAAGCTAGATCCGATTGCAGCACTGGAGTGGCTGAAGCGTGTAGAAAAGATTTTCAGAGTTATCGAGATTAGCTCACAACAAAAGGTGATGGTTGCTGAACAATTGTTGCAGAAAGCAGCTGAAGAATGGTGGGAAAGCACCAAAACAAAAGGAAATGCTGAGATGACGTGGGAAGAGTTTAAGGAAAAGTTCGAAAATTATTACTTTTCCCCTTCAATCAGAATAGAGAAAGAAACTGAATTCCTCACATTCAGGCAAGGGGAATTACATGAAGACGAATTTATTACTCGCTTTTTAGAGTTGTCTAAATTCTGCGGATATTCACAGAACAACTCTAAATGGTTGAGTGCTCGATTGGTTGAAAAAGCTAGACCAGACCTAAAAACAGCTCTATCACCGTTCCTTGATGAAACAAGGGATTTTGAAGAAATATGTGACAAACTGCGCACGATAGCAAGGAACAAACGAGAAGAGGAAGCTGAGAAGATGAAGGGTTTTCAGGCCAGATCTACACACCTCATGAGACCAACGGGAGGAGTTACTAAGAAGCAGAGTCACAACTTCAGTAATGTGAATACGCGGTTTAGCCAACCATCCAGAAATCACTTTGGTGGACCATCGAGGAGTTATTTTACTGGACCCCAAAGAAGTCATTTCAGCAGACCACCGAGGAGTCAATTCAAAGGACCTCAAAGGAGTCACTTCAGTGGAGGTCAGAGTTCATATAGGGGATCCACAGCTCCTGCTGCAAGCACCGCCAACAATCAGATGTGTGCCAAGTGTGGAAGAATACACCAAGGACCATGTGTGACGTGTTTCAACTGTGGAAAGCCAGGACACATTTCCAGATTTTGTGAGGAGGAGCCTCGAGGAGCCAAGGATGCTAGAACTGCAGTGCCAGGGAAAGTGTTTGCACTATCACATCAGGAGGCAAGTGCTTCACCAAATCTGATTAAAGGTATCCTCAAACTCCAAGGTCTTGAAGTAGAAGCCTTATTTGATTCTGGTGCCACACACTCTTTTATATCATACGACTGTGTGCCTCGATTGAATTTAAGAGTGAGTGAATTGCCTTATTATATGATTATTTCTACACCGGCGGGAGCTTCAGTAAAAACTTCTAGGGCTTGCTTAAATTGTACGATTGAGATTGATAATAGGATCTCAAATATAGACCTTGTTTGTTTACCCACGAAGGGTATCGACGTAATAATAGGAATGGATTGGTTGTCAGCTAATGACATCATCCTTGACTGCAAGAGGAAGACTATCTCTCTTGCGGATGACTCTATGAGTCATAGTAGACCACAATTGTTGTCTATAGTACAAGATGAAAAGCCTGTTCATCATGGTTGTCTTGTGTACATGGTGTTTTTCTCCATTCAAGCAGAAGTAGAGGAAGGGATAGAAGATATCGAAGTGGTAAACGAGTTTCCGGAGGTATTCCCGAAAGAAATGATAGGTTTACCCCCAGAGAGAGAAGTAGAATTTTCTATTGATCTCGTACCTGGAACGGAACCTATCTCTAAAGCTCCTTACCGAATGTCTCCATCGGAACTAGCAGAATTGAAGAGGCAGATCGAGGAATTGTTAGAAAAGGGTTTTATCAGACCCAGTGTATCTCCTTGGGGATCGCCCGTACTCTTTGTGAAGAAGAAAGATGGGAGCCTGAGACTATGCATTGACTATCGCCAGTTGAATAAAGTGACTATAAAGAATAAATATCCTTTACCCAGGATCGACGATCTACTTGATCAGTTGAAGGGAGCATCCATATTCTCCAAGATCGACCTCAGATCAGGTTATCACCAACTGAGAGTCAAAGCTGAAGATGTCTCAAAAACTGCATTCAGAACTAGATATGGCCATTATGAATTTCTTGTTATGCCATTTGGGCTAACAAATGCTCCAGCAGTATTCATGGATTACATGAATAGAATTTTCCGACCATATCTAGATAAATTTGTAGTGGTTTTCATTGACGACATCCTTATCTACTCTAAGGATGAAGAAGAGCATAAAGAGCACCTTAGAATCGTGCTACAAGTGTTGAAGGAGCACAAGCTCTATGCGAAACTGTCTAAGTGCGAATTTTGGTTGAAGGAAGTAAAATTCCTAGGCCATGTCGTATCGGCTGAAGGTGTTGCAGTGGACCATACTAAAGTTGAAGCAGTTCTCAAATGGGAACGACCAAAGTCCGTGACTGAGATCAGGAGTTTTCTAGGTCTAGCTGGCTATTATAGGAGATTTATCAAGGGCTTTTCGCAAATAGCTATGCCTTTGACTAAGTTAACAAGGAAGGGTCAACCATTTGTATGGGACGAAAAGTGTGAAGCAGCTTTCCAAAATTTGAAGACTAAGTTGACTACGGCACCAGTACTTATAATTCCAGATCCTGCTCAGACCTTTACTTTGTACACAGATGCTTCCAAGAAAGGTCTTGGGTGTGTATTAATGCAAAATGGTAGGGTAGTAGCTTATGCTTCTCGACAGTTAAGGCCACATGAAGGGAATTATCCTACTCACGACTTAGAACTGGCAGCAGTAGTGTTCGCTCTGAAGATTTGGAGGCATCACCTCTACGGTTCAAAGTTCGAGGTTTATAGTGACCATAAAAGTCTAAAGTACCTGTTCGACCAAAAGGAGCTCAACATGCGACAGAGGAGATGGATGGAGTTTATCAAGGACTACGACTTCGAATTGAAGTATCATCCAGGAAAAGCGAACGTTGTAGCAGATGCCTTAAGTAGAAAGACAATTCATGTAGCCCAGATGATGATCAGAGAACATAAATTGCTCGAGGAGATACCAAGTACATCTATTGATGTAATGTCAGGTTTGGTCGCTACCATGGAAGCATTAACTATTGAAAGCACAATTTGGAAAGAGATTAAATTCGCTCAACTCGAAGATGAGTATCTATTAAACGTGAGGGAAGATATTGAAGAAGGAAAAGAATCGAAATTTGGGATCGATAGAGATGGGATATTAAGATATAAAGGAAAAGTGTGCATACCTAATGATGGAGAAATAAAAAAGCTCATACTAGAGGAGGCACATCGGAGTAAATACACTATCCATCCCGGAGCAACCAAGATGTATCATGATCTCAAGCGGAATTGGTGGTGGCGGGGCATGAAGAAAGATGTGACTGACTTTGTCACTTGTTGTTTGACTTGTCAGAAAGTCAAGATTGAACATCGGAAACCTCCTGGATTATTAAAGAATTTGGATATCCCAGAGTGGAAATGGGACAGCATCTCTATGGATTTCATCATGGGGCTTCCTCTAACGACATCCGGACATAATGCCATTTGGGTAATTGTCGATAGGTTAACTAAGTCAGCTCATTTTCTAGCAATTGCAGCAGAATACTCATTGGAGAGACTAGCAAAGATCTACATGAAGGAGATTGTCAGATTGCATGGGATACCGAATAGCATCGTATCTGATCGTGATCCACGATTCACTTCACGATTTTGGAAAGCATTGCAGAATGCTATGGGAACTCGGATGAGTTATAGTACCGCTTATCATCCTCAAACTGACGGGCAGACTGAGAGGACTATTCAAACTCTGGAAGACATGTTGCGGGCTTGTGCAATCGAACTAAAAGGAAGTTGGGACGATCATCTTCATTGTAACATCCTGAATTTTGAATCTAATATCTTGAACATAAACCTATTTTGGGAAGACTAGTAGGCTCTATTTTTGGAAAGTGATAAATTTGAAATCAGTATTTTGTGGGCCCCGTGAATAGTATTTACTATTCACGTATACGTTTTTACTATTTACAAATACGTATTTAAAAAAAATATATATATATATATATATGTTATTCGCAAATACGTATTTAATACTTGAAATTTGAGAAATATGAATAGTGTTCACTATTCACAAATACGTATTTACTATTTAAAAATACGGTATTTACTATTCCTAAATACGTATTTACTATTCATGTGGGACCCACGACCAAAATAATTCTTCCTCCCGACAGAAACTCTCGTGAGTTTTGAAAATATTTCACGCGGGACCCACGTAATAGTAATTTACTATTTGATTTATAATATTATATTATTTAAAATATTAAAATATTATTAAAATTTTTATAAAATCGCACGGGGCGGCTAAGTTAGTCACGGGAGGGTTTTCTTTTTAATTTTTAGGAAAATTACGTAAAACGACCCAGAGACAAAAATTACACTTAAAGACCCATTTTCCAACTATAAATAGACCTTCCATTTCATTTCATTCTTCACAACTTCTAAGAGCCATAGAGAGAGGTAGAGAGAGAGAGAGTAGAGAGATATTTGCTTAAGAGTTATAATAGCTGGATGGTGATTCGGGTATTAGCAAGTAACAGGTAACTCTGAATATTCTTCCTTATACTTGTGAATTATGTATGATTATAAATTTGTTTGTTTACTATTTTGGCAAGAATATTTAGAAAATATTTATGGTTTTAAGATCTGGTGTGGGAACTTTGATTTGCAAATCTGCAGAGGTACTATTTATACGTACGTTACTATTCACGTATACCGTATTTACTATTCATTTTTACTATTCATGTTACTATTCACGTATACTGTATTTACTATTCACGTATACCATATTTACTATTCATACCGTATTTACTATTCATTTTACTATTCACGTATACCGTATTTACTATTCATTATACTATTCACGTATACCGTATTTACTATTCATAATACTATTCACGTATACATACCGTATTTACTATTCACGTATACATACCGTATGTACTCTTCATTTTTACTATTCATGTATATATATCGTATTTTACTATTCACATATACGCATAGTATTCACTATTTATAAATACGCATATTGATGTATAAAACTTTATGGTATAATAATGCATTATTTTGAGTGAACATATTCATCATGGCGGTTGTATTATGATGGGTGGAGTAAGGAGGGATTTGAATGATAAGAATGATTTATGCCACCACTCGGTGCACAGTGGATGGTACTTGTTTCAGGGCCCCATCTTCCATGTTTTCCTCTGGCCGGGATTTCATTGGAGTTGTGGGACATGTGACACCTCCTTAGTTATTTTAAAGGAGGGGAGCCATAGTCCAGATTTAAGCTATATACCTTTGGCCGGGTGTATCTTAAGTTTTGGTGAGCTTGGAACAATTCAGTCAAATGAATAAGTTTCTATTGGACTATGTGTTAGCCTATGGCTCCAGTCTGCGGTATAAGGGAGGTGGTGATATAAGGGAGGCTGCATACTGCATAGTGCATTTCTGAACAGTTCAAGAATTTGATATGATGATGAATATTCTGTAAAGACATGAGATGAGAACTTTTGAGATATATATGTTTTAATACCTTCTATATTGATGACTATTAGTATAAATCATTTTGTATGATAAATTATGGAATCTATATATATATATTTGAAATCAGCCCATATCTTTTTGTCATATATTATTTGCTCGTGTACGGTAGAAATATTTAGTAGTTACTGAGATGTGTAATCTCACCCCATATTAACATTTTTCAGGTGAATAACTTAGTAGAGATCAAGGGAATGCACCCATGGAGTGAGCTTTGTAGGCTCTTCTGTACTCCTTTAGTTTATGTTGTGTTATTTTATTTGCCATGAACCTAAAAGACTTCCGCATTTTAAAATAACTCTTATTTATTGGATTTATTTTGGCCCTGTATAAATGGATTTCTACCTTTGGCCATATTGTAAATATGTGTTTGAGTGTTGAATATCCTATATTTGGAAGTGTTACTATTATTTTGGCCAAGATTTTGGTATTGAAAATGAGGCGTTACATTTTTGGTATCAGAGCTAGTTAAAGGTAACCATGATCGGGGGTTCTCACAGTGTGATCTGTGGCGAAGCATTGGCTCTTACCCCGACATGGCCAGGGAGTCTGGTTGCACTGGGACGTATGGGCGTACCTTGAGCCGTGAGGCGGTGCGTAAAACTAGCGGCTGAGGTACGTTATGTTGCCACGGTGTATGGGCACCACGGAGACATTTTGGTATCAGAGCAAAGGTTCTGGCCAATCTGTAAATTTCCTATCAGTTTTCTAAATAAAAATTTTGAGGTCATGGCAAATTAAATATCATAACATGTGCATTTTCCTTTATAGCTTTGGATTCTTTTTACCAATTTTCTTGTGACATTCATGATAGGAGAAGAATGGGTTAATCAAAATATTCAAGTGATTGATAATGAGGATTTATGATTTGAGGATGTGATTGAGATTAAATTTCAGAGCTGCGTAGCGGAAGTTGGTAAGTAGAAAATTTATTGAATATTGGATTCTGTAGGCCCAAAATTACTTTCTAGGATGAATATTTTTATTGGTGTCTAGGAAAGTGATTGAAAGACTAAGCCCCTATTTGATGTTTATTCAATTAGTTGCCGTTGTAAAAAAAAAAAAGTATGAAGAGATGTTCGCTAGATTTTCACTTACCTAGCTAATTTATATGAGTAACAGATGACAATACCATAACAGAATACGGGCATAGTCTTGATTATACAGAATAACTGGCTTAAGTTTGAATTTAATAAGATAAAGTTGAGTTTGGCAGGAAAACTCGAAAATCCTTATGAATCCTAGAATAGAGATTACAAACATTAGCAAGAAGGCTAAGAAGAGTAGACTATATTAATTCAAGCATCAAGAACAACAGTTGGTACAATCCCACCGCAAGCTTCGACTATCTCAAGTTTAAGTCTATTAATTTCTTCCTGAGCGGCTGCTCTTGAGAGAGGACCATCAGGAGACATTGTTCTTCTCAATCTAGCTATTTGCTTCATAGTGCTTCGAATTTTTACATAAGGCCAATGCTTTATTCCTCCCCTATGGCATATTTTCATTAGAACATTTTTGCATAGACGAACTTGTTGAGCCGCTTCTTGTTGAGGTAAATGGAATAAGTCTCTAAGATCATTAATTGACATTGATGCAGCTCTAATATTTTGTTCAGCTCTTGATCGGTATGGATTACTAGGTATGGGGACTGAAGGATTATTATTTACAACCATGAGCTCTTTTCCTTTATTGGATATATTTTCTGTATTGGTTGGAAATGAACTATTAGGGAGTTCATTTTGATTTTTAGTCCATTCCAAACCAACACAAAGGGCCTCATAGTAGGCTGATAGGGGATCTGACACCAGGACATACCCTAAAGAATTTTGATTCAAACAATAATTTTCTAGAAAATGTTTGACATCTTCTAAATTTTTCTTACCAAAGTCAAATACTTGAGGACTGGAAGAACCTCCTTGTACGTCCTGGTGAAAGACAGCGTGGCATATCATACCAATCCTCCCATGAACTTCAAGTTTATGGTATTGAAGTCCATTGGTATGAATAATCTCTCGTAGAACATGGCAGCAACCACATGAAAATGGATTAGTAGTCTCAGTCAAGGTAGAAGCAGGATTCCTTGGTTGAGAAGGTATCGTAGACTCCATAAGTTCTGCCACATTACGACACCTTTGGACAGGTCGCCTTGATGGACCTGCTTCAGATTCCTTTCTGTTAGTAGTGGTAAAAATAGAATCTTGTATCCTTGGAGGAGGAGTAGGAATGTTAATCGTTGAGGCAGATGAATGAACGTTCATACTTACGGGATTTTGGGGAAGTAAAGAAGAATAAGGGTATGATGCATTGTTTGACAAATCAGACAACATGTTAGTCTGATAGTCATGAAGTAAGGCTTCAAGAAAGAAAGGGTTGAATGAATCGGAGACTGGAATAGAGTTACTTGAACCGGCCATGTTTAAGGATAATGTGGAAGGTTATAGTGAAGGTTACGATCGGAGAGGAAATGAATATGTGGAGGTTTTGTGAAGTTTGAGAGAACGTGAAACATTTACTCTTTCTTTACTCTATTTATAGCTGGGCTAGCAACGTCTATATTTTGTTAAGCAGCATCGGATTCTCATCTGTCGTTAGCTCAGAATCATGTAGATTTTGTTGTTATGCGGAAAATTTTATGGCACCGCACCCTAGTGCACCCTAGCCACCGTTAGGGGTCGCAGTTTCCTAGACCTTTGCAGACAGAAATCGCTATGGCATTTATTGCTAGCTGTGTTTTCAAGAAATTAAGTTTGGACGTTTATACGCGCATTTATCTAAGAAATCTGTCTTGGATGTGCAGCTGACTCAAGATGTCGGAATTGACATTTGAAAATAGGATTTTAAGCGTAAGCGTGCTAAGGTGATAGTAATCTTGGGAAGGGTGACTTCCTAATAATATTAGATGAACCGGAGAGAATCCGAAGATTTGAAATGATGATTTGTGCCAATTAACCCGAGAGCATTCTTCACTCTCTGAGTATCCGAAGAACTCTATGAATTTGTCACAGATAATTCAAAGACTAAGGTTTTTTTGATAAACATGTTGGAAGATCGATGGAAAGGTATGAAATAGTGATCCTTAGGAATGCCAGTAAGATGTTAGAATGAATATAGTAAATGTTGAGGATAGGCTTTAATTTAATCTAAGCTGAAATAGAACTCAAGAACGAAATGAGCCTTTGTGATATTGCAGGTTGAGGTAGAATTAGAACCTTGTGAATACTGCTGAGGTTGTAGATAGTCTTCATATAATCCAAGAATTAGATTAGGAATTGTGAATCATGATCTTAGTATGTATAATGGGTATTTTTGGGGAAACATGAATTATCAGTTGATGTTGAGGTTATAAGAATCAAATTGTAAACTTGACTATTAATGTCTGGGAATATTTGAGAATAGACTTGAATTCAATCTGAGTTAAGATAGTATGTCTAATTATGAAAGTATGAAATCCGGTGATTTATGTTACAATATTAGTATGTTATTTGGGTGTGATTAATAGATAACTATGAGAGGAACAGATGATATTTAGTATATGTCTTTGAGATACTAAGGATTGAATTCGAATCATGTGAACAATGCTGAGATTGTGAGAATAATATTTGAATGTTTTAAATCTTAGTCTAGGAATTGTGAAACATGAATGTTCTATGGATATTATTGAGGACACATGATATCTCTGTCTTGCTGATATTGAAGTTCTAAGAGTTGATTTGTAATTTGACAATTATCATTTTTGGGGAAAGTTTGAGGATAGTACTTAAATGATATAAGCTATGGAGTATGATGAATCTAGTATAAATGTAATATAACAGTTCAACTTAACAGTTGTATTGATTCTTTAGGAGACTGAATTGATTGAATAAATTGAGATATTAGAATATGGTATTAATTGATTTGAGAGAAATAGGGAACAAAATGTGATACCAACATGTATAAGGTGTTCAGAGATTGCCAACTGTTTAACTAGCATAGGAAATGATCTTGATAATAGAATCTTTCTTTAGAAATAATGAATTGAGTGTTTCATGGATGAGTTGAGTAGAATAAGTTGGAACCTGGAATGTATTCGGAGTTGGTGACTATTTAAAATAGTTGCTAGGTCCCTGAGTATTTGAATTTTGAACTTACCAATGCACTTGCTGTGTTTGGAAATTTTTACGCAATATTTACAACAGGATTTAAGACCAGTTTGTAATCGACATTTATAAACTATGATGTCTCATGGAATGAATCCTTGCGAAATTCGAACAAGAATTGACTTTTACATTATGATTGTGGTGGAAGGTGTACAAGCTAGAAGAGGTTGGAAACTGTTGTGGATATACTTAGTTTGCGGAATCTTGCCAAATGTACTTGTTTTTGAATTACTTGCCATTGGTGAAAGCTAGATTTAGTAAGTAAGTGTTTTCTTAAACTTGAATTGAGGAAGCACGGGTATAGGATAGACGAGCAGAGGCTTGAAGCGGTAAGACCCGTTGAGCTAGTTTGCATATGGTGGTATCTCTAGGCTATAAGACTTATGTGCCTAGTATTGTGTTTGTTGCCTATCATGGTAACATTAGACCTGTATGTCTAAAGTTTATCTTAAGGTTGGCAAAATAATCAGATTATATCATATTGTGGTTATTATGGCCTGAGGGTAACTTCTTAAGCTGTAAGATCTGAATATCCAGTGTCGTGGTAATACAATGAAATAAGCAGAAAGGAAGAATGAACTGGCCTGTGAGGCCAGTGTAACCAAGCGCTCAAATAAGGAACTAGTGGATCCTGTGTCTGAATATTACTTTGGGTACAGGATGAACGAAAATTGTGTTGTGTGCTTGGTGAGCATGTTTGGGAAAGAGATAGGACTTAGGGATAATATGATATATAAAGCTGAGTCGGAGCGGATTGTTGATGCGGGGGATAAGCAATTGAGGAACAAGGCTATTAGCTTGTAAAGGTTGTGTGTAAAGGAATGGCTCCCGGAGATGCTACTTGGGAAACGGAGGAGAGCATGCGACAAACCTATCCTCATTTATTTAAATAGGTTAGAATTCTTATTATAGCGAAATTTTGAGGACAAAATTTTCTTTTAGGAGGGGAGAAATGTAACATCCTGAATTTTGAATCTAATATCTTGAACATAAACCTATTTTGGGAAGACTAGTAGGCTCTATTTTTGGAAAGTGATAAATTTGAAATCAGTATTTTGTGGGCCCCGTGAATAGTATTTACTATTCACGTATACGTTTTTACTATTTACAAATACGTATTTAAAAAATATATATATATATATATATATGTTATTCGCAAATACGTATTTAATACTTGAAATTTGAGAAATATGAATAGTGTTCACTATTCACAAATACGTATTTACTATTTAAAAATACGGTATTTACTATTCCTAAATACGTATTTACTATTCATGTGGGACCCACGACCAAAATAATTCTTCCTCCCGACAGAAACTCTCGTGAGTTTTGAAAATATTTCACGCGGGACCCACGTAATAGTAATTTACTATTTGATTTATAATATTATATTATTTAAAATATTAAAATATTATTAAAATTTTTATAAAATCGCACGGGGCGGCTAAGTTAGTCACGGGAGGGTTTTCTTTTTAATTTTTAGGAAAATTACGTAAAACGACCCAGAGACAAAAATTACACTTAAAGACCCATTTTCCAACTATAAATAGACCTTCCATTTCATTTCATTCTTCACAACTTCTAAGAGCCATAGAGAGAGGTAGAGAGAGAGAGAGTAGAGAGATATTTGCTTAAGAGTTATAATAGCTGGATGGTGATTCGGGTATTAGCAAGTAACAGGTAACTCTGAATATTCTTCCTTATACTTGTGAATTATGTATGATTATAAATTTGTTTGTTTACTATTTTGGCAAGAATATTTAGAAAATATTTATGGTTTTAAGATCTGGTGTGGGAACTTTGATTTGCAAATCTGCAGAGGTACTATTTATACGTACGTTACTATTCACGTATACCGTATTTACTATTCATTTTTACTATTCATGTTACTATTCACGTATACTGTATTTACTATTCACGTATACCATATTTACTATTCATACCGTATTTACTATTCATTTTACTATTCACGTATACCGTATTTACTATTCATTATACTATTCACGTATACCGTATTTACTATTCATAATACTATTCACGTATACATACCGTATTTACTATTCACGTATACATACCGTATGTACTCTTCATTTTTACTATTCATGTATATATATCGTATTTTACTATTCACATATACGCATAGTATTCACTATTTATAAATACGCATATTGATGTATAAAACTTTATGGTATAATAATGCATTATTTTGAGTGAACATATTCATCATGGCGGTTGTATTATGATGGGTGGAGTAAGGAGGGATTTGAATGATAAGAATGATTTATGCCACCACTCGGTGCACAGTGGATGGTACTTGTTTCAGGGCCCCATCTTCCATGTTTTCCTCTGGCCGGGATTTCATTGGAGTTGTGGGACATGTGACACCTCCTTAGTTATTTTAAAGGAGGGGAGCCATAGTCCAGATTTAAGCTATATACCTTTGGCCGGGTGTATCTTAAGTTTTGGTGAGCTTGGAACAATTCAGTCAAATGAATAAGTTTCTATTGGACTATGTGTTAGCCTATGGCTCCAGTCTGCGGTATAAGGGAGGTGGTGATATAAGGGAGGCTGCATACTGCATAGTGCATTTCTGAACAGTTCAAGAATTTGATATGATGATGAATATTCTGTAAAGACATGAGATGAGAACTTTTGAGATATATATGTTTTAATACCTTCTATATTGATGACTATTAGTATAAATCATTTTGTATGATAAATTATGGAATCTATATATATATATTTGAAATCAGCCCATATCTTTTTGTCATATATTATTTGCTCGTGTACGGTAGAAATATTTAGTAGTTACTGAGATGTGTAATCTCACCCCATATTAACATTTTTCAGGTGAATAACTTAGTAGAGATCAAGGGAATGCACCCATGGAGTGAGCTTTGTAGGCTCTTCTGTACTCCTTTAGTTTATGTTGTGTTATTTTATTTGCCATGAACCTAAAAGACTTCCGCATTTTAAAATAACTCTTATTTATTGGATTTATTTTGGCCCTGTATAAATGGATTTCTACCTTTGGCCATATTGTAAATATGTGTTTGAGTGTTGAATATCCTATATTTGGAAGTGTTACTATTATTTTGGCCAAGATTTTGGTATTGAAAATGAGGCGTTACATTCATCTTGCGGAGTTTGCATATAACAATAGTTATCACTCCAGCATTGAGATGGCACCTTATGAGGCTTTGTATGGAAGAAAATGTAGATCTCCTATTTGCTGGACGGAATTGAATGAGCGAATTTTAATAGGTCCAGAACTTGTGGACGAGACGACTCAAAAGATTAAGGTGATTCAACAGAAACTTCTCACTGCTCAGAGTCGACAGAAGAGTTATGCTGACAAGAGAAGACGACCGTTGGAGTTCATGGTGGGCGAACATGTATTCTTAAGAGTCACACCAATGACTGGCATTGGTAGAGCAATACGAGCAAAGAAGCTTTCACCTCGTTTTATGGGTCCTTATGAGATTTTGGAGAAAATTGGACCGGTAGCTTACAGAATTGCTTTACCTCCACAGCTTGCGAACCTTCATGATGTCTTTCATGTATCGCAACTGAAGAAATACCAACCGGATCCTTCCCACATTATAGAAGTAGAAGAGGTAGAACTCAAGGATAACATGACGTATAAAGCCGAGCCGGAGCGGATTGTTGATGCAAGGGACAAGAGATTAAGAAACAAGACCATTAGACTTGTAAAGGTCGAGTGGAAAGGAATGGCTCCCGGAGATGCTACTTGGGAAACGGAGGAGAGCATGCGACAAGCCTATCCTCATTTATTTAAATAGGTTAGAATTCTTATTATAGCGAAATTTTGAGGACAAAATTTTCTTTTAGGAGGGGAGAAATGTAACATCCTGAATTTTGAATCTAATATCTTGAACATAAACCTATTTTGGGAAGACTAGTAGGCTCTATTTTTTTGGAAAGTGATAAATTTGAAATCAGTATTTTGTGGGCCCCGTGAATAGTATTTACTATTCACGTATACGTTTTTACTATTTACAAATACGTATTTAAAAAAAAATATATATATATATATATATATATGTTGTTCGCAAATACGTATTTAATACTTGAAATTTGTGAAATATGAATAGTGTTCACTATTCACAAATACGTATTTACTATTTAAAAATACGGTATTTACTATTCCTAAATACGTATTTACTATTCATGCGGGACCCACAACCAAAATAATTCTCTCCCGACACAAAACTCTCGTGAAGTTTGAAAATTTTGTCAGCGGGACCCACGTAATAGTAATTTACTATTTGAATAATATTATTATATTATTATAATATAATATTCATGTGGGACCCACGAAAAATTATTTCCACAACCAGCCACGGGAAGAGTCACGGGAGGTTTGAAAATTTGTCACGGGGAAAATTACGTAGAACGACCCAGAGACGAAAATTACACTTAAGGACCCATTTTCCAACTATAAATAGACCTTCCATTTCATTTCATTCTTCACAACTTCTAAGAGCCATAGAGAGAGGTAGAGAGAGAGAGAGAGAGTAGAGAGATATTTGCTTGAGAGTTATAATAGCTGGTTGGTGATTCGGGTATTAGCAAGTAACAGGTAACTCTGAATATTCTTCCTTATACTTGTGAATTATGTATGATTATAAATTTGTTTGTTTACTATTTTGGCAAGAATATTTAGAAAATATTTATGGTTTTAAGATCTGGTGTGGGAACTTTGACTTGCAAATCTGTAGAGGTACTATTTATACGTACGTTACTATTCACATATACCGTATTTACTATTCATTTTACTATTCACGTATACCGTATTTACTATTCATTTTACTATTCACGTATACCGTATTTACTATTCATTTTTACTATTCACGTATACCGTATTTACTATTCATTTTTACTATTCACGTATACCGTATTTACTATTCATGTTACTATTCACGTATACCGTATTTACTATTCATGTTACTATTCACGTATACCGTATTTACTATTCATGTTACTATTCACGTATACCGTATTTACTATTCATGTTACTATTCACGTATACCGTATTTACTACTCATTTTACTATTCATGTATATACCGTATTTTACTATTCACAGATACGCATAGCATTTTACTATTCATAAATACGCATATCAATGTATATAATGGTATAATAATGCATTATTTTTGAGTAAATACATTCATCATGGCGGTTGTAATGTGATGGGTGGAGTAAGGAGGGAATTGAATGATAAGAATTGTTTATGCCACCACTCGGTGCACAGTGGATGGTACTTTTCAGGGCCCCATCTTCCATGTTTTCCTCTGGCCGGGATTTCATTGGAGATGTGGGACATGTGACACCTCCTTAGTTGTTATTTTAAAGGAGGGGAGCCATAGTCCAGATTTAAGCTCTATACCTTTGGCCGGGTGTATCTTAAGTTTTGGTGAGCTTGAAACCATCCAGTCAAATGAATGAGTTTCTATTGGACTATATGTTAGCCTATGGTTCCAGTCAGCGGTATACGGTTGGAAGGGGATATAAGGGAGGCTGCATACTGCATAGTGCATTTCTGAATTATTCAATAAAGAATGATGAGTATTTTGTAAAGGCATTTGATGTGAACAACGGTATATCTAAAAATATCTGAGTATATTAAATTCACATTATATTACCTTTTATTTTTGTCATATGTAATTTGCTCGTGTAAGGTAGAAATATTCAGTAGTTACTGAGACGTGGAATCTCATCCCATATTAACATTTTTCAGGTGATTATTCTAGTAGAGAGCAAGGGAAGGCACCTATGGAGTGAGCTCTGGAAGCTCTTTTAATCTCCTATAAATTATGTTATGTTATTTTATTTGCCATGAACCTAAGACTTCCGTTTTGTATTGAACTCTGAAATATTTTCTGAAATTTATTCTGATTATGTATTACGGGTTTTATTCGAAATGGTAACATTGTAAAAGGATTTGGATATTGTTGAACTCTTTTGAAGGTAATTTCAATATTTTGACCGAGTTTTTGGTGATGAAAATGAGGTGTTACAATACACCTGTGATATGTATTGGATAGTGAATACCGGGTCAACGTAACTGTAATGGTTCAATTTTTCCATCTTGCATACTGCTAATACATGACTGCAGGGATACCTTCTTGCTGTGAACCTCCCACATTGACATTTGCGATTGATCAAGTCAACCCTCATTATGTCACCGGCGACATGTGTAGATTGATTGTAAGCATCCTCAACCTCAAATAACTGTAAATCTCTGTCATAAATTCGCACACGATATGTGACGGTCAACTGGTCCATCCTTTGTAAATCATCTTCGACTTTTTTTGTGACTATCCTTCCCTCAACCATATTTCTGTTAATCTCAACACGCCTAGTGACAAAATATTCGACAAGTCTACTACAAGTCAGCTTCACCAATGCCGTTATTGGCAGATTACGTGCACCCCTGAGAACCTTGTTGACACACTCAGCGAGGTTTGTCGTCATGTGACCAAATCTCCATCCTTCTGCATCGTAGGACCTGCACCATTTCTCCTTTGCAAGTCACTCAAACCAGGTGACACACTGTGGATTTGCATCAATAAACTCTTGAAATTTGATGTCAAACATGATCTTTGAACTCATGTACCCTATATAACAACGAACATACACTCATAAAAATGGACACAAATCAATTATCACAAATGCGTTCAACAAGTAAATAACATGTCAACTTTCATACCTAGTTTCATTAAAGTTTTCTTCAATTGCACATCCCTAAATCTAGTATTAAAGTTGCTGCCAACATGACGGAGGCAATACACATGATAGGCATATGGAGGCTGCCAAGTACGGTGATCTTGTACCGCCCTTATGATACTGGCATGACGATCAGATATCAAACAAATGCCCTGTCGCTGCGTCACATGGTCATGTAGGAGACACATAAACCACCACCAATCGTCATACTTCTCACCAGGAGGAATAATAGCAAAGGCAATGGGGAGGAGCTTCCCATCCCCATCCTGTGAAGTTGCAATCAACAGAGTTCCTTTGTATTTTCCGTACAGGTGGGTGCCATCAACTTGAAGTATGAGCTTACAGTATTTAAAGGCTTCTATGGTTTGGTGAAATGTCCAAAAAACCCTACGAAAGACGCGTTTGTCACTATAAAAACGATGTTCGTCGAAGCACTCATCAGTATCAAGCCTGAAAACAGAACCCACGTTACACTGCGTCATGTATGTCAACCAATTTGGCAAAAATGCATATGATTCCTCCCAATCACCAAATAACTTCACAGTGGCCATCATTTTCGCCTTCCAAGCCTTTTTGTATGTTATATTATATCCATACAAACGTTGTATCCTCTCTTGTATCAGCACTGGTTTTATAGCTGGATCTTCTCTTAACATACATGGTGAAAACAAAGCAACTTCTAAATGTCAAACAATAAACAAAACGAATGTAACCTCAACAAAATAGAAAACCTACTAATAATGGCTGCACATATAACGTCTGAATCCAGTTGTCTATGATCCCGGGCAAGACCCTGGTTGAGGCAGGTGTGCTCTTGACCCCACTTACGCACAACCCAACCATTTCCATTCTTGGGGGAAATTGCCCTCATATACCAGGGACAACCATCAGCATGGTTCCGACACTGCATCACAAACCTATGGTCATCGCTTTTTGCAACTTTGGCTGTGCGATGCGACTTCATGCAATACAATTTCACGGCATGTTGCATTTCAGCCTTAGAAGGAAACTCCTGATACAAATATAATGGATCACCTAACTGCCAACCACCTTGATTGTCACCATCACCATACAACATCTCCATGTCATCGTCACACTGCGCCCAATTGATTTGGCAATAGTGCGGGCTTTCGTTCCAAAATGGCTCATTCTCAGGCCCTATATGTGTCAATATGATTTTGTTGTTAGAACCACTAACTTCAAATTACAAATACAATTACACATACAAGTTTACCAACTTACCGCTTCTAATTGGGTCAACACGAAGCGGAGGCATTGTTGCGGTACCCGGGTTTACTGGACTCATGTCCCTATCAAAATCACCCTCCACATCAGTATCTGAGTTGTCACCTAGTGGAATAAGCCTCTCATATTCGTCATCCTCCTCGATGTGCAAATTCTCATCTTCCTCATCCTCCCGTTCATCTGGCAATGTTACCTGACTTAAGACTTATAAAGGTGCAGATACAGCGACAGGTGTGTCTTCTTGACCAAAATACCGTGCAGATTTTGTATGCATGGGTATAGATGATAATTCACCAGATTCAAGCTCAACATATATCTCAATAAAATTTTGTGCTCTCCGATTAGCAAATGCATCTATGACACACTCTACGTCTTCATCATCACATATATCGTTACTAATGTAGTATATACTATCCTTACCCACTATAGTCTCCACTTTGGCAATTAACCGATGAATGCATTGGCTGCCATGTAGTCCCAATTTGTGGTAAATTCTTTCTTTGAGCTCGTTGTATGTAGTACCCCGTTTGATTTTCATCATTTTTGTTTTACCTTCAAACTGAACACCATCAGGACCTTCAAAATGCCTCCCACTGTGGTAGATTACAGTAACGAACGTGTTTGAACTTGAACTCATCCTTCAAACCACAATTTTTGACCTGCCAAAAGGGAGGGTCTCAGCTTACAAACAAAAAAAACGATTCGAACAAAGTGAAACTTCAATGATTATACAACAATAATACCTTGAACAAGGTGGAATGAGATTAAACTTTGATGGGTCGCACTTCAACTGAGAAAAGAGAGAGTATTCGGTTGGGAAAAGAACTGATTAGGGTTCATTATGCGCGAATGGTGGTTTTAAAAAACTCTCTGTCCGAGATTTAGCCGACTAAACACTGTAATTTAGTCGACTAACTCTCGGTTTTAAGTGAAAAATGCTCTCTGTCCGAGATTTAGTCAACTAAACCTATGTTTAGTTGACTAAACAGGGGCAGAGAGGGAAATAGTTTGTAAACAGGGACATTTTAGTAATTAGATATTTAATTAAGGTTTTTTTGGAAAAATAGCCTTTTAGTCCCGTACATGGAGTTTTTAGTTTTTTACTTAAATTATATTTCTGATGGGTCCCAATTGGGCCATCCACATGGACGCTAATTGCGGTTTAAAGCTCAAACAGGCAAAACAACCTCCCTCTAGCAGTCGAGGTGCTCTTACGGTGCCTCTCCCATATGCACGCCGAATCTCCCCCAGAAGAATGCTCAACAAAAATTAAAATAAAAAAATAAAAAAATCCACAAAGCTTCTGTAGATCACAGGGAGATCCAATTTTGTCTATTCTTCGGGTTTGAGATCGAGAGACAGCGTGAGCCTCCGGTTTCGTTCTCATCCGTCGCAAACTGTATCCTGCATTGTTTGGATCCGATCCCATTCGGTGCTGTTCATGCAGTTCGGTGGCTGGAAAGGGTTCTTTGAATTTCAAAAGCTTCTGAATGCATATGCTTCTCAATGAGGTCGTTTGGATGCTATGAAACCACATTTGTATTAAATCAAAATCCTCAAATCCTGTCTGCTGGCGTATTCATTTCCCCTGAGGATCTCCCTTTTGTTTTTACACGCAACAGTGCGGTAGAACTGTGAAGCATCGCATTCAAATACAAATTTCCAAAGCTTTTGCGAAGACATCTGGATTTGTCATTTGAAGTTTAAAGCTTGCGGATATCATTGCTTTCCAGTAGATACGATGGATCCATTATCGGCAATGAGCGAGGGGCTGGCGGAGATCGACGGACAGATCAGCGACATTTTCCGTGCTTTAGCGTAAGATTTTGAACTTCGTTGGTTTCTCAAATTGTAGTATAGATGAAATCTGCCTTCCCTTGAACTGTTGCGATAATGTCGAGGCTAGCATCACCTGGGTGCTGGTATTGGCAATTTTCCAAATCTTACCTCATACAATCCCCTTTGTGTAATAACGACGCAACTTGCGGCTGTTTAAATTGTGGGTACTTAATAGTTGCAGTGTTATCCGTACAGAAATGGATTTCAGAAATTGGAGAAGATCAAGGATTCAAATAGGCAGAGCAGGCAGCTGGAAGAGTTGACCGATAAAATGCGAGATTGTAAGCGGTACGTTGGCGTTTATTACATCCTTTCCACTTTTCGACTTTCTTTCACTAGTAGCTTCTTTCGTATATCTCTTAGAAGCTTGAATGTCGCCTATGATTATTATTATTTTTTTTCCTGCGAATGTCGCCTATGACTGCGTTATTGTATTTTGCGTCATTAAATAGTGCGAGGGAAATTGTGAAATAAAATCTAGAGAGGAGAGGACAGATACGAAGTTGATAAGAGGGAAATTGGGGCTATTTAATCGGCAAGTGTGTGCAAGAACCACAACTATTCGTACTTATGCTAGTTTAGGGATGTCTATGACTATATATAAATTTACATTCAGCCAGATCATCCCTGCTTAGCTTGCTTATGTCAATAAACGCAGCTGCCGTGCAGATTGTCCATACAAAACCATTTTTCTTGCTTTAGAGATATTATTCCTGCTATTTTTCTGAGACCACTGATCTTGGAAGCAGGTCATGAATTGCCTTGCCTTAAGAATTGAGGTATTGATCTCTCTTCTGAAGTATACTGTGTGTATTAATATGTCTTTTTGGCTCTATTTTTTCAGGCTTATAAAAGAGTTTGATGCAGAAGTCAAGGCTCTGGAGGGTAGAAATGATAGGGAAACCAACAAAATGCTGAATGAGAAAAAACAGTCCATGGTGAGATCTATATGATACATCCTTATGCCAGTTCCTAAAATCAGTAACATGTTCTTTTTTTGGGGCCTCTTGGTCCCAACAGTTATCATTGACATTCTTCAACCTCGCTGATAAGTAATTGCAATTCTTGTTGCAGGTCAAAGAGTTAAATTCATATGTTGCTCTTAAAAAGCAGTAAGTTAACATATGCTAGTAGTTGATCTTGGTCTGTTTGACACTTTGACAGGCATGGACTCCGTAGTTGATATCATGCACGACCTAACTTTGTCAACATGTCTTTTTACGTTATCTGTGTTCTAACATGAGTAGGGTGCATATTTTGATCTCATGGACCATTTGGCTTATAGTGTTGATTGCAATGCAGATATGCCACAGATATTGAGAATAAGCGTGTTCAGCTCTTTGAGGGGCCTGATGAAGGCTATGCAGAAGAAAATGTCTTGCTAGCTTCCTGTAAGCTTATAGGTTCCTCTAACCTATGCTATTTTGCCATGAGGTTCACTTAGTTTAGATAGTTTTGAACTTTTGATGCTGCTGATAATCATATATCCTGTCATTAATTGTCATGTGAATGACAGTTCGTGATTAATCTGTTAAATATGCGGAACTAGTAATAGTACAATGTTATTGTCTCTTTTTAACTAATGCATATTTGTCTCTTTAATTGTATTACTCTTCCGGTCCTTAATATAGACATATTTGGGGAGTTGATTTTAGTCCTAAATAAAAGACATAGTTTTCATATTTGTCAATCTTTTCCTAATTTATCCCACTGATTCTCCTTTAACAATAATCAATGAGAAGTGGGAATTGAAGGATATGAGTAGGGTGTTCTAGACAATAGTGGCCATATTAACTAATTTAACTAATTTTTTTAATCTAATCAAATTAGGTAAATATGTCTTATATTAAGGACCGGAGGGAGTATTCTATATAAGGCCTCTACTTCTTTCTATGTTTGGTTTATATAATTTGTAGTTGTATTGATTATTTTCTGGAATCCAATATCTCTGTGTTTCTAGTAAAAATTGAAGTCATGGAAAAGTAGAGGATGCGAAATGTTTTGGAAAATCTTAGTTGAGAGTATAATTATTCCAAGGACAATGAGAGTGGGGGAAATGGCCGTGCGTCCTGCAATATTCTACGTAGTGTGCCTATGATATTCAAATAACTGACCACGCCTACTTTGTGAAATTTGTGTTTCTTATGTGGAGCTTTTTATAATGTAAGAAACTTCTGTCTTTACAGCAATGTCAAATCAACAGCTGATTGATAGGGGGAATCGGATGATGGATGAGACAGATCAAGCCATTGAGAGGGGAAAGAAGGTATGTCTAATTTCTTGAAGACCAGTTATGTCATTAAACTAGGTAAATCAAGGCCTAACTAAGTTGATTTTGCTTTGTATGGGAAAGTTGGTCGAACTGGTCCTAGTACTGGTTCTATTTTGCAAATCCATTAAAAGAAGGCTTTGTTGTGGCAAGAGAACATTGCACATCAAAATTTATGGCCACTATTCACTTAATACATAGTTACATATGTCACTCCTAAAGGATCATCCAACACAAAGTTCTTCTTGCTTATTATTACATAAATTAGCTGGGATCTATTTATAGATTCATGTACGATCTTGAATACCTCTGGCTGATAGTTGATTTCTGTGAATCGCTCTATTAATAGGTTGTTGAGGAGACTATAAATGTTGGCGCTGAGACTAATGCAGCTCTGAAGGCTCAGGTACGGGCATGGTTCCCCCCCCCCCCCCCCAAAAAATAAAATAAAATAAAATAAAATAGAAAAACACTAGAAAAAGGGTGGGGTGGGGTGTGTCCAGAATTTAAACTCTTCTAAAGTTTTCATTGTCTAAGGACTGCAATCTCTTACATTTTTAGACGGAACAAATGAGCAGAATCGTCAATGAGCTGGATTCTATCCATTTCTCCATAAAGAGAGCCACTAAATTGGTGAAGGAACTCGGTAGGCAGGTCAATTTCTACATTATCCACTTGGTTACATGGTACTCCCTCTGTCCTTAAATATAAGCTTCAAGTAACCAATTTGCACTTATCAAGAAAGAAAACAGTTTAAATTAGTTATGAGCAATAAATATGTATTTTTTCCCCCAACTATGCCCTTATCTGTAAAGAGAATAAGTGAAAGAGACAATAAATGCAATGAATACAGTCAAGGGGCAAAGTTGGAAAAAACACAATAAATGCTTTGACTTCTTCAAAATGAAGCTTACATTTTGGGACAAGTCCATTCACAGATTTGAAGCTTACATTTAGAGACGGAGGGAATAATATTTGAAGTATATTTATTTATTATTCGTTAACCCACCGGAGTTTTATAATAGGTTGCTACTGACAAGTGTATTATGGCATTACTGGTTCTTATTGTGATTGGAGTGATTACTATCATTATTGTAAAGGTAAGAGTTAGTTTTCTTGCTATGATTTTAACCGATTTCTTAGTTCTTGTTTTTTCAATTCTTTTTTGGTGTTTCACTGTGAATAAATTCAACTAGATATTTGTTTACTAATAGTAGAAGCAGCTGCTTAACTGTGATGTGTTTTTGTTGCTTGTGAAGTACCTTCTCATTTATTGAATAACCAGCTGTTTGTGTTTCCCATTTTCTTATCTGACAGTTCTTTCATGTTTGTGTTCTACGGAGAGTGTTCTGTGCCACTGTTTTCTGTATAACTGATTCACTCAGCCATATGATAAATTTGAATAAAGTTGGAAACTGTTTGCAATAGCAAACATATAGTTGCAATAAGATGGCAATAAGCTGGTAATATGTATGTATTTGGAAAATGTTCGTTTATGTGCCTCTGAATCTTTTGGTTTTTTCAGTATGATGGCAATAAGAAATTTCTTTCAGATTATGATCATTAAATATACACGTCACGACCAAACAAAAAATGCATGTAATGTCAATATCAAGTCAATTCCGCAATGTAACACCATGGTTCAAGTTATCCAACAGTAATAAGATGTTGTCCAATACATAACTAGCTGTTTTTTAAAATTAAAATTTCAGATCGTGCACCCAAACAACAAGGACATTCGGGATATTCCAGGATTAGCCCCCCCAGCCCAGACCCGGAAGCTGCTTTGGGGTCATAGTTGAACTAGAATTTAGTGTGTGAGCGATGCGTTCATCTGATCAGCTTGCCTGTTCTCTGCTTTGACGGCGATGAGTTTGGCTGCATCTGTTTTTACATCACAGAGCTTGCTCAGTTGCTTTTGCATCGGATATGTTATTTCATTATTTCCTATAGAAAATTGTTGACCTGAGAATGATAGACCAGGCTCTCCTATGTTGAGGTTATTGAGGGTTTCATGATTAAATATTCATAGAATCAAGAAAATTTTCTATGAAGCTACCGAGTCACAGGAATAGCCAAAATGAGCTGACGTGATTGATTTTTGGATGTATTTTATGCATTGCTATGGGTTTTGTATGACAAGCTAGCAGTTTAATTTCCGTTGTGGGAATCTGTTCAATTATTTTTTAATGGTCCAAGAATGTATTCTGTTGTTAAATATATAGTTATTATGTTTGGTGAACAGACATCTTGTAAGAGTGAGTATTGTGTATTGTCCTATTGAGCAGTGGCAAACTAGTCCCCCTGGGGGTGGTGGAGACTTCTATAACCACAAGGCTGTCTTGTGGTGCCATAGTTGTTGCTGGAAAAATGTAATCACTTTTTTTTTGGGTAATCAGTCACTGATACCTCACCTTAAAAGGGAGTTTAATTTCATATTGAAAACAATCAAAACTATCATAATCTTAAGTGCAGCGCGAGCTAGTGTCATTGTTTGAGTTGGTATTCGAAAATCACATTCACGCAAGTTGAGACAAAATTTTTCTCATAAACTTGTTTTATATATATCGTAAATCACATTAAAAAAATAACTTCTAAAGGTAATCCAAACAAACACATCTTGGTAGCTGAGAAGTATCTTTTTAAAAACGTAAACGCAGCTACCACAGAATTGTCCAAGTTTGTGAAACATAGGAATCCTGCAGTTAATCATGGAACAAGCATCAAACCCATTTTTCTTCACATGTGGAAGATTTTCTATTCCAAACTAGGTAGAGTTCAGCTTGTTGAGAAAACAATGAAATTATCCTTCTCTTCTTCTAGAAATTTTGGTATCGCTTTCTTTCATTCAGTCTACACATACTAATGGAGGTGGGTATCCTCTCCCCATAAGGTTCCAAATATCAAATCATAAATCGGATAGGTGCCGATGATCGTGGTGGTTTGAAAAGGCATCCCAATCAAACTGGGGTCGTCAATAATCATTGATCATTTGAAAAATACATCTTGGTGGGAACATGTAGATGTCAAAACCATAACACCAAATCTGTGCACTCCTTACAGTCTTGACTTCCCACAAACCCATAATCTGACCAAGTGATTATCTTTACTAAATTTCTTACGACTTTTGTCCATTGTTTCTCTAATGGCCACCTCTCTTTTTGTTGACTTTTCTAACGTATAACTTGACCTTAACCTTTGAATAAGTTTACGCGATTCCAATTTCCAACATTCTATGCGCACGAGCACGAGAAAATAGAAAAATGTGGGGAGATGGCTTATGTTCGTATGCTATGCTTCCTTGTTCTTTCTTTTAGGGCATTTTGTTGCCCTTTTAGCGGAAGTCTAGTGCCGTTGCAGTATTCCTTTATTTATTGAATAATCCTGCTAACTTTGAAATTATAAATTTGTTAGTGAACTAAGCACTATCCCGATCGATGTTACACTATTAAAGACCGATCATGTTCTTAATATAAGATATATTTATCTAATTTGATTAAATTAAGGAGTTAGTTAACATGATATGTTGTTAGTTAAAATGACATTTTTTATTTCTTTCTAAAACACCCTAATTATCTTGAAAATATAAATATGTCTTATATTTAAAATTAAATCATTTCACAATTAAATCTTATTTTGAGGTGAGGAGGGAGTAATATTTTTAGGTAAGTGTTTCAATTTCATCCCAACATGTCTGATTTTATGATTACGTAGGAAGCATTGCGTACTTTAATATTAGTTTTCCGCGACACATGATTAGCTTTATGAGAGTTTTATGTTAGCGTGGTAGGTAATTTTAATCTAATACTAATATATAGTAATTATTTTACCCGTTATATTGACTTTCATTTTTCCATCCAAACATCAGTGTCAATCAGTTTTGACATTTGACTCTAATGAATATTTTTTGTTTAATTATCCGGTTTCAACTTTCAACTTCGCTATTCAAGAGTCATCCTCCCAAGTATCCATCAATTTGTAAATTTATACTCTCTTCTTACCTTAATATAAAATATAGAGGAAAATGCTCTGACGATCCTCATGTTTTACTTTAATTACATAAAACTTCCCTCTATTTTGAAAACCCATAGAAACATCTCTTAAAATTAAAGTAAAATACTCTGATCACCCTCCTGTTTTGTCTTAATTACACAGACCTCCCCTCTATTTTAAAAACTCATAAAAACCTCCCTTAAAATTAAAATTTATGTTACACAAACCTCCCTTATATTTTAAGATTCTATTTCCATCTACCCAAATTGGTAGTTAATGATTAAGTTTGACTTTTGAACTTTTTTTAAAAAAATCAAAATGTCCCTCTTCAATACTAGAATTATTTAAGTATATAAAACCAAATTTATATAACCAAAAATGTATTCTAATAGATCTTCTAACTTACTAATTTGTTAAAAAATTTATTAGTTTTGATCTTATAAATTAATTTTGACTTAAAAATATAAATTAAACGCATATGTTTTTATCAAGTATAATAAACTACATAAGTTTGAGATTTCATGTGTCATTAAAATTTTCTAATTTAAATTTTTTTCACAAATATGTATTGACACATTTGATCAAGCATATGTTTATTTAAAAAATTATGAATATTCAATATTTACATCAACCAATGCTAAAATAGTCATAGATAACTATTTGCAAAGATAAAAAACTCTTAAATTATTTAAAACAATATTAGTCAAAATATAAAAGTAAAACTAGGGATTAAGTACAATATTAAGGGTAAAATAATATATAATTTTATTTTTTATATAAACTTTAATTAAAAATACTATATTTTTATAATCTTTTTAAAATATTATTAACAAAGTTAATTATTTGGACTTAAGTGTATATTTTCAAAATAGAGGGGAGGTCTGTGTAATTAAGTCAAAACAGGAGGGTGGTTAGAGTATTTTACTTTAAAATATATTTGAGGAATGTGAATTCATCTTAAATATAAAAATTATTTTATATTTATAAATCTTTTCAAATTTATGCTCTCTCATCAATAACTAAGAAAATGAGGGAATAAAAGAATTAAAAAAGACGATCAGAATATTTTAAAAGATATATTCCATATCATTAACTAACTTAACTATCTTCTTCAATAGAATTAAATTAAGTAAATATTTTATTTTATATTAAGGGTTGGAGGGAGTAAAAGATTTGTGGAGTTGACTTTATTGTTTGTAGGAAATTACTCCATCAGCCTATTTTTGTAAGCAATTTTTATTCTTATTGTGCAAAATAAACCGGCAAATAAGATTAATTAAGTAAAATAAAATTTTAATATTTCTTTTGAATATGCCTTTATTTTTGAAAAGAGTATAGAAGAGAGAATGAGTAACGAATAGGAGAGGGTATGAATATAAAATATTGAAAAAATATGTAATAAATGAGTAAATGAAAAAGAATTAGTAATGAGTAAGAGATAATTAATATAAAGATGTGAATTTAATAGTAGGAGTAGGAAAAAAATGTAATTTAATTTTTGATACTAAAAAGAGATATTTCTAAAAAGAACTAAAACCAAAAGAGAAAAAATTAGTTTCAAAAGCACAGGGAGCAGTATTCTGTCTCAAATATTTATTACTACAATTTTTTTGTCGTGCCTAATGTGAAAGAAGCAAAATGCCATTAGTCAATTTCTTATATCTATAATATATTCATAACCTACTATTGAATTTACTTTTCTTTCTTCATCTTGAGGGAGAGGATTATTTATTTATTTATTTATTGAGTGGCATACAGATAACAACAAAGAAACCAGGCAATTAATAGGACGGAGATTATTAATTAATGTAATTAAAAAGAAAGAAAGAGAGGGATAGTTAAGTCATATCATAAGTGAGGTCAATCTCAGCGGGTGGCGCCGGAATGGCACGCCATTGAATTGCCATTGACGTTGCCTTATCGTCGAAGGTCCAAGTTTTGAAAACCTTCCCTTCTTTTATTTATATAATCTTTGGGACCAATTTGGGTATCACTTCTCTTTCTTTCTTTCTTCATCGCAGTTCGCAGGTGTGCTTGGTTATCTTCTGCAGTTTCTCATCTCTTTCGGGGCTTTTTCCTTTCTTTAAATTAATTCTCTATTCCCATCTCAATTATTCAATTGCTTTTACTTCACGCAACTCATGTTTTGAATTTGCTTCTCTTGGTTCACCTTGTGTTCCCACTGAATTTCCATCTTTCATCTCTTTATCATTCTCTTTGTATCTATCGTTTTTTCATCTCTTTTCGGCTCTGAATCCCTTTCCCCTCAGCTTTCGTCTTCCAGCCTACCAATTTTCCTTTCGTTTGAAAAATCCTGTTCGTTTTGTATGAAATTTTAGATTCGGCGATAACATTCCCCAATCGGAATATAGCTGAATGAGTGGTTAGAAAATGAAGTGCTTCTTGTTCAAATTTAAGAGAGGATCAAAATCCTCCTCAGAATCGCAGAAACGAAGACAGAAGAATCAGTCGGGTTCAAATCACGCGGTGAGTCCAACGAGTTCGCTGCCATTGCCGAGAACCTTAGCAGAATTGTACAAAGAGAAAGAGCACGATCTGAGAGTTTTCACTTTCCAAGAGCTCAGTGAGGCCACAAATGATTTCGATCGGATGCTGAAGATTGGAGAGGGGGGCTTCGGGAGCGTTTATAAAGGAACAATTAAGCCTCAAGATGGTCGAGGTGATCCTATTGTTGTTGCCATAAAAAGACTTAACGCCCATGGCTTTCAGGTATATTGGCTTCCGCAGATTTCTTCTTGCCTTATCATTTCTCTTTTCTTTTTCTTTATCCATTTTTTTGTGTGCTGTAAGTAACTCTTGATTGCTCCCATAGCTGACCGTTTCTGAATAGAGAGGAGATTATTCGTGTTTTTTCTTTAGTAATTTTTTTCCTGGGCTAAGCGGCTGTGAAGAGAAGGTGTACTACAAGAAGATGATCGGGAACTTTAAACTCTATGTGTTTTCTTCCTTCACATGTCAAGAACTATAACAACCCATATAGTGATAATATTTGTTGAGCAAAAGAAATATTGTAACTGACATTACATTATTATATTGGTGTCATCTGCAGAATTTATTATTGCTTGTCTGCTAATCATTTCCAATTGTTGAGTCACATCATAGCACTTGCTCATTGGAAATAATATTTGCATAAGCTCTCTCTCTTTCTGAAGGTAGTCTTTGTTTCTTGTTAAGGGGCATAAAGAATGGTTGGCAGAGGTTCAATTTCTGGGCATTGTTAATCACCCAAATTTGGTAAAACTATTGGGATACTGCTCTGAAGATGGAGAAAGAGGAATCCAACGGCTGTTAGTTTATGAATTCATGCCCAACAGGAGCCTGGAGGATCATCTTTTCAGACGGATTTTTCCCAGCTTACCGTGGAAAACAAGATTGCAGATCATGCTCGGTGCTGCTCAAGGATTACTTTATCTACATGAGGAATTAGAGATTCAGGTACTTCATCCTTATAACAATATGGTATCTGTGAATTGGGCATCCAAACCCCTACTTTTGTTGATAATCTCTTTGACTGTTCATTTGGTAGGTAATATTCCGAGATTTCAAATCTTCCAATGTTTTATTGGACACGAACTTCCATCCAAAGCTTTCAGATTTTGGTCTTGCTAGGGAAGGTCCAATTGGTGATCAGACCCATGTGTCCACTGCGGTAAGTGGTTATGGTGGACTTGGACTATGTATTACCAAGTCAAAATTAGCAGCTTTGCTTTGATTATCAAGTAAAATTGACCAATACACATTCTTTAAAATGATTTGAGGTTTGTGTCTTATGTTTGTGATCAGGTGGTGGGGACACATGGATATGCTGCCCCAGAATATATTGAAACGGGCCACCTAAAAGTTCAGAGTGATATATGGAGCTTTGGTGTGGTATTATATGAGATGCTTACAGGGAGGCGATCGTTAGATAGGAGTCAAACGAAAGAACAGAAGCTTCTAGAATGGGTTAAACTGTATCCTGCTGATAGTAGGAGGTTCGGCATGATAATGGACCCTCGACTCAGGAATGAGTATTCACATGGTGCTGCTCGAAAAGTAGCCAAGTTGGCAGAGAGATGCTTAAACAAGAAACCTGAAGAAAGGCCACCCATGAGTCAGGTTGTGGAAAGGTTGAAGCAAGCATTGCAGGATTCTGAAACTTCCAAAATGGCTTCTGAAACATCTCGACCTAAATTGGTCCCAAGAAGCAAATAATGTGTTACTCTTAGTCTTTAGCTTTGGCATAAGTTGAATACATTGTTTGCTCATTTGGGTCTCACGAAGCCAGGTCCTGTCTTCATCAAACACTGGCTTTCAAGTTTCAATTCATATTGCTGTATGGTGAACGAAGAGCTACTTGTCTATATCCTCTTGGGGCTGTTTGGTTGGAGGGGAGGGGATGGAAGGGGAGGAAAATCGAGCCCCTCCCCTCATTTAGTTTGAAATTGAAAAAATAAAACTCAAGGCTGATTTCAGTGCATGTCTGGCTTCTTCTCATCCATCACATGCATCTGTGTCAATAACAAACTAATTATTCTTCATATCATTTTTTGACATTGGGTTTTTACTAAACCTCCAAATGGAGCAATGCCGTAACGTGAGGTGAATTGCTAATCTGAGCGTTTTCACTCAACTATCAAATGGAGCAACTCAGTTGTTACATGGGGATGGTCTTTCGGCTCTACCCTATAATGATTTGTTTTTAGGTTCTTAATTTTGGTTTGATTCCATGTATTATCAATTGTTGGGTATATACACATATATTCAAAATGGGATTTTGAGTGTCTGGAATTTAAGGAAAAATATAAAAAACTGAAAATTTTACTAATGTTACCCAAAAATTAATCTATCAATTTGATTTTTTGAAATTATATTATCATATTAATAAGAGATAAAAATATCATTATACAAGTTTTTTATAAACATATTAACAATATGTTGAGATGAGAGTAAATTTTCATAAATTATGTAACTTATATTGGGGTGTAAACTAATTAAAATAATTTATATAAGTAAAACATAAACTAACATGTAAAGTTAAAAAGGTAAATTAGTTATTATCTCCTTTTCTATCTCCTCTTGAATTAGATAAATGATCATTAAAAATCCTTATTTTGAACTAAATAAAGGATCAATAAAAATCATTTCCCTTGTTCCCCCTTCAATCAAACCAAACAAGATAATCTCGTCCCCTTCCCTCCCTCCCCCAAACCAAATAGACCAGGAATGAGTGAGAGGGAAGGAGGAAAAAAGCGTGTATTCAGTTGCAACTGGCATCTTGAGATATTTTCAGAGGGGCCATTCTCTAGCATCTTCTTTTGGTCTTACTTTATCAAAGGCTTCTCCGATTCATCCTCCTTTAATCATTTTTTTCCTGTGCAAAACTTGAATAATTAATGGTTTTCTTATGAGTATATATTAAGTGCTTTGACTATTGGAAGTTTGACTGATTAAATAATTAGGGAAAATAACACTCACGTGCCAAACAACATACAAAATATAAAAAAAGTCTCAACTCAAAATCACATATAAAAAAGGAAAAATTACTTGCAGGTCTCAAGGACAAAAAATAATTACAAAAAAGTCCTTTGAAATCACCAAATTACACGGAACTCTCAAGGGACTTTTTTGATATTATTTATATGGAAAAAAATCCAGGTTTTTAAATTTTGTTGTAAATATGATTTTTTCTGTTGTAAATGGCCATATTTTAAATTTTCTTATAAATATTGCACTTCCTGTTGTAAATCTAACATTTTTCTGTTGTAAATAAATTTTCTACGTTCAAAATTCAGGTATTTAAATGTTGTTGTAAATATGGCACTTCCTGTTGTAACTATGACTTTTTTTGTTGTAAATTGCTGGATTTTAAATTTTGTTATAAATATGACATTTCTTGTTGTAAATATAGCATTTTTCTATTGTAAATAACCTTTCTACGTTCAAAATTCAGGTGTTTAAATGTTGTTGAAAATATGACATTTTATATTGTTAATATAAATAATATAAAAAAAGTCCCTTGGAACATCTGGGCAATTTGGTGATTTTAAGGGACTTTTTTGTAATTATTTCTAGTCCTTGGGACATACACATAATTTTCCCTATATTTTGATGTGAGTTGTATTGACAACAATAAGTGCTATAGTCACAACAGAAAGTGTTATATTGACAACAAAATTTTAAAACCTGGCCATTTATAACATAAAAAGCTATATTCTCAACAAAATATAAAAACCTAGATTTTGTTTCAAACTCAGGTCCCTAAGCGTACAAAAGCCATTCACAACAGAAACAGTTATATTGACAATAGTAAGTGCTATATTCAAAACAAAATTTAAAAACCTAGAGCCATTTTAAAACTCAAGTCAATATAGTACTTCCTGTTGTGAATATAGTTTTTTCTGTTGTAAATGACCTCTATACGTTCAGGGACCTGAGTTTGAAACAAAATCTAGGTTTTTAATTTATTGTCAATATAGTACTTATTGTTGTGAATATAGTATTTCATGTTGTCAATACAACTAATACTAAAAAAGTCCCTATAGACTTTTAAATTTTGTTGTGAATATAGTACTTCATGTTGTAAATCTTTTTATGTTGTGAATGACCTTTATACATTTAGAGATCTGAGTTTGAAACAAAATTCAAGTGTTTAAATTTTGTTGTGGATATAGCACTTCTTGTTGTTAATACAACTAATATCAAAAAAACCCTTATGGACTTTTTTGAAATGTAATTTTAGATTGAGATTTTTTTGATATTTTATATGTTCCTTGGACTGAGTATTATTTTCCCAAATAATTAACACAGGTTGTATTATTTATGACGTGTAGTTTTGACTTTTGAGAAGAATGGCCATGCCTAGAGGCGTATCCCACTTGAATGGAAACCCATCATGTATATTTTGAGCCGACCAGAAAAGGGGGATGGACAAGTGGTTGTACTAATAACTGGAACTTGGATGCAAAATGCAATGTTGACGAATGAGGCTATGCTGATTAGTTTTTGCATCATTCCTATAAAATTTAAACATTAAAAATTAGGGAAAATCCCATATAAATACTATCTGAATTTGTAAAATTTCCGAATATCTGTTAAATTTGTTAAAGGACTTAAAGGTACTAAGGATTATATGGGGATTTACAAATTCGGATGAATTTATCCTTTTGCCCTTAGTTTTAAATAAATTAAAAATAAATAAAAATGATCCTCGCTGGAGGACTGCTGCCGCCGGCTATCGACGATGTTTTTTTTTTTCTTAAAAAAAAAGATTCATTGAAAGTGAGGGAGGTGGGGTTGAACCCTCCACACCTCCATAGGGCTGAGCCACTTAATTCCTTTAATATATATATGTATTAACAAATATATATATTATCCTTAATATTTTTTTCATCAACACTTGTGAAATCACACTTTCCTCTCTATTCTTAATTTTTAAATTTGAGGGACAATTCTGTCATTTTTTTAGTTTAAAAAAGGAAGAATCATACCCTAGCATCTTTTTGGTATTAGGAATATTCTAAACACTTTTTTTTTATTTTGAAATTTTTAAAGGGATTTTCCCTAATGTTGTTTGGCAATCTTTTTTTCCCTAACTTTTTTCTTATTAAGAGTTAGGGCCTAAGCCCATACCTCTAACCCAGTTCGCGGAACAAATTAATTCAAAATGTTGTGTGCCCGATATGTTTTGGGCCGTCAATGTGAGTTGGTATAGATGGTAAGGGATTCAAGACTAGATCCTTAGGTTGTGGGTTTGATCCCCTCTACCGTCGCTGAGACTCCTTTAGTAGGCGATCTCGTAAGTCCCCAGTAAGTACTCATAGAGCCCGGGGCCGTGCCCTGGCCTTGGTAGGAGGACTGATGCCGAACCCTCCAAAACTTTTTTATATCAAAAAAAAAAAAAAGTTTTGGGCCTTAATTCCGTCAGCAGATCCGTTTCAAAGCAAGCGTGGCAATTCTCAAATTAGGTGCTGATTGCTGAAACCTGAAATGATGTGAAGGAGGATTCTGTTGAGGTGAAATGGAGATGACTCAGAAGAGCTTCACTCTCATTCAGACTGTTGCCACCGCTGGCGTTTTCTCTGCCATTTCGTTTTGGTGTCTCTCTTTCCCTCCTTTTTCTCCTTTTGTATTAGGATTCTTCATTCTTATCAATTCCCTGCATCAGGTACGGTTTCATGTTCGGCAGAGAGTCCTCCCGCAAAGAGCTTGGTGACTTAATCGAAGATCTCCGTCGGGGAAACCCCTCCTCAGATTCTCATTCTCATTCTTGACTCGGTATTTGTCGTCTCTCTTCTTGGTCTCGCTTTTGGACTTTCTTGTTTGTTTCCGGTGCCAATTGGACTAATTTCTGCTTGATTTCCGATTTGCGCAATTCTGTACGAAGTTAACTGTTCGTAGATAGGGCAGAGTATTTTACTACTATGCACTTGTAGCTTTTTCATGCACAATTTTCATTTGGTTCTTGTCCTTTTATGAATAAGCTTCGCGTTGTTTCATTTTCATTCAATACAGAACCAGGGTATCGGCCCGGAAGCGACATGAACATGACTTTTGACGAGTTTATCTGGGTGCGAGGCGATTAATGGACCATGTTCAGTGGCAGGTTTCATGTACTCCTTGAGTAATTTTGAAAACCTTTGCAATTCTCAGCTGGGGATAACTCTATTTCCCGTAGTCTATAGATTCCACACAATTCTTAGTTTGTACTTTGTGTGCTTTAAAAATTCAATGGACCCCTGCCTTGATGATTTTGTAAGTATTGTTAATCTTAAGATTTAACTGTGGGAGAATCTGCTAGCTTATTGAATACGCTCAGCTCTATATGTAGAGTTTTACGATAACCTTGATTGACAAGTTGAAATACGCAACGAAAATCCATGATTCTTGGCTTCATTCTACCAATAACTACAGAAAATAAGGCTTCGCTCCGTGTAAACTTCTTGGTTCATCGACTAGTTTAGTTTCCCCGCCCTTTCCCGCTCTTTTATTGCTGTCTTTGGCTTGCACGAATAATTTATGAATGAGAAATGCAGTTCATTTACCTCAACGTTTTTAATCCTTTCTTCTGTTTTTAGATTGTATGAGCAATTTATGGATGAACAAAGCAATTTGAAAATTTAAGCAATCGAATATGTAACTTCCAATTTATGATAGACGCAGATCATTGAGCAGTTTAACATTGTGGTTGGGATTTGACTGATAATAATCCAAGATCTCTTTAGTAAGTGTTCATAATCAATGTGAATAGTTTTCCAGATATGCAGAATTATATTTACGTGGAACAACATATTGAGTTCATCGTGACTTCAAAGCTTCTTTGTGCATGATGTTCATGTATTGTAGGATGAAGATTATTTTAGGAACATCAATATAGAATCATGATGATGAGGGACTTGGTTTTTCTCCAGGTGAGAACCGTGCTGGTCTAGCAAGATGCACACGATATACTGTGTACTTGGACAGAGAGCACTAATAGACTTAGAGAGGAGTTAGAGCTGTTGACTATAAACCAAAAAACAAAACATGCTCTTATTCTATGATAACAGGTGAAAGACCTTAGTATTTTGATGTATATAATGAGTTTCAGGGCCTCTGGGTGTCTCTCCCAAACAACCGACTCGCGGATAGAGTCCAATATCAGTATGTAGTGGATATTTAGATATAAAGATTTAATCCGATCATATTGGATTTATATACATGACGTAAATAGAATAATATCTTCTCCACCATCGCAGGTTTTGGCATGGCACATCACGTATGCCACAATTCTGTATACGTTGTCACAACTTTTCCACTTTTCTCTGTTGCTCTGCCTTGTATGTGTTTTTCTGTAACATCTTACTGCACTCTGAAAAGAGATATATATATATATATACACCCCACGATGCCTGAACATGACTCCGTAAGTATTCACACAAGAGCAACCTCTTGATCTTGTTTCTTCTTAGCTCCTTTGATATGTCCGATGTACAGATTGGTGCCATTGGAATCACAATGTGGGAGTCTGTGTCTCCGACCATCTTCAGACATGCTTCTCACGAACTCCACAAGGTGTCTCCAATTATCTCCTTCGAACAACTTCTTATTCATTCTAAGGTATGTAAATGCAGCCAATCCCCCTGAATCTGATCTGCTTGTTGCCAAAACTTGAGCAAACGCATCTGCATCATATCTCTCCAATGCGTTCTCTCCAGCAAGTTCTACTCCAGCTTCCTCAGTCGCCATCTTCACTTGGTGAACTAACCCTTCTGGTGAGCAATTTGCATGTTCTGGCTGCTCTCTGTCTTTCATTTTCATGCAGGTAAAATTGAACACAACCCCATGTTTTGCCAGCATTCTTGCTATTGGTAGATAGCCGCCATGGGATCTAGTGTTGTAGTATCCAGCAGTTAGCTCAGAAGCGTGAGACCTAGATCTGTAATGCCAGTGGATTCCGGCAATTTTCCCAGAAAGTTTCACCCCACAATGTTGGAATATTTCACTGGCAGATGCGAGGATCATTTCGCCGTGTTGGAGCAGTTTGCTGGAGTACCAATCCAAGAAGAAGTGTCCGTACTCAGTGTTCCACGTTCCATCCCTTTTGAAGAATCCAGTCTCCTCGGGCAATTGATTGTAGTGGCCGGCGTCATGTGGTCCACTTCTTCCCCATTCTCTCTTTCCAATCGCCTCCGTTGATGCTTCCAAAGACGCTAGCATATACTGTACGAGGGTGACAAACTGGTCATTTTAGTTACCGAGATATATTTTGAGATCTTAGTTTGGGCAAGAAAAGTCGCCCGAAAAAGTATTTTTTTTGGTGCCTTGTTTAGAAAGATTCTTCGATTATATGCTGTTTTTGGAAAATCAAATTCGTGAATTACCTTGTCATAGCATTGAAATTCTCCTATTCCCGGAAATCTCCAAGTTCCGTCGCGTTCCGGGTAAGATGGATATCGGAGCTCCCCACAAGGACCCATTCCCACTTGAACTTCCTGACAAGGAGTGTGGTATTAGAGTTTAAAAGTGTGATATCGGTGAAGATGATCCTACTTTGAGAATTCAAAAGGATTAAAACTAGAAATAGACAAATTGGATATAATTGTAATTCTATTTCTAATGCAGCATCTGAAAATCTCTCTCTTGTGTAGAGTGTGTTTAATAAGATAGCATGGTACAAATTTTACAACTGAACCTATGTTACTTACCACAATAACAGTGCCCAAGTAGTCTGTAAAAGTGTCACGGAAGCTCCTCATATAATCAGCATACACCTGAATAGGAGTCCTTCCTCTTAACACAGGCAGCGAATCGCAGCCTAAGGAGATGTACTCAGGATTCCTCCTCCCCGATTTGTCCGTGTAAGTCCGGGTTCTTTCCCATTTCTTCAACCACCCATGGCGGTAAAGGGATGCTGAACACATTCATCACAATTATGCTTTAATTTACTGAATCTATAATCTCTCAACGTGCATGGCTTCATTTCATTTCATTTCTTTTTTTGAAACTATCGATAGTTGTGTAAATAACACGACACAGACAAATATACCTGCAAGTGTCTCCGACATTGCCTCCACACTGATGAAAAGACATGACAACCTGAAGCTTTAAGTCATGTCTGTGCACCATGTTGACCAGCTCCATATAAGCATCCCAGTTATAATTCAAAGGGCCATCTTTTTCCACCAAACCCCACCAAGCATCCACCATCACTCCCTCAACTCCGGCGCTCTTTAGAGCCATCAAACTCGCATTCATCGCTTTTGCTCTGTTCAATGTCCCTCCCATCGTCACTGTGTCTAATGGCAGCATCACAAACACAGGCACCTTCATCCACTCCTTCTGGTCGTGGTTGTGACCACGCCCAGACGACGGCGCGTGTACCTTCTCCCACTTCTCCTTCCTTCTCGCATGATGAAGATGACGACTCTGCGTTGAGTCTGACTGCTGGGCTCGCAGGTGGAGCGATAGCTTTATTTTGGGGAAGGAAACTGAAGCAGAGATAACGTCGTCGAAGGTTTTGGGTTGTTCTTTCTGGTTGATGAAAGAAATAGAATAACGAAAAGGTAAAGCCATTTTTTGAGTTTGCTGGGGACGATGAAGGCAGGAGCAATAGCATGTGGTGGAATTACTGAGCACGGAAACTCCTTATTTTTTTAAGTTTGAGGATTGAAAAGGACAAAGTGGTGGGGTCTGAATCAGAAATGAAAAAGCGCAAAAAATCAAAGCTAGTCGGCTCACATTTGGAATCAGATTTCTTCTTCTTCTTCTTCTTCTTCCTTTTTCATTGACGTGTTTCCGCCTCAGCTCCTCCTTTCCTGTCTAATGGAAACTCTTAACACTCACCAAAATGTTATCTGAAGCTTCGGTTTTTAACGTTTAACCGCCACAACAATGGGAATTCGGATCAGTTTTATTTGATTCATAAAAAATGTGGGGAATATGGTCAGGACGAGAAGGATTGGAAAATTATTTGACTGTCACTTTCGTTGTTTGGTCATCCAATTATTTTACAATACTTGACTAACCTCGGCATTAATAACAAATTTTTTTCTTTTAACTAATGTGGATTAGATTTAATAAAAGGGGTTAGTCTTTCATAACGTGACGAACTAAAGTTTGAATCCTCATTGGGAGAAATATCCACATTTAATATCCAACATTACTTCAAATAAAATCGCTTTCAACAAGAGAATAACTGTATTTAATATTAAAAAAACAAAAAACTTGTTTTTTCAATTGAAAAAGAGGCTAAACTGAGCCTATGAGGATCGAACCCATCACCTTTATAAAGAAATCACTTTATCACTAAGCAATGCACAATGTGCTAACAAAATTGTTATTCAAGAGAACAAGTAGCCAGTTATGTTAACAATTGATAGTTGAAATATCTTGACATGATGCCAATCCCCCTTTGATATTTTCTCTCGGCTATATAGAAAGAGAAATGATACAGAATTGAAATATATGAATGAGAGCACAAGAGAATTGTTCTGGCTCGTTTAGTATATATATTAAACTGAATACAATATTCTAGAATACAAGAAGAGAATCTTTATAATTGCCAATCATAACTGACCCTATAATCTTGGCAATCATGTATACACAAAATCAGGGAAAGATTGATACGGAGAACAATGTCAATGATATGGAGAATAATGCCAATGTACATAAATGCTAATTACACAAGGCACTAATTACGTACATAAATGCTAATTACACAAGGCACTAAATACGTATTAATTACGTATTACTTTCTCTAATATTCCCCCTCAAACGAGAGGGAGTGACAAGGAGCCCGAGTTTGTCTCTGAAAAATTCAAATTGAGACTGTGACAGCAGCTTGGTGAGGCAATCAGCTACTTGCATAGAAGAAGGAATATATCTAATATCAATCAATCCTGATGCAACTAAATCTCGAATAAAATGCATGTCAACTTCAATGTGTTTACTTCTAGCATATTGTATTGGATTGGCAGCTAGAGATTTTGCACTCAGATTATCACACCACATGATTGAAGGTCTTTTAATGAACAAACCTATCTCAGCTAGCAGAGAAACTAGCCATTTAATTTCTGCAGAACCATTAGAGAGTGATCGATATTCAGACTCGGTGCTGGACCTAGACACAACCTTCTATTTTCTTGAAGACCAAGAGACCAAATTGTTGCCCAAGAATATACACATACCAACCATAGATCGTCTATCATCCAAGTCACAAGCCCAATCGGCATCTGTGTAAGCAATAAGCTGCGGATTACTGAAAGGCCTAATACACAGTCCTAGATTGTAGGTTCCTTTAAGATACCGAAAAATTCTTTTTACTGCCTGAAAATGAACTGTTCTAGGCTCAGACAAAAATTGACTAAGCTTATTCACTGCAAACGATATGTCAAGGCGAGTGGTAGTCAGGTATTGTAGGGAGCCTATGGCTCTTCTATACTCAGTGGGATTGTTCAACAGCTCTCCATCACTAGCAGAGATCAAGCGACCCGTTACCATAGGTGTGGCAACTGGTGCACAGTCACTCAGACCAAACTTTTTTAACAGATCCACTACATATTTAACCTGATTCAAGTAAATACCCGATTTATCTCTGTAAACTTCCAGACCTAGGAAATAATACAAGGGTCCCAAATCCTTCAAGGAGAAGACTTGGTTCAACCGCTTAACAAAATCATTCACAAAAGTAGAGTTATTTCCAGTTACCAAAATATCATCCACATATATGAGTATAAACACAGTCAAGTCTCAGGTCTGAAGCATAAATAGAGAGGTATCACTCTTCAAATTACGAAAACCCCAGTCAAGAAGGGTGAAGCGTAACCTGTCAAACCACGCTTTGGGTGCTTGACGCAGGCCATAGATAGCCTTGACCAGCTTGCAAACATGGTTCGGGTGTCTCTTATCGATGAATCCTTCCGGCTGAGGCATAAAAACCTCTTCTTGGAGAAAACCGTTGAGGAACGCGTTATTAACATCCAGCTGCCGAATTTCCCATTGGAAAGTAACGGCGATTGAAAGAATGACTCGAATTGTGGTGGATTTGACAACCGGGCTGAATGTCTCGCTGAAATCAATTCCGGGTGTTTGTTGGAATCCCTTTGCAACCAACCTCGCTTTGTGCTTCAAAATCGATCCATCTGGCCGAAACTTATTTTTGAACACCCATTTATTGTCGATTAACTTCTGGTTGTTGAAAGGGACAAGTTCCCAAGTCTGATTTCGAAGCAACGCCTGAATTTCGTCGGACATTGCAGCTTGCCAGACGGAGGAGGAAAGGGCATCACGAGTTGTACAAGGTTCTGAAGCAGTTTGCACAGTGGCTTGGGTATAACCAATAAAAGGATATTTGGGCTTCTTTATTCCGTCCTTGGCCCTAGTAGTCATGGCATGTTCATTAATAGGCCTTATTGTCATCGGACTAGCAACTTCAGCAGAGACCGTTGGACCTGGACCTTCAGCAGAGACCGTTGGACTTGGGTCTTCAGGGGAGCTGGGTACTAGTGTGGAGTCTGATACAGAGTCTGAATCACCGGGAACCTCAGAAGTTGACTGAGACTCGTTTTCATCTGGATGGACAACAGATTCACCGAGAGCAGATGTTTCATTATTGGGACTCATTCAAATTATCAGCGGAAACGAGTGCAATTGTTCATTATTTCTGGGATGAGATGATGACGCCATGAATCCTGTCCTGAAAGGAAAATTACTAGAGTCAAATACAACATGACGGGAGATGATAATTTTACCGTTTTCTTTCAAGCACCGATAGCCTTTCTGTTGTGATGCTGGTCCAATGTAGACACATTTCTCGCTGTGAAACTGAAACTTGTCAGTATTATAAGGCTTGAGGCACGGATAACACGCGCAGTCGAAAGGTTGAAGCTCGTCATACTGAGGTTCTGTTTGTTTTAAACAAAACAGAGGTGTGTCTCCCTTTAGTACCGGTGTTGGTAGGCGATTGATCAGAAAAACTGACTGTTGAAAGGCATCGGCCCAAAATTCGCATTCCAGAGTGGGCGAGCAGAGTTAGACCCATCTCCACAACGTGACGGTGTTTTCGCTCTTCGCGTCCATTTTGAGCTGAGGTGTACGAACATGTTAATCTAACATTAATGCCAGCCTCCTGTGCTATGGATTCAATGGGTTTGTACTCACTGCCATTGTCGCACTGTATTGCCTTAATTTTCAACTCAAATTGATTCTCCACAAGAGTTTTGAAGTTTCGAAAAGCCATTACTGCTTCACCTTTATGTCTTAATGGATATAGCCAAGTGAAACGACTAAAATCATCGATGAAGTGTATGTAAAAACGATGTCCGCCAGTGGAAAGTACGGGTGAAGGACCCCACAGATCTGTATGTATTAATTCAAGTGGGACAGTAGACCGAGAAACAGAGTCTGGAAACGGCAGAAACTTGGACTTGCCTAATTGGCAAGCTTCACATATATGATCATTAGGAACACTAACTGGAATTGTCTTATTACATTTATTCATAATGAGTCTCAAAACTCTAGAACTAGGATGGTCTAGGATGTGATGCCACTTAAGATATTCACGTTGAGCCTTGTCATCACGAACAACCATTAGTGCTCGAGGCTTCACGTCAGGTCTTCTTCCTCTCATCTGATATAGGCCTTCGTTTTGAGTGCCCTGGAGGATCGTCTGATCTGTCGCTCGGTCCTTCACATCACAGCCCTTGTCAATAAACTTCACAGAAACTGGGTTATCTCGAATGAATTTATTGACACTCAACAAATTCTTAGTAGCCGTCGGTACATAAAGAACATCACGAAGGATTAATTCAGAGTTGGTGCAAGGAATAGAAGTGGAGCCAACACCTTCAATAGGGCTCTGTGTGCCAGTGCAAATTGTCAGATGAGACTTACCAGCTGAAACTACTTCCTCAAGTTGATCCGGGTATGGAGTGACGTGGTAGTTAGCACCACTATCCATGTACCAAGAGGGGTCTGCAACTGAACAAGAATTAGCATAGTAGGCAGAGGGAGAAGAGTGTGCATGATTATACCCGGCTTGGTCATCACGAGAGTAACAAGTGGCGATGGTGTGACCCGGACGTTGACAATAAATGCAGAATGGACGGCCTCCACGATGGCCGCCACCGCCTCGAGAACGTCCACCCCTGCCTCTGAACGAGCGAGGATTTTAGCCATTGTTGGAGGTATTGCGCCAGGAACGATTTGCTCCTGTATCAGCGGGTGACTAAGGACGTTGAGCCACATTAATGGTGGGTTGAATGCTTAGTTGGGCAAAATGATTCTGTTGACTGAGTTTAGATTCAAAAGACAGTAAGGCAGATTGTGCTTCTACCCAAGTCAAATCGGGTTTGTCAATCAATTTCTCCGAGATTGCGTTGTATTCGGCATCTAGACCATTCAGCGTATGAAGAAGAAGATCATCGGTTGCAAGGGGTGATCCAGCTAAGGCAAGCTCATCAGAGAGACTCTTTATCTTGTTTAAATACTCCTCCATCTTAAGAGAGTTTTTGCGCATATTGTGGAGTTCATTCTTGATTACCATGATACGAGCCTTGGTAGACGCACATGTAAGCTCTCGTGCCCCTGTCCAGAGATCGCGTGCCGTCTTACAGTGGAGCAGCTGCACACCCACCTCCTGGGTCATTGTGTTGCGCAGCCACCCAACTAACAGACGGTCGACAGAGAACCATTCCTTGTACGCTGGATTTGGAGCTCCAGAAGACAGCTTCGAGAAAACAGGGGCGGAGCCATCGATATGAGACTCGAGGCAGTTTCCCTCAATAAGGGGAAGGACGATGGATTCCCATACCAAGAAATTCGAGCGATCCAACTTGATTGCGGTTGTTTGGCTAGAGGAACTGAATAAGGTATATGAACGAGATGCACCGGAGTGAGAGGCGCCGGAGGCAGCGGTGTCGGAAGCGCTAGACATGATTGCTCTGATACCAAGAAAGAGAAATGATACAGAATTGAAATATATGAATGAGAGCACAAGAGAATTGCTCTGACTCGTTCAGTATATATATTAAACTGAATACAATATTCTAGAATACAAGAAGAGAATCTTTATAATTGCCAATCATAACTGACCCTATAATCTTGGCAATCATGTATACACAAAATCAAGGAAAAATTGATACGGAGAACAATGTCAATGATATGGAGAATAATGCCAACGCACATAAATGCTAATTACACAAGGCACTAATTACGTACATAAATGCTAATTACACAAGGCACTAATTACGTATTACTTTCTCTAATATATATCCCAATTCCCTGGTGAAGCAAGCGGCCTCACTTTAGGCTTGGTTTGATACACGGATTTGGTAGGTAGGAAAAGGAACATTAGCAAATTCTTTCATTTGGTATGTATTTTGGACAAATCTTCTCAGAAATGCAAGTTCTCGGGTCCACCAATCTTCCCTCATATGTGGTAAGATTAGATTCCACCAAAACTGGTGGAATTTCAAGTTCTCACATCATTATTCACATTTTTTGATTTAGCCCTCAAATTTGAACTTGGCCGGAAATTTTTTATACAACTTCGAACTTGACAAAAGCATATTGTTTTAAAATATATTTTAGCGAAAAAAATTATTTTTCTTTTTTATTTTGAATTAATTATTTTTAAGCATAAAATAAACATTTTTTTAATTCTTTACCAACTACTACCCCTTCATTTTCTTTCTACCAAACAACTCATTTTCCCTTCCCTTCCTTTCTTTTTCTTTACTCTAAGTTCCTTTCCCTCCTCAAATTTTCCTCTACGAGGCCTTAGTCTCTTAGTTTTTCCCCCTAAATTAAATAGTCATTTTGTTAAAGAAATCTCTCCAATAAATAATTGGAAATTCACTTTGATTTTAATTCATATTATATTTTTCTACAAAAAGGCAAATTTTTTAATCTAAGACCAATATTGTGCTAAACATTACATGGACTTAGCCAACAGGGTTGGGTCTAATAAAAGGAGTTAGCCCCTTACAAAATGTTGAATCTATGTTTGAATTTTTATTTGAAAGATGTCTATAAGAGGATATTGTGCTAATTGGAAAAAAAATTCCCTTCTAATCTTTAAAGAAATCATAACATTTATCAATTGAAAAGTAGTCAAAATTTTATGAATTACAGATAGTATTACAAAGAAAAAGAAAGAAGCATTTAAAAAGAGCATAGCAAAGCCAAAAATGAATGAACGATGTCTGATTTTTCTTGTTGAATAATTAATTTTGTGAAACCTGTGACACGGTTGGATAATTGATGAGCGGTATTTGTATCGTCACGGTAAGACAAACCCATGTTCTTGCGAACTGGTCATCGGTATGCTTCCACTTTCCACCGCGTGCCTTGCGTCCTGAATCCTGATGAAGGTCCTGAAGATGGACAGAGAAATGAAGGGACAAGTTGGACGTGTTGTTGATTCCGAATCTTTGAGGGACTTTAAGTGACAAATGATGTTTTGCAGTGTACTGTGGGAAAGTGTTAATTAGCTGAGCTGTCTGTCTCCCTGTAATGCTTAGCCCTACTCTTTTGCGGAGGAAATGAATCCCTTTTTTTTTTTTATATATATTGGGAGGAGGGGGAGGCAAAGCTTGAACCCTGGACAAGGGGAAAGGCCAACTCCTAAGGTTGGCCCTAGTACCATCGCGCTATGAGGTGCTTGACGGAGGAAATGAATCCTTATCTCTTCTTCTAAATAACGTTTTTGCTTCTTCCTCTTTCAACTTTTTTTTTCCCCTCCCCCTTTTTTGTTTAAGAAACAAAAATCAGTTCACCGGAAACCCCGGAGGGAAAGACGTGCATGCAACTTCAAGAAACACAAAAAACCAAGTGGACCTTAAAATTTTTGTGCGCCTCGGATCAACCTTATACTAGTTTGAACGAAAACAATTTAAACGCTTATATTAAATTATGTTGTGCCATCTCTTGTACTTGGTGTTACGCGTGCAAGCAATCAGACTTGCTCTTTCTCGCCTAGACTAAGGAGAATCAATCAACCCAGTTTCATTTTATTTGAACACAACGCCAAAAAGTAAAACAAATAGAGAACTAAAAAGGTAGATACGCACTTTTCTTGTATAATTTCCACGTGTAGGATAAGTGGCTGCTTTATGGACCGTAGGGTCCCCCACATGCACCAATTCTGTAGGCTTTTCACTCACATTTTGCTTTTGTTAACAGGTCACCAGCTTCTGAACCACATAAATGAGTTTTGAACTTTTGATCCAAGAGATATTTCATAGAACTTGATGAATTATAGCTTAGTGTAAGTGAGTGTCATCATTATACTAAGGAGAGGTAGTTAACTTAATGATTATAGGGGTAAATTTTTAACTTTGTCCTCATTTATGATTGGATGTTTTTAAACTGTTTCTTCTCTCTTTATCTTCATGAGTACAATTAATATAAACAAAATTGTCACAATCTCATTTATTATATTAAACTAAAATTGTAAACAGGACCAAATTTGTTGGTCAAAATAAACTTATAAATAGAACCAGAGTAGTAGTTTGAAATATGTGGAAGATTTTCAGAGATGGATCCATCATTTTCGCATGCCTGATTCCCACTCTTCCACTTTACGCAAACCAAGCAACTGAGATATTTATAATAAGGTAGAGAGGAATTCAATTCGAAGCTTGTGAAATAGCAATAACAGAATATTCTGCAGGAATCTTTTGTATCCCATAAGAATAATTATAAAAGCGGGGGCATCAAGAATCCGTAGAGATGGAATAAGAGAGAATCAAAGGAATACAGTGGATCTCCCTGAATCTTTTGTATCTTGTTATTTATAATTTAAATCGACAGCCTTCACGGTCATAACTACAAGTTCCATCTCTAGTACGCATAAGAATATATATAAGATGTGAGTTGATGAATATTCAACTATTCTGCAATGGGAAAAACAGATCCGATATGATCACCAAATCGGTAGCACTTGATGTTAACTGAATATGGACCAAGCTGAATGTGATTATCCTCCTCACCCACATAGAAGCACAGAGTATACAAGGCAAGCTCAAATTCCGGGCTTACCCCAACCAAAGTGCTTGACAAAGATTTCAGAACACCATGCCATTCAAACTGAATAGTCAGTAGCTGGGTTTCAGAGTCTGGCTGCAAGGAGACATTAGCAAAATACTGGAAGTTTAGAATGATATGATTGCAGATCAAATCAGGACAAGTTACAAGCTAACCTCCTGCTAAGATAGGAGAATGCTAAGTTTTACGGAATAAAATATGATGATTATGGAGGCTATGCCATTTTACAAAAAATGATATTTTGGAAAGTGCATTAAAGGATTTTGATGTTTAATGCAGAAAGTATACTTGTACTTTGCACCGTAAAATTAGTTTTCCATATATGGCAAAACAATCCAAGAAAAATCAGGTGCATGGAGGAACAATTCTAGCAACACTAGGCTATTGGCTATCCTTTTTGGAACATAAACACCCAGAAACAATAAGAAGTTGCATCATTTTTTCCAAATAAGCTTTTAATTAAAAAGTTCATAAAGGTCATAGACCTAATTGAAAATGTTTTCTAGGAAACCAGTTTCCAGTGAAAACAGTGTCCACAATCATGCTAACTTTGGTATATTTAAAGAAGCCTAAATCTGTCTAAAATAATTATCATAACACAGTGAACTGAGATATTATATAATTCTGGTTTCCTGTAGTTCGTTCAGTAATTCACTCCGGAAGGCATACCATTACTTTGGTAGATTAAATTCTCAAACAAATACAAGCAACATACTATCCTTAACACCATTAGCTAATTGAACGTAATCTTGTAGATGCTGGTAAGAGAATACACTCAGGATTAAATATTGAATTTGAGTAAGAACATAGATAAAGTCACTCACAGTTTCTCCCCGCCTACGAGGAAAGATGTAGCCTTGATAATCAACCCTCCCTTTTGCTTCTTCAAGATAAAGCTGTTCGAATACATCAATAACCAATTAGTGAAATAAAAAATATATATATGATGTCGTAACAAATAATAAAAATTACAAAAAATAAAATAAAATCTATCTTAGTATCAGATCAATTCTATCCATTTAATAACTTCAAAATGAACAAAAACGTTGAAGACTAGTGAAAATCATAACGAAAGAAAGTACACAAATAAATTAGCAAAGCTAAGAAAGATCAGTAGATAAGCAGCTTGTCAATAAGCACCGGAAACTGGAAGGTATTACTTGAAGTGCTGACTTTTTAGTTACACTCCATGGACTACTATTTACACTATCAGTGGATAGGACACATCTACAAGCCAACAATTGGCTTATGTATGAGCCTTCCAATATTTGATTATGTCGGAGTGACGGTTGAAAATGGACGCGGATATGATTTCCTGATTCCTAATTTGATGACACATTTTATTTGGCATAAGTTATGAATACATCCCAACAGATTTTTTTTTGGATACAATGACACACCTGAAGCCAGTTATGAAAGCCAGAAACTTCTTCATTTTTCTTGATTTCTCCAACAAAAACATGTTCAAATGCTGAAGAAGAACCAGAAGTACCACCTCGGCCATAAAGTTCAAACCAAAGACTGCTTAGCATTCTTTTAAAATCCTGGTAGCTCCCAGATGCAATGCCCTTGGAAACAAGATACTTATGGAGATATTTAATTGGTGCCGTTCTGCTGATTTCTTCTATGAAAGCAGATTGCTCGTGTCTCTCTTCAGATGTGACAACTTCCTTGTATCCTTGCTGAGGATTGTAGTTATCTAGAAGGGAACAGAAACGAGCAAATGTAGGCTTTCTGAATACGTCATCACTAACCCAAGTAAACAGGTTCCCTTGTGCCATATCTTCATTCTGGGATACCTTTTTTCCTTCACCGCAATCAATTTCATAATCTTTGCCAGGCACCAAACGGTTCAAATCAAGATCCCAAAGTTTACCGCAAGCTTGTGATAAATCAGCAAGCTCATCTTCAGAGGGCTCTAGAGTGGCACCAATATCAACGTCATTACAGTATTCTTGCTCGTCAGCAGGCGCTTTGTAACCACCCCATTGATCCTTTATAATCTGTCAACAAGTTGAAAGGGTACATATTTTAGTGAGCTTTGCAACATGAAATAATCTGAACCGATTGCATCCCAAACTGACTAATTAAGTTAATATAACATGCCTAGTAACAATTTTACCAGCATAATACACGTTATTTAAAGAAATGCAGCAGAATTCATGTAGATTTTTTGGCCACTGAATTCAGTCAGAATTCCCAAAGGCCAAAGCTATTTGACTCCCAGCACATAAAACAGTAGAATACACTGACAGCTAGAATAGCTCGCTCTAATTTAGAACCATAAAAAAGTAGTCTTAAAAGAGAAGAATTCCAAAAAAAATAAATCATATCGAGAGAAAAGAGATAATGCTAGTTCAATGTCTTTTTCCTAAAATGAATTATCATGAGTCATCCTCTAAGACGCCGTTAAGAACAAAACCTTGTGTGACTTCCTTGGAGGTTTCTTGCCAACAGTCTCCCATCCATCGACATTTTCTTCAACCAGCTGAGAAAAAAAAAACATTATTTTAAAATTGACAAAAAAGCAGGAGCGGGAGCGAGAGCGAGGACCAAACCTACTCGAAATCTTCAACAACGCAATGCACGCGTAAAAGTTGAAACTCAAATTGAGATAACGTACATCGTTTTTTTTTTCACTAAAAGGAGGACAAATACCTTTTCCTTTTTGATCTATTTCTCTCGAGAAACATAGTTAAAAATGCAGAAAACAAACTTTATGCACATATCATTTAAAGAAGGGAATAAAATTCACCGTTTGGGGTCTGCTCGAAGTGTTACAATTCTCAATTTCCCACTCCTCCTGCTGGGGGCTATAGTGTTCCTGAAATGATCATATTTGTCAACAAAGACACTATAGTTCGGGCAACTACGTGTTTTGCTTCAATTTAAGGGGTATGATTAATTAACCATGTTAACATTTCACCTTATGGGGCTTGTACGAAGTCTTAAAATTATCGTCTTGCCAATTCTCCTGCTCTGGACGATATTGTTCCTGCAATCACCAAAATAAAAATGTCAATAATATAATTATACTCTAAACCAGTTGTGCAATTAGAGTGCCAATATCGATTTTAAAAAAGAAAAACACAAGATTCCTTGTGGGGTCTGGCTGAAAATCTGGAACTGTCTGCTTCCCACTCATGCTCGGGACGAGACTGCTATTGGCATTTTATCATAATTTTATCTTTGAAAACTTCAATTTCATATCGCATAGAAATCAACGATTACGATCCAAAGCCAAATCCAAACGCAAACCTCTTTATTCCAGTTATTTCCACTGTGGCCATGTCTGCGATCACCCCTGCCTTCATCGTTATCCTGATCTCCGGACACAACCTACACATTTCATCGCCCGATCAAAGAAACATTGACTTTGAAATACTAATTCAATAATCAGACGAAAGAGTAGAGCTAGATACCTCGGCCCAAGTGGATCTAGAGCGTTCGTCGCGGGACTGTGAAACGGGTTCTTGGTCATTGCCCAGGCGATCAAGAACAGCTCCGGCCAAGCCCTTAATCAGATCCTCCATGTTCAGCGAGGTGATGATTTTGCCGAAAGCGAGTGTGTGAATGTGGGGGAGTACAGCTGGCAACGCAATGGGTCGAAGAAGTGGTTGGTTGGTAGGAGTAGGAGGGGATGGGGTCATGAAGACGAAGTAATGGCGGGTAATGGCAAATTAGTAATATTTTTTACCAATATGGCAAGGTTGTAATAATTTGACAAAGATTTGAATGCGCTGGATCCTATCGCCGACAGAAACGGCAATCTAGAGAATTTTGATTTTTGAGTATATTTCGGACGGGTCCACATGCAAACTCTGGATTTTGTACGGTTGGATATTTTTATTGGAAAACTTAAAAAAATACTATATTTAAATTTTAAAATTCTAAATCAGTTTTGTTGCCTGTACGAATATAAGTACTAAGTAACTTGTATATAATAATTGATAACTTATTTAGTAAGAAATTATTGATTTGAAATTTTAAAAATCAAGTGGTAGTCCCTCGAATCCTTAATATAATATATATTTAGGAAGTTGATCTTAGTTTTAAATATAAGATAAAGTTTTCTTTTTTTAAAAAAAAAATTATTGTTATTCTCTCAACAACAATAAAATAATGGTAAGGAATGAGAGATTTCTTAGGAAGGTGGTGGTGGTGTTTTAGAAAATACCACTCTGATCCTATTTATAAGTCCCTTTTGATCAAAAAAATTTAGTCCTATTTATAAGTCCCCTTTGACCAAATAAATGAGATTATGATAATTTTGTTCATATTAATTGTACCAATGAAAATAAAGAGAGAAGAAAAAGTTGCGAGTACCCAATCATAAATGAGGGTAAAGTTGAAAATTTATCTCATAATCATTGAGCTAATTACCCCTCCTTGCTATGTGTGATTTGATTAAAATGAGACTTATAAATAAAATCAGAGTGGTATATGTTATATTAACTAATTTAACCAACTTTTTTAATCTAATCAAATTTAATAAACATATGTTGACATTGGATGAGTGTTTTTTATCTTATTTTTTTGGTAAAAAATAACTCAAATATAATTATAATATAATATCTTTATATTTTAGTTTTGTTTATGTTTAATTTTTTTGTCTCCATATATATGTGGAGTTGTGGACTGAATTTACTAAAAAGGGACAATAGCATTAGCTGAAATGATGTTGGGAAAAAAAGGAGAAACGAAGGTGATCATGGCTGACACCAAGATGAACTTTCTATGGCTGACACCAAGATGAACTTTCTAACCCAGTCCAAGCTTTACACGTGTAACGAAATTAGTGAGGCCATCAAATCAAGTTCCTTGCTTAGGAGGGGGCACAAGTCAAATGTATGGCTCGACCGCTGAGCTGATCCCGCTACATACTCAGGTGCTTGGGGACAGTTTACGACAAAAATCTCAGACTTGTAAGGACAGTTTACGATGGCGAGCGCGTAAAGGTGGCTACAGGGAGAGTCTAATCGCATGGGGATGTCCTTATGGGAGAGAATCTGGAAAATAAAGGTACCAGAAAGGGTGAGAGTCTTTATGTGGCAAGTGATGAATCATGGGCGACTGGCTACAAGAGATCGAACAAGTAAATGGGGAACAGGGGATCAAAGTTGCATAATCTGTCACGATCGATCGGTGCGAGGATCTTATCCATGCTCTTCGAGATCGTCCTCAGGTAGTGACGGACTCAGAATTTTAAGTTTGTGGGTGCATAATTAATAGTGGAATTCGGAGGCTGCCCCAGATTTTTTTTTTTTTTTTAAGAAAAGTTTTAAACACATTAAAAACAAAAGAATATAAACAATAAAAGAAAAGAAAACTTTAACTTAACATAGAAAAATAATAATCAAGAGTCAACTAACCTTTACATCAGAACGATTACAAAAGTATTCTTCGATTATAATGTAACAAAGGTAATCAATTCTGACAAAAAAAAAAAAAAAAGAAGGTAATCAATGAAAGTTAATCACAGTAGTGCCAATGTGACTAAGAAGGTAGATTGTTCAATTTAGGAGCAAAACTAAACATAGGCAAGGTTTACACATCAATGTAAGAAAAACATTGTCCATGAATAATTAACTCTTTAAGTTGTAAATTGCAGTTCAGACACATAAATATCCGTAAAGCACAAATATAATTTCATGCCTCCACAAATATTTGCAAGAATTAAAACTTTCAGTTAAATAAAGAATTAAATAAAGAACATACTTAAACAAAGTGATGGAAAATCAAACACATTACTCGGAAACAATACACAATACCAATACAAGAACCTTAAACAAAACAAAGAGAGAGATACAACCCACCCACAATGGCACTACAATCTCAACATCACAGAAATTCTAAACAGAACACATAGGGCTACCAATCCTTAGAGAGGATTGGTTCTCTTCACTCCAAAGGCCTAAGCCACAACTCCAAATTCTTCCCTCCCCATCTTTCAATCAAATTGAGGATTTAAAAACCCCGAAAAGTGATTCTCACAACCCCTTCTCATAGACTTGGACTATAGCAGCCCTATAGCCATCTACTTCTCTATTTCTTTCTCTAAAATGGTAGGTCAAGGTTCTGACCCACAAAAAGTGCCTTTCCCTTACCATGTATTGTCCTAGGTTTCCAAAAGTGGTCCTAACATATACCCCTCATATGCTTTGTAATTAAGAGAGTAAGAACCAATATATAGCTGCGAAGTTACGAAAAGGATCCTAAGTTATGCTGATTCAGGAAAAATAGCACAGCATTCAATACCAAAACTTGAAGCTAAAGTTTCTCTACCAACTAGAGATAATAAAGGTAGTCATCTTCATTCTTCAGGTCAAAAGAATAAAGGTGTTCATCTTAATATTATCCAAAACACACCAAGAGCAGTTTCCCGAATTTTCCAAGGTGAGCCCTCATTTCACAAAGAGTAAAAACGAAAAATAGTGGAATAAGGTACTCAACGGAACTAATGAACTTGAAAACTAGAGAAATTTACGCAAGGTGGTACCTGAGATTTTATTATTGAATTTTATTTTAGTTTCGAGGACGAAACTTATTTTAAGGAGGGTAAAATGTAATACCCCGGATTTTTATTAATAATAATAATAATGGAAATAGTAATGATAATGATAGATTAAAATAATACTAATAAAATAATAATGATTAATAATAGAAATAAAAAATAATAATAATAGTATATTAAAATAATAATAATAATATAGTAAAAATTAATAATATTGTATTGTTTCTGTGGTAATTATATTATTTTATAAATAGTAATATTAGATTAGTTAGGATCAGATCCTAGAATCTAGGAGTAGTTAGACCAGATTATATTTTCAATTTTTGAATTTATCATCGGACTCAAAAATTATCTAATAATAATAAAACTCTACAATTTATTTTAATTCGTTTATTAGGAATAATTTTTTTTTAAAAAAAAAAAAAGCCCAGGCCATAGCTTAACCCTAAATTTTAATTATAAACTTAGGTTTAGCCGTCTAAACCTAGTAACACTCGATAGTTTTCTTCTCCGCAACCTTCTTTTCTCAAATCCTCCTTCCGGACTCTCATCAAATTATTTTCTAGGAGGTTAGCAACACGGAGACCAGGTAATTCTAATCCCCGTGAGTCTTAGGTTAGTTTTAATGTGAATTTTGATAGGTAAACCTAATTCCTAGAATACGTGTACAAATACATTTTTCCTTCTTTTTGATTTGTGTGAGTAGCCTTCTGCAAAGTGGTTTAATATTGAATATAAGATCCTTTGCATTGCACAGCCGTAGGTTTCGATTTAGGATTGAATTATATATATATATATATATATAGATTTCTTTTATTGGCTTGCGTGCTTGATATATGCCTGTGCGTTTTTTTTTCTTTTTCTTTTTTTTTTCCTCCAATCATACAAAACATATGTCTATGCTTTTCTTAATTGAATAATGTTCCTCAACTTTCATGTTGGAGAATTGCATTTGTGAATGATTGAATCAGATTCTTCCTGTGCGTTTTTTTTCCCCCTTGAATTGAAACGTATACAATTACATTGTTTCGGCCTGGCATGCTTCAATAAATATATATATATATATATATATATATGCACCCGTGCGTCAATTATAATTTGATTTTATGCACAATAAGATAAGATACCAACAGATTTTAGGTCAAAATATCTTTATATTTATATTTAATTAAAATTATATATATATATATATATATATATATATAAGATAATTAAATAATAGAGATAATTTAGGAGTTTGTTTTGTGCGTGTGTTTTAAATAACTTAATAATGGGAGGATAGCTTGGGACGGTACCTCCCAAGTGATGAACACAACTTTTGGGCTTTATGCCACTGATGTGAAAATGATAGTATCCGTTCTTCCCAAAGTGGTGTCTGGCAGGTTTCCGGGACACTAGTAGCAACTTTGGGAAGAGGTGTGCACACTAGGAAGATATGTTTATGGCCAATTGATTATTGTGACTGGCAGGTTTCTGGGTCACAAGGTAGACTGGCAGGTTTCCGGGTCTACCATGGTTCTCTTCCCACTAAACTAAATGGACTGGCAGGTTTCCGGGTCCAAATAAAATTTAATGAAAGACATTTGATATGAAACTAATATTTTAGATTATATATATAAATATATATATTTTTCTTTTTATATCATGTGAATATTTTATTTATCATTATATTTATTATTGTTATTGTTATTGTTATTTTTGTATTATCTTTGTTTATTAGGATTATCAACTTTTGCTGATGTATGTGTTCATGGGCTGCGACGATCCTTCGGGGGAGCAGATTTTCATTGAAACAGGTCTCAAAGCTGGGGCTAGCTGGGAGAAGTGAGGAAGAATAATGAATAATTCTAGCTAGTTTTATTTTATCTTTTTTTTTGTGCTTTGAATAAAATACTTTTATTTAAGTTTGGATTTATCTTAATGTAATAAGACAGCCTTGCACTTGTCCCAGTACAAGTGCGGCGGTAACACTCCCTAAGGTTATTTATTTCGAATTTCATTAATTTATTTATAAAAATTATTTAAATTTTTGTTATTATAACTGTTAGAAATTGGGAGTGTTACAGTAATACTTTCAAGTAAAATGTCAAAGGTAGCGCACAAATGCTGTCAGTCATATTAAAGCAATCTAGCCTTACAATGAGATTATAAGAACAAGTTTCTACCGATATACAGCCACAAATATAAGACGCTGACACACGTTGAAATCGGAATTTAGGAAATCAGTCGACACTCGATATAGCAATCCAAGTAGGGTAAGAGAATGAAGAAGTTGCCGAAAATGGTAGCTGAGAGTGAGATCGATGAGTTGTGAGCCTGAGACGTGAGACGATGAGAGATTGAGACTTGAGAGTGACGAGCGGGAGCGAGACTGAGAAAGCGAGAGTGAAATTATATTGAAGACGAGAGAGGACAGAGAATGAGAATGACGGAAATGGGGGAAAGACAGGGCAGAGAACGAACACGACCGAAATGGGAAAAAAAGGGCAAAAGCGGTTTGGCAGCTCGAACCCGCGACCCATTGATCAAGAGGGAGACTAGAGTGTTAACCATATGCACCAACTACATGTAGTGTCACTAATTTCTTTTAGATTATATATATTTTGTGTCTGCACTTGTCCACATTGGCAATAACATAAGTCCGCCACTGTCCTCAGGTACGCACAACGTGGAGGCAGCTGTTACTTGACATAAAAGTCTGGCTTGGCTTGAATATAATCTAAAGAGTAGAGGCCCAGGAATTGTTGACTGAACGTGGCCAGAGACGTACGTTTCCAATTGGAGATGGAGAAACCAATCCCTTCGTGAGAGTGAGTTCCAGATACCACGATTTCCAGGACATATAATCAAGCAAGCAATACTTGCAGAACTATTGGCCAGTCAGATTAATTAATTGCAATGTTCGGAGATTGACACTCTAAGCTACGAAACTTGTGCTTTTTAAAGGTTAACTCATTCATGCCCTAAAACATGTCTACAAATCAGAAAGCAACACAGGCTTGCTGCCATGTGTGCTCGTTTACCTGATCGAAGAACCCTCTGGAAATCACCCCCTGTAGAAGTGGAAGATATCCTTCAAGAGGACCTACCTGGAATCGCGTTTTCGCGTAGTGTAGTTCCATCACCAAAAAAAAAAAAGGAGAGAGAGAATACGAGATATCCCCCTCGTAATCTGAATCTGGAATTATCATTCCGCTTGTTATAGAAATTATATTTGTTATATGTGGATGTCGATACCTCTCATTATTTTCTATTTTCCTATAGTTTTTTATTTTCATCTGTCAATCACTATAATTATGGAATCACATTAATTATAGATTAGATAGTTGTGCCTACAAATAGAAGGCATATGTTATGTATCTGTGATACACTGGAATAAGAATTACTCTCCCTTTCTCCCTTCTCTATTCTTTTATTTTTGTTCTCTATCTATTATCTCAACTATATTTATAACACGTTATCATATACTTTCTTTAACTATACGTTTATTTATCTGGGATAATCTAAACCACTATATGGAATTAATGAGATAACTTTTCCCGATTGTTCTTAACATTAGGTTCTATGGCTAAGATTGAAGATTATTATTGTTTTTATATATTATTCTGATTTCATTTACGAGTTATTTTATATTTTACTATTGTTAATTTGCCTCCTACATGGAAGATTCTACTTCCAGTCTAGATTTAAGCTTTTCTTTTTATTATTTTAATTTGACTCATATATGGAAGGTTCTACCTCCTTCATGGAAATTTAGATTTAATCTTTCCTTTTTTGTTGTTTTAATTTAATTTGAGATTTTATTATTATTAACTTTAACATAACACCTTACTGTTATTATGGCTAACGTTTAATATTATATTATTTTATACAAACTCTTTTATGTTATTAATATTATTATGGTCAGAAGCCATACACCTCTGATTTCATATTTTGAAATTACATGACCAAAAGTCATATAGCTTTCATCTTCTAAATGACCTGAAGCCATAAAATTTTGAGATTATATGACCAAAAGTCATTTACATTTTGACTTTGATATAATATGGTCAGAAGTCATATTCCTTTAATTTCTATTTTTATACTATATAGCTTGAAACCATATTCATTTGATTCCCTATTATATGGCGAAGTCATGTACTTTTTCATTTTTTATTTTATTAGATGACTCGCTGCTTGGGCTCATAAAGGCCAGATTGCCGGCTCGATTCCAGTGGGCATGTATAATGGGCGGGTTTTTATAAGAAGCAAAAACAAAAAACCGACAATATATGGGCTACCCTAATTTAGTGGTCAGGGCCCGACCCAATCAACGGTAAGACTAAAATTTACAAAGAAAGAGGAAGCCCAAAGTCCAAACTACTCAGTAAATCCCGAATATCGTCGTTCGGGCGCCTGAAATCGGAATTCGGAGGCATGCTTATACCCAAATAATAATAATAATAATAATAATAATAATAATAAAAATAAAAAACCGGAGGCATGCATCAATGTCCTGGAGTGACAGAGCGACGAAAGTGAGAGAAGAGAAATTAACCCTTTCTCTTTTCCATCGTTTGAAAGGAAAACATAAAAGCTAACAACTACAGTTCGCCCTTCTTGGTTCAGTTGAAATTCCAATACACCTTGCGCTGCTCTTGAAGAACAAAGCTCGCAGTTATGGTGGCGGTCAATAACAGCAATGGCACGATCGTGAACCCCCGGGAAGGCAACAACTTTGGCCGCTTGCTTGGGGTATCGTACGGACACGTCACCAAAATCTCAACGCGGGCCTAATAAGCCTAAATGTAAACAATGCGGCAATGTTGCTGGTTCAAGGTAAGTTCTCTTTGTCACTCCCCTCGATCTGCTGTCTGACTTTCTTTGTATTGCAAGAGGATTACTGTGGAGGATTAGCGATTGTTTCGAGGGACATCGAAAGCAAAATAGAGAAGTTTAAATATGAATTTGAAGGTGCTGGGAGACTAGTACTCAACAATATGCAGAGGTGCAAAATAGTCTAGAGATGAGCACTCAAAGAGTTTGGTGCTTGTAGCGCTAGCCATAAAAAAAATAATATGGAGAAAGATATTTTGATAAAAATAGGATGAAATGAGGTACAAAAATATTATTCCACTTGGTGAGCTCATCTACATATCATACAATACCATTAGGCTCTATCAATGATTTTTTTTGAACACTGGCTCTATCAATGATTAACTGCTCAGAAACAAGGTTGATTATACTACGCATAGATTTTTTGTGCTCCCGCCTAGAATTTATCTTTAATTACCACACAGGGCCAACGAGTATTGCCGGGGTCGGTAATACCCTGAAGACTCCAATAGATCGTAAGCTCACTTCATGAACTTGATAGATTGCATTTCCGCTTACTTAAATTTGGGGTAATTTGATGGATAAAACCATAGTTGTATACAACAAACAATAGGGTAGACGGCAATTATAAGTGTCCTTCAAAGGGCATTGCAAACTTCAAAGATGGTATATGCATGCCACTGTATTTGCCAAACATGTATATTCTTGATAATGGCATGAGCTGCTTCACTAATTCATTGAATCATAAATTAAAGTTGACAGTTAGGGTGAACTAATTTTTCTTATAACAATGGTAGTGTTTTCTTAGGTTAAACCTGGTGATAGGTGATATTATCAAATACAATGGAACTAGTGTCATAATGAATGGGATCTAAGCCAGAAGAAGACCTAAGTAATGAGTTTGCAAAGATGTTGTCTTCAGGCACTTTATTACTGGTCTTAATATTTATCTTTCACTGTAGACCCACAAACACAATTAATTTCCAAAAGGGGAGGTGAAACAAAACAATAGAAGTTATATTACTTTCAGAAGCTATACAGTCATTATAAATCGAGGAGATCTCTTTCATTCCATATTGTTTTGATGAGTTTAGTCAATGTTGCAGGTGTCCATTTGAATCATGCAAGAGTTGCTGTTCAAGAAATCAAAGTCCATGTCATATTCATGGTGTGTTAACTTGACAAACACCATGCTTTCTCTAATTTCCTTTTCTGTTGTTTTAACTATATTATGCTGCAATATCCCTCCTCCCCCTTGGTTTTTTGGAACCGTGTGCCATGACCCCATGTTGATTTTTTAGAAACACTTCTCCTTAGGTGGCCATATTGCCTTTTTGTCCCTCGTAAGTTCATATACCTATGGCTCACTTCAACTTTATATCCATCATGCATATGCTCTTTGCTATGTGTTTACCTACTCAATTGTTCTTCTAAAGTGACCACTGGCCAACCAATTTATAATTTTGGTTTTATGTCAAAGCAACTATACACTATCCATTTGCACTTGATCTGCTCGGTAGTTTCAATCAACTAACTTCCACTTTGCCAGGTTGCGTCCCTTTCACATTTTCCTGGGCATTGCAATGCCCTTCAGTCATATTATTCTCTCCTTGTGACTCCTTTTTGTGTTTTTTTTTTTTTTTTTTGGCCAATTCTGTACTTTCAATTGATGTTTAGCAAGTCCTGTCTGTCTTTCTCATTCTCCATTTGCTCTGTGTTCATTGCGCTAATGCACTGTAATGGCTACTGCTGATACTCCCACTGGTCATTAATGAAATTAACGTGCTCATTCTTCTTCTGCCATTAAGCAAGTATTGTGTGCATAGTTCTCAGTTCACACTTATTGCAATCTCACCTATCTTGCATCCTCAACCATGGTGTTCATTACTTTTCCAGTTGTCTGTCCCTAGAATTACTTCCACTAATGCTATTGATAGTATTTTAAGATGATGTCATGTTATTATGGTATCTCCCCATCCTACATGCCGCACCAAAACTTGATGATATTGATATCAATTCATGCATGCAGATGATTATTTTGAAGTGTTTTGTTGGATAAAGTGAAATTACATATGAGTAGCATAAGTAAAAAGATTAATTGAAAAAAAGAACCAAAAAATGGTGCTTCTGTTATGTTGGCAATCTATTTACATTCTGTTGCTCTAAATGACTTTCCTTATTATTGTGGCCTTAAACTCTATTTTTATTTTTCCTTTATATGTAATGGTGAATGCAGTGTTGAAAGCAAATTCAACTACTCCTGACAAGTCACCATCTTCTAGTGCTGCTCCACTTGAACAACTATCCTCTGAACCTTCTCCTTCTTCGTAAGTTCTGAATTGTAGTGCCCCTTCACCCTCCTGAATTTCACATCATGTCCATCCTTGTAATTTCATATTCTAAACATTTTTGACTTTTTTTTGGTCAACTAAACATTTTTGACTTAGCTGAAAGGAACAATATAAATTTCCAGTTTCAAAAATTAGGAAGCAAGCGTTTTTTCTTTCTCCTATGGTTCAGGAGTACCTCTAAAAGCATATCTAGACTTCTCGTTTGTTAAATAATTAATCTGATATCAAGCATGCTAATCAATAATTGCTCCAAGTTGTTTCTATGTTTATTGTTTCCAAACTCTAAGATATCTGCCTAAAATCTTGCTGTAATGGGTTGCTGGATTTAGAAATTACTTTAATACTTTTTATCCCTTTTATGTATATTCTTTTTAAACGGCCATCTTTTGTATGTCCTTTCTTTCCAACGTTCTTTTTCATATCATACCAATTTCTTAATGCAACATTATTCTTCAGATTTCAATTGTCTTTCTAGCTACCTCCTTGGCGGTATTTATATTTATATCAATTCACTTGAGTTGCACATTTAGCAATTAAAGTTCCTTTCCAGCTCCTATTGATTGGGGAATTTTTTAAAATTACTATATGTATTTCAGGAATGCAGGTAGAGTTGCGTCCCTTCAACAACTCTCCAACAGCTTTGCCCAGTTCAACAATTTGTATGTTTCACTTCGGTCAAGGAAGCCAATAGCTAGGAAGGTACATCTAATTTTAAAATTGTGCTTGTTTGAAGCTGGTTATGGGTAGCCGTATGCTGTACTGAAGTGACAAGAATTACTAAAGGATGCTGCAATCATTAAGAAATGGAGATTTTCCAAGTTAAAGGAATACACGGATAGCAACATTGGAGTAGAAAATGATGCTTTTGACAGATACATGCAAAATGTAGCTTTGCTGGAAGAAGTTTTACACGTGGAGTCCCCAGAAGACAATGCACCCTCTGCATTGGTGTCTAATCCTACTTCAATGGGGAACAATGAGATGACGGTCCCATGGTTTAAATTGCTTCTAAGATCTAATTTAACAAGAAGCGATAGTGTAAGAAATAGAACAAGACAGATTGTGGATTAGGGACTTCAGAAGCTTGAAAAGTGTGCTGTCAGGGGTGATGCGGAAGAACGAAATGAAGCATCAAAAAGGTCAAAAAATTTGAGGACTGAAAGGTTATCAGATATAAATGATCTTATTGATAAAATTAATAAAGCTCGGAGGGAGGAGGATTTGAAAGCATGTTTGGAGAACAAGTCTCAACTCTTCAACTTGGACCAGAGCTCAAGCAAACCGGAAGTTGTAGAGAAAGAAACACACACGAAGCAGGTTGTGGAAGGTGATTTGGCAACGGCGAAAGAATTGGATTATTCTTTTCCTAAATTGGTTGTTGATAGAGAAATTGATGAAGAAACTCTCAACACAATACACACACACTTTTGTTCCCTTGAACATGTTGAGCAGTTGTGAGGTTAGATTTGTCAATAACTAGGCTTGCCTTCAGCTAGATAAATAGAAATCAATGTTGTATCATTTATTGCATTGTAGCATGGTGCCCGCTGCCTCATCTTGTTTGGTAACATCTCGTTCATAGTCTTGTTACCTACTTGTATGTTATCAGATTGACGCTGCGTTATTAGTTGTCTATATTGTATTTTTCTCCCCAGCAAATTGAATCAGTACATCGCTAGTTAGGAAATAGTACATATTCATTTTGGTTGTGGTGGTTGACGGTAAAACAGGGCAAGCACAATCCACAATGCATGTACACTTGAGCAGAAGAGTGATTGTGTCTGCCGAATGGTCACTTCGAAGTTGAAAGAGAAAGGTCCCCAATGGGCAATAGTGTTTGCATCATTCAATGCTAGAACAACACTTGCATAGGCTCTCTGGTTTTCTGACTTGTGAAGGGGAATGCGTAAGGCTGCACACATGAGTTAGGGCAACCTCATTGAGCGAAGATAATGGGCCAATGACGACAACACCCAATAAAGTTGATAAAAAAGTATACCAACTCTGTCTCTGGATTGCTCTGTTCTCTTCACCATCTTTCAAGTGAAGTAAGCCATTGGAATATGTGCTCTTCACTCTTTTCCTTTCTTTATTAACTCTGGACAGCGAAAGGTGAAAAACTTCAATAATTATGCATGTTATTACTACTTCTACAGAAATGTGATAGCTTCATCCACTTGAGAATCGGTTCTTATAATTCAATCATAGCTTCAAGTATAGGCTATGCCGTCCAGACATTTTGATGAAACCTAGTATGACTTTGGAAGAAATAAATGGATAGATAAACGATCGATTCAAACGACTATTTGGTTCTTACATGAAAAGTAACATAAATGGGGATCCAAAGGCGTACACAGAAATTCCATATTTTTGTATGAATTTCTTCTTCAAGCTTTTGGGCATCACCCATAAAGCTTTGTGGGTTTGTTAATGGGCAGGTGCTTTTTTCTAGCTTTATTCTCCTGCATATATATCTCGATATCGATCAACAACTACTTTCTTGGTGGGTATGAAACTTTCAAAGACATCATTTCCCCCTTGAAACAAGGCCGTTAATACCCCCCCCCTTTTTTTTTTAAGTTTCAATGGCTCTAGTCATCTCAAGCATCAGCTTTTCAAAGTGTCTTTGTTGATTTATTTTTTCAAACCCACCCACGTTTATGCCGCTCAGTATTGTTGTCAATCCTTTGTTGATCATAATAATGATTCTCTCTAACAGGAGTTTGCTTCGTTATGGAGTCTTATAGACTAATATATATTATTAGCCCACCATAAAAGGCAAAGGAGCCATTAAAAGGAAAGACTAGCCAATCCTAAGTGGGAAACGTTTCATCATGTAATCAACATAATCTGATGACTTTTTTTCATTTCACTTTCCAACATGTCTAATACGTGGTGCAAATTTCTCCAGTCTTTAGTCACCAAGTTTTTATCTTTCACTCTCTTCATCAAAACTCACTTTCAACCGTCCACATTGAGACCAACATACTTACGTAAATGTTTAGTTTCAAATACTTAATCAAATAACTAAGTATATGCATACAGTGAAATCTTTGGGTAGGTGACAATTAAAAAAAAAAAATTAATGGAGGCTTCTTCCCTAAAGAAAGAATCATTATTTGGAAAAGAAAACAGAAAGAAATGTCAATATAACAGGCTGTGTTTTGAGCAAAAAAAAATATAACAGGCTGTGTGGTATTACTTAGAGATGTGGGATTAAGTAGAGATCGAGAATAAGAAAATGATAGAAGTAGTTGTTGCTGTTGTGTGGGATATGATAGCTAGTAAGGAAGGTTGGATATTCGTCTTTTTGAAAAGCAAGGCCATGTGTGAATGTGCAGCCAGGAATCGTGGCTTGTTGGCCATACGAATCATGACTTGTCTCTATAATCGTGAATTGCCACAGTTCAACTCTCATTAGGGTTTGTGATTGATGCCTTTGGTGTTTGATCTATAACCTCTGCTACGAATTACAGCTTTCACTTCACCAAATGATCGATCAAATATATATTTTAAAAGTCTCTGGTAATAATAATTATAATAAATCAGAAAAAACACTGGTAGTGATCTATGCCCGTCAAGTGGCAGGGGGCCACATGGTTGAGCACACTGTTCTAAAATATATCAAGTGACGAATCTCACCTCGTGGTGGTAGTTGATGCATCAGATAAAGATACTCTTCTTTTTTTTGCCTAATGATGTGTCCTCACATATCTATCTCTATATGCACCTCCAAACTCTCAAGTTAATTACTCTTCCTATCTTTAATATTAAAATATATTTAAGGAGTTGATTTTGATTCTAAATATAAGACATAGTTTTCATATTTTTTAAATTATTTATTAACTTACCCCTATTGATACTCATTCAACAACAATGATCGAGGAAGAGAGGGAATAAGAGAATTACGGAAGACGAGTATAGTGTTTTAAAACGTATATATTATATTAACTAACTTCATTAATATGATCAAATAAGGTAAATATGTCTTATGTTAAGAACCGGAAGAGGAGGAGGAGTATTATGTTTATTTCCCTTACTCTTCGTTTTTTGTTTGACTTTAAGATATAATGCAAAGTGTTATATATTCTTCATTTTATGCGCTTCAGGTACAATGACTCTTCGTTTGTACTTTTCTACGTAACTATATATTTACCGCATAAAATATCAGAACCAAGTGGCTATTGAATTTGTCAAGATATGCGTATGGTTTTGTTGGTTTGATTTTTATAGTAATTAAACGTACCGTATTTATCTCTTCATCATATACCAAACTTTTTCCCTTTTATTGTTTTCTTTTTTAAAATTATCACGCCTTTACGTACGTAACTTTGATTGAGGCTCTGCTTGATTGATTTATAAGTATATGTTCTGCATATATAATCCAGAAGCTTGATTACCTGTCAGCCGTCTAATTGTTTGGTTGGATTAATAATGTTTAATCAGCCATCAGTTCCGAGGCCTTCATATGTGAATATATCCGTTGATTTGTTTGAATTTTTGTCTTATAAAATGTTAGTGAGGTGTGTATCGAGAAACCCAATTATATTGAGGTTGATGAGATGTAATATATATATATTAAAAATAACAATACAATTTGTGAGTATGAGGCAATATCTCTTGGCTTCTTTAGATAGTGAACTTCTAAATGGCACTAGCTAGCTAATGGCTAGATATACTCCACTGTTTTTTAAAGCATAATATAAGGCATTTAATTAATTACGTCAAATGCTAGAGATGAGAGGAAAAATAAATTATAAAATAAACATTAAGAAGTATATCTATCTATCAAGTATGGAATGAGTATTATTCGTGGAAGAAATTAATATAACTAATTAAGCTGATCGATCATGCATATATATATGTAAGAAGCAATTTGATATTTATCATTATTAATTACCTAAGCCCATCATCTATTATGGGAGACAATGACAGGTTAGAGGAGGGCAATCAACTGATAAATTAAGAGAAAAAAAAATTAAAAAATAATTAAGCACGTCTCATTATATTGCATGGTCCCTACCATGCCCTTAAATCCTTGAACACTTTGCAAAGTCCTACTCAAGCAACCCAACATGTATCCGAAAGATAGAAAACTGGTTGATGATCAAACATCAATGATAGCAAAGATCAATCACATGCCCTTAATTAATTAACAAAAACTAAATGCTTAATCGACACGGCGCGCAATTAGGGTTTAATTTTGTGGGATGAAGTCAAAGAAAGCAGGTGGGGGCAAAATAAAAATCATGGTATCCCCAATTCCACAAATCACACAAATTTTGATTCATCACGACGTGTTGTGCAAGGGATTCCCTTAAGCCAAATCCAAACAAGAAAATTCCAAATTAATCCAAGCACAGCTTAATTGAGCTGCTTTCACCATATTGTTCCTTAGCTTCTCTCAGTTTTTTTTCCCCCAACCCCTAATTGATGACTGCTATAATTGTCGCCTATATATATACATACACATATTTCAAAAGCTTCATAATAATAGAGCTTATAATAATGCCACCTTTGAATATATATGAATCCAAAGCCAGTGTTGTTGTCTGTAATCGATGGATCAGCTTTTATTTCGCGCCTAATTAACCAGTTTCTCTAAAAGGGACTTTGATTGGTGGGATTGTATTTTAAATCAAAGAAAACAGTTAATGGATAGAGATTGGAGTTTAACTTTAGCTGCACAAAAAATTGAAAGCTGAAACCTCCTTATAAAAAGCAGGCCTATCTATTATATACAAGACAAAAGTCATATTATTAGAATTCAGATAACGATATGGCAACCCCCCATTTACCTAAAACGACAATTCATTGTGTACATCAACTAGAGAATTTCAATTCGTGTTTAATTTTCAACTATATATAATTACTAGTGCTTCTAATCATACTCAATCTAAATTACGAATTAATTACACGCCATACAATTCACCGGCTCGAGGCTGTGAGTTTTGACACTATATATATAATCATGTATACATTAACTTGATCATTATTATTCATTTATTCTAATTGTGATGTATATATTAATTCAAAGAATTGTTCATTACCAGATTGAAAGATTTTGTGATTAAAAGTCTTTGCCAGACGCATCTTCTGGGCTGGTTCACGTCTCATCAATAAGATATTAATATCTTAAATCCTTGACTCTTTTTTCTTTTTTTAAACTGAAAATGATAAGAAAAAAAATGCATCTGAAATTTGTTGTCAGACGAGCTGTATATGTACATAATTTATCGATTCGTCTTTTTCCGATTCCATTTTCTTTTATTTTTCTGGATTGGATTTATCGTTTTGATTCCACCAAAGTTCGAAATATGAAGACGCGTGTGTCTTTGAACTTTCAGATGTACGATGGGAAATTGATGAAATTAAATTGATTTGAAAACGAGGTTTTCTCAAGTTATTAATTGCTTGCCGTTTACTAGTAGCATATATATATATATAAGAACCAAACAAATAATGGTTATTAACTACGTTCAAAAAAATACAAAAATAAAAAAGGTAAGAAGCAGACTAAGTGGCTAACGATATTTGAATATTTCATCAAACCAGACCAAACCAACGTTAACGTTTTAATTTAGTTATGTGCGATTCACGAAGCTTTGAATAAAAGGTTTTAATTTTCTGTGTGGGTACGTGATTGTCCAGTTCGCCTACGTCGTTTTTGTGGACTTTCTTTGTGGACACGTAAACTCCAATAATAACAACACTTAACCTCCATGGACAAATTCATTCATCAAGCTGGCGATGTAAACAAAGCATATTACTAGTATTAATTAATTTAAGTATATAGGAATAATCAATGTGAAGATTTCAAAAATTTTACTTGTCGTCCATTGGTTTCTTCACTACTAGCTAGTTCCGTGACAGTGTCATTATTTTCCATTGGAAATAAGAATGAGTTGGACTTTAGTTATTTTTCCAGTTTCCATGTTAAAATATATTTTCTCTCATATTGGAATCTTACGTACATCAAGCCAAACACTAAACTATCAGTTTTCTCACTCTTCTTCCATTTCTCATTTCCATTATTGACCATGTGAGCTTCACCAGAGGACATGTCGATAACAGGGAAAATAAAAACAAGAGAGAGAGGGGGTCGTTGTGACTTGTGAAGGAGAGAGGACCAGGCCAGAGTGGTGATATATATATATATATATATAGACACTCACACACACATGTAAACCAAGAAAAAAAAAAGGCATATGGAAGCCTAAAGCTATGTGCTTATACACACACACACAACACACACGAAACTACAGTATATGATTGAGCTCCATCATCGTCCACCAACCAAGAAACCCTGAAATGGAACGTGGGTGAGGACAAATAATATAAACGGGGTTGATGAAAATATGGGTGGATCGGTTCATCACACAGCATTATTTACTCGCACAATAATAGTAATTAAGAAAACTAAGTTCCAGATTATGGTTGCTAATTAATAGCAAGGTGCAATATTATTAAGCATGACCTAACCCAACCCTTTTTTTCAAAAGCAGAGATATGTCATAATAATAATAATAATAATAATACTATTTGGTACTGATGGAGATTTTATGTCAAACTCTTCGCAAATAACATGTGCAACATCCATATCCCTTCGTTTTTTAAAATATATTCAAAACTAGCTTCATTTTCCCACTGACCTTTAAGGTTTACGTACACATAACCCCACCTTTCTAATGTGGATCTGTATATGACAGCAAGGCCCCAAGTTTTAATTTTGTACCGTGCATGTGTAAAGATGTTAGATCAAATAATAAATCTGATGAGAACAGAGGGAAAGTTAAAACAGAGACGAAACTTGAAAGAGTGTGAAAGAGGTGATTTAGACCTAAAAAAGGGTGAGATATAATAATTAAACTATATATATATATATATATATATATATATATATATATATGAGAGTGGCAAAACAAAACAAGGTGGGGGCAAAAGATCCAAGGATTCTTGAAGGTACTAAATATGTTTGTAGGGTTGTGGTTGGCCTCGATGGTCACATGCAGGGCACGTGATATGCTTGATTTGAATGGTGGCCAGTATATAATAGGAGGCTGAAAAAGATGCCATATAATACAAGTGCGTGAAAATATTGGGCACATAAGTTGGGGCCATAATTTTTTGATAGTTAGATCCAAATAATTATTATGGGGTATCAGTGGGTCAAGTACTCCCTTCCCTGTACCTCCCCCTGTTTCTACTAGCTTTTAGCCCATCTCATCTACTTGCTGTATGTGGGCCCAACCTTAAACCTTTTTTTTTTCTTTTTAAATTTTATTTTTCATGCCTTGACATAGAATAATAATCAACAGGTAGATGACTTTAAGAGGAGGGAATATATAATATAATACAATATTATAAACTATGGTTATGAAAGGATGCAGGGGAAATTATGCTGTTTTGGAAAAAGCTAGAAAAGAAGAGGTTAATGTAGAGGAAGGTAGAATGGTGTTTTATTTGAAAGAGTGTAATGTGTGAAAGCTAAAGGTTTATGGAATAATTAGCTGCGAAAGGTGAATTATGAAGGAAAGAGAAAAAAAGAAGTGTAACAAAACAACGTGGAGGCAAAGCAAAACAGGGCTCATCAGATTACTGACACGCCCATATGGTTTGTGATTTCTGAGACCAGTCTGAGAAACAGAGGAGGAAGCTTTATGCCAAAATAAGTATTAATGTTGGTTGAGACCTCATCTTCTGATCTTCCCCACCCAAAAATTAAAGAGGAAATGAAAGTATCAATAAGAATACTAATATTATAATTTAAGGGTTTCATTTCAAGTCATGAGTAATTAATAGCAGTGATGGCAAGTTTTAGTTTAACGACAAAGGAAAGTATATTACAATAATAACAATAGAGAAAGAGAGAGTGTTTGGTTTGGTGAATTGAAATTGAAACATGAATGAATGAAAGTGGCACCCGAAATTTCTGAACTTTAGTAGAGAGAGAGAGAGAGAGAAGAATTGGGTGTAAGGGACATTCAATCTTTTTCCAAAGCACGGTAAGTTTCGTACTGTCAGAAGAATCACTCTTCTTTCCCTTTCTTGGGTGCCTTCATAATTCCCTTCACTTTTTCACTCCCCTTTCCTTTCTTTTTCCTTTCCCTCTTATTATCTAGAAATCTGTTTTTTTTTTAATTTAAAAAAAAATGATCAAGTTTTATGTTGACGGAGGAGTATAATTTATTTACCGGCAATAAGAACCAGAGAGGATAAGAAAGAGTGTGTGACAGAGAGAGAGAGAGTGTGCCCCATGGCCATGAGCTCGTGAAAGGAATAAATAGGGTTTGGTTTTATATGTGAATATATATATATTCCTACCGACGTCTATGGTGTTAGGTTTTTGTTGTGAAATTTATTTATTTTTGGATTGTTAGGCGAATCTGAAATTCCTGTGTTTCTCACAAGCAGATGGACGATGGATGTTGTTCTTTGCATACAAGTTTTGGTCAAATTACCCCTCTCGCTGCTTTTCTCTGTAGCTTTGACGAAGAAATTAATAAATGAAACCGTGATATGAAGTGTGAAGAACAAGATTTTTCAACCCTAGAATAGTTAATGAGTCCCACACGGATTCTGCATGTTTAGGATGATTGAACACACATTTATATCCTTTCCAGTTAAATCATCATCACGAAGAATCCCTTTTTTTCCTTTCCACGACCCAATGTTTGAAATATATATATATATTACAGTCATGTATATATGCTACTTTATTTGATGACTAAAAAATACTAGAAATACTGACCTCAGTCCGTTCTGATATATTTTGTTTGGGAATATCTTTATTATGACTTATAACCTATTTAAATTAATGTTTGAAAAGTATGTTCACATAACTTAACTTGAGACAAAATTTTTCTTATATATTTATCTCATATATCATAAATTACGTTATGTTGGAAAAACAGTTTCTCTCGCTAATCTAACCAAACATTGTATATTACTTACTACTAGAATATATATGAGAGAAGTAATGGAGAAAATATAAATGAAGCGAGCACGTCACGCCAATAAAGTCATTGGGAATTGAAATGACGAAGGAAAAAACTACGAAGGTGCAGCAACAGATCAGAGAAGAGAGAGTGCCTAAACAAAACCAAAGACAAGCAATAAAATTTGGAAAATATGCCTTTGCTTTGCTTATTTCATCCAAGCTCCTACCACACGCCACTAACATTGGTGAAAGCTAGCTACGACGAACAGTGAGAGCTAGAAAGAAAAGTACAGGAGGCAGATATATATATGTGTGTGTGTGGGCAATAAACTTTACATATATACAGTGAAACTGCCTTACACTATTTAAATGCAACTTCCTAGCTAGTTGTATAGACCTGAAGAGAAGAATAATTGGTACGTGGTTTGTACATGTATATATAAGGTTTTTTTTTTAAAAAAAAAAAACAGTTTGGTAGGTGGTGTCATGTGATGAGAGGGATGTATTGTTTGTTAGCGAAGTTTGGGGGGGTTATAGTTTATTATAACAAGAAAAGCTAGTTAGTATATGTATGTGTGTGTGTGTATGTGAGAATCATTCAGAGAGAGAGAGAGAGAGGATGACTAGTTTAATTTTTGTTTGCTGCTGGTTTCATTGTTACATGCATCTATACATATTCTGACGACGCGTGAACCTTATTAATGGACTCTCGTTTTCCGAGAGGGAGAGGGGGAGAGAGAGAGAAGAAAGTGATGGCAACTTTGAGAGATAAATTGTTGGAGAATTCACATTTAGTTTGAACACTTCCTTGTTTAACACACTAATAATATTATTAGCTGGGTTTAATATATTAGTATTGTCGTGCTCGCTCAGGGGCGGATCTTCATTAGGGCCAGTGGGGCCATGGCCCCCAAAAATAAATGTTTAGTTTTTTTATTTAAAAAAAAGGATTAAAGTACAAATCTTTAAAAACTTTGTAAAGAATGCTATAATTTCTGAAAATTATGGGTATGTTTCTGTAATTTTCTTTAGTCCCTTTTCTTCCTTAATTACAATTTTCAAAAATTTTAGGGACTTTTCTATAATTTTTCTCAATCGTCAAAACATTCATTTTGACCCTCCAAAATCTCAAATTTTCTTCTTAAACATCTGTAATGCAAAATTAAGAACAAGTAATATCAAAAGTTCAAGAAATAATTTGTATGAATAATGAACAAATTATCATTATTTTATTCCTAATATCAAAAGTTCAAGAAATCATGACAAACCTCAGAATTTTTTAACAAAATTAATATAATGTAAAATTTAATATAATATTTTAAAAATGTTATATAATCATAAAATTTTTTAATTAGTGAATAAGTATACATTTAGCTCCCGAAACATTTTTTCCAAGATCCGCCACTAGTCACGCTTGTGCATGCCCACAAGAGAGGCAAAGCTACATGAGAATCCAATCTCAAGCCGAAAGAGAGAGAGTATTGGAAGAAGATTCATCTGTGTATTGTGACGCCACTTCACACACTGCATACACAAATATATATATATATATATATATAAAAGCATAATGTAATATTGTATCTACATGTCCACACATCTATATGCTAACTCTTCCGGCTCTCAAGATATTTTAATTTCATGCTTGAAATTATCTATATTCGCTCTTGCCCACAATTTCTTCTGCATTTATAAATGAATCAATGAAATTAATTTTCTACAATAAGCTTCATAATTCATCATGTACGTATATATCTTCCCGCCATATATCATGCACTATTAATTAACTAGTTTCATGCATAATAGAAGTTGGATCCAACATTCAATTAATGAGAAAATGGTCTTCCATCACCTGTATATATGCGTTCTCTCTATATATAACAACAATACGAGTGTATACAAATCCTGACAAAAATATTTGTACAAATCATCATTAGCTAGCCACCGTTTAGTAAAATTGGTGTAGAGTATATATGTTTATGTGATACGTGTGAGCTTTATTGTTACGAATAATGGAGAACGAATTTGAAAGAACCGAATCAATATTAATAATTAAAATGAACAGAAAATTGAGATTCAAAAATTGGAGGTCCACTTGTTTATCCCTTCTTTTCAAAAAGGGTCCACTGTTTTTCCAGCACGAGAGGATCGATCGGACGTTTTTAATTATAAATTGTCGTGTGTGTGTTTGGAGCCCGAGGGAATCGTATCATTTATTAAATTTGCACTCATATATACAGACGGTTCTATATAAGTTTATATCATGTAGCTACAGAGAGATGTGGCATTATCCGTATAGTTATTGAAAACATTAAGGTTTTGCCATATATACTGTGTACTCATCGTGTTAATTTTGAACTAATATTTTTTTTTCCATACGTTAAACTGAGATAATAAGAAAAATCAAAGCTGTGGCAAAATAATAATAAGTATAATAAAATCAATTGTTAACATTTTAGAAAAGGTTGATGTCTTGATGATATATATATATATATATATATATCAAATAATTAGTAGAAAAAGAGAGGAAAAAAAATCAAAGAGAGATAAGTATAAAATTTATGGGAACACCATTCCTCCACGTCTTGGGGGTGATGTTTCAAATACCTAAACTTAAGTAAACTTAAGAATAATCCAAAAAAGTTCGGCACCGATTTTCTCAAAGAAACCAATAATAATAATCCCCAAAATTTTGTTTTGAGAAAAAAAAAACAGGGAGATAAAGATAGCTTTTTTTTTTTGGGGGGGGGGGGGGGGGGAGGTTATGTGTGTGGCTGGTGCCCACACTCTTGAGGTATTTGTCATCGCATGAAAAAAAACGACCCTAATTAAAGAAGATTCAAAACTAATTTATATATATATATATATGCTAATTAATTGGTCCCTAATTGAGGCATTTAATTATTTGAACCCATCCAATTAACACCGCTGACCCCATGAGCTGGGAATTAACGACCAATAATCTCTCTAATGCAGCCTACCATGACTTTTTATTCATTTTTCTGAATTTATATATAGAGAGAGTTTTTGAAATTAATTAATTCAATAGAGAGGAGAGAAATTAAATGGGGATGACTTGTTTGGTTACAAATTAAAGGCAAGAGTGTGACAGGTGTGGGTGTGGTGCACTAGTGGTTAGAACCGCAAAAAATAGAAAAGGTTGCTTTGAGATATGGTTGCTACTTGCTGCTAGCCAGCTATCATCACAACGTAACCAAAATCCAATACCATACATATATATATACGATGCATATTCTATTGCAATCTCAATCCTCTATCTCTTGTCACTTATATGCCAGTATATATATATCGTGTTCGATCGTTCGTTCATATGTGACTTGTTGTTTATTGCTCATCCAAATCCTATCTTAGTCGTGACTGCTGGCCTCCTCATATATAATCAATCCCTTTGTTTTTTCCTTCTCCTTTATATGTGACTTGTATATAATTGGATGGTTTGTTCACCAACAAAGACTTGAAAACTCAGTTATCATATTTAAGATTCCAACCTCCCACCTCACCTCCATTCTCATATTTATGCTCTTCCTTTGGACGGTGAATATAAAATGCATCTTGAAAATGCCAACCCCACTATATATATATATGATTAACCAGTCATGCATCGTTCTAGTGCTGTGAAACTTGTTTCATTGACCAACCCTGAAATATTTATTTACATTCTCTCTCTCTCTCTCCATGCCATAATACTAACTCCCCATCCATGATTTCAATATATATCTGCTAAATTACTATAAATTATTATTGCTGTTGTTGTTGAGGCATGCTCACATCAGGTGAGGTCCTACCTTGTGTATATAAATTCTCCAAAAACAAAGTCAACCTTGTCAGTCGTACCACTTTTCTCGGTCCTAATTGTTGAGCCTTCCAATTCAACTCCCTCAACCATCGTATCTATTATTTCCACACCCATTCATCTCATCACCCTCCCAATCTAACACCAACCTGGTAAGAAAATGAAAATATCAATTTCACCAGAAAATCCGGGGCTGAATAAATATAAATCCCGCATCGCCATTAGTAAAAGGAAACAGTGATCAACAACTGTTGTCGTTTTGGACCATACGACAAAAACAATAATCCCAGTCGGAGGTCGTGAAGGAAGCAGTAAAAGGGTACTACATACTGATTTAACTCCCTCAAAAACCAAGGCATGAATCAAGGCAGCAGCCAAAAAACAAAAGAGGAGGAGGGTGATATTAAATGTAGAAAGCTGGTCCCAAAAGACAGTGTTTACAATTAGAGGGAGTATCTGTGTGCCAGGGAAGAGATCATAGATTGGGTATTGCATTGAAATGAGAGGAAACAGGAATTTAATTTCGAACAACAACAACAACAACAGATCATATGTGAGTCTACAACAATTTCACCGTATGGAAACAGTGGGGCATGATGTGATAGGCACAGTCGTATTATTATGAATATGGTACCTCATCTATGGTCCGTTGGATCAGGGGACCACTCTGTCCTCTGATTTTTATTGTTATTATTCAGTCTCTCTCTCTCTCTCTCTTTTTTTTTTTGCCAACCCCAAGTTGCTCCCTTCGTCATCATCCTTTCCTTCTCGTTTTGTTTTTGATTTTTGGCTTTCTTCATTATTCTTTTTCCTGACCCACACGGCCAGCTAGAAAGTGATCCTACATTTTGGAATTTTTTCATTAAATTCTCCTCGATTTGTTCCTCTATCTCTACTTGTTTTTTTTTTCAAATTTCTGTGGTCCAGAAAGATTTATTTCTTCTCATTAAAATCAATCCTCTAGCTAACAATAATCCAAATTATTTCGAATTGACTGGAATATGTGAAAGTTGTTATGAACCAGTAAAACCCAATCTCAATCCTTTTTATCATCATATATGTGTTTGACAGTAACTAATGATGCATCAGAACAACGGAATAGGCTCTCTCTACTGTTTAATTATTCTCGCCATCGGATGGTATTGAAAGGCACTGTGTTCTGTTGTGAACCACATTACTCGTGAACATCATTAACACAAGCGGTCACGTAACGCAACCACTGAATATTTGATATGTATATATATATATTGAGGCATCAACAAAATAAAGGAATTGGATATGAATGAGTGTAAAATAGGGGAGGCATATATAGCATAAGCATATAATTAAGGATAGATGAGAAAGTGGGGTGGAAATTGCAAAATAAAAAGTTGTGTCCACTATGAAATATTGTGCTTAGCAGTGGGTAGGGGTTGATTTTTGCAGAGAGTAGTGTGAGATATATATATATATATATATAGGTTTGATTCTTTTCTTTTGGAGGAAATACACAAAAGACCAAAGAGATAGACCCACCACCAGTTCCCCACACACTTTGATGCTGTTTCCTCTCATTACCACCTCACGAGATGCTCCTTTTTTTCTTATTACTACTATTACTGTACTGTGAGGCTCTTTCTCTATCTCTATCAATATGTAGAGTTTTCTCTCTCTACTGCTTCTTCTTGTGACTGCCATTATATATCATCAATCACCAGAAACAGAAGCCAATGTACAAACAGGGCACAGCGACTCATAAATTATAGCACCACCATCACCACCCACCTTCCTGCCCTGACACTCACTTAAATAAAACTCTACCCATCATCCATTTTCACTACCTTTCGAGGTGAATCAATCCACACACACACAAATATATATATATATGTGTGTGTCCTTTTCTTTTACTTTTCTCTCATGGCCTTTTCTTCAATGTTCGTTCCTGTCCATTTACCCCCCTCTCTCTCTGTAACTTTTGATTAAATAATATATATAGTGGTATCTTATTTTTATACACAAGTAGATTAATGGACACAATCTAACTCATTATATATATATTTATTTATTTACCCCTTATCTTCTTTAATTGTTACTGGTGGCGGTGATCGATCATATATTGTACTGACAAAACTACACGCGGTTCAGCTCGATCATCAGATTTTTACGATTCAGTGTTTCTTCTAACAAAGGTCTTGCTCTGTGGGGTTGGTGTGTTATTATGATCTCATGACCCTAATTAATTAATTAATAGGAGGGTTTTGAAATACACGTATGGTGGCTAGTTTTTCCTTTCATTTTGTATTCTTTGTCGACCATCCATCAGAAAAATTTGCTTTTTCAACAAACGAAATTATAGGCCCTTCTTTTTTTTCTTCTTCTCTAATCAAGTCAATTAAATACATAGGAGACGGGGTTGAATCTAAGTGCCTTATATGCAACGATAATTACTTTATAATGGTACCAATGATTCATCATACACTACTACCACAGCTTCCCACTATTATATCCTGGAATTAAAAAAAACTAATCAACAAAGCAAAGTGACGCGTATACATAGGAGAACGTGTTCACCCCACATCATACAAAATGGAAAAGCCTATCTATATAGCACATGGAGGTTGTTTGGTTTGATTTAGGTGATGCATAGTTCACTATGTAGGGCAGAGACAAGTTTTAGAGTCACTATATGCGTATATATACATATTGGGTTTAGTTGTGATATCACGATAAGAAAACACGTACACGAAATGCGATTGAACTGAAACAAAGATTGAAAGCCGACGAATTCACATTATTGATGTCTTGATATCTAAATTGATACATATATATAATGCACGCACACTTCTACAAAAGTATAAGAGAATGATGTTAAAAATTACTGTAAATTTTGTGCCCATATATAGCTTGTACGTATATATAAGAAAAGAAATAGGAGGAAGCAAAATATTGAAAAGAAATAATTAAAGGCATATATATAGAGAGATAGTGGATTAGACACAGTGTAGATATAGTTGATAGGGTAGTGATGAAAGTATAGAGATAAAGTTGGCCGTCCCTAAATAAAGGAAATGAAATGAAAGGGTAATATATATATATATATATATATATATATATATATATATATATATATATATATATATATATATATTTGTGAAGGGAAGAGAAAAAGAATATAATGAGATAAAAGGAGGGAAAAGGAAAACCCTAGAAAATGAGAGGAATTTAAGTTAGGGTTGGAAATGTGTGGGGGTCAAGGAAATCGGGGGTGGCTGGATAAGGACTAAAGTGTACAATAAAAGTTGTCTTCAACCAAAGGAAAATGCGTTTGTATTCATCACACTTCTCCGACATGTATATATGCAATGATGACTCTTTGTATATTTGCTAGCTATTTCTTTCTTAATTCCCTAACATATGATATTTGTTTTCACTCCACCCAAGAAATAATAACATGCGTATTCGTTTAGGCTTCGTTTGGTATGATTAGAGAGTTTTTTCAAAGAAATTGGAGTTGGAATATCAATAGGTTTTTCCAATCCCATTTTCGTAGCCATAATTCCATCCTACCAGACACAGCTTACTCTGCTCAGTTCGTCTTGGAGACGTCTCCACCCTAGGCCCCCCACCCTATTTTCGTCTTCTTTTATTATGCCAGAAAAGATTTGTAGTTTTCTTTCATTATTTTCAAGAAAAAAAATGGCATATATATTCTATAACATTTCACTATTTTCTACAACAATATTATGATCATAATAAGATTTTGCAAGCGCACGTGACTGAATATATAGTCTGGTAATAATGTAATATTATTAATTAATTACTATTACAAAGGCGTAATTAATTAGTATAACTATTGAATATAATTAAGAGTCATTAATATAATACGCGAAACAAGGGAACGCACCTAGAGAAAAAGAAGATGACATCAACTCAAATGTGATGGACAATCTCCTTATAAATTCAAATCAATTGGGCAAAAAAGTTTGCTTAAGAGCTAGCTATGACGATGACCACATATATATATAGTTTGTTATACATATATACACACACACACATATGTATGAACCCCCACCCCAAGAACAAGTTTAAGAAAAGAGAAAGGAGGGAGAGCTTTCAAAGGGACACGTCTATGGAACTAATCACTGACCTTTAAGATGAATTTGAAGGCAAGAAACAAGCCGCTTGACCTGGCCCTTCATGCATTGACTCCATCATTATATATGTTCAAATACTATTCATGGACTTAATTTACCCGCAATATAATCATCCTCCATCATCAATCTTTGAACCTTGAATTGGATATCTATAGCTATAGGTTCCTTTCAAAATTTTCAAACCCTATGAAGCCAGCCACATTTTACTAAAACTGCTTTTAATTTCTTCCCTTTTTTTTAATTAATACACGGACGTAACCTTTGGACAATATCTGTCACACACACACACATATTGGCTTCACTTTACCTAACCCATCGCATCATTTCAGCACTGTTCGTGAACACAAAATGAGGTCAATCCAACGAGTGCGTTACGTTAGTTGTTAATTATATTGATGCGATCGATTCATACATATCTTCATTCCAGACAACGGTTTCCATAATTCCAGGCTAATAATAATCACACATATATATAATATTGTCAAAACCTACGCGCACAAATTTGAATTCACTTATTCGGCTGGACCATATAATTACACACATATTATATATATAATATATACATATATGTTTTTTTTTTTTTTTTTGAAACGTGTACTGAGCAAGCAGATCAAGATAATTAATGAGATGGCTAAGGTTAAGCAATAAATGGTGCGTATTGCGGGTGGACCAAAGGGATATATATAAAAAAGCAGAAAAAAGAAGAAAGCAAAAGAGAGTGATGTGTTGATGCATTGAGAAAGAAGGCAAAAGGAGACAGGTTGTGGTTGGCGTATTAACTGTATATATATAAATATATATAAGCACCCAACATCATATTCCCAACAAGATTAAACTATGTGTGTGTTATAGAAATTGTGTTTGCCGTATAATTTGCCGTGCAGGCTTGTAACATTAACACAATCAGGTTAAAACAATATAAATTTAATTAATTAATTAAATGTGGGAGAGAGATAGATAGATGGATGGATATGTACATGCTTTGGAAGATGCAGAAGAAGTAGCCGACTCTGTGAGTGGGACCTAAGCAAAGACAAATTGCATGATGCCATTCCAAGCACTCTCTTTCACATTTCCTTCTTCTCTTTGCTTTCTTCTTTCTTTCTTTTTTTGTTTTTGGGCGGCTTGCTTCGTTCTTTCTTTCTTTGTCACTCGCCTCGATCTATATTCATCAAATCATGAAATATAGTTATTATTATTTTTTAATTTTGGGGAAGATCACCCAATACTACTGACTTTAATTGATCATTTTTTTGGGGGGTTCTAGAGCCTTTGATCTAATTTGTACCACAACTAATGATCACAACTAATGTTACCATACCTAATACAAATTTGTCCTTTCGCCACTTAAGCTAGCTAGCAACAAGAAACGAAATGGGTAAAGAAAATTAAAGTTCATGTATAATTATTTATCCTTTTTTTTTCTTTTAATTTTTACCATCAATCATGCATGGAATCAAATCATGACCAGTTTGTCAAGTGAAAAGTGGGAGAGAAGAAGGAGGAAGAGAGTTAATTAGATTAGCTTTCATCATGTTGGCTCCACCAACGCATTAATTAAATTAAATATACCAAATGTTCATTAATCATGCTTCAAAGTTGCTTCAACAAATTTGGTTTCATTAGTCACGTACGACTTATCATTAATTATCTATGTTTCACTTTCACTTTGATTATTCTTCAACAACCGTTGGTGTTCTACTATACATATGTACATATTGTGTTTAAGTACGTTTTCCCCTAGACTATTACATTTTAATTTCCGTGATGTGTTTCGTTTAATTATAAGTGTCACGTTACACACGATAAATTAAATTTATTAGGTGATGTTTGACCCAAAAAAAAAATTATTAGGTGATGAGTTTGTGGTTGCCAAATGGCGCGACTCTCTCAGTGTCTCACAATTCAGAATTATGTCTTCTTTTTATAAGGCAAACTAAATAGACAATAAAAATAGAAATTCTGATCGAGTTCCATTTTATATATATATATAGTTTAATTTGCAGGGATCACAAATTACCATAGCCTAATGACAATAATTAGTAGCATAGCACTAGGAAAATGCATTGGCCTATTATTTAGGTTGCCCTATATGTACATATATACGAATTAACGGAACAGCGATGAGATTCAAATGGATACAAGTCAAAATGATTCGTGAAACATGAGGTTTTCGAGATTGATTAAAATAAAGGAGAAAAACTGTCGATTTAACTGAGGTACGTACTACGTAGCTATAACAACCTAGCAGATATAAAACGAGGGAAAAAAAATGAGATGAATAAATGAATAAATATATATATATATATATATATAGAAATAAAGGTGCTTTAATGTGTAGTGCGTATTGCCAGAACGAAGTGAACATAGAAGAAAGCAATTTCGAAAACCGAAATAGTCAATTTTGTTATGGCTAAATATGTAAATATAATGTCATGTTTGAAAGTTTCTTGTTCTTGTTATTAATTCTTTATATCTTACCTGTAATGCGTTGCTCGTGGGGAAAACAATTAAATCCTGCTACTACGTACGTCAGTTTAATTTATCATATTTGGGTGATAATTTGGAATTGAAATGGTCCTATTGGCTATATGTGAAATGTTGGTTTTGAAAAGAAGTTGGCAGATAAAGAGGGGGGACTCAAAATTTCTGATCCTTCTATATCGTGCAATTTAATGAATGGAGACGCATTATATTCTGGTGATGATCTGTTCAATTGTTTTTTGTTTTTCTTAAAATAAGAAATTAAGGATCAATATACAGTAAGAGACACAGCTGTTTTGATTTTGAAAATTCAAAAATTCGAGAAACAATAAATTCAACTTTATTTACCCGTTCATATTGATGTGATAAAACGGAGAATATCTATATCTATATATGCGTTTCAGGACAACAAAGAAGGCGCTTGTCTTGTTAATACGTACGAGGTAAGATTAGAGTTTATAAAAACTAATCTCAACGCCTAATAAAAAGGCATAAATTAATTAAACCTTCGAAATAATCAAGAGATGCATGCACTGTCACTGGGGCAAATACAATTAATAATAATAGCTTCTCTCAGTGTGTCACGGTTATGAATTTTAAATTGCACAAATAGAGATCTATATTTTTTTTTTTTGCCCGAAAATATTGATGTATAATTCCAGGTTGATGTGTACCAGTAATTATTAATGCAACAAAAATAAGATGTGATTCCTTAAATATTTTCCAAAAAAGATCTTTCAATAAGAAAATTGTAAGTTGAGTGTAAAGATATAATTGAAATATAATTCTGCTGAATAAAATAATATAAATGTAAAGCATTTAAACCATCCTTCTTTTAAAAAAAAAATAAAGTGATTTTTAATTTAGCCCAATGCAAAGAATTTTCTTATTTTTAGGGGAAAGTGTAATATACTCTCTTTAATTTTAAAAGTAAACTAAAAATCATCTCCAGGAAGTCAGTTTTATTGGTACAACATGTCCTGTTAATATCTTTGTTGACCAAGGGAATATATGGAGAGATTGATTTATCTAAATAAATTTTTTTATTTTTTTATGAAAATACATTTTAGATTAAGTGAAGAGGGTAAATTATATAACACCTCATTTTCAAGAAAAAGAAAAAGAAAAAGAAGAACTTGGATTTTGATGTCATGATGGGAAGGAAGACCGTAGAGGCATAAAATAACAGTAAATAAGAACAGAGGAAAAAAAAGATACAAAACAATAGGAAACGATTCCATTAGCTCCATTGGCCATTTACCAACTCTTTCATTCCCTATTATTGCATTGTTTCTCTAATTAACAGTTATGAACCAGACTTACATAGTCTAAAAATATATACTCTATACACACTCCTACTTTTTATTTTTATTTTTTTTTGGGGAGGGTGTTTTTTTGAAGGTTTGAAAATATAAAAAGTGTGGTAAGCAAAAGCAAAATGAGTAGTATATAACAAACCACGAGACTTGTTCATAAGAAAAGCCAAACCCCACGCGAAAGACTAATAAGAGAAGGCAACAACAAGAGAGAAAGAGCAGAATAAGGTGTCTCTCTCTTGGACTGATTCGCTTCAATCGCACCGTCTATCTCCTTCCTCCTCCTCCTTCTTCTTCTTTCCCTTCACCTTCACCTTCACCTTCCCCTCCCTCCCCCCCCCCCCCCCCCCCTCTCTATATCAAAGGCCAAACACAGAGGAAGAATAAGTGTAGGTGATAACAAAGTGAGCCAACGGTGGTGACATCAATCGTCTCTGATTCCTTCTCTTCTCAATAATAATGTCTTCCTTCTCCTCCCGCATTGAACTCTCCGCCTTCTCCTTATAGATAGACTCATCGCTTCTTCTTCTCCCCTTCACATTATTATTCCTCTCACCCCTTTTTCCCTATTCTTCCTCTGCTTCATCTTCTCTACTTCCATGGCCGTTCAAGCTCAATACCCATCCAATATTCTCCTCCTCAACAGGTTTGCTTTTGTTCTTATTCTTACTTCCTGGTTCATACCTCTATGCCATTGATTCGGAAGACGACTGATAATTTTTTTCTTATTCCATTCTGATAACAGAAATGAACAGGAAGGACATGATTATTCGTTACAGCCACAAGCAGGAGGGCTTCTTGATCAGTCTCATATCTTATTCAACAATGGAGGTATGTTCTGTCAAACTGGATTTTTAGGGAGGGCCTTATTGGTTTATAGCCCATTGAAACCAAACATATGTTTGAGAAGTACTATTCAATGAACGCCAATCTGAAAATTGCCTATCGGCTAAATTAGCAGGTACTAATAATTCTCGCAAGAGAGGAAGAGAAGCAGCGATGGCCACCTGCGTCGGTCAAACAGCTCATAACGGTGTTAATTCCTTCTCTTTGCAATCCCAGGCTCCTCAGCTCGTAGAACTCTCTCAACTCCATAACCAACAACCAAATGTAGTCTCCACAGGCCTCCGATTATCATTCGGCGATCATCAACAGCAGCAGCAACAGAGACTACAATTACAGCAACAACGCCAACAACAACAAGCCTATCAGCCCTATGCTTTCTTATCTTTATTGCCCGAAGGACTTTCCTCCCAAATCAAACAACAGCGTGATGAGATTGATCAATTTCTCCAAGCCCAGGTACAGTATTTTTATTCTGTTCCTATTCAAATGTTCAGTTCTCGCACGATATTCAAAAAACAAAAAAGGAAATAAACGATGGATATCTTGTCGGAACAACAGGGAGAACAATTGCGACGGGCATTAGCGGAGAAGAGACAGAGGCATTATCGTGCACTTCTAAGCGTGGCGGAAGAATCGGTGGCGCGGCGGTTGAGAGAGAAGGAGGTAGAGATGGAAAAAGCAACGCGCAGGAATGCCGAGTTAGAAGAGCGCGCGGCGCAACTTAGCGTGGAGGCGCAGGTTTGGCAGGCAAAGGCAAAGGCACAGGAGGCAACAGCGGCGTCTCTGCAAGCGCAACTGCAACAGGCTATGATGAGCGGCGGTGCGCAGGATAAAGCAGGGTGTTTTGTGGAGGACGGAGGGCTATCTTGCGCGGTGGGTGGTGGTGAGGGCCAACCGGAGGACGCCGAGTCAGCGTATATTGACCCGGACCGAGTTGTGGAATCGGGACCCAAATGCAGAGGGTGTGGGAAGCGAGTGGCATCGGTGGTGGCATGGCCGTGTCGGCACCTATGCATCTGCACGGAATGCGACGCGCACTTCCGAGCGTGTCCTGTGTGCCTGACACTCATAAATTCAACCGTTGAAGTCTTCCTGTCGTAGGCCCTAATTGGCTCGATCTTGTCCATACCAATGGCCCAGTAAGAGGCCCAAGCCCAACTCAAAAATTATATATAAAATAATAAAAATTAATCTTTTTCACCCCCTTAAACCCAAGGTTTGGATTAGATTAGATCATCTTAGTCGTCTCTCTTATCTTTTTTGCATTTACTTTTGACCTCCCCTCTTGGAGCAGAGTAACCTTGAGGTATTGTACATGGCCACATTAGCCGCTTCTACCTTTTTCTTCTTCTTTGTACTGGTTCTTTGTTTTGGAAATTCAATTATATTCTTTCATTTCATTATATAATTTAATTAATTTGTTGGTCTCACTGTACTGGTTTTCTAATTCAGCATTGTTGTGGAGGGTAATACATGATTATGCATGTGTAGGTGTTGCATATATAAGAATAAATATAGTGTTTAAGTGGAGGTATTCAATTCATTTCATGCATGTGACGTGAACATGCAAAGCACGGCGTTTCATGTTTGAGTTGCAAGTTACAAGGCGTAATAAATAGGTAGTTTCGTTTCGTGTGAACAAAATAAGTATCCACAGTACCGTGAGCTCATAATTTTAATGAACCGTTGATCGATGATCTGTTGCCAAGTACTTTTTTGGGTTTTCCTTATTCCCTTGAGGTGTGCATGTGGTGGAATCTCAGGTCATAAGCAATGCATACTGCTATACGTTTCTTTAACCTTATTTTGTTTGTTTGTTGTCATTCCATTTATATCCTTCTACTAGTCCATTATCATATCTTTCCCTCAAACAGATTATAGTTTCTAGGAGGTACTCAATTACATTGCTGATCTGCCAACAGATTAATAAAATCATCCCAAATTCCTCGATCTGTACGTTCCGAAGTAGTGTCCCAATCATAACCACGCGAAGACAGACATGAGTGAAAAAGATCTCATAACTCCAAATTCTTCGTAGCCTGCAAAACTGCTAAGCATCGCTGACCACCATATTTTACCACCGCAGGTGGTAATATATATAATGAAGGCAGCACTAGAGCATTTTTCAGAAAACGGTTTTTTTAAAAAAAAAAATGAAGGAAAACTTGACATGAGCAATTAAAAAGTCCTTAGTCTTTAGCATATAAAATAATAATTCAAAAATACGAAGATAAATTCATCAAGCTTTAGTGTCGTATTTCCTTGTTGGTGTCTTCATTAAACAATTTTTAGCCAAATCGGCTCAAGTGATGAGAGTAGAATAGGATATAATTAAGTAAGAGGTTAAAAGTTTCAAACCCTTTTAATATATTTATATATATAGTAGTATTAAAAAAAATGTTTGCCGCATAGTATCTTACAGTGTATTCAGTGTCGTCTACCATTGTATTTTATCAATTCTAACAGCATAACATCCCTCTCTGTAACCATACGTACATCTTTTTCTATGTAAGGAAAATTTATTTATTTTATTTATTTAGAAGAATGAAGCATTTGTAGGTTGGAAGATGTGGAAGCAATATTCAAAACCTTGATCTAGAAAGCCCAATACGAGGAACTCATTCAACCTTAAAGGCCCATTGGGCCTAAGAGCCCATAATTGATGATGACCTTCTCAATGCATTCGGCCAACGCCTTCACATTGTTGGCCGATGCTACCTTCCTTGCCATTTCGGTGGTCCTTAGAAAAGTGATGCTTCCTTCAAAACATAAATCTTCGATATAACTAATATTTATTTGGAAGCAGGTGGTCAAAAACTTTTTCCTCCTTAACCATGTTTTTGGTATAAGGAATGTTAATGGAGAAAATAGTGTTAAGAGCTCTTTCCAATAACCGTAGACCTAACTCGAGGCAAATTCGGATCAGTCAGAATCGAAATTTCTGGTGAACCCATCCCAAAAAAATAAAAATAAATCATCGATATATTTATATTACAGAGCCAATATATGAATAAAGTGGAGTTTGATCACGAATCAAGTTTCTACCAAGTGTTATGCCTCGTTGAATATGAGTTGTTAAAAAACAGGATAGTATCTTAAGCGTATCTGATTTCTTTTTCCTCTCTCGTGATTCCCAATGTACGTAGCACTGATTCTTACATAAATATATAATGCACATACTATCATCTCATTGTCGTCACATGTTCACACTCCACTTTGTCTATTTTTGCACTCTACGATTTCTACCACTACTCTATGTACTCTTGACTTTTCAATTCCGTTATGACAAAGAAAGACACTATTTATGAATAGGAAGATGAAAGAATGAGAAAGAACAAGAGAAAAGAAAAAAGTTTCACTTCCGTGGAGAATATTGTGATGCATATGTTGGGCCTTTTCGATTGATGATAGTAGTCGTTTTTTGTTTTTTGTTTTTTTTTTTAAAATCTCACTTTTACAAACTTAGCTTTAAGATAGGATAAAAGTATATATATGATTATAAATATAGTTTATGTTTAAATTAACCGTGGTAAAAGCCCATCTACATTATGAAAAACAAGTCTTAATAGCTTCTTTTTTAAAATATTACCTCTAATCCTCATTATAGAAGTATTTTTTTAGCATAAAAATCCATTTGAAAAAAATATATATATCAACTTAAATATCTCATTTTACTCACACTATGCTTTTTTTCTTCTTCCTATCATACTTTTTCAGTCCCCGGCCGCTTTCCCGCCCAACGGTTTCTGCTGATAATTTTGTAGGTGAAAGTTTTGCAACTAAAAAAAGTTAATTAGAGGAGGTGTCATGAATGGACGGAGAGCATGCCAGATTCCTGTCGTTTCAAGGAGAAGAATCGTGATTCACTTTTGCAGAGTTTGTTGTATTCTTGAAATCGATGATCTGATCTTTCAACTCATGAGGCCGTTTCTAAGGGAGGAAATTTATTATTATTATTATTCAATTTGGCTATCTAGTCAAGTCCTTGTCAGATTCTTCCCTCTGGGTTGGTAAATAATTACATCGATGCGATTATGCTTATTTCTAGAAGAGAGCAGAATAGAACCGCGTTCCATACATGAACCAAAGCTTGTCAGCAGCTGTCCCAAAGGATAATAAAACCATTTGAATATTCATAGAGATGCGAGACTTGAATGTCACATGGCTGAAGAGAAATTGAACCATTTGTATATATATTATGTTAATCAATTAATAAACCGCCATCATCATACCTATAAGCTATAACCTATCACAGGGGCCAGGACTTTGAACCAATTTTATTAAAAGCTGATGAGACGATCGAGTTTCATAATTTGAGTAGGAGTGACGCGATGTTAGGTCTTGGGACACGATGCGTTCAAAGTGTTTTTAACCATAAAATGGACGTTTAGGTGGTGGTATTCATGAAATGGGATGGGACAGAACCAAGGAGGTAAAAATGAGAAAATTAATGTTTGCTGCTAAATTTAAAACTGAGGTCCATGATGACACACAAGGACAATGATTAAGACCCAAGAAGTGGGAGAGGACTGAGGAGGGAAATAAAATAAAAGGAGACATGAATATGACAGATCATATTGGTTATAATTTGAAGTAAAATTATGACAGGTGGGAAAAGGAGAAAAATAAAAGGGAGAAGTTGCCTTCATGGAAGGTTGTTTGGGAATAGTGGTAAGTTGAAGACAGGTGTATGAAGCCGTCGTCTTGTTATGACGACACGCCCACATGTCGCTGTTTTAGTTTCAATGACAACAACACGACACCGTTTCCAATTCCTCATCCCCCACTTTATTTCTCCAATGGAACCACGCACTGATCACGATCTATACATACAGAGAACCTTAATTTTATAACCTCAATGTTTGGTAGGTATATAATCACAGGAATATAATATATGATTAAGTAGTAAATTTACTCAGGAAGTAAACGCCTAAGCGCTATATTGCTTGGAAGATTTTTTTGGTCTCAGTGTTACCCCCAGAAATTTAAAAACGTAGCAATGTTGTCATTTTCCATTAAAGACTTAACAGTCAATGTCAATTGTTTAACGGTCAATATTAGTTTTTTAACGAAAAAGAGCAACATTGCTACATTTTTAGATTTTTGGGGTGGCATTGATCTTGAAAATTTTTAGGACAATATTGTTTCTAGACGTATACTTTGAGAACAGATTTATTAATTAACCCTATAATATAAGATTTAGTTTGTTGGACAACAATTATAACTAAAAGTAGAGGGAAAAGGCCCACTACTTGATTGTATCCAACTCAATGAATGGTTGCTTTCATATTTGCCCATTTGAGGGAAGCATGTATATATGAATGTGTGTGTGTGATACTGAGTTTTATGGGCATTCGATTTTAGATGCCAAGGGAGGGTAGCTGATTAATTAATAAGGTGCTTGACGTAATTAAGCAAAATGGGAGACAGGGATGTCTCGAACATCATTAATTGGCACTACTTTGCTGAGTATATGAGACCACTTGCAAACCCAACTTTCTCGGATTTACCATCCCACATATGTATGTTGCTGCTCTCTCTCTCTCGTCTCAGCATGGACCCATCTCCCTCACTAGTCACTACTATACTGTTCCTCCTAAATAATGCCCCCACTACTTTCATTAATTCTCTCTCTCTCTCACATATCTAATGCAACCGCCCAAATAAATCTGACCTATAGTCAGCCCTTCCCTTCCATATCCACTCACTCTCTGTATGCTCTTGATGATGATAAAATATACTACTCCTATGAGTGCCTTCAATCCTAAATATAAGATTCAGTTGGTTTTATTATAAAGATTGATTAGAGAAGTTAAATAAATTATATTAAAATACTTATACCGATCGCTTTTTTTTTTCTAAACTATAGTTACAACATATATTATGATTAACTAATATATCTAACTTCCTTAACTTCTCAAAAGAAAAGGCAACTAAATCTTATATTTAGAACAGAAAGAGTAATTGTTTTGATATCAGTCACTTCCATATATGTATATAGTTTTAAGTGTGATTGGGCTGGCTTGTTTCCTGTAGAAACGACTTCCCAGGGAAGCATAATAATAACGCCTGAAACGGAAGGGAAGGTGATGAAGTGATGAAAAAAAAGTCAAATGAGAAGGTGGTGGGGGTGCCCTAATATCAGCGGCAACGTATGGGCAATGGATGGAAAAGACGGTCACAGTCACAAGTTGACGTTTTTATGATATGAGCGACGTTTGATTTACGTTAGGTGTAACAGATTCTGGCTCTCTAATTCGAGTGGACCAATCAACATAATAATAATAATAATAATACAAGAGACCATGCAACATTATTGCTAGCTAGCTTGTTGACGTTAGTACTTGTTTGTTTGGTTTCATAATTTTTCTGCGAGCTAGCTGTATCATATGTCATGCTTTTTCATGAGCATCTTGCTTTTGCACAGGCATTGAAATTTCATGAATCGTGCAGATATTTCATAAGTTTTTTGGATCAATGCAATGCCCTCACAAGTCACTCCCCCATCTTAATTTACGTTCACATATTCTTGATGCTCTCTCCTTTTGTCCATTTATATAACGTTTTGATTTTCTACTCGGCGGCTCACGAACAACACTAGCTTAGCTTTCAATGCTCGAATTACGCAAACAGTGCAGTTGAGTGTGACAAATATAATTCCTCAATTTCACAATAGACTTGTGATAATAATGGCGATCACGTCCTTTCCTTTTTCATAAGACAGCCCGTAAAATTTTGACCCTTGAGCCATTATCAATATCGCTAGCCCATGATAATCTTAATTATGGGCTCTGAACAACTCAATAGTGCAGAATAAGAGAGCAGACGAAATTGAAAGCCCATACACCTTACTATGGGCTTTGAAAAAAGATCCTAATAGCGGCACTTTTACTGAGCTGGGAATTATGTTGACCTGATTAGGCCCATAAACTCCAACAATTGAAAGAAAAGAAATACTATTTTATGTCCTAATTATAAGACCGGGTTAACTTTTTTTAAATAAATTTAAAAAGCTAAATAAAATTCATCATATCATATGATGTGTATCCTTAGATCATATATTAGCTTATTAGTCAAAACTAACTAGTTTAGAAAAAAAATATATAAATACTATAAAGTAATTTAATTAGCTTTCTTAATTTCTTTAAAAAAATTAATTTGGTTTTATAATTATAACTAGACGGAGTAAGTGATAATAGTTAACTTGTGCCGGCACTAAATAATTATGAATTTTGTGTGTGTGTTTTGGAAAATATTGATGTATATATAAAGCTTATGTGCTGTTGCGCAAAAAGGAAAGTGAGAATATGATGTTCCAAGCTCTTTTGGCCCATGTGATATTCCAAGGGGAAAAAACAGAGAATTTGGACGATTATAGGCGCAAGTGTGCTTAAAAAGGTGTGTGGACTCGATCATAGAGAATAGGAAATTAAAACTCAACATGTTGGATTTCATTCATCCTTAATAATGTTGTATTTGCTGTAAGCCACATGGCCGACTTGTGTATCATGACATCGTTTAAGGTTCTTTACGCATGCTTGCTGACATATTAATAAGGAGCACTACAAATACAAAGTGCACTTGTAATAACCAAAAGAGGGGGAGCTAGCTAATACATTATAAGATAGTATTCTATAAGATAGTATTTGTTTGCAAAAAAGATTTTTTTTTTTTTTTTTTTAACTTCTTAATTTGCAGTGCCCCTTAGTGGACCAATTCATTTTACTTAATTTAATCAGTGCCCTTCCAGAATTGCCGGAATAAGTGGCTACAAAACTCGTTTTATCTCAACCCCATTTGTTGCTGCCTTTGCTTATTTAATTTGATATTGTTGATGGCTCTACAATCGCCTCTCTAGTTGACACCAACCTGGAATAAAATCTCATACACACACATATTATAACCTAAAATAATTTTACGTACACATGTGTCTTTGCAGGAGCTCATTGCTGATGCAAACACGTGCTAATGTCCCAAGAAAATCAGCCGTTAAAAGACTGTAGACTCAATATAAACAAACAATATTATACCTATATATATATATTTATATATATATAGGTAGTATATAATATAGTGTGCTCAAAGCATCTGGACATGGAATTAAATTGGGCACTGACGCATAATTAAGAAAGAGGGGTTGGCAGAAGCCTTTGCACGTGGCATTGAACATGTGTAGTGTTTTATTGCACACGTGTCCAACTAAGCTGAAGCTTGATTTTCAGAATCTTTCACGTTCACCTCACGCACTCAAGCTCCTTCTCGATAATGAACTTTATTAATTTCGAGAACGTGTAAAGAAGTTCCAAGACTATTAAGAGATGCCCCCTACAAGTACGACAAGCCTCTAAGGAAAGTGATCGAGTTATTCTTTTTATGTGTTATTCTGTTTATGAGCAAGACAACCACACTAATGTACTACTACTATTAGAATTTAATTAGAGAAAAGCAAAAGGAGTACTTGAGTTTAAAGGAGGAAGAAAGAGATCTAACAGCACAACTTAATCAAAAAGATGGAACATAATACTGGTCGGTCGGATTACGTTGCCACGAAAAGTAACGAAAAACGTTGCCCACCAAATTAAAAACTATCTATTGGGATATTAGATGTAATTATCGTTTGAGTTGCAAGAGAGAGAGGTATGCTTTATATTTTCTCCCTCCGATCTTAAATATAAGACATAGTTTGTAATACAATTTACATTATAAATTATATGGTTACATAGTAAATCCATCCTCAAAGTATAGAATAGGAGCAATGTTATCATGGAAATTGTTCTTGTCTCAATGTTGATCCGGAAGTTTCAAAACGTAGCCATGTTACCCTAATCCATTAAAAATCTAACGTTGGCCGTTAACTTTTTAACTGAAATGGGCTATATTAGGACAAAAAAAAAAACTTTTAGGGTAACATTACTCCTCAGACGAAAACTTTCAGGGCTGCTTAACCGTAAATTATATCTTATATTTGAGATTAGAAGAGTAAATTTTAAATGATTTTCTTAAAATATAGACTAGTCTCTAGTCTTGTGAAATTGAGTTGATATTCAAAAAGTACATATATAATTCTCTCACATCCTTACTTCACGTTGGAAAAATAATTTATACTGTTAATCCAAATAAATACTATTTTGTGTTCCCATTACCATCATTTGGAGTTTTATACTTGCATCTCCTGCGATCTTATGACAGAGATTCCATTTTTATTGAGCGGAGAGATTGCTTTTAGCTGCACAGAAGAGAGATAAACAATTCAAAGTATACAAGTTAAAGCTGTACCCGAAAAAAAGAAAAGGAGGTACAAGTAAAAACACAATTATATTAAACCAAAAGAATAAACGGCGCAATCAACAAACTCTATATAATATAGGATCTATAAATACTGAAAGAGGCAAAATAAAATACGAGTGTTATCACTTATCACCACGCTACTTTGCACGACGATGGCATTCATACTCAACAACAACTTACCAGCTTCAACCAAACAATGCCTTAAATAAATACAAATCTGATAATGCAGGTGAACATAAAAGTAAATAAATTCTGCTATAAGCCTTGGTAATGTTGCCTGAAGATATTCATATAAATAAAGGAATACAGGACTGAGGAGGTTGCTTCTTAAGGGACAAGCCCATGATGGGGAAACATGCGTACGTGGCCGGAAACTCAACGGTCCACGTTGCAATTGTGACCGGGAGGAACATGAACTCTGTTTCTTTTATTTGATCTCAAAAAATTAATTAAAATGGGCCACTTCCAATTGTGGCCTCAAAAGTCTATGGCGTATATTTTAGTTTATGGCAGGTTGAAGTTTTTTATTTATTTGAATATGGCTGGTTAGAGTTTAAGGCGTGGGATCACTGATTTTTATTTATTTGAAGCAATATATTATTACTGTACCTTTTTTTTCCCCTACCTTCTTTATCTTGCTTGTCCCAAACTTTCAATCTGGGCAGCGTCCGGCCCACGCTATTCCATTTTCTTATGTCGAAGGCTAACTCACTTTTTTTTTTTGCCATTGTTCGTGCTTCTATTGTATTTATAGGGGGTGGGGCACTGGGGTGAATTCACAGCCTCACGAACAAAAATTAAGGAAAGAGTTTGGTGGTTTGATTACCTGCTAAGTATCCAAGTCTCGCAATTATTGTGTTTAAAAAAAATGCTGAAATTGAAATTATCTTTGAGCGAAATTTTGTAATCATTTTTAATAGAAAGAATTACTATCATTTTTTTTTAAAAAAAATGTCATCAAGCTTCAGTAGTATTTTCAAAATATATATGGTAAATAAGTTAAAATTTGCCAAATAACAAAATTAATGTCTGTTCACTTTTTTCCCAAAATTGTAAATCAATTTTCATTTTTCTAAAATTGTTATTTATCCTATACTACAAAGGAAAAAATAGATTTATTAATTGTATACCACGAAGGCTCAGTTGTAATTCCTTGAAAGTCAATTGTAATTTGTGGTATGTCATTTACATTTGCGCTTTGACTTAATTTTCGTCATCTGCAATGCGCAAGAGGTCACTTACATTTTAACTTACTTTACACATCACGGAAACTTAATTGCAATGTGTGGAATGACATTTGTATTTGCGCTCTAACTTAATTTTCAAACCACATCATTTGTAGTTGTGAAATTTCACTTACATTTTAACTTAATTTGCACCACTACGAAAGCTCAGTTGCAATTCGTAGAAGAGCATTTACATTTGCATTCCAACTTAATTTTCACATAAGATCATTTGCAATTCGTGGATAGTTAATTGTATTTGCATTTTAACTTAATTTGTACATTGCGAAAGCTTAGTTGCAATTCTTGAAAGATGAATTGCAATTTGCCGAAGGTCTTTCAAAATTATTGAAAGGTCAATTGCAATTTGTGGTTAACCTTCTATTTTGTCGATCTGCCATGGCTCACCTTCATCTTCCTCCTCTCCTTCCATCACCAAATATGACATTGCTGAAGTTTGCTTTAGATATGGAGTTAGTGAAGAGTGAAGTTGGAAAGATGAAGAAGACGATGAGAATGGTAATAAATTGATGCGTGGGAAATGTAAAATGGTAGATCCTTATTTATTAAGGGCACAATGGTTATTTTATATGGTTACTTATTTCTCTTAAAAAACCTCAAAATTTTATTTTTTTCCTCGGTTGTATTCCCCAATTAATTTGTTCCAAAATTGAGTCCCTTAATTTCTTCCGAAATTGAATCCATCAAGCATATTCACTCCATCATATGCTATTATTACTTTCACCTCTCTTTAAACAACAGCCCTTGCTCATTTATTAAAGGGGTAAAAAAAAAGAGAGAGAGAAAATTGTTGTCTTGTTTACATGGGGAAAATGATGCGTGTGTGGAAGAAGCAATTAAATTTTGGCAGTATGTAATAATTTTAAGGTCGGCGTTTACCTACAGAAGCTGAAGGGGTCAAACGACCAGTAGGAAGGGGGGTGGGGCCACGTTATACGACAATAAATGAATCCGTGGGCCCCTCCCTTTCGTTTCGATGGACCGAAGCCTCATAAAGTCATCCCCACTCGCCCCAGACCTCAGTCACCGTCCAACTTTTTGGTTCCTTTGGTAAAAAAAAAAACAGATAGTTTGGTCCCGCCCTAAAAGACATTAAAATTTAATTTTACAAGCAAACTAAATATATCATCCTTAGTAAAATATAAGAAGATTAGAAATACCATTTAAATTTCAAATCAGTTTTTCCACTCAATTCATTTTAATAGAAAATTATCTATTTATAGTTTTAAAATTCAAACTGTGTTTTTTTTTACCCTAAAATTTTTCTTGACTTCTAATCATGACAAATAGCATTGATTTCAACATTTTAAGTTCTAATCCTGATCAATGTTTTGTGAATAACTACAAAATAATAAATACAAATAAGATATCATACGTAATATTTATTCATTATTTTGAAATTAATGTGTTTTACCGTAAATTTTAAAATCACAGTATCCTCGTGCTTTTTAGTTATTGAATGAATCTATTATAAAAATATATAAATGTAATTAGGTGTGACATTCTGTTCAAAATTTAAAGGGCTAAAGTACTAAAATAACCCTCAATTTTTATCAAAAGTATAAAAAGAGAGATAGAATATTGTTACTACCAACATTACTACCCGTCTGTTTATCATTTCTCTCTCCTATTGAGATTATAATCTAATGATAAAACAAACGGGTAGTAACACCAATTGGTAGTAATAATATTATATCCCGTAAAAATATCCATAAATTATTTTTTAGAGCAAAAGTAACTCTGAACTTTCAAAATTAGGCCAAAACTGTTAAATCTAGTTAACTTTTATATACTACAATGGGAAAATAATCTTTTGACCTTTAAAGTCTTGACTTGCTTATAACTCAATCCCTGAAATTGGACTAGGTATAACTTAGGTCCTAAACTTTTTACTCGCTTGCAACTTGATCCATGATGTTTATGAGTCTCCAATGTGGCAAAAGAGTTTTAAAAATATTGTTAAACATTGCTTAGATGGATTTTAATTATTATTTTTTTTAAAGAAAAAGTAATGTCCCTATCTCCACCGACTCAAATCCTCCTCCACCTTTGTTTTCCTAGAAACCTCATCGGTCATCTGCGACATCCTTAACAACTCCTTCAGAAGCTCCTTTCAAGCATAACGTGAGATCAATTTTCTTATATTAAAGGCCTTCAAAATTAAGAGAATAATGTAAATAATGTTTAGTTCTATCTGTTATTAAAAGGAGAAAATGTGTCCAGTGTATGTTATGAAGTGAGAATGTTTCAACTTTTTCTAATCTCATCATCTTCTAAGCACTTTTCATAATTTATCATTTAAAAATTAAGAAATTTCTTTTTCGACAATAAATTTTTCTTACACACTTGAATGCTTTATTAGAGTTAAAAATATCATAATTGCCTTCAAACTTTCCTCTAATTTAAGTCGTTCATTGCCCTTTGGTGTTTAAGAAAGATCTATCATGGATGATACCAATGCCCAACGAGATTTTATGCAAAGCAAAGGCGAAGGGGATGTAAGTCGATGGAGACAAAGACATTGTTTTTTATTTTTAAATTAATGTAAAATCCACCTAAGCAAATTATAACAATTTTTTAATATTCTTTTACCATATAGGATGACTCATAAACATAATGGATTAAGTTATACAAAATCAAACTTCAGAAACTGAAACTGAGTTATAAATGAGTCAAAATTTTAAAAGTCAAAAGATTAATTTTTCTTATTGTAATAAATTAAAGTTAGTTGAATTGAATGGTTTTGCCTCTATTTAAAAGGTTTATGGTTACTTTTATTCCAAAAATGGTTTATATTATTTTTTGCATTTTTGATAAAAAATTAAAGGTTATTTTAACAACTTAACTTAGAATTAAAATCTTGTGTTCTTTGTCCCCGCGATGTACTTCTTTTTTTAAAAAATAAAAACCTTCATTTTATTATCAATGTCTGTTTGAGTTGGTTTTTAAAAAATAAATTTATGTAAGTCAAAATAAAAATCATCTCATATATGCAATAAATTACGTTAAAAAAAAATAGTTTGCAGCGCTAATCCAAATAGACTGCAACTTTATAGATATATTATTGCTATATTTTACGAAACACATGCTTCTTTGAAGTTTCCTTCATTGCGAATATCGATATTCTTCTGTAGTTTTCCCCGCACGTCACTGCTAAATTTAAAAGCCAAAATGTGAGTAAAGCTGCAAAGAACGGTCTTCCGGAGCTAAAGCAACAAGTTGCTCTAAAAATACGAGATCCTTTTTTAATCCTTTCTGTCGCTTTTGGAGCATGTCATTATAAAGTATTGTAATTAATAAGAGCCCACTAAGAAAAAGGAAGATACTAATTTATGAAAAAATATTTATATACTCTAATAGGGTCACGTGATTTACATTTTGACTAATTGAAATATAATAACTCTTATTATTTTAATTTTATATGGTAAAATTAAATTTTATGATTTTATGAATCATAGGAGGAAATTGTGTTTTTCGTTTTTCTAGATTAAGAAGTTTATACTCCCTCCGGTCCTAATTATAAGAGCTAGTTGACTTTTTTGGAGAGATTAAGGAAGCTAACTAAATTACTTTAAAGTATTTTTATTTTTTTCTTCAAATTTATTAATTTGAACAATAAACTAATATATAATCTAAGAAAATTTAATATATAAGATGATTAAATAACTTATTTAGCTTCCTTAATCTCTCCAAAGAAAGTCAACTAGCTCTTATAATTAGGACCGGAGGTAGTATTTTTTTAAAAAAAAATTTAAGGTCTTCCATATAACTCATTTACCATATAAAATTAAATGAGACAAGTTATTATATTTTAATTAGTCAGGAATACAGATAAAGTGGCACTTCCGAGCATTGTTGTCAAATTCGCGAGTTGACTCTCCGAGTTTACCGTCTTTACGTTTCTACCTTACTAAATCGAGTCAAGTCTCTAGCAAACTCGTGTCAACTGTAAACTCATATAAACTCACGAGTTTACAGACCGAATTTACCGTTTTTACATTTGTAGCTTACAAAATTGTGTTAATTTTTTTCAATTTTATCATCCTCAACAACTTTATATATGAATTTTATAGAAATTTCTTTATTAGGTATAATAAATTATGAATGTTGATATATTTAATTTTAATTATTTGGATTTAAAATATATTTAAATCAAATTATTTTTATTTTTATATTATAATTATTTAATTATACACCGTTAATACATGTTTAATGATAAAAGTAAACTCTTACGAGTTTACTGATTCGAGTTTACGATACGAGTTTACATCATTGTCACGAGTTTGCATAGACTCGTGAGTTTGACAACCTTACTCCCAAGTATATAAGTATTTCTCCTAATTTAAATAGATTGTCATTTCAAATGACCGTTTCAAATCTATAACTTGATTATACTCTTTAATTAAGATATACTACGTAATTGATTGTTCTGTTGGATGTTTTACCACCACGCAATTTCTTTATTTGGTAAGAACATTTTTCCACGAGATTTGAAAGGCAGCGAATATTATTACTTAATTCATTGTAAATTATAATTTCTACTGTATACTCTTATAGTTATATGGGTATTAGATTCATGTTTTAATCACCGGTCACTAGATCAGCGTCGCTGCTGTAGTAAAATAGTATAAATGGATTTACCCAAAAAAAACAGAGTATAAAAGTATCAATTTTTTTTGGGGCAATATAAATGCATCAATCACCAAAATGAATACAGCTAGGAATCACAGCCGTCCTTGAAAAGCCAGGACCTAAAAAGGCTGATCCTTAAAGGTCTGGAATACGAAAAATGTTTTTTTTTTTTTTTTATATAGGAAAGGCAAGCCGAAGCTTGAGAGTTAATACGGGACAAGACCTAATGAAGTCAAGCCCTTAATACAAAATAAAAGCCAAAACTAGGAATGGCAGACCGACCGGTCTCTTAGATACATAGAAAGGCAGCTAATAGGAACAGTCGGAACTAAGACCAGATGTGGTCCATGCTGGTCATCATGGCCATGCTTAGCCATATAATCTGCACAAGAGATGTTTTCCCTTGGAGAATAGTGGATCTGGACGTCACAATCCTGGAACAGGAGATCCCGTGTCTCAATAATAATGTCCCTCAAAGGATGATCTGTAGGACAATCTCTCATTAGGATGTTTACTGCCTCAATAGAGTCAGAGTATAGATGGATTCTCTGAAGGCCCATCTGGCGTCCCACTGTTAGGCCCACCATGATCGCAAGAATCTCTGCTTCAATTGTTGATTGTTGACCAAGAGATTTATGAAATCCCATCAGCCAGTCTCCTTGGGAATTCCTTATTACACCTCCACATGCTGCTTGACAATAACGCCGTACTGAGCCATCCACATCAATACGAACCGTGTCTACAGGAGGAGGGGTCCAAGACTCTTCTGCATTCCTGCCAAATTGGAAAATTTTGTGAGTAAGAACTTGATTAGAGAAATTTTCCATTAGTAGATAGTTACAAAGGTGTATCATCTCCCTGGTATTCGACTCCTTGCCCTTAAAGATGAAATTGCACCTAGTCGTCCAGAGTATCCAGCACCCCAAACTGAAAACCCTCGGCCAAGATAGATTTTGAAATCTTCTGTTTGCCGGATTGTGCCGAACATTCCAATTAAGCCAAGCCTGCAAATTACCTGAAAAAAACTTGGAAAAAAGATTAGTCCTTAAAATTTGTTTCCAGAATTCTTTCGCCCTATCACAGTCCCTGATAACGTGGGTCACAGTTTCCTCACTATTACAAGGAAAAGGGCACAAATTGTCCTCAGTGAGGCCTCTTTTTGCGCGAAGAGAGTTAGTAACCAATTTCTCATGAGCTACTTGCCACATAAAAAACTTAACCTTCTCAGGAATCTGCCACTTCCACAACAAGGCCCAGAAACCATTATCTCTTGATCTTCCATGATCAGAAAGATAATTATAAGCAGACTTGACTGAGAAGCAACCATCAGTAGCAGGTCTCCAAATGAAACAATCAGGAAGGTGACTAGAAGGCGGGGGAATTTTGGAGATAGTATTTATGATTGAGAAAGGCAAAATTCCACGCCATTTATCAATATCCCACTGACCATTCATGAGCAACTGATCGCGGACGGTCTCATCCTCAATGATAATGGAAGGATCCGCGACAAATGCCATAAGGGGACGATCAATAGGAAGCCAAAGGTCATGCCAGAACTTGGTCCCGACTCCGTTGTTAACTTTTTTCCCCACTCCTAAAAGAAACTTCTCCCAAACTTGAGCAATAGCTTTCCACGCAGGGGAGGAGCTTCTTTTCTTACTAACCTTGGGAAGGGAAGAGTTGCCACAATTATACTTGGCCCAGAGGCATTGGACCCAAAGATCATGCTTCCTCGTCAAAAGACTCCAACACAGTTTCATAATGAAAGCCTTGTTTTGTTGACGAAGATTTTTGAACCCAAGGCCCCCTTGCTTCTTCGCTTGAGTAACTTTTTCCCAGGCTATAAGGTGCATTTTTTTCCCATCCTCCTCTTGCGACCAAAGGAACCTCCTGGAGATCTTATCAAGGTCATTGATGATACAAATAGGAAGAAGGGTTGATTGCATACAGTAGCTAGGAAGAGCCGAAAGAACAGATTTGATCAACACCGATCGACCAGCAATAGTAAGAAATTTGCTTTTCCAAACCGACAACTTCTTTTTTGCTTTTTGAACAATGGGATAATAGGTGGCTCTAGTCACACGCTTATGAATGAGAGGCACCCCAAGGTATTTGCCCAGATCAGAGGTGAGACCAATCCCAAGAAGTTGGCTTAACTCCATAGCTCTATTAAAGTTCACATTTAGGGAGCAAAACATGCGGGATTTTGCTAAGTTTATTCTGTGGCCAGAGACCTCACAGAAGCACTTCATCACTTTACGAACCTCCTCCATTTGATTGGGAGAAGCCTCAGTAAAAAGGATGAGGTCATCCGCAAAGAAAAGATGAGAGATATGGGGGCCACTTCTTTTAAAAGAGAAAGGTTTCCACCGACGGGCCTCACACTCAGCTCTAATCAGATGCCCAAGTCGCTCCATGCAAAGGACAAAAATGTATGGACTAAGAGGGTCCCCTTGTCTGACTCCTCTAGAAGGGGTAAAGCACGGGCTTTCCTCCCCATTCCAGAGGATTGACATTGATGTAGATGAAACACAGGCCATAATGAGGTTGATGAGATTATCTGCCAGCTTTAAACTGGCCAGAGTATTCCTAATGAAACCCCAATCAAGCCTGTCGAACGCTTTCTCCATATCAATTTTAATGGCGACAAATCCTTTCTTCCTACCCCTCATTCTCATGGAGTGGATAATTTCTTGGGCAATAAGAATATTGTCGCAGGCAGATCTTCCAGCTATAAAACTACATTGCTCAGGGCCAATGATCATGCGCATGATTCCTCTAAATCTGTTTGCCAAGACTTTCGTAATAATTTTAAAGCTAACATTACACAAGGATATAGGCCGAAAATCCCTTAAAGAACTAGGATTATCAATCTTAGGAATAAGGACAACCCTGGATTTGTTTATAGCAGTCATGCATGAAGGGTTATCAAAACATTTTTCAATGAAATCACATATAATAGGACCAACGATATCCCACTGTGATTGGAAAAAATGAGCTTGAAGGCCGTCTGGTCCCGGGGCCTTAAAGGCTCCCATTGCGAAAGCAGCATTTTTAATTTCAAGAGCCGTAACTTTCTGTGACAGGAAATCCAATTCGTGAGTGTCAATGGCAGGAAAATTGGAGCATATCTCATTCGGGTCCTTCACAAAGTCATCACGAGAGTACAGATTTAGGAAGAAGTCGTGGGCCATCATTTTGGCAGCTTGCTGATCCTCAATCCATTCCCCAGCATCATTCTGAATGGCATCAACTCTGTATCTCCTTCTTTTAATCACAGCAGATGCATGGAAGAACCTTGTATTTCTGTCACCTCCCTGAAGCCAATCACATCTGGACTTCTGAAACCAGAAGAGCTCTTCCTGAGCGGCCACTTTATGATAATCATTCCAAAGTTTTTTCTCAAGCCTGTAGAGCCCAGCATGAAGATTATCCCTCCTGCTTCTATCAATTCCTTCCAGACGACGGATCAACTCACGCTTTTTCTTAGAGAAGTTTCCCACACGAGAGTGATGCCAGTTTGGAGCAGTGGTTTGAAAATTTTGGAGCCCTTTTCAAAGTTCGTCTTAAAAGCATGTAAGTCAAGTACGTCGGAAGATATTTTTATGGATTAAAATTATTTTTTTACATCTTTTAAAGAAATATAATTAGTAAAATGCAATAATTAAATTAAGTTCTAATTTATTAAATAAATGTTGTAAAAACATTAATGTTTACACAGCACTCTTAAGGAAATAAACAAACGCAGTCACTAATTCATAATCAAGAGTAAACTATTGTCCACAAGTAACTTACACAAAGTATAACTAGCTTACCACTAAGCAACATGAATATGATGAATATCATTTTCATCTTTTTCACCACTATTGTTTATTTCAAGGACATCTGATTATGCTTTACTTCGAGTAGTGGCTTTGCTTCATGGGTAAAAATATCAAGAATATATTCTCTCACATTATGAATGCATCCATAATCTTTTTCTGCAACAAATAATAAATCAAATCATAAAATTAAAGTATAGTTATTATACATTTGTAATTAAATGGATAAATAAATCTATAATAAATACAAAATATGTATTAATTAATAAATTAAATAGTTAAGTCAAGTTAATGAAACAAAATATATATATATATATATTTTAAAAGTTCCAATTTACAAGCTCGGCTCTTTAAAGGTCAGGGTTTAAACGGTCCAGCTCGACAGCCTGATTTCCCAGCTCTAAATATGAATAAGTAAAATTAATAACTAAGCTTAAGGTTATTAAATCCGAACTAGTCATTAAACTGGTTGGAGTACTGAAATAACTAGATTATGGGTTAGAAGGTCAAACCGAAGTCAAATCAGAGCTGAAACGAGGTCAAATTGGTGAGAAATTGAAGATTTTAGAGTTATCAATATGAAATTTGAAAGGAAATAAAAAAATCAATTTTTTTTTTTAGAAAAAAACTAAACTGGGTTAAGATCTAGACCGCACTAATTCACCAGGTTTCGAGCCAAACTGCCGGTCTAGTTTTGGTAACACTGATTAAGTTTCATATATTGTCTAATTGTGAACTAATATATCACCACCTGCTCCAAAGATTCTGAGCACATTAACCCCTCCTATGATGATAATTCTATATTGGCTCTGTTTGGGTTGGCGGTAGGAGCGGTGGCTTAAAAGCTACTGACTTTAGAAAAAGCTCGGTAGGAGTGGTAGCTTAAAAGCTATCTAATTTATGTTTGGATTGATAGTGGTAGAAGTGGCGGGACCCACGTCAAAAAGCTGAGAGCGTTTTGGAAAAAGCTGCATGGTGGAGCTTTTAGTTTAACGGGCTTTTTGAGCGTTAGGAGCTTTTTCTTAACGCTCAACCCAAACAGACCAAATGAGCGTTAGCAGCGTTAGTGGACTTTTTTTCAAAATTACTGGTTCTAACGCTTCTAACGCTCCTAACGTGGTGCATTCCAAACAGAGCCATTGTTGGATAGAGTAGGAGTTGGCTGACTATAGAATATCTGTTTGTTATTGCTGATAGGTAATGAATTAGTCTGTTAGGTATAGTTACAGGTTTTTCTTTTGGTAACGATTGTGATAGGGTATACTGTTGGTTTTTTTGAATGTTTCTTGGCTCCGGCTATTAGTGAATTTATTACTTGCTTTTTTTTTGGTAATAAAATTGATTCTTTTTGGCCAATATATATATATCACCACCTGCTCCTAGTCTACTCTCTACAGTACAAGCATTGAGCAATCCCACTCTTCCAACACGTCATGTGTTTTTTTTTTTTTGGGGGGGGGGGGGGGGGGGCATGCTTCAACATGCCACATGTTACCTTGTCCACCAAATTTAACCAGCCCCCGGATTATCCAATTACAATAATGCAAGTATACCTAAAACCCTCTTTAGCGATATTAAATGTTGGACCTAGTTTATGAGTCTCTTGCACATTATGGATATAAAATTTCAATCTATTTTATTTTAAAGATTTATAATGTTTCCTTAAATTGTTAGTAGTGATTGCGCATTTATTATAATAATGGTAAGTTACGTTATATTACAATGGAAGTGATTGAAGGGGTGTTTTAGACAAATCACCATTCATTTTTCTATATATCTATAAATATTTATCTAACTCTTATATTCAAAAATCAGATGGTATCAAGGATCAAGTTAAATCCAGCACAACATTCTTCTAATCAATGATGATTATTGTCCTCAATATCCACGCAATGACTGAGACCTTTTGTTGGGGCCACGTTTGTTTTCTTTGAACCATTTGTGGCCACGTTTCATAAAACTTACTCCCTCGGTTCTAATTATAAGAGCTAGTTGACTTTCTTTGGAGAAATTAAGAAAGTTAAATAAGTTACTTAATCATTTCATATGTTAAATATTTTTAGATTATGTATTAATTTATTAGTCAAACTAATAAGTTTGAAGAAAAAAATTAAAAAAAATACTTTAAAATAATTTAATTAGTTTCTTTAATTTCTCCAAAAAAATCAACTAGCTCTTATAATTAGGACCGGAGGTAGTACATACTACTTCGGTCCTTATTAAAAGGCACCAACTAGTAAGTTTCTTTGGTCCTTTTTATAAGGCACTTGTTTGTTCCCAATAAACATTAATTATTTGTTTACATGTTTGCCCATAATTAATGAGGGCAGTGTGTGAGAGTAAAAATTAATATAATATTAGAGTTTAGTGTAATTAGTATGGGTAGTATTGGAAGTTACTTAAATTATAGGATAACTTTATTGACTTTAACTGTTTTTATTGGTTTGTGAGAAAAGTTAGTTGGTGCCTTATAATAAGGACTGGACGGAGTATATATATATTTCTATTTGAACTGAGGGCAGGATATGCGTAACAATACTATATTAGTAGTTAATTAAACTTACATATCAAATTAACAGACAAATCTGGAGATTTCAAATCATCTTTAGTATCCGGAGTCACACGACACAGACAAAAGAACGATAATGTTCTGTTTTATTATATGATCATTGATTAGCCCAATGAGCTGCAAATTAAAAAGAATTTCCTAGCTAGATACATTGCCGGGATGGTATTGCAAGTGTACTGTCCTGTTACTTTTTGTATTGTTTTTAAAATGCCTGACGATTCCTGGCTTCATTTGGAAGGAATCATTCATCCAATGGTGCGCTAAATGCTGGAATATGTACGAAATTAGAACAAAATGTTGGTTTTTTTTCTAATATCTAATAGTGTCGTGCCAGATTTGATATTGCATCACTAAGAGCTGTTTTGGTTTCACACCATTCCATACAGCATACCAGTAATGGCAATTGTGAACGCCCTATTTTGTCGGGGCTTACATAAGAATTAAAAAAAAGAAAAAGAAAAAAGATCTTAGTTGATGCTTACACATCTGAATTAATCAGAAAATGATATTGATGATGCTTGAATTATAATTGAAATTTGAAAAATGATCATCATTGTTGGTGATTGTGTTGAAATTGAAGTTTGTAGTAAATGGGGAAAAAATTCAAAATAATTCATCTCATAGATGTTATTTGATATTCGGACTGGGAAATTTAGTATGAAGTCATTGCAGAGGAGAAAAAATAAAAATTAAAAACTACAGAAAAAAATTCTCATTCCTGTTGATAAGTTTAAATGAGAAAATTGCATGCTGGGAAAATATAAATAAATAAATAAATAACAACAATTTAAAGTTTAAAAATATCTCTAATTTATGTTGATGGGTTTAAATTAAGAAATTATTTGTGAGAAAATAAAAAAAAAAAAAAAAAAAGAACCACTCACTGATGGTGATTGGGTCAAGTTAGGAAGTCTTATCAACATAAAATTCAAAAAAAAAAAATTGCATTAATGAGGCAAAATCCTAGGAGATGCCTATTTAAATGAGAGCATGAGTCCACATTATACGCTTAGATTTAGGTGCTTATATCTATAATTAGAGATATAAGCATATTTTTTAATATATATTTTATTTATTTAGATTTAAATTATATGTTGCTTTCTGAGATGTTTTTACACCTAGTATATCAAATTAATTAATTTTCAGTTCTGTATTTGTCTGTAACACCAATATTATAAAAATTAATTAATTTGAAATACTGGGTGCAAAAAAATCTCAGAAAACAGCATATAATTTAAATATAAATAAATACAATATTAAAAAAATTAAATATGCTTATACCTCTACTTATAGGTATAAGCACCTAAATCTAAGCATATGTGGACTCGACATTCAAACTACGAGATGTCTAATGTTTGATTCTTGCTCTCTCATATATGTTCGGTAGACTTAAATGGGTATTGTAATAATATGTTGTCATTTCTTCATGTTGGGATGAATTGTATGTGATTGTGTTATGTTATCTATGTGGTTTTCTCATATTGTTGTTTGTATAGCTTGCAAGGATAAAAAGGCATATGTTTCATACTTCTTGAAATTATTTTGTATGATGTGCATGTGAGGTTTGATCTTAATCCTAGATCTCCTTATTAATGTAAAAATCATGTCATTGCTAGTCCTTGTTGGCTTGATGACCTCTTGCTTTTTTTCCTTTTGCAGATAAAGAAGTTTGAAAAAAAAAATGAACTTCCTATTTTTAATAAAAGAATTTACTTTCATATGAGAAAATAAAGAAAACGATTTTTTTTTTTAAAAAAAAACATAAACCAAACAAAAATATTTTTCTCAAATTAATTAAATAAACATTTTCTCTAAAAAAAAAACCAATCAAGTGACACACCATCTTATGCCCGAATTGCATGGGCTTTCATCCTTTTAAACAGTATGAAAATGCTAGGCTTTTTTTCTAGGTCAAATCTAATTCTGTGTGCAAATAATTTTCTTTTTATTAATTTATTTTTTGTAAATATTTTCTTAATTTTTTTTCTTCTTTAGATAATTATAATAAAATTAAAAGCTATATTCATTTTTAAATAATTGGCTTAGGATAATCGTTCTTATCAACAAGTGCTGTGAGGTGCCTAACACCTTCCCCACGCACAATTAACTCTTGAACCCTATTTAGTTTTCATTTTTCAAAGGGTTAAGGTGCAAAAATATACCTGTGCTTTGGTCAGAGGAGCACCCAGTAGCAAGTGTTTTTTTAGGTGCAAAAGTGACTATGTGGTTATAAAAGTGAAGCAAAATTACACATTGACCGTTAGTTGACTTTTTTGATATTGAAAACAATGACGTGGGCGATGACGTGGATGTTAATGGTTTATGAATTACAGTTCAGCCCCGGATACATTCAAAAAATTTCAATTTAGTCCCTTATAAACTTTTAAAATTTTCATTTTAGTCCCACCTTCTTCTTCCTCTAGAGACACACCCGAGAGGCGAACCAACTTGGTCTGAATTCTCCATTAAACATACTTCCACGTGTTTCTCCTTCTCTTTCTTCCATTCTCCATTAAACACACAGCGCTTTCAACGTGCTGCTCTGTTTCTCTCATTTTCAGGTTGCCGGCAATGGAGGTGTGAAAAAATGACGTGCTGCTCTGTTTCTCTCATTCTGCCTCTTAATCATTCATCAAGTGTCAAAACAGCCCTAGTTGCCCTCTATAATAAGAACGCTGCAGCAACAATGTTCTCATTGACACTCGAGGATGCTCTTCAATGCAGTGCAAATAGCAGTGAAGTACTAAACAGGAAAGCAGTAGTAGATATGAAGTATGCCGAAAGACTAACTCGGTTTAAAACTAAAAGATAGAATTAAAAATATTTCCTAATTCTTACATCTTAATCTGTATAGAAGTTACTATAAAGATGAGTAAAACTGCATAAGTATGGAACAACTGGAGTACAAGTACAACAAAGTGAACGCGCGTAGGTGTGTTTAAAAAACCCCCTAAAATCACCCTCTTGATTCTTAAATCCTGGTCACACGTTCTGCAAACAGGAAAAGGAGGAGGATCTCACGCGTTCCATTGATCATTCCTACTGCTATGTGAAATTCTGCCGACCTACATTTTCCGACCGTCCTCAGGCTGTCGCCACCTCTATGAACGGTGTCAATGACTTACATACAAGTATGTTACCAGAGGAACTTCACCGACGGGATGAAGAGGAGGAAGAGGAGGAGGATCCCTGAGCGAAGATGCAGGAGGAAGCAAGGTTCAATATCGAGGTGAATCATCAATCTCTAGAAATCGCGTTGGCGAATCATCTCTCCTTCAAATTGTGCAATTCCAGTCTGCCCAGCGGAACCCTAATTGACCTCTTCGTTTTAATTCTTAACGAAAATGAAGAAATCATGGGAGCTGTGAAGTATGACCTAAGAGCCGCGAAAGGCAATGGAGTCCGGTGGCTCCTTCGAGTTCGTTTCTAGCGTGAAGATGGTGTGAAGCAGAGAGGAATAATGTGGCGAGAAAGAAGGGAAGAAGAAGAAGTTGAGAATGGAAGAGAGGGAAGGAGCAACAGGTGGCAATATTTTAATGGAGAAGTCAGATCCCACTGTCACGTCAGCGTTAGATAACGGTCAACTAACGGTCAATGGTAATTTTACTCTACTTTTATAACCACATAGTCACTTTTGCACCTAAAAAAATTACTTGCTACTAGGCGCTCATCTGACAAAAGCATATGTGTATTTTTGCATCTTAACCAGGGACGGAGCTTGAGAAAAAAATTTGGGGGGGTTAACTATATACTTATCAACTAATTATTAAAAAAAATATTTGGGGGGCCAAATGTATAATTTTTAGGGTAAAATGTATAAAAAATTTAATTTCCATTAAAATTTTAAGACAACTTCTTTTTGGGGCCCCCCTTGTATTCATTAAGCTCTGTCTCTGATTTTAACCCTTTTTCTTTCTTGCTCAGATTAACCCTTTTTCAAAAGGGGTTTTCAAAATTATCTTTATTAAAAATTTTGGTGGCAGTTCCATATTTTCCAAATTTCTAGTGCTACAGTATTCATGATTGCACTATAAAAAAGCGAATATTTGTTTACTCTTTAGCATGATACTCGCTACAAATCCAATTGTATGTTTGAAAAAGTATAGATGTAATGGTACAAATGTTTTTTATCCCACAAAACTTAATTTCCTTTTTTTTTCCTATATCACAAAGGTTGAGAAAGTTTTAAAGTCCATTTATAATAAGGTTAAGGGATATTTTTGTTTTAGAAGTTTTCACAACGAGGCAATTTTGTCATAGAAATTTTTTGAGAGATAATTTTACTTCTGAAGTATTAAAAAAAAAAGAAGAAGAAATAATTTTGCCCGTCTATTACGACTTTTCCTTGAAATGATCTTCCATGAGGCAAATTTTCCCTGTTTCCCTTTTTCTGTTTTTCTATTCTACGATGGACGAGAAATGAATCTTGCGCGAGGCAAGCCGACGTCTTCTTTTACAGTCCACTCAGCGACTAACAAATGTGTCTGTCCCGTGGAGAGTCCACATCGAGAATGACTCCTAGTTAATTAAACTTGGTAATGCTCCATTCTGGAAAGATCAAGAGAGTTCAGATTGGACGGTGATATTAAAGAAGAAACCAAATCACCAATCAATGACCGGATCGTTCAGGAAAAAATATTCCGCGCCGCAGAGGATCCTCCCCAATCGGTCATTGAATTCAAAACTAAGGTGACCGTTCAAAAAATTGAAAAGTGACCGAGGAACGACGGAAATCGCAAGAGTCCGTCATATCCACGTGGCAACCAATTAATAGTTAACTGTGTCGGCTGAAGCGACGTCCCAATCACACGTGTACACCGTAGGATCAGCGGCGGTAGGATCGGGCAGTTGAGCCTGAGTCACGGGGAGGGGCAGAGGTAGCTTGGTATAAAGGAAACAATTGTTCTCGGGAAGAGGCCTGTGATTCTGTGCTCATAATAAAAAAATCCCAAAAAGTAATTTTAAATAAATAAAATTGCTCCCCCATACATCATCATCACCAATTCCCCATCATGTGTCAGTCCACGTGGGCCCCAACGCGTCGAGGGTTTTGGGAGATGGTCCCACCTGTTTTGCGGGGGACCTCTGAGAACAAAACGACGAAAGAATCTGGGGAAAAGTGGTAGTATATGATAATATGAATATTAATGACGTCATAGCTTTGAAGTGAGAAACAAGGTTTAGGGGAAAAGCGAAACCGTGGGTTCTGGGGCGGGAAAGTTGTGGCACGTAGTACTTCTGGAGTGGACAGGTGCCGGGTTGAATTATCCGTCTGCTTTAAGGAGCGTGAGTCGCACTCTTCGTCTGGGTTTTCTATGTTTAAATTCCATCCATGTCGACAGTTTTATTTTATTTTTTTTAAAGACGGACAAAGTATTTTTTAAATCTTTAAATTTTATGAAATATACTTTTAATTTTATAATTTTTGTATGCTAATGTTACTAATTAAAAACGTTATGTCCACAGATTAATGAGTAATTAAATATTATTAATTTCAATTATATAGTATGTATAAATTAAAAAATATCCAAAAAGATAACAAACGATCAATATCAAAACCTTGAATGCATTAAAAAAGATTTAGTTTAATAATCAATATATCAAAACCTTGATTTTATTTGCAACGATTTTTAGATTTATTTTAATTTAATAATATAAATATAGATATTGAAAAAATTAAGAATTAATTATGTTTTGTTAGTTGTATAATCATAACTTCAATTTGCTGTGTTAATATTTTCCCTTAGTAACATTAACGACATTAAAAATATAGGAGTAAAAGTATATTTTATAATGTTAAAGGATTAAAAGTATATCTGATGTAAAACTTAAAATACTAAACGTATATTTTAACCAAAATAAATTAATAATAACCAGATTATATGCTTCCAAATAAAATCAAAATTAATTGATGCACAGAGATTATAATGAATCGAGTATAATAATCCCAGATTACATGCATCCAAATGAAACCAAAATCAATCAAAAAATATGTTGTAGTTAAAATCATATGAGACTAATAGGAGTCATGAATTAATTTTTCCAACAATCTAAGATGGCTTGAGTTTATATAAGACTTGTGATTAATTTTATTTAAGTGTAAAATAGTATAAAATAATGATACTAATTGAATTAAGAAATAATAATAAATGATTACTCATATATAAATAAAGAGAATAATGTAGTGTTGTAAAAAGGAAATTTGTAATAAGCAAATTATAACTCCCAAAGCCATGATTATTTATGAGAGAGCACAGTACGCCCTCCACTCTTTTTTATACTAGTTCAAAGTTTCAATTCATTTGTTGTCTTTTATAAGAGCCCAACAAGAATTTTCCATGCAATTAATGAGTTTTTTTTTTGTCCCTCGTTAATTATATGACTATATTTATATTTACTCTATTACTTTTTCTTACTTGTCCTTCATAAATAAGGGAATAGTTGGTTAAAAAAATTATTTGAGATATATTTATTATTTTTAACTAATTTTAACCATTTTGTTACACTACGTAATTCAGTTATCTAGTATTTATAAATAGAATTAGATGGACTTGTTTTCTTTTTAAAAAAAAAAAAAAAATTCTTTATTATATTCTATTGATGTTCTCTTGTAATCATCTTTCAGTATAAAAATAATTCAAAGACATCTTTGAATGTAACGATTGTCCCGTACATTGTGGACCATTTTGAGGGTTAGGAACTTAGGATGATGATTTGGCCTCAAACAAGACTTTCCTCCCATACAAATTCATTGAACCCCCACCATTAGTAATGAGAGCAAGTAGCTTGAGGTAGAAAGCTATGAGCTCGTGAACAATATATTTTTATTATGCTGTTAACTCTGCTTTAAAATAGGTATGTTTTTAACAAGTAGTTATCATCTTGCATATTGTTTTTATTTAGGGAAAAGTATTTTTCTAGTTATTGGAGATAAAGTTATCTCCAGTAACCCCAAAACTACGTCGTTTTAGATTAATGAAGGATGCGTTTATAATTTTAAGTGAATTAATGAAGGGTGTTTGAGTAAAATTCATATGATAAAAAAATAAACAAAATTGAGGAAACACCCCTCATTAATATAAAACGACGTAGTTTTGGGGTCACTGGAGATAACTCTATCTCCAGTGGCTGGAGAAATCCTTTACCCTTTGATTTATAATTATCAATTATTATTTATTTTTATTTTCAAGGTTATTTGATACTGTTTAATAAATACTCTCTCTGGTCTTTATTTAAGGAACCAACTAGTAATTCTCATAAGTTAATAAAAACAATTAAAGTCATTAAATTTGTCCTAAAATTTAAGTAATTTTCAATATTATTCCTATTAATTATACTAAACTCTAATACTATATTAATTATTACTATTTTTTTCGAGCAAAAAAGAGTAATAATTAAATTTTTTTTATTAATTATTACTCTCACCACTACCTTTTTAATTATGGGTATATATAAAAATATTTAATTCTATTTAGAAACAAGCAAGTGTCTTATAAAAAGGACCAAATATACTTATTAGTTGGTGTCTTATAATAAGAACTAAAAGGAGTAGTTTAATATATTTATTTTTTGACCTGGGGTAAATTTTTTTTCTAGTTTCACCACTGTCCGCGGCGGTCCACTCAAAACAATTATTTCCAACTCTGTTCTACTAAAAGAGGAACCACAGTTCACGTTAGTTACGGTTAAGAACATACAAATTATCTCCAACTCTAGTCTACGTTTTTAAACACAATGAACCACCATAACGTGGTTTTTTTTTTTTTGGTCGAAACACCATAACGTGGTTGATGAAATGATGAAATTATTTCCTGTGGCTCACGTTTTTAGAAGCTTGTAGCTAATATTTGATGAATTGGCATGTTATTCTCCTTCATACAATAATGATCCCTTTCACACACAAGCAGCTGGAAACCAAGCTTTTAAATATTTGTTGGGCAAAGGAGCAAAATTATACTCATGGACTTTTTCCTAAGGTGCACTCAGCACCACGTGTTTTTCGGAGGAAGAAAAATGCTCACGAGCTTTCAAAATGGGAGCAAAAGTACCCATGCCGTTAAATCCGTTAACCAACTGTTACTTTTAGGTGGGGCCCACATCATTTTTTTAAAAAAAAATTGTAAGACTTTTTTTAATTCCCAAAGTACCCTTCCCTCTTTCCTTCCTCTGGACGATCCCCTTCCCGTGCTTATGCGTTTCAATTTCAAATCCCATCTCCTTCCCGTCTTTAGATCTGAATCTCTTGGATCGGCCACCCCTTCCAAAATCATCGGCACAGATTCGTCAACTCCACCATCTACTTTGACCAGAAGTAGAACGCCATCGTCTCCCTCGTTGATTTGATCAAACGCCATGCCGGAGGCTTCTTCAAGACTAGTCGCCAGATGCTCCTCCGCCCATCAGTCGATTTCATCGAGGATCGAGGTTTCTGTAGGTCGAGCCCTGTTGTCCGCTCCTTTTCCATCGTCAATTTCGCCGGAGGTTTCAGCAAGTCAAGCCCTGCTATCCACTCGTCTGCCATCGTCGATTTCGCCGGAGGTTTCTGCAAGTCCATCTCTGCCGTCCGCTCCTCCGCCCATCGTCGATTTCTCCAGAGGTTTCTGCGAGTCCAGCCTTGCCGTTCGTCGCCAACTCGAAATCTTTGTTTCTCTGTCAGATCTTGAAATCTTGTGCGTTTTTCATCCTAGAATTGGTGTGCTTCGTATTGTTAAAATCTGGTTAGTACTGTTAAAATCTCAGAATTTCTTAGCCATTTGGGATGAAAATGCACATAGATCGTGCTTGGTGTATGTGCTTACTACCACTCTACTTCTGCAATGGAAGCTTCTTCTTCTTTTTGGTTCGATTTTGGGCTTGCAGTGATTCAATGGTGGAATAGTTCGATTTTGGTTATTGTGTTCATATGTTCGATTTTGGTTATGTGTTTCCTGTCTTTCGCCCCTCTGAATTTCGATCATGGTTTTTTTTTTTTTTTCCAGATACTAGTTCCTAATCACCTTCTTGTTCATTTCACCTTCTTGTTCATATATGGTTTCTGGTTGCTTTGGATTGAAACCCCGTACGTAATGTTGTGCATTTGACGATGTTGATTCAAGGAACTGAATATGATTCTAGGTTGCTCTAATTCAACGAACTGAATATGATTCTGGGTTGCTTTGATTCGACGAACTGAATATGAATTGAGTTTCTTTTTTTTAGGTTTAGGGGCATTTTGGTCTTTTCCCATTGTAGTTAACATCAGTTAAAGAAATTTAACAGTGATGGTATTTTTGCACCTATTTTGAAAGCTCATGTGCGTTTTTGCTCCCTCGAAGAGCACATGGTGCTGAATGCACCTTAGGGAAAAGTCCATGGGTAATTTTGCTCCTTTACCCAATATTTGTTTGTTTAGATTGGCGATGACTGCATTTAAAAGTAGTCTTTTATTGTAAATTTACGGTATACGAGGTAACTATGTATGAGAATTTTGTCTAAAATAAAATAGAGAAGGTCGCCAGAATATTCAACAGTGCAAGGACCATCCTGCCACATGATGTCTCCACGTCTTCTACGGCCTCGTCTAATATAGATTGGTTTTTTTGCAACTCTCTCAAGAAATCCCAATTTCTCAACCTGGGTTAGGTCGTATAAATTTCAGATTGTGTATTCTCGATTCCTTGACTGTCGACCCTCGAGACTAAGGGCGGACCAGGTATAAGACTAGGGGCAAATACCCATCCTTGAATTAGAGAATTTTGGATTTTTTTTCCTTTTAAAAAAATTAATACATGTTTGAATTTTTGCCTGCCCTTAATATATCAAGACTGCACTTCGATATCGAATGGAGATAAATGGTTGAATGATTGTTTATCACCTTATACTGAAAAAGATATATTTGATAGCAATGATAATAAGGCAATTATGATGGAATTCCAAAAAATAAGTCATAGAAGGATGACATTGTAATTATTTTTATAATAATATACCTTTATTATTAAAATATATGTATTTGAACTTATTGAGTGCCTACCCTCATTGTAATTTATGTCGCTGCATTCCTAATAGCACTTAGCCTTACTTTTATAAATGACAGGTTTGTAAAATAACTGTCTCTTTTATTACATCATCAGTATTCACTTGATTTTATGAATATTTGTTTGATATTATTTTATTTTCATATTTATATATATTTTTTGTTTTTAGTGAATTTAAAATTTTTCTTGAAAAAAAATTCAGGGGAAACCCCTAAATCCCCGTGCCTACTCTTTATAAATTTTTCTGGATTCGTCCCTCCTTGAGCCCACTTTTAGATCCCGAAAGTGACCCAATCGAACAATAAATAAAAAAGCTTGAGCTTGTGTCGTTCCCGTTGACAATAAGTACTTTTAGATCCCAGAAATGACCCAAACATGCTTTATTAATTGGACTGGCAGGCACGCTTAATTCATCAAGTGGAGATGAGAAAGAGGACTTGGAGTTTTGGAGACAACTGGATGGATTAGGATATAAACCGAGTTTGGGTTTCAGCAAAGACTTTAGGAGAGAAAAAGATAGGATTGTGAGTGAAAAAGGAGTATTTAATGGTTTTGGTTCCCTGAGGATTTTATTTTGGCTCAGAGTTCCGTGAGGATTGAATCAAGGGTTAAGGTGCAATTTTACCAATGAACTATTGGTCCAGAAGCGCCCAACACAATAAACTTTCAACTGGACCAAAAATACCAACAAACTCTTAAAATTGTAAAGTTGGCACAATCCGTTAGATAAACACATTAACGTCCGTTAGTTCCATTGGAATTCTTGAAGATGGCGTCCACGTGTCAACTATTGCAGATGGCTTTTTTTTTTGTTTGTACAGGTGGCCCTTTTTGCTTTTTGATTGAGACGAGTTACGGGGTTCAAAGAAGGGGAAAGAAACAAAGATGGTGAAGGCGTCCGACGGAGAGCTTCAAGAACTTGATCGAGATCGTCGCTCCTATTGCAGACCAAGATGGGGCCTTCAAAATCGAGGGGCACAGGGTTTCCTCTCTTGACGAGAACGTCATTACCGGCGCCCATATCTTGCAATGCCTTTCCGACTCTTCCACCGCCGACGATGACCGCGGGAACAACTTGAGTAGGGGCATTGACGGCAACGGAGGCCATGACAGAGAAGGATCTTGAAGAGGGGAGGGTGAGAGTGGAGCTAGAAATAGCTGAGGAGAGAACAGGTGGCCCTTATCATGACTAGCACCGGGCATTTCCCCCTCCAATCTCCTTTTCGATCGCTTCGATTGTCGTTGCTTCAGCTGCAGCCTCACGTTCGGCTACAATCTCGGTGTTTCAGGTGCAAATCTTCAATTTTCTTTCTCTTCCATTTCCTCCTCCACCTTCCGTCTCTTTTATGAACGAAAACCGTGATCGAAAAGGAGTTTATCGATTTTGGAGATGTTAATTGCAATTTCAAGTCATAATTAGGAACAGATCTGATGTTAATTGCGATTTTGGAGATGTTAATTGCAATTTCTGTATCTTTGGATTTTCAACATTATGCATAAAGGGAACAGAGAGATCCCTCTTTTTCCTAGTGGTTCCTTCAATTAGTTTTTCAATTAGTTTTTGCTCGAGGATTACGGGGGTGATTAGTTTGATGGGCACTGCTATATGTCATCCTCGTTGTTGCTCTCTTCATTTCTGTCTCGATCTTCATTGTGCACATTCAACGGCATCGTTGATGAAACCCTGAGATTTCGAAAATGTTGCAACTTTGCTAACATGTGTATGCCACATCTGCAACATTTCTGGTCAAAGTAATAAAGTAACAGACGTTAATTTTGCTTCTAACGGATTGTGCCAACTTTACAATTTTAAGAGTTTGTTGGTATTTTTGGTCCAATTGAAAGTTTATTGTGTTGGGCGCTCCTAAACCAATAGTTCATTGGTAAAATTGCACCTTAACCCTTAAATCAATACAAGGGATGAGTGGCTTGAAGGGAGAAGCTAAGGTGTCTTTTTTCTTGAGTTTTAAGGAGCATTTTGATGTAGTATGCAACTTGAGTTAAGACAAATCAACTGTGTTGGTGTTTTTGCTTTGATTTTGATTTTAGAAGTTTATGTATAATTTTACATTATTAAAAAAAGATAAAATATTGTTATCACCAATTAGTGTTAGTATCAGTTTGTTTCACAGTTAGATCAGATCTTAATCCACCTTTATCATTTTACTTTCCTATTGAGATCAACAAACTAATAGTAATATTGGTAATAACATTAATTTGTAATAACAATATGTATCCTTTTAAAAAATATACGGTAATTGGTATACTTTTGTTAAAAGCCAGCGTATTTTTACATCTTAAATTTTGTTTTTTTGCCAAAAATGTCACTGTACTAATCCCGTACTTAAAAAAAAAAAAAGTACCTCCACTCGATGCTCAAAAAAAGAAGTACAACTTTTTTTTGAAAAATCAAAACTAATCATAAATGTAACAGAAGGGTGGGCCGTGGTCCCTACAAATTCGTCGGGTGAAACCGGAGTACCGGACTGTGATGTCGGGCGGTGTAACGGTTAAGTTCACGCGCATTGCAGGAGCGTGGGCCCATACTTTTCTTCGCGTTTGATGTCTCAGAGGTGATCTGAGAGGAGAGAGAGGTGAAAAATACAGAAAGAGAGGAGGAGAGAAGTGCGGTTTGGTTAAAAGGAGGGCCTACCACTTTGAATTGTAGAAGATCTTTCACGATCATTCAAAAACCCTTTATTCTTGTGGAATCACAAAATTTGCCACTCTCATTATTTCAAGGACCAACCTTTATTTGGTAGAACGGCATTCATGTAATTCTCAACAAAATCAGTGTTAATTTCTTTAACCTTCATTAAGCAATCAATAAATCTGAATTAAATTAAATAATAATCAAAACATTAATTAATTTAATTATACAATCAATTTGAATTTCCTGGCCAAAAAATAAATTACTACTTAAATATGATATAATTACTCCTATTAATTTAATAAAGAAAAAAATAATATTTAAAATACATAATTTACAGAATTAAATATTTATTTGATAATTCATTAAACGTTTCATAACTTCATGATTTGGAAGACCCTGAGATTCCAGCATTGTAACTTGCCACTGTGAAGCCTTCTCCTTCACCTACCCTCTTTATAAGTCTTCCTTTCCGTCTTCTTCATTCCCACTTTCACTCCACTTCCCTTTCTCTCGCAGAACACCGTCAATCAGAAACTATCTTTCGCTCTATTAGAAATCCTTTTACATACATGGAGTCTACTAAAAGACCTTCCTTCTTGGAAGAGGATCGCGGTTTGGCTTCCGCTTCAGACATGGAAGCTGGTTTTTCTGGGTGTAATAGTCACTACCACTATTACCAACACGGTCTTGTATCAAGGTCCATGGGTTATGCCACTTCCTTCTATAGATCCAGTTCCAGAAACCTTTCGGGTTTTTCCCCAAGATCTGGGAGGTTCTATGACGCCAGATTTGAAGAGCACCAACCCTATTTCCTTGAAGCTTGTTTTCTCTGCAAGAAGCCCCTTAGGGATGATAGAGACATCTTCATGTACAGGTTAGCGACCCAGAGTCTTTGTTACTGATTTAACTTTTTCTTGGGATCTGTAATTTATGATCTACAATTCTATCCCAATAGCATAATTTCTTCATGAACTCTTCTCATTTCCTCTAATCTAAAAATTTGAGATTGTTCCGTTAGAGATTTTGCCTGAAATGGATTGGGGATCAGTCTTTATTCTTTATCTTGGCAATCTGGAGCTTGCCGTTGGGATTAGGTTTCATTTTTAATTTCATTATATGATTCTTTGCGACTCTTGTTCTGATGGCGATTTGTTAAATTTGTGCAGAGGGGACATACCTTTTTGTAGTGTAGAGTGCAGGCAAGAGCAAATAGAACTGGATGAAGCGAAGGAAAAGAATAGAAATCTTTCCTCATCCATGAAGGCTTTGAGGAAGAAGGATCAAAACAGATCTACCTCCCCAAACAAGGGGCAGGATTACCCCTTTCGTACCGGCACAGTTGCTGCCGCTTAGTTAAATAAAAAACTAATCTAAGGAGTGAAAACAATCATACATAGAGTATCTACTGCAAGTTAGCGAAAGATGAAGAGGAAGAAGAAGGAGCAGAGCGAAGAGCCTCGCCTAAAACTGTTCCTCGTCTTTCTTTTCCAGAGGAACAAGGGTCACGAAGGGAAGAGAGATCCTATTTGGGTTTTTGTTTTTTGTTTTTTGGGGGCTTTTATCGTAGGTGTAACCGTGTAAATGGTATACATACTGATATATGCCGAGTTGAGTGTGTGGTCGGTCTCTGGGGGATCCTATCTGCGAAATTGCTCTGTTTGCTTTTTTAATCTCGTCTCTGGTTTTCTTCTTCCATATGGTTGTGCCAAAATAGTTTTAACTAAGAAACTGAATATGAATACAAAGTAAATTTCTCTAACTTATGGATGTGCCTGAGTTTTGTTACTGGAACTTTTCATTATCGTTCTGCGTTGCTTGGCGTCTTAAGGGGCTTAATTTCTTTGGTAAGTAGCTTAGTGGCATGTGAAAAAGCGTTGGGGAAGAAACTTTGAGGAAGTTGATGATAACAACCCCACAAAAAAAAAAAAAAGAAAAGAAAAAAAATCTTTACTGCTGAAAAATTTGGATACTGTAGATTGATTTGATTTTGCGGTAATTTACGCAAGTTCCTGATATCTTGCTGGAAAAAGAAATCGAAGGATATCATGGGATGTGAGTAAGTTTCACATTTTTAGACATTTTCTTAGCCTTGTGCAAATAAGTGAAAGATACGAGGCTTGGACTTAGAGATATGTGCCTGTTTGAGTTGTGTTAACGTTAAAAAGTATGGACAAAACTACTCTCAGCTTTTTCACTTAACCTAAAGAAGTGGCGCTTAAATGTTGTTCTTGTGTTTGCCGAAGTCCGTGAAGCTCATGATCTGCCGTAGTATTTGGTACCAAATATAGGAGATTCACATGTACTACTAGCAGTGCAGTGATATTGAGAGTAGTCTCTCCACTCCTTTATACTTTATACTGGGTTCGATTCCCCCATCCTTTATCGTCTATGTATCAAAAAAAAAAAGAAAAGGAGATTCAAAGTTGAGAAAATCGTAATAATAAATCGAGATTTTAATTACCATGCTTCATACTACGTTTTCTTTTTTGGGACTGCCCAGGTACGCTTGGTAAATTAATTAAAATATGTTGTACCTTGTCGGAAATATTATTTGTCTTGGCCGGTTGTGATTTTCTTTCTTACTTTTTTCTCCCTTACTAGCGACTGGTTTGTTTCGACGTTCCTTTATTTCAACTCTTGCCTATTTCGTCTTGCATCAAATTCGTCGTCACTGTTTTACCTTTTAATATCTTTTCCACATAGGGACAAAATTACTAAATTAGACTTCAATATTTTAGCAATGGCCTCATAAACAGAATCGAAGATGATATAAGGTACTTCTCCATTCTCGACTAAGCTTTTGCTTCGAATTGGGCTTTCCTTGACATGCCACCGAAAGAAGATGTAAAGTAATTTGTAAATCTCACCTAAAAAATTGGTAATTTGTTCACTGACCAATCTCTCTTCATGAAAAGCTACCAAAACGGAAGGTATCGCTGCCGTTTTGCCCTTCGTCTCCTTTTCTACTCTTAACAAGTTCCTTCGGAGTTTTACAAGCAATGACATGAGGATATTGAAGCAAATGCTTGAAATTGAATTGGATGACATTCACAATTAAACTTTCTAAAGTAGGAAAATTGGTAATGTCAGCTCATAGCCATAAACGTATTTCATATTGGTTTCAAATCAAAGTGGATTTACAGCAATATTTTTGCACAAGGCCGATTTAGGGCCCATTTGGATGGGTTTTTTTGAGGAAAAAAAAACTTTTTTAATGTAAAAAAATGTTTTTAAAATTAATTTATGTGTTTAGATGATATTTTTTTTTAAAAGCAAAAGTCACAAAAAAAAAAGCCAAAATTCTGTTTTTCTAAAAAGCTCTAATTTAAAGCTTAAAAAATAAGTACAAAAAAAAAAAAACACTTTTTTTAAAAGTTCATCTAAATGGGCCCTTAATATGTTAGAACTTGGAACACATGATACCAACAGGCGTTTTTTAGCGGAATGGGCCAGTTCTTACTGCCAATATTTTAGAGAAAGATATAAGTTAGAGAGAATATATCAAATCTTATTGATCTCAATGATATCAGTTGCATTATATAAGCATCTGATTATAGTTACAGAGTTAATACAAAAAGGAGAGATGAACTCAACGTAGTAAACCTGATCATGACATGCATGCGTAATCTTTAATAACAAACTACAACAGATTAAGACACGCGGCTAACTACTCTGTAACTAACTGAATTATGTTAACACTTACAACGTAATGGATTAAGATTTAAATCTCTGTTAGAAGAAGTGCTCACATTTAGTATCCAATAGTGCCTCAAATAAGATTGCTCTTAAGAGGATACTTGTGTCAAAAAAAAAAAAGGAACTTGGAACACTTGATCGAGTTGGTAATTCAATGGGCCTTGAAAGTCATGTCCAAACCCAGTGAACACGTAAATACTCAACAGGCTTTGTGTCAAACTCAGTTGGGTTGCATTTTTTGTCTTGGTAAAAAAGTATTGGAGTACTTTACAAAGAAAGAAAACCATGCATCAAATTTGTGTTGGGCCAATCCAACGACTCGATTCATCAATGCGCGAAGCTAAATTGGATTGGGTTATTTCAATTTTAGAATGTGTGACACTTTAGCATTAGAAGTATCGAATCCATCGTATAACCTTGTTTTGCATTTCGGTGAGGGAGTTAAAAAGCCCAGTGTACAGTGATTTCAGCCCAGTAGAAAAAATTTTGGATAACGCTAGTGCGGGCTTGTTTAAAAAAAGTAACTTTTAATATAAGTCATTTTTTTCAGCTTATTTAATAACTAATGTAGTATTAAATATAAATTTGTAGGTACTCTAATTTATCCATTAAAATTTATTTAATTAGGTATTTTAGTGTTTTTTAATTTTTCTCAATAATAATTTAATTTCTTATCAAACTTAAATTTAAATTTTTATCTTTAATTATCAACATATATACAACTAATACACACACATATATATATGTAGTATTCAATAAAATTCATTTTATTTTACATCTTAACCAACTTTTTAAATAATCATCCAGACAAGAGTCTTTATGAAAAAAACAATTTGTCCCACCATCATTTTAATCATAAATCACATTTATAATCTAATTTTTATTCAATAAAATTCAAATTACAAATAAGTCACTTTCATTCTATCCAAAACTATCCAAAGCGGGCCCTAAAGCAACCCAAGGTCTGCAAATCCATATTACACAGCACACAGCATACTGGAATGGAAACATAAAAGGCAGATTTTTATAACAGCGCATGGGATACCCACGAGTAGAACGAGAACGGGAAGGCTATACTCACCTTGATTGATGGTTTTATCATTTTTTATTGACAATTCGTTTTTTATGTTTACATGACTAGCTATCGGTAGTTGCAATTCTGGCATTTTTTTAAGACCAGACCTCTATTTTCCTGGGTAAAGACAGTGAAACTTCACATTAAAAAAATAGTAATAGTTAACCAATATCACGCTCGTAGAGTTGCCTATTCCATGCGAAAGGATGCAATTTGCCCTATTTTTCATGAACTGTGATATTAGCATGATGAAAAGCCTCTTACGTTATGCCACGTGCTCTGACTGTTAGGCCATGGCATGCATTATTAGTTTATTGCTAACATCTCTCAATCAAGGTTACGTTAATAGATCAAAGAAGAGATCACAAAAAAATAAAAAATAAAAAATGCAAGTATTGAATATACAAAAAATTCAGTTAATTGTCCTCATTCTCTAGACTAGAGACATCGAGGCACGCATCGCAATTTCGAGTTCCTTCCTGCCCCGATTCGGGTCCAGGGGTATAAGTGTGAGGATTCCACGTGGATGAAGCCGGCGCCTTCATAACAATGGCATTTTTGTCAATATGAAAAAAAAGAAGAAGAAGAACGCGTTCCGGTGCAGGCGGTTCCAGGGTCACATGTTATTGGAATCTGCCACGTGCCTATTATATTTCATCAGATCCAACGTGGTCAACTATTACTGGTTGCGTAACATCCACGTTTTAGTAGCGCGTTTTCTCTGATCCCAACCACTAATGTATCTTCCAGCTCAACGAACGACGAGAATAGAGTGTTCTTATTTCTCGGGCCAAGCGACGTGGCCTTCAAGTTCCGAATCGGTAGCCACATGCGTTTTCCCGTCATTCTTCCCAAGCCGATCGTGTTTTCGTCCGTTTTGTTTTCTGTTTGATTGCCGATATCATCCTAGAAATGTTTATACGATAAAACGTCGAGATGTTGGAGGATCAGGTGGCATACCTCTTGCAGAGGTACCTTGGCAATTATGTGAGGGGCCTTAACAAAGAAGCCCTCAAAATCAGTGTCTGGAAAGGTCCGTAAGTCCTTCGTTGCATTTTCTTAGTTCTTTTACTATACTGCTGAGTTGAAATCAGAGTGTGACTGGAAGTTTGTAACCTTCATAGAGTGATTGCAAATAAGCACGAAGGAAATGGATAGTGATTGCCAGCAGTCCAGCTATTCTAAGTTAATAATTTTGGTCTTCGGCATAGTGGACAGACAGCATGGTGTTTGTTGTTACACGGAGAAACTGAACTACATATAAACTGATTTTTCTTGTTCTTACGAATCTTTAGAAGCTACTTCTTGTCTCTTACGTTACTCTTTGATGAACTCAAAGCTATGTCTAGTTACTGACAACTGGACAGAAAGGGTGGAATCAATCCATTGTATAAAGCTCTTGGTTGTTATTTATTTATTGTTTTTTAATGACGCTGTAGAGGTGATGCATTCCAGTCTTTATTGAGGCTCTCACTCTTGGTCATTGGTTAGCCTGCTTCTGCTTAGTGTGGCTTTATATAGTCCAGGGCTGGGAAACTCTCCCTAATTTATGTCAAGACTATACTTATCAGTTTGAAAGGACTTGCAAGGTTGTAGGTGTACACGCCTGTAATTTTCCCCTTTCATTTTCTTGGAGCTAAGAATGCAGGCTATGCATTTTTCCAACAACATCTGTATTGAGGAACAATGTTTCTGTTTTACATACTCTCATTTTCTTTGTCATTTCTAATCTCTTTCTTTTCTTTTCTGTTGAAATGTAAAACAGGTGATGTGGAGCTTAAGAATATGCAGCTCAAGCCTGAGGCTCTAAATGCTTTAAAATTGCCAGTGAAGGTTAAGGCAGGGTTCCTTGGTTCAGTCAAACTTAAGGTTGGTTGTTGAATTTATCAATTATAATTCCGAAGTTATACCTATTTAAATGTATCGAATCTTATCACACTTCAGACTTCTCCTTGAGAACAAAAATCCAAGTAACCCTAAAGTGATCATCTACAATGGTGAAAAACTATCTACGCCTGGTCATGTCTCTGGCTAATGAAAAGGCTCATGCATCGTTAGTAAGATTGAAGGGCTTATGATTATTATAGACTCGGTCATATCTTCTTCATGCAGTGAAAGTTACAGCGACCTAGTTCAATATGCCAGAGTATAAATTAGACTCAGATTTAGTGTGATCTTTTTGCGCTTATGAGATATAGTCCATCCACTCCTTAGCACACTGCCAATCACCTTCTTGGATTCCATGTCCTGAAGTTCACATCCCCATCAAAGAAGTGAATCTAATAGTTCTATCTTTGATAAGCTTTACTACTAAACAAAGGATGGAAGGTTTGTTTAGGGACAAATGATACATTCTGTTGATAAATATTATTAGATATGATGATTTTCCGTGTACTATTAGTACTTTTTAAAGTACTATCAACATTTTCTTACTATTAACAAGGAGGTATCAAATAATGATGCATCATTTTTCATGTTATCGGAAGTTCCAGAGTCAAGAATTCACTGATTTTTTATTTTCTTGAGTGTTTGATGCAGCTGAAAACTTACCTGATTGGGCTGCGCTACTAACCCCTACATTTTTTTTCCCTCATTGACGTTTTGAGATCCAAACAACTTATGTGACAAGTCATGTTAATTATTTGAGAACAGATTCTGATTGGTTTTGTTTTAGGTTGCTCTTTTCCTTTTGCAATACTGTCTCTGTTCTTATTTTAGTTGGGAGGCTTCCCAAGTAACTTACAACGATTTTCTGTTGTGTGACCTCAGTTTGAACAGTGATTACATCAGTCCTTGCCATTTTTCTTATTGTTATTATTTGGGGTGCAAGTGATATTTTTCATGAAAACCTGAATGAAATGATACTATAGGGTACATATATGTCAACTTCCTCAACCTCATACTAGTCAAATGCCAATTTTTGAACAATAGGCTACTAGAGGAAGAGGAGGAAGGAGCGTGACAACTAGTATTCCCTAGATACATTTTTGTTATTTTTTATAAATCAATTCCTCATACTAGTACCTTTCCTCCACAAGGAAAAAGTTTGTCTTATCCTGCACATATAAGTTGTAGCAATACTTGCATCCACCCCCATTTGGTCGTAGAGAAGTTTTGGATGTTCAGATTTTAGGTTTCAGGTGGAGAAGTATAGAAAGTTGAGGCTGTATTCCATTTGGCTGGAGATAGTGGTAGGGTGTTTAAGCATTACTTTTATGTACCATCACATATTGTATTACTATATACGGGCTTCCTTGTGATGCTTTAAGGACATATACAGGAAAATGGGAGAGCCTTTTTCTGCTATTAATACTGTATTTTTTGGCAGTACCGTGAGGATCTTGATTTCTCTTTTTGTCAAAATTAGGTTTTCTCATCTGCATTTGGCCAATATCCACTAGTAGAAGCTAGAAATTCTAGTTTCCTTTGTTGTTTTATAGGTTGAGGTGGCAGTTCATTATTAGGTCGATGACTTTTGAACTTTTGATTATGATGATATCTACGTAGCTTTTGAGATGAAATCTATATATTGTTCAGTGTTTTACTTGCATTTGCTTTGAACTCTTTTTAATCAAGCATTCTCCTTTTTGCACAAGCGACTTCAGGTTTTTCTGAAAAAACCTGAGACTTATAATTGCTATTAGTATTTTTTAATCTATGGTTAAGAGTGCTTGTTTGTTCATCCATTTAAGGTTCCATGGAGTAGGCTTGGTCAAGATCCAGTTTTAGTATATTTGGATCGCATTTTCTTATTAGCTGAACCTGCAACTCAAGTTGAGGGATCTAGTGAGGATGCTGTGCAGGAAGCCAAGAAGAACCGAATACAGGCAAGCAGAACCAGCAAATTTTTTAAAGTTATTTTAACTCAAATACAGGGTTTTTGACTGTAAATTTCTTTCCCTTCTCTCTGGCAACAGGAGATGGAAATGAAACTTTGGGAGAAGTCACAGAAGTTAAAATCCGAAATGGTATGAGGTTTGATTATATGTTTTCGAATGAGTAGGTAAAATGCACTTTAGGAGGTATACCATTGTATGTATGAAGATCATGCATATGCATAGGAAGATGGATTCACATATTAGAATTTTCTAGAAATGTGCATCTACGTTGATTTAATTTTATGTGTGTCATAAATGAATGTCTGCATCTAACAACAATTACACCGTGGCAACCAGTATGGGGATCGTGGATGTCAAATGTAGCGCTATGGCAAGTCTGTGTATGTGTCTGTCTGTGTTTGGACAATTATTTATTTTAACTTTTTCTTGCTGTTTCATTTTAAGAATAAATCGTGGATGGGTTCCCTCATCAGCACCATAATTGGAAACTTAAAGCTTTCAATTTCCAATGTTCACATCAGATATGAGGACCTTGAGAGGTAACCAATGCCTTTTGCGGATATTTCTTTTTAAGCCTCATTTCTTCTGTCATTTGAAAATTATCATTCTCAAGTTGCTGAAATTGCATGCCTTACTAAATTCTAATGTAGCACAATTGATATCATATTGTAGCAATCCTGGGAATCCATTTGCAGCTGGTGTTAGGTTGGAGAAACTCTCTGCTATGACAGTTGATGACACTGGGAAAGAGACGTTTATTACTGGTGGTGCGCTTGACTGCATTCAAAAGGTTCTGTTGTGAACTGATTCATGCTGCAACTGATGAAATCATTTTGCACTGATTTAGATGCCAGTTTTATTTGTTGAAGTTCTAATATCTACTAATGAAGATTATTATTATTATTATTATTTTTTAAATATTCACGTTCTCTTAGCTTGAGAAGAATTGTAATTTGTTTATAATATTCTGTATCATGATCCACTCATCTTCGACTTATTTAATGGAATTCTATTACTTGTCTAAGAAGTAGAATTTGTGGCACCTTAATTAAGTCCATATTTGCCATTTCACGTTGTGAGATTGATGGGCTTGGGGAAATAGGGCCAGGCCTTTTTGTGACAAGAACCATGAAAAATATGTAAATGGAGGGAGAAAGGGAATGCCAGCAAAGTGGGGACCAAAGAGAGAATCGGGAGAGAATTTTCCTGGGGCCGGGGGCACAAGTCTGATTTCCTTGGCAAGCAATCTGTTATGGGGAGAGAGAATTAAGCTGGAAGGAGGAGAGAGGAAGGGAGAGGGAATTTAGTCCATTGTGGAGACTGGAGAGTTCTTATTACTACTACTACAACTGCAATACCAGAACTTATAAGAATACAAGAGTTTATAAGAACACAAGGGTTTAATCATACAATAATATTCTCCATAAGGATAATTTACCTTTTTTTTGTTTTTTGTTTTTTTTTGTGCCACTGTTAATCTTTGTATATTTAGGGGCTGATGTCTTTTCTGCTTACTGATTTGCAGTCTGTTGAACTTGATCGGCTTGCAGTTTATTTGGATTCAGATATTATTCCATGGGATGTCAGCAAGCCATGGGAGGATTTGCTTCCCTCAGAGTGGTTTCAGGTATATCCGGTAGATATTCAGTGCTATCGCTTTCTCTGTGCTTGCGTGGGGATTATATCCACTTCATTTATGTGCTTTGTCACTATTTATGGTATATAGTTCCTCCTGCATATCTTTCAAGTAGCTCGATAATCATTCAAGAAGGCATCAAACCTGAATAAAATCTCAAATTAGTTCACTGTTTCACCTACACTTAGCTGAAGCTTCACAAATCAACAAAAGATAGCATCCAAATAATGGTGGGTTTGCACTATGTGCTGAAAACCAGACTATGCACGGGCTGAGACCACCTAACTTAGATAAACACCAGAAGGGTTGATCGAGGTGTGACTTGTATGAAGACCTTGAACAATGTGGGTATAATATGATATTAATAGATGGAAGGAGAGTTAGTCAGGGGTTGTGTTAGTAGCTGCTGGGTCTTCATTAACCGACCCAAAATGTTTTCATATAACCGCTGTCCATCCAAGAACATCTTCTTGATGGAATCTTGGAAATTCCTCTTTGGTTAAATGGATTGGCAGCTGATACTCCTCCTTCATATATGTTGACAGCTCATTGCTTTGTGTATTTTCTATTAATTGTGGTGAAAATTCTTCTACCACTGTGGAGCCTTGAAAATGTTGCTGAGGTAGATATTTGACTGTCCACTTCTGTTCCAATGAATGAAGCCTTTCATCCAATTCTCATGGTCGTGCCTGAGTTCTTGTACGGTTGGCCATCTCCCACAGTTCAGCAAAAGTGGCTCTGATGTTAGTATTACGATAAAGATTGTAGAGGGAGAGAAGGGGGAGTAGAGGTTAGTTAGAGAAGAGAGAGTAAAGAGAGGAAAGATTAGAGAGACAGAGACAAGAGAATTTGGGTGAGAATTCGGAATCCATTCATAATGATCAAGCCTAGCTTTACAATCAGCTACCTATCCTTTTATATAGACTACCATAGCTCAAAAGCCAATACCACACCCCAACTTCCCTTTCTTTCTTGTTTTGGCCTACCCTCACTTCCCCTTACATATATTATAACCAAATCAGGTTATGGCCTGAGTTCAACCAAGGAGGCAGATGATGGCACAACCTGCAGGAATTTTACTAATATGTAAAGATAATAATATGCATGGTAGTTAAAAACTCAATTTATCACTGCGATTTTACGTTTTTACAATTTTTTTGCACTAAAACGATTTTACTAATTTTCCAAACGCTTTTAAGTTTTTGCGATTTTTTTCACGATTTTACTATGTTATGATTTTACGTTTTATGATTTTTCATTCTCCTTCTGTTTTCAGGTAAAATCTACGTTTTCACTACCATGATAATATGCATTTAGGGACCTAAGTGTAAACTAGATAAATAGTAGGGTACTGTACTACTTATCTGGTTTACACTTAGGTCCCTAGGCTTATATTACACTTAGGCCCCTAATGCATATTATTATCTTTACATA